>JAQPZY010001596.1:4310000-4925896 GCA_029931535.1 Margaritifera margaritifera | reverse complement strand
TATAAAATATAGGCATCCCTGATTTTATAGGCATTTATGGAAATGTATAGGTACTCGATATACTGAAACGTTATACACTTGATCGTTCTTTTGTTTTGGGCTTTGCGGTTGGGTTTTTGTTTTTTTGTACGTGCATGGTAAATGCGTTACTATAACATACTTGTTCATGGAGTGATTCAGAATTCTTCAGCTTTAAATTGATACCGTAAATTGTTAAACAGAAAGTGACCAAAGCTTGGAACATAGTTCATTGTCATCAACTTGCCCCTCAAACGGTTCTGAGCAGAGCAAGAACGGGTTCAATTAAAATAGTATGTCTAGAGAAAGACAGATGCATAACTGTTCTAAATTTACGGTAACACCTGTCGATAGCAGCCCCATATGGGAAAGGTCAAACTAACATTTGTACACAGATGACATCTGTATACCGATTCACCTTTCAAGCTTGGTTTATGAAAAAATACAATGAACCGAATAACATTATCGCTATTATCGTTATTATTATTATTATTATTATTATTATTATTATTATTATTATTAGATTGTAATTAGTGTTATTTGATGTTGTTTTAAACAGATTTAGTTTAGCTGAACTATTCAACAAAATCACAAAAGTTATGTGGATGCTGTTCTCTCCCAAAATTATGTTCCACACAGGTTTACTGTATTCTGCACACTTTAATTCATCCTATAAATTAAATCATCACTGACCATTAAAATAGTCACAGATGTTTCTTTTGTCCTTCAGGACAAAACAAAAATGTCACTACTAATTGATAGCTTACATAAGACAGTGAAGCAGAGGACTGACTCTTTGTTCGACCAACTTGTGTCATTAGGCTTAAAAACAGCTGTTCACACTTCAAACAATATCTGGATTAGCCAGTTATGAACTCACCAAGATCAGAATACAGTCGGCTTATGTGAGAGGCTTGTGATGAATAGAGAATGAAAGTAAGCTTAAGATGGCTATTGTTAGTAGCACTTGAACCGAACCTTCGCCTGCATTTACCCACAAGTTTTGTAAATGCTGAATGGCCCCTGGCCCAAATGAAAGGTATGTAACTCGTATCTCTCCTCAAATATTAACAATTAACTTGCTTCGTCAGAGACAGTTTTAAGTCACAAGCAAACAAAATAGGTGAAAATATCGAACTATACCTGCTACACTGCACAAAGGGCGACTCACATTTATGCTAAGAGAACATGGCTACTTTCCACCATCCAGCAAATGAATTGCTTCGACCCTTTCTTCTAATGATGAAAACTGCCTCGGTTTCAAATTTGACATATTGATATATTTCTGTTATTTTGATAGTGTGACGGGAGAATGGTGAGTAAAAGGAAGATAAGAAATTGTTACACAATGATTCACTTGATACGCCTTTTTCTCAACAATGCCTTCATCATGAAGCAAAATATCAATTTGCATGCATAGAGCGCTAACTATCAATACACACCGGTAACAGCTTAAAGGAGTAATTAAAACACCCTGCCTCTGACGGCGAAAAGAAGATGACCGTTATATACATGATGTTATATAGGAAATTTGCTGGGGAGGAGGGGCTAGAATGACTGGTGAGATCAGGTGACCGCTATATTAAGGTGACCGTTCAAACAAGTTTGACTGTAAGAATACAAAATGGACAAAAATATTATGAATATAAACACATTTATTTTTGTAAATAGCAAATAATATAGAACTAAAAACATAAAGAGTGAAAGAAACAGCAACTCTATTGCTATGTCAAGAACAAACTCTGCTAAGAAAAACTTACAATCTGCAACACTAGAACCATGAAAATGATATACATATAAGCAGCAGTTATTTTATTGTATATATCCATGAAATGCGCTGGAGAAAACTGCGTGCGATTTAAAAAAAATTTTAAATAATTTGTTTAATGGGATATATTGCAAGTACTCAATAATATATGATCTATATGATTATGAAAAATGTGATTAAATTATATAGAGTATATCAAGCTATCAATACACCATAAAACAAACGAGAAAACAGTATGTTAGTGTTCAGATTCATTTTGAATTATGGATATCAAAGAGACTGGAGTAGCTGACATACGTCAGCTTGTGAATGCAACTTAACATACGTATTGAAACTGTAAAGGAAAAAGAAATATTTGAAGCACACATATGCAACATTGTTTATTAATATAAATGTTTTTTTATCTTCTTTCCTAGACTATACACATAGGACCACCTTCTCGGCATAAAAAGGACAAGGTATTTATGCAACCAGCATTGTGCACTGAATTTCTCTATCAGATCAACCTGGATTTTCAGTATTGTGCGTGGATCTCGCTCGTAATCGAGCTCTTGAAGAAAAGTTGTTCTGGATCAAATAAGTCAAAAATACAATGATCTATATCTGAACCATAATTACTAACACCTTCCGGTTTAGTAAAATTCAACCATCTACGATAACAATCAATAGATGATATATCTAACATTACTAAAGTTGCATTTGATTTCACGCTTTCTATCAAGGACTGTATAATTCTAGCTCTTCCTAAATTAGTTACCCTATGTTTTTTGCTTTTGCAGTATCTATGTCTAACATATGCATAATAATTTTTTTAATAGAGTGTAATTCGTAAATTAGTCCTTATTTCATCCGTCTACCTTTTGTTTGAGTCCTTATTTTCATCCCTCCACGTTTTGTGAGAGCAATTATTTTCATCCGCACATTTTTGTTAGAGTCGTTATTTCCATCCCTCCACTTTTTATGAGAGTTCTTTTTTTCATCCCTCCACGTTTTGTGAGAGTCCTTATTTTCATCTCTCCACGTTTTTGTGAGAGTTCTTATTTTCATCCGTCCACCTTTTGTTAGAATCCTTATTTTCATCCCTTCACCTTTTGTTAGAGCCCTTATTTTCATCCCTCCACCTTTTATGAGAGTCCTTATTTTCATCCCTCCACCTTTTGTGAGAGTCCTCGTCTTTATCTATCCACGTTTTGTGAGAGTCCTTAGTTTCATCCCTCCACTTTTTATGAGAGTCCTTATGTTCATTCCTCCACGTTTTCCTTATCTTTATCTCTCCACGTTTTGTGAGAGTCCATATTTTCATCCCTCCACGTTTTATGAGAGTCCTTATGTTCATTCCTCCACGTTTTGTGCGAAGGAAACATCGTTCAAGTGGTGATGATATTTGCATTCGGAGTTGGTTCTGGATTTGGATTTTGTTAGCAGAGCAGAGATTCTTGGAAAAATGATTGCATTGGTGAGTGAAGCACTTCATGTTTATAAACTCTATGTAAAACAAGCATATGTCCTAGCTGTTGTGTAGATTAAATGTTCACATTCATATTTAGCTGACGGATTCGGGTTCTGGTTCGATTCGATAATTCACAATTCATATTTTCGACTTTCGGGCAGAGTTTTTAGAAAGTTGATGAGTAGGCGGGAGTGACACATCAAGTATCGTTAATCGTAAGAGTTACGTTGTCATATATGGTGTGAGCTGGCGATCACGTCACATCACATTACATCGCACCATTATAAAGACTACTCAGCCCTTATATCAGCAGTTTTGTTCATTATGTGTCATGTATTATTTGTAGTGAGTAGAATGCATGCTCATGATCTGTGTAAATTTAATAAGTTGTCGTGTCACACCTGGTACCGTTACAGTGTGGAGATTCTGAGTTAGACCTGGCAACTAGTAAATGCAAACAAATATCGTTAATTCAGTGAGAATAAGAGAAGTCAAGTGATGTGTACTAACGTAACTAAACATATGAATTCTATATAGCCGTCTGCACTGGGGGTATGCACTGGTGTATTGGTGTATGACAGGGCTATCGTACTTGCATATTTTCATGCAAGAGGTGTATAACAGGCTTCTAAAAATTTATACGGGCATAGCTGTAAACTGCCAACATGGTCGTGGAACCAGGGACAGCTGAGAGTTACAGTGGTGGGGGAGAATCCGATTTAGAAGATGAGGAATTGATAGTAACACAGACAGAGAGAAATATATACAATCAAATTCACTCGAAATTTGGAACCTTAGATAGAGTAGAATTGAAACAGAAATTGTGTATTGAACTGAATGTGCAGAACTTAAAAGACATTAGATTATCATTATATGACTTGGCTAGATTAGAAAACAACAACTATCCTGTAACTAGGCTAGTTGAAAGAACTATAAGATGTGACAGTGCTCCTCTAGAGGAAAGATTGGATGAGGATATATTTGTTTTGTATCACTTCCTAGCAGGCGACAAGAACCTATCTGAGGTGAAGTCTCTTGCATCGAGACATAAGCCAAGCACAAGTATGGCTGATAGCAGTGTAGGTGCGAACATAGCGTCTAAAAGAAAAGGATCCAGAAAACAATCAGAACCAGAAACAGTAACACTAACAAAGAATTAGGATCACAGTTCAATAGCGTCACTTGCTGGTGATACCAGTGACACTTCTGTGACGACGGAGAATTTATACAAAGTAATGGACCTAAAGCATTTTGTGAAATTTACTATTCAACAAATCAGGGAGGACATTATAAGAGAGCTGACAAACAAGCTGGATAAAATCAGAAAAGAACTCCATGCTAGAGATGTTCATTCGGCTAGACTCCAATCATAGTTAGAAAGACACAAGGAAGAAGAAAACAAGTTATTAAAAGATAATTTGGCCTTAAGAGTATCAATCGGGGAAAAGAATAACCAGTTAGAAAACATCAAGGCAACACAGTCGCATCTGCATCAAATGTAAGAGGATAGAACATGCAATAACAAAGATAAAAAGCAGATAAATACAAAACATGTGGCACAGACTCAAACAACATTTGCTGATATTATGAGCGCTGTCAATCCTATAACTGAAACATCAAAGGTCAAATCAGCGAAAGAGATAATAGATGCGGACCCAGATGGTAATAAACGGCGGAAGCATCTGTCAGACCCAACTGTATATTCGGACCGTTACAAAAGAGGTCCTAGGCATTCCAACGGCCGAAATCAAGGAGATGCGCTTAGTCTGTCCACTAGACACAGTTCTTCGAACGAAGAAGTTATCGTAATCAAAGATAACGGCGGACGAGGTTACAACAGTGATCATCATTACTCAGCACGAGAACACAGGAGAAGCAACGACAGGAGCGAAAGGCTTCCATCGACATCTAGATCAGCTACCACAACAAAGGCAGAGGTTAAAGATAAGAAAACAATCGAAGTTGTCACGACAAACAGAAACTATGGGGCTCAAAAACGTCTAAGAAACTCGTATGAATGTCGAATTCTCAAGTCAAGAATACCAGTAGACAGATCAATAGAAGATATGAGAACGTGTATCAGAAAGCACGCTGGAATAAAGGGGGTAAAAGTGATAGACACTAAAATGTTAAAGCATTGGCGTGTCAGAGAAGGAAAAGGTACATACACTGTTTTAGTCACGGTAGATGAGTCAGATTCTGAAAAGGTTTTAGAGACAGGTTTCTGGCCAAATTTTCTATGGGCAAGGGAATGGTATGAGAGGTATGAGAAGCATGAGACGTATGTCGATAATGAAAATAGGCGTTATTAGTGAATTTTGAGAAACGAGCAGTAAATCACATACATAGATTATGGTTCAACAGTTAATAATCTTCGCTATATTTTTGATTATAATCAATTCTTTACGCCATATAATGTCAGACAATACATTTCGTTTGATGACATGGAACGTACAAGGAGTTATGTACGGTTCACCTTACCTGTATTCTCTATTAAATGAAGTAGACATTGCAGTACTCACCGAGCACTGGCTTATGTCTGAGCAGATCGATATTTTAGACACTATACATCCCGAGTTTAAATCTTTCTCACGTGCTGACAGTAGGATAACAGTTACATTTGAAGAAAGATTAAGACACACAGGGTTCGGGGGAATAGCAATCCTATACAGAAAGTCGCTCTGCGTTAATCCTATGTCGAGCGCTGGTAATGATAGAGTCTTAGGGGTGGAGGTAAAATGGAACGATAAATGTAAATATTTTGTTTTCGGAGCCCTTTTGCCATCAACTAATTTTTCAGTTGCAAGTTACTCCGAGACAATAGAAGAATTGAAAGATCAGTTTGATATGTTTTGCCAAGAGGGCATCACCATACTCGCGGGAGATTTCAACGGCCAGTTAAGTTCACTGTTCAGTTTCAAAACGAATTGTTTAACTGCAAATGCTAGAGGTGCTGTTTTGGAATAGTTTCTGTGCGAAAGGCACTTAGTGTCTGTTAACAGTCAATCCATATGTAATGACCTGAGTTTACTTTTTTCTCAGCCGATGGTAAATCTAAATCTATGATAGACCATATACTTTTACAAAAGAGTAAACATATTACATGACGCGGCCTCTGAGTTCCTGCCCATAAAGAGATTTTGCCTGTATGCTAACCCATATTGGAAACTACTAAACGTAAAAAGGTTTCACACGGAAATGCGGCAGACACGTAGAGAATGGATCTCTAATGGTAGGCCGCGAGGCTGGGTATACCTGTCATACGCGAATTATAAGAAGGCGAAGATATTGTTGCAAAAGAATTGTTGAAAGCTAAAGAAACGTATGACAGAGAACAATTCATCGAGCTTGAAAAGACGGCAGAGCTTGATATTTCTTCGTTTTATAACTTCTTACGGAAGAAACGATATAAGCATGAATGCACTTTCGAAATCGAATCAGACGAAATAATTGTACGCGACCTCGACTCTATTCGTGAGTTATGGGCAAATCATTTGTCTAGGTTGTCATTACCTAACAATACTTATTTGCATGATGAGAATCATTGCCAGATGGTGCTAGCAGAGGTTAGAAAGTTCAACAAAGAAACCTATTCTCACTTTGATAAAATTGTTGATAAAACCCCCACAAGGGAAGAAACTAGCTCTTCAATAAGATCTCTCAATAAAGATAAGGCCTGTGGCCCAGACGGTATTTTTGCTGAGCATTTACTTTTTGCGGACCCTCCAAGCAGTGTACGGTTACTTGAAATTGTATTCACAAAAATGTACGAGACCGAGAAGTACCCGCGCCACTTTAAACAAGGCATTTTATTACCACTCTTTAAAGGTGGGAGGAAGAACAAATTAGATATGAATAATTATCGGGATATAACTATAGTTCCTGTGTTTCAGAAAGTCCTAGAAAAACTTATATACAATAGACTAGTTATCTTCTCTGAACAGATTTCTTTCCAAAACCCATTACAACAAGGCTTTAGAAACAACTGCGGTAGTATAACTGCAGCTTTCTGTATCAAGGAAGCGATATGCTATTATATGGATAGAGATACTTCTGTCTATGTTACGTTTCTAGATAACGCTAAAGCATTCAACACAGTTTGGCACAGTGGGTTATTTTACAAGTTGTACAGACTTGGAATCCAAGGAAAGACCTGGCGCATCATGAAAGACTCGTTCGAGAGCGTGACATGTTCTGTCTTATTTGCGGGCAAGCAGTCGGAACGTTTCGGTATTAAGCAGGGAGTAGGTCAGGGCCGCACCTTGTCTGCGTGGTTCTTTCTTGTAATGATAGATGATCTAATCACCGAATTCGATCAAACCTTGTGTGGTCTAAAAATTGCTGATCTCCACCTGCCTTGTGTCTTATTAGCGGACGGCACCACTGTAATGGCTAATTCGCATCATTCGATACAACATTTGCTTGATAATATTTCTAGCTACGCGAGAAGGTGGAGACTTAGATATAACGCAGATAAAAGTTGCACTGTTTTGTTCACTAACAAAAGAACGGCTGTTTTCTCTTCTTTTCTGTTTGACAAAACTCAAATCCCAGCAGTCAAAAATAAGAAGTATGCCGGAGTACCTCTAGCATACAACTTAAAATCAAACTACGCTATAGAAAAAGCATGTGATAAGGGCAAACATTTGTTAAACTCCTTTTATTTTATTGGTATCAGAGATGGCGGAATGAATCCCCTAACAAGTCTTAAAATCTGGAAGAGAATTATTCTGCTCTCGGTTCTATACGGATGCGAACTATGGTCGGGCATCCCACATTCCATGATAGAAAAACTGGAGTTATGCCAGAGGTATGCAGCAACACGTATGCAAGCTTTAGATAAGTACTCGCCTACAGAAGCAACGTGCAGTACTTTAGGACTCTGGCCAATGGAAGCATACGTAGCTAAGTCGACATTATCCTTTTTCAATAGACTGTGTGGGGGCGAGTGGTCTTATATCTGGAAAAAGATATTTACTATACGTTTATGTCAGTATTTGACAAACCCTTTAAATCAGACGGGTTTTATACCAGACATTGACAGAATAACCAAGAAATTCAGCACGGGAAACGTTCTCTTAGACTACGCAGTAAAAGTCCAGCCGGAAGACAAAAGGGTTTGGAATCGACACATTAGTTATGTTATTCAAAGTCAAGAAGAAACTTTCCGGAGAGCAAATATGGAATTAAGGGATGATCTAATTCACTTCAGAAATATTCATTTAGATTTAAAACCAAGTAGCATGTGGTTTCTTGGACGTAAATTTCCATCGATGTTAATTCCTTTGTCTGAAATAGTGAAACTATCTGTCATGCCTGTTGTTAAATCTGTGATATGTAAACTCTGTGGAAAAGAGGTTGACGACAGAGCGAAATATCTTATTGTAGGTTGTGAGATGCTATTTGAAGAACGTAATGATTATTTTGAGAGAGTGATTAACACTTTAGAGGCGAGGGACGGGATTGACTTATTCAACCAGGAAGATGATATTTTGTTAGAGACACTTCTTGGAAGCAGGGTTGACTGTCTGACCTCTATCAATGACGATGTATGGAATAGACTAATACTGGTGACGGCGGGCGGTATAGCTTCATTATGCAAGAAAATGCATTCCATACTTACAACCAACATGTCCTAACATAACATCAAAAAAGTAGTACAGTATCGTTTAATGAAACTAAATATGTCCAAAGTCTCGCTATAAATTTCGTGAATGTTGCTGTATAACAACCCACGGGGCTGTAATGCCATTTGGTTCATATATAGTAATTTTGCCACATATTGTCACCTCTTTTCCTCTTTACCCACATGGGACTTGCTCCCTGTTATTCTTACTTTTATTGGAATCTCGCTCTCTTATTATTTTGTCACTGATTACTGCACAAAAGATATTTGTAAATCATCCTTCAATACATGCATAATGACGCACAGCGAACGATTTCGATTTCTCTGGTCTCCTTTTAATAGTACAGGTATACCTGCCCTAAGAGTCGCCCGCCTACTGTAAAGTAGGTAATTTAGAGATTAAATCTCATTGATAATTACCCACATTTCTCACGAATCAGGAAAGACACATACTGCTACCATCTGTATATATTTTCCTATTTGTTGTTACTCTAAACGTGCTCTAAACGTCTCAGTGCGAAAATTAAGTATTATATCAATTATATTCCAAGCACACAAAGTAGGTACTTACCGCTTAAACAATAGATACCACATGTACATGTATTATTCTTTGGTACTAGTACTAGCACCTTGTAAGTGTTTCTATAATGACCAGGGTTTTACTTAGCTAAGTGAAAACAATTCCATTACATCAAGAGATATATTTCTATGGTTTTACATAATTAGATATTCCGCAATTGTACATATGTTAGTTGAGACAATATCTAGCATTCCTCTTTTAGTTAATAATGTTATTGGGTGTTGTGTTTCAGGATCACGCTTCAGCCTGAATCAGATAAACCTGATGCTATCTCTCTTTACTAGGAAATAAAATCAGTCAGCCAACAATGAATGCATATACACATACATACATACACACACCCACGCACATACACGCATACATGCCTACATTTATCATGTGGTACGAAAGACACATATTGTTACCATTTGTATAAATTTTCCATCTGTGTTCTTCTTTTTATGTTTGTTGGGCTATGTACGTATAATTGCATTAACGTACCAGTCACCAGCTTTAGGATTATGTATAGCCTAATTCTCAAACATATGCCCAAAACACATAAAAATTATCTTCCCTATTTTAAGGTTATTGTTAATAATGTAACAATATATGCTAAAAACTAGATGTACTGACACTCGCTAGGACATTAGCAGCATCAGCCAAATGTTCATAGAAGCCTGGGGCCTTTTTAAGATAAATTATATTTAGTTTCAACATTTCTTATACATAATAGTATGATTATATGTATTATTATGTTTCGTCTTGTCTTAGCTTACGCAGTATGTCTCTTTTATCTTTTTACTGTGATCCTTATTGTGACTCATGTTCTTGTAATATCCATGATTTGATTAACATGATGTATTTTTTTTCCAAGAGGAAACAAAGTCAGTCAGTTAGACAGTCATGCATGCACGCACGTACGCAAGCACACATGCATACATACATACATACATACATACATACATACATACATACATACATACATACATACATACATACATACATACATACACAAAACTGTTACGTAGCAAGAAATGCACATAGTGTTACCATTTGTATAAGTTTTCCATTTCCTTATCTTTACTATCTCAAAGTTAATGTTAATAATGTAACAATATAGGCGTACTGACGGTCATTGTATCATTAACAGCATCAGGCAAGTGTTTAAAGAAGGTTAGTGCATGTTAAGCAAAATTATATTTTGTTCTTATATTTCTATAGACATATTTATATGATTGCACCTATTAAGATGTTTCGTTTTGTAAATACGTTAGTTGACGCAGTATTTCTCTGCTAGTTATGTCACTTTGATTCCTTGTTTTGTTTCACGATCTTGTATTGTCCTGAATGTGATAACCTGATGTAATCTCTGTTGAAGAGGAAATAAAGTCAGTCAGTCAGTCAGTCATACATACATACATACATACATACATACATACATACATACATACATACATACATACATACATGCATGATTGCATGCATGCATGCATGCATACATACATACATACGCTGATCATTGGAATCTTTGCACAAGGCTAAGACGAAAATCATGCGTTTGAAAATTGCGATGTATCTGAGTTCCTGTCTTTATTGATAATGGTAGCCTTGACAACAAGGTTAAGATGATCCATGCTTGCATAACTATTATGTTGATAGTTCACAAGTCCTATCATGATATGCGAATTATTCAGCATAATCGCTCTGCTAACAATATTATGCTTATTTACGTCCTGAAAAAGATTACGCTTACCTGTAATATTCGGTTTCTTATCTACATCATTAAAATAATTACTCTAACTTACATGTTACATATGTAAGACAAAAACACTGCATATTATTTATGTGTTGCACGAGTGAATATACAGCACTGACGGTAATATCAAACTAAGCTAGTAACAAAGCGCCCTGCTTTAAAACAAAATGCTCATGATTCTCAATTTAAGAAAAGAGTCGGAGGTCAAGAATTGATGTAGGGGATAATTTTAGTTGCATATGTAAATTCGTCTTTTCATGCATAGTAGATGTATATATTCTTAAAGGGTGAGTATCTCAGTAGCTTTCAAGGTATGAACCAAGGGCTAAGATCTTTTTGGCCAGGATGTACCTCGTGGACAATTTCAGCTGCATGCAAATAGTTGGCTTTTCATGCTCCGTTAGCGTAGAGATGGTTATATGATTGGGGTATAACTAGCTTCTAAGTTATGACGCATTGGCCGCAACTGTAGACCCCGGAGCACGAAACGCGGATCTCATTCGAACAACCCATCCTACATTTGTTGACACTTTGGTCAGTGATCACGCACAACAATTCTCAGAGAATTTGATATAGTAATTTGGGAACAATTTAAAATACATGCAAAACTAACACCAACTCCAGGGCCCATATTAAAACTCTAAAACCTTTCTGCACATTTATAGACCACAACCAATCCTATCTAAAAGTTCGAAGTCTACTTGAATCGTGTTGGCGTTGTCTTTAAATCACAAATGCGCAAATGTACGGATGGGCAGGATTACATAATGCCCATATTTTTCTATAAAAGAGTGGAGATAAATTTTAAAAGAATAAATCAAAAAGGTAGTCACAGCGACCCAGTTGTGATAAGTAACACCCCAAGATGCATTAGCAGTGTAAATTTGATGTCAATGGGTGCAATAGTAAAAGGAGCAAACCTCCGGACAGAGAGGACTAACATGATTTTTAACAGTTTCAAATAATTCTGGAAAGTATCTCACAGTGAGCCAGTTTTGGCACAAAACACGTGTCCATCCTAAAATGCATCTTCATTGCAAGTTTGGTGAAATGAAATAATAAATTATACTAATATATTGATAACAACGTAAGTCTTTTGTCTGCATTTTTGTTATATTGTACACAGGTGTTGACCATTCCCTTTCAGATATACATAAAACAATAGAGTATGTGTCTTATTGTTACCTCTTACTTCAAACCCATACTGTTTGTCTTAATACAAATAACAAATATAAGAGACATTGAAATATTTACATGAGAAGCTATAAAAAAGACTGAGATGACGTTTCCCAGTCTATGATGAAAAGATGAATTTGTTTAAGTGCACTTTACGAAAATGCACTATAATATGGAAACATAGTAATTTCTTTAAATGCAACGCTTTTATCAAAACTAAATTGCCAATTATTTATTGGCAATTTAAATATTTAAGGCCAGATAAAAAAATTAAATATGTAAATTTATAGGATTGTCAGAATTATATATATATATAAATAAAATATAGGCATCCCTGATTTTATAGGCATTTATGGAAATGTATAGGTACTCGATATACTGAAACGTTATACACTTGCCCCTTCTTTTGTTTTAGGCTTTGCGGTTGGGGTTTTTTTTTTTTGTACTTGCCCCTTCTTTTGTTTTGGGCTTTGTGGTTGGGTTTTTGTTTTTTTGTACGTGCATGGTAAATGCGTTACTGTAACATACTTGTTCATGGAGTGATTCAGAATTCTTCAGCTTTAAATTGATACCGTAAATTGTTAAACAGAAAGTGACCAAGGCTTGGAACATAGTTCATTGTCATCAACTTGTCCCTCAAACGGTTCTGAGCAGAGAAAGAACGGGTTCAATTAAAATAGTATGTCTAGAGAAAGACAGACGCTTAACTGTTCTAAATTTACAGTCACACCTGTCGATAGCAGCCCCATATGGGAAAGGTCAAACTAACATTTGTACACAGATGACATCTGTATACCGATTCACCTTTCAAGCTTGGTTTATGAAAAAATACAATGAACCGAATAACATTATCGCTATTATCGTTATTATTATTATTATTATTATTATTATTATTATTATTATTATTATTAGATTGTAATTAGTGTTATTTGATGTTGTTTTTAACAGATTTAGTTTAGCTGAACTATTCAACAAAATCACAAAAGTTATGTGGATGCTGTTCTCTCCCAAAATTATGTTCCACACAGGTTTACTGTATTCTGCACACTTTAATTCATCCTATAAATTAAATCATCACTGACCATTAAAATAGTCACAGATGTTTCTTTTGTCCTTCAGGACAAAACAAAAATGTCACTACTACTTGATAGCTTACATAAGACAGTGAAGCAGAGGACTGACTCTTTGTTCGACCAACTTGTGTCATTAGGCTTAGAAACAGCTGTTCACACTTCAAGCAATATCTGGATTAGCCAGTTATGAACTCACCAATATCAGAATACAGTCGGCTTATGTGAGAGGCTTGTGATGAATAGAGAATGAAAGTAAGCTTAAGATGGCTATTGTTAGTAGCACTTGAACCGAACCTTCGCCTGCATTTACCCACAAGTTTTGTAAATGCTGAATGGCCCCTGGCCCAAATGAAAGGTATGTAACTCGTATCTCTCCTCAAATATTAACAATTAACTTGCTTCGTCAGAGACAGTTTTAAGTCACAAGCAAACAAAATAGGTGAAAATATCGAACTATACCTGCTACACTGCACAAAGGGCGACTCACATTTATGCTAAGAGAACATGGCTACTTTCCACCATCCAGCAAATGAATTGCTTCGACCCTTTCTTCTAATGATGAAAACCGCCTCGGTTTCAAATTTGACATATTGATATATTTCTGTTATTTTGATAGTGTGACGGGAGAATGGTGAGTAAAAGGAAGATAAGAAATTGTTACACAATGATTCATTTGATACGCCTTTTTCTCAACAATGCCTTCATCATGAAGCAAAATATCAATTTGCATGCATAGAGCGCTAACTATCAATACACTCCGGTAACAGCTTAAAGGAGTAATTAAAACACCCTGCCGCTGACGGCGAAAAGAAGATGACTGGTGAGATCAGGTGACCGCTATATTAAGGTGACCGTTCAAACAAGTTTGACTGTAAGAATACAAAACAGGACAAAAATATTATGAATATAAACACATTTATTTTTGTAAATAGCAAATAATACAGAACTAAAAACATAAAGAGTGAAAGAAACAGCAACTCTATTGCTATGTCAACAACAAACTCTGCTAAGAAAAATTTACAATCCGCAACAGTAGAACCATGAAAATGATATACATATAGGAAGCAGTTATTTTATTGTATATGTCCATTAAATACGATATAGAATACTGCGTGCGATTTTAATTTTTTTTTAAAATAATTTGTTTAATGGGATATATTGCAAGTACTCAATAATATATGATCTATATGATTATGAAAAATGTGATTAAATTATATAGAGTATATCAAGCTATCAATACACCATAAAACAAACGAGAAAACAGTATGTTAGTGTTCAGATTCATTTTTAATTCTGGATATCAAAGAGACCGGAGTAGCTGACATATGTCAGCTTGTGAATGCAACTTAACCTACGTATTGAAACTGTAAAGGAAAACGAAATGTTTTAAGCATACAGATGTTACATTGTTTATTAATATAAATGTTATTTATCTTCTTTCCTAGACTATACACATAGGACAAGGTATTTATACAACTAGCATTGTGCACTGAATTTCTCTATCAGATCAACCTGGATTTTCAGTAATGAGCGTGGATCTCGCTCATAATCGAGCTCTTGAAGAAACGTTTTTTTTGTTCTGGATCAAATAAGTCAAAAATACAATGATCTATATCCGAACCATAATTACTAACACCTTCCGGTTTAGTAAAATTCAACCATCTACGATAAAAATCAATAGATGATATATCTAACATTACTAAAGTTGCATTTGATTTCACACTTTCTATCAAGGAATGTATAATTCTAGCTCTTACTAAATTAGTTACCCTATGTTTTTTGTTTTTGCAGTGTCTATGTCTAACATATGCATAAGAATATTTTAATAGAGTGTAATTCGTAAATTAGTCCTTATTTCATCCGTCTACCTTTTGTTTGAGTCCTTATTTTCATCCCTCCACGTTTTGTGAGAGCAATTTTTTTCATCCGCACATTTTTGTTAGAGTCCTTGTTTCTATCCCTCCACTTTTTATGAGAGTCCTTATTTCATCCCTCCACCTTTTGTGAGAGTCCTTATTTTCATCCGCACATTTTTGTTAGAGTCCTTATTTTCATCCCTCCACCTTTTGTGAGAGTTCTTATTTTCTTCCGTCCAATTTTTGTTAGAATCCTTATTTTCATCCCTTCACCTTTTGATAGAGCTTATTTTCATCCCTCCACCTTTTATGAGATTCCTTTTTTTCACCCCTATATTTTTTGTGAGAGTCCTCGTCTTTATCTCTCGACGTTTTTGAGAGTCCTTAGTTTCATCCCTCCACTTTTTTTGAGAGTCCTTATGTTCATTCCTCCACGTCTTCCTTATCTTTATCTCTCCACGTTTTGTGAGAGTCCTTATTTTCATCCCTCCACTTTTTTTGAGAGTCCTTATGTTCATTCCTCCACGTCTTCCTTATCTTTATCTCTCCACGTTTTGTGAGATTCCTTATTTTCGTCCCTCTACGTTTTGTGAGATTCCTTATTTTAATCCCTCTACGTTTTGTGAGATTCCTTATTTTCATCTCTCCACGTTTTGTGAGGATTCTTATCTTTAAGTCTCCAATGTTTATTATATTCACTATTACAATATTTGCAATAACAACTAGTATAATTAAACACACTAACGCTTTTTTTTTAATGTACCATTTAAATAAATTTTAGTTTCCATTATTTATGTTTTACTGCTTTTTATAACCATTTTTTACTACTGTTATTGTTCAACACTATTACGGAATAAAGCTAATTTAGAACCAACCGACACTAAGTTTGAATAACCTTCTAATTTTGTTGTAAATTTAACGGAATGCGAACAAATTAAAATACAAATGAAAACATGTCTGAATCAAGGATTGAAAAGGAAACCGTAACTTCAATAAAAAATAAAGATCCACGTAGAGTCGATATTGATATACAACTTGGAAAACGTTCACAATAATTTCGAATATTGATATACAACTTGGAAAACGTTTGCAATAATTTAGAATATTGATATATAACTTGGAAAACCTTCACAGTAATTTAGAATATTGATATACAACTTGGAAAACGTTCACAATAATTTAGAATATTGATATACAACTTGGAAAACGTTCACAATAATTTAGAATATTAATATACAACTTGGAAAACGTTCACAATAATTTAGAATATTAATATACAACTTGGAAAACCTTCACAAAAATTTAGAATATTGATATGCAACTTGGAAAACCTTCACAATATTTTATAATATTGATGTACAACTTGGAAAACCTTCACAATAATTTAGAAAAGCAAAAACAGAAACACTTCAGACAGAACAAGAAAGAGCAGCACCAACTGAAAATGAAAAAAAAAGTTAGTTCAAACAAGATTATGTATTTAGTAGGTGGGTTTTTAATTGAATAGTTTTACAAAATGTGGCAATCACTTGAATCTTCTATCTCTTTACTTTGGCATATACTTAAAGCTTGGGTAGTATTTAAGTTTAAATAGTGTTTTAAACTAGCTTCAAGTATTTTTATTACTAGACAAAGTATACCTCGAGTGCTTTCTTGTATTTAATCGCACTTGCATCTCATTTACATGTTCACATTTTTGGTTATATTCTTTGGTAGTATCCCTACGACAGACTGTGAACATGAATGGTAGGTTGGGAAAATACATTACAACGAACACCTCAGTGAATAAAATGAACGAAGTAATACGCAAGCTGGTGTCTCGTCTGCTTTCTTTTGCTTGTCAGTATAACCATTGTTTCTGACTTTCAAAATCTTTAAGGCAAGATTTTAGCATTGTTGACGCCGCAGCCTCTGCCACCATTGCCAACGACGCCGACAAAGTGACTACTATCTCTCACCATGCTTCCGCAGGTGAGACTAAAGTTAGTGTTTAAGTATACATGAAATAATTTAAGGCAACGTGTATAATTTTTTCTCATTAGGAAACAAAATGCTCTCTCTCTCTCTCTCTCTGATACACGCATACATAAGCTGTGTATAATTGATTCCACTTTACAGACATACATACATACATACATACATACATACATACATACATACATACATACATACATACATACGTACGTACGTACGTACGTACGTACGTACATACATACATACATACATACATACATACATACATACATACATACATACATACATACATACATACATACATACATACATACATACATACATACATACATATTGTACAATTCCTGATAACAATAGTTTTGGCTAAACTCATAATAGACTAGATTCACCTGTAAATATTTCTACGGAAAATTCATTTTTTCCACAATTAAAAATACAATATTCACTGGTAGTTTCTCCTTTCTTGCACAAGACTTCGACTAGGTTGTAGCTCGTTAAACTACGACATATTCAGAAATAATTTGTTATCAAACAAGTTGTTCACACTGTAAACCAGAAACCACAAGACCTTTTCTTTTAGCCCCCCCCCCCCCACACACACACACACTTCAGTAAGCACCAGCTTTGTTTCGTGTCCCCTCTGTTAGTAGGTAGCAACATGTTTTTCTTTGCAATCAATACTTGCTGATTACTATCTGATACTATTACAATATTGTATGTACAATTTTCTTTGAATATTTCATTAGCTAGTATCAAATTTTGCATTTATCTGTTTTTTGTTTTTTGTCCCTCACGTCAATGAGATCATCTAATTAAGGAATATTGTTAATGAGGACAGAAATCGACATAAGCTTAAGCTTGTTCTTCAAGCCTCTATATCTCTTGTTGTGTTACTGTATACTTTCCATGATAATGTATGAAATAAATAAGCACTGTTTAAACCAACCGTAAATTCATACTCACTTGTTTTAATATAGCAATTTTCATAATCATGCATTGAAATATTCTCATATTCAAAAACATTCGCAGAGAAACAGGTGGGTTTCTTTTCGCCAAGAAGGTAAGCAGTGGGGGAAGGAAATTTAAATATAAAGCGAAACTTTTTATATCAGACAATATAAAATAAGAGAACAAAGCCTCTCGTGGTAATGTAACCGTGAGAACATTAGGGTTCGATTACCACCATGTACAATGAGATAGAGATATATGGAACTTGATGTAAAATTACAGCTGGAAATGGAAGGGAACATGAAATCTGAAGATTTGTGCTCAAAATATGGTGTTAGTGCTCAGTGTATGAATACTTTTAGTACTCCATTTTCTTTCTTTCTTTAATTTTCATTTGAAATACACTAAAGTCTTGATATCGGAATCTCTCTCTCTCTCTCTATCTCTCTCTCTCCATCTCTCTCTATCTCTCAATTCTCTCTGAATGTTTGGGCTATTTACTAGTCATGGTAAATTTTTAGACTAGTCTTGCTTTATGACTCTCTTACTCTCAGAAAAAACAAGCCACAGTCTATTTCATACTATCATACCTAAATAGTATATGCACAATTTTTGGTTATATCCATTGACTGACGGAATATATATAGAATATAAGAGAAAATGAAGGGGAAAATGAATATAAGTATACTTCAGAAAAGGAACAACTGACCCAGTTGAAGGCAAGCAAATAATACATTTTCGCCTTTGAATGAATACACAAGGTTCTCTCTCTCTCTCTCACACACACACACACATGCAAACACACACACACACACACACACAAACACACACACACACATTCACTCGTGTTTCAGACCTGAATTGAGTAAATGGACACTTTCGTATATTTCACCATCAATTAACTTTATATTACGTATTGAACACGAAAATGTCAATTTCGTTGTAATTATGTTGGAATTGTTTCTTAAAGTGGGATTACGAAACATAAAAGTGATCGGAAATGAAAATAGCAAATGTGGATTCAGAAGTCAAACAAAATAATTGGGCACCTGATACACAGACTATTATTGTCTCAACTCAGTAGCTACACGCAAGTCTCTATTTGTTGCCACAGTTATCAGTGACCGCCCACGTCATTAGTGACAACTATAAGACACTACTTTTAAATAGGAACGCACTACAGGTAATCTTTTTGTCATATAGATTCAATGATAGAAGTATCATGTTACTTTCAAGTAGTAACGTACCAGAAGTGTAACGCGTTATTCTTAGCAAAAGTAAACCGTTACTTGTTACTATGACTATGTTTGCTTTTAGACCAAGACAATTTTGATAAAAAAAAACATTAAATCAATATACTCTGGCACCTATATTTTCATGCAAATATATCGTGAATGTTCTACGACAATGATAGGACACAATATCACTGGGAAAATATTTAATCTTATTAAACACAAGGACTACAATATCGTCAATTTAAAAATTAATTAAGAACTTAACGATACAAGAAAGCACATAAGGACCAAATATTCTGCAATTTTTTTAAATTTTGTTTTAGCACTCGTGATTAAAAGTAGTGTACAAATTAAATTGCATACTAGTATCTATAATTCATAACCTCTTATCGCTTAATATTAGGAACATACAAAAGCAAGGATGCATGAACAGACTGGATTACATTGTCAACAACACCCCACCTCTCTCTCTCTCTCACTCTCTCTCTCTCTCTCTCTCTCTCTCTCTCTCTCTCACTGTGTTAAACCGGGAACAATGATATCGTGTGTGTGTGTGTGTGTGTGTGTATGTGTGTCTAACCGATGTGAAACTTATAATGAATAAGTCGACTACATGTACGAACCACACACCAGTTATATATGTATTGTATTTGTATTCGCTATCCAACACAACTTCCCGTAATTACATGGATATTTAAATATAATTTCTATTAATTACATAGATATTCAAATATAATGTTGGCGGCACCTTTTAAGTGGACTTTCCTATGCGAAAGAACGTCTCCTCGGCTACCCTGATCCAATATGGTAATCTCACTTTTCTAAATGTTCTACAACTCACTGGCTTCAGCTAATTAGCGCGTACGAATGGGTAAACAAACAATTTCTTTATTTGGAGCAAAAGATGTCGCATACAATTCTTGTCGCACTCAGTCCACCACTTTGGCTCCTCTAATCCTTTTTTTTGTGTATGGTAGTAGGAAAATCAAATAAAACGAGAAATACCACCGGAAGGCGCACTTCTCGCCGTCCACCCTTTCCCGGTATATCCTAGCATGCAAACAAAGATGCAAATAGACATAAAGTAGGAATAACGGCTACTCTTTTTCATAAACACCAGTGTATTTTATTCTTGCAAGTTATGCATATCCATATTATTTGGAGTGTGTAACGTATCTGTAACGTAGAAATGTACCGTTATTACTTTACCCTAACAGTAAATACACAACGCTACTCACAAATGTCATTTCATTATTCGAATATCTGATAATGTAATAATATATATCCTTGTCAAAACGTACAAGATGCATTTATTCGGTACGTAGAATTGCATTTATTTCTTAGCTATGCTTTTATAATGTATTTAACTAGTCATTTGTCTTTCATCTTTGCGTTACAATCTGCTCACAAATGTGAAATTATTTCATGAACATACCATGTGATTTTACATATATTTTCTTTTCAATAGTGACTTACAGGCCCAACGGGCCGGGTGCTCCTGTATGTATATATATATATATATATATAGATATATATAGATTTATAGATATATATATATATATATAGATATATATATATATATATATATATATATATATATATATATATATATATAGATATATATAATGACACAAAAATTGATAACGGCGCAAATACAAAATAGTTTCCCAACGTTTCGAGCTAAACAAGTTGTTCGTCAGGGAAAAAAACAATTTACATCCACAAAACAAACACTAAAAACAAAAGTCAAGAAGAATTCTTGACTGCTACATGTTTCAATGCCGGAGAAATAAACAAGAATAAACAATAGAAGAAGGAAAGAAGACAAATTTAAAAAACGGTATAAAACGGGGTAAAATACATATCTCTGTTTGCATTCATCAGCCCAATAAAAGCTGTGCAAAAAAATTCAAAGAAGTGTGTATGGTGCAAATTCCGCATAGGACCAAAGTGTTTTGACCTAATTCCAGTCTCGGAACAAAGGACTGACACCATGTGAGGCGATAAATCAACGAAATCATCAAAATGCGCAAAAAAATTCTATCCCGGTAAAGTTATGCATAGAAGTTCTAAGCGAGTATGTCAACAGCATGGTATAGCGGGATAATGGATAAGAGTTCAAATAAGAAGAAGAAGAAGAAGAAGAATCCATGTAAAGAGTTACGGAATATTCACTTGGGTAAATATTATCACAAACAAATTGATTGCGTCTGATAAACTGATACCTGGCTGTAGTTTTGATAAGATTGCATTAGGAAGGTTAGACTTTTTCATTTAGGTCGAACTCCCGATGAATTTTGAATTGAAGTATCCAGTATCGTTCCTTACGTGTGCGTTTGATATTGGTCCATCCCAGGTTAGAATCCATCAATAGTATCTTGAGGGACTCGACTGAATGCCTAGTCGAGTTGTAGTGGTTGGCGAGTTTTGCGTTGATTTTGTTGCGAATGTGGCTATTGTGGTTATTCATTCGTTTTCTGAAATCAACGATTTTGCCAACATATTGATTGCCACAGATCTTGCATGTTAGAAGATATATTACATTTTTGGTTCGACCTCCTAACTTCTGATTGATAGTGTAGCTAACTCCTGTCGTCGAACTTCTGAACGACTTGGTCTCGGGCATATGTTTGCAAATTAGGCAATGCTTGTCTTCGCAGCAATATGTGCCTGAATCTGTGGTCTTGTTTGAAGTTACCTTGGCACGTTCCAGATGGTCCTTCAGATTTTTATGTCAATGGTACGCAACCATAGGAACTTCTTGAAATATGCCCTTCAAATGTTCGGAGGATTCAATTTGGTCCCAATGGTTCTGAATTATCTGTTGTAACTATGGGACGTCGGGGTGGAAAGCACAGGTCACTACATTAAAATATTTACTTACTACCTTACTTACTTACATGTATTGATTGGCATATCATGTGAAGAAGAAACCTGCTAACCAATTGTGCTGTAATCGGAAGAGGCACATTGCCCTCTTTTTGATATAAATGCCTACATTAACTATATAATTGTTTCATAAAAGTTTGACGTTAATTTCCACTCGAGAAGGACAGTGAGACAGCTTATTGCGACTAATATTTCCTGGAAATGGCATTATCTTGCGGAACATTCCATTTTAATATATTGGCCCTGAAAGTTAGGTTCCAGAGTATTCCGATCAAATGATTTGTGATCTTAAATTTACATGATCAAAACTTATTCATTGAAAAAATAAAGATATACTTTTGAAAAATAACACACAAATCTATCTATTTATCTATCTATCTATCTATCTATCTATCTATCTATCTATCTATCTATCTATCTATCTATCTATCTATCTATCTATTTATCTATCTAGTCCTTTTCATGTCATAATTTTATTTTTACTATCTCTGTATATCAAAGAATTGCGTTTACATTATGAAAGGTACATTTTCATCCAGATTATAAAACTTCAGAATTTTAAAACCAAGGAGTCCCCATTTTAGCAACACACTTTGTACTCACAGGCTCCGATCTCGTACATATTGGAGCCTTGACACACAGATTTCAGTTCAGTAACTCGATGTGTATACAAAAGACTCCATTGCATACCTCCTGGGATCCTGGCACACATGTCCCCATTTGAGTAAATTAGTGTATGTGCGCAGGTTTCCATTTCACATCTACTGACAGTGGAATAAATTTTTGTCGAGTGTCGACATCCATCCTGTGAGACAGAATTTTTCTCATGTGACTTCAATAAGAAAACTGTATGATGTGCCATTAGAGAAATTCTAACACTTTTGGATGGAATGCTGTTTATATAGCAAGTTTTGACCCTATTTCTTTTTCTTTAATAGGTGCTTCAATCAAAATAATAAGTCATATTTCAATTTGTTATCAAGAATGTTTGCATCTCCAACATATTCAAACAAATATTTTCATTCTAAATTAAGGAAGTGACTAACAAGCGAAGAAAAAAAATATGTCATTTTCAGGCACAAAACTGTAAAAATGATGATTCTTGTGATAAAAAAGTACCATTTAAACAGCAACAACAAATTGTCGAACCCTTCAACCAACAACCACAAGATTTAGCGAGTTTGTAAAAAAAATGTAAAGGGGATATCGGGACTCTAAGGTGGGTCGCGGTCTCAAGGTAATTGTTTAAAATATCATGCAGGATTCTCAAATTTAGCAATTTACTCCAGAAGACATATCAAGTTTTGACCCAATATTTTTAGGATTTTATGTATTGTAATGAACCTAGGGTATGTGATACTTGTATTTACGTCTCTGTTTATAGGTTTGTTAGATTTTAGTGAGTATTTATTGATATCGGATAATCGGTGTTAGGAAGATATTTCTCAACCTGAGTAATTAGCCAATTTCCAGAAGCAGATGCCATAAGGTACAGTATTCACGAGGCTTTATAATAGCATAGATTAGTTTTTTTTACATGGACACTCCTGGTTTCTTAACATAAGAAATTATCTGGATATTTTCAGATATAAGTGTTGAGTAATTTGAGATAGGAATAATTCTTTGTATTAGGTGCTTGGGTCGTGTTTTGTACTGCATGGCGTGAAGTACTAATGTTCGGCTTGTAAAGGCTTATTGATGAGTCACACAAATGAAAAACAAGAAAAACAACTCAAGAGTGAAATTATTAGAGTTTCGTGATGTGTGGTCATTATGTGATTAGAGGAAACTTATTGTAGTATTTGCGCGTTTAAGAACCTTCATTTGATAACGACTGTTGTCTTGAAGTC
The DNA here is from genome assembly GCA_029931535.1 of Margaritifera margaritifera. Taxonomy (NCBI): domain Eukaryota; kingdom Metazoa; phylum Mollusca; class Bivalvia; order Unionida; family Margaritiferidae; genus Margaritifera; species Margaritifera margaritifera. Next base: position 4,901,718 of record JAQPZY010001596.1, on the reverse strand, counting down.
GTTGGAAGTAGGGGAAACAATGGACTTCAAGCCAGGTTCACGCAGATGTTTGATTCCCTCGATAATGAGACCCGTTGCGTCTTACTTACATTATTTAATTTCCTATACTTTTTAAAGAATGTTAACAACATTACCTTTTTTTCTATTACCTTTTTCAATCATATATGTATCCCCAATGCGCGCTCAAAGATGTAGAATTGGTGGCGCTCTACAGATATTTCATACAGAATGACGGGTGTAAGGTGAAGTTGTTTGCATTTGCAACATGCACATTGGAGAGAATGTTGGCATACCTCTATGCTACTTTCATGTACTGTGATTGAAATTTCTGTACATATTGTACTTGTGGAAATTGTGCATGATCTAAGCACACAGCTGACCAAAATGTCTGCTCTCATGTGCTCGAAAAATCAGCCTGAACTAGTCGAAAGTACACTAACTTTAACAGTCATTAAAATAGGGAAAACGAATTTTGCCAGATGAGGCAAGACCAGCTTCTGAAAGTGCAATGAATGAATTACAAAATATACAAAAATTAGAAACGTTATCGGCTCGTTTTTTTAAAAAAAATTTACCTTTGAAGTCAAGGAAGTGAAAATGACCAAATGGAGCTGACAGTGTTTTGATAGGTGCACATCTAAAGTAAGACCAAGCTGTATACTCTGTGACCCAAATTGCACCCATCAATCATACACCAAAATAAAGAGAATTAAAAGAAATGTTTTTTTTAACAATACCTAATACATAGAAAGGCTTTTTTAAGTAGCCAGGATAACCAGTAAGGACAACCTGGGAAATTCGTTATCTTTACAAATTAAACCCTATGCAAAGTACGAAACTGTCGAGTGCCACCATAGGCACAATGCACCCTTCTGCATGTCGTAAAAGGCCAATAATCGAAGCAGGAGGCGCGATGACTTACTATTTAGAGTATCTGACTTCCAACCGCAAGGGGGGGGGGAGGGGGGTTCGAATGTTTATGAAAGAATTTTTACAGATTTTTGTCATGACGAAGATTTCACGAGATTCAACGCAAGCAGTATTTAGAAAGGATGTATCAGGCTGTAGCGTGTTCATTGAGACACTTTTATCTCCATGATTCTTGTTATAAAGTGGCCATTTTCCAAACTTTCTATTGCAACTATTCTGTATTAAAAGTGATGTTTACAAGTATATTTTTAATTTTCGTTGCAGCTTTTACATTTCTCTTTCTGGTGCAACAATGAAAATCATCTGTGCCCGTGGCTTGAAAGGATGTGTCAAAATGAAAATATAATGCTGTCAAGGTAACGGTTCCAGAAAAGTAAAAATAATATCAGAGATAACTCATGTAGACCTGCTGTTATTTTCAATATACAAATACGCATGTTGAAGCACGTGTAAAGAAATTATTTTAAAACTAGTAATACAGTATTTGCTATAATTACATTGATATCTCCTTTCCGATGCTTTGCTGATTCCTCCACCTCAAAAACCTATGACGGCGTCCAAGCCATTAATAACACTTTAAAAAAGTTGTTAGAGTCTGTCATTATATAAATGTTGCTGAAGTTGTTGCTGTTAACAATAATAATATTACTATTACTATTGTTATTATCAAACGTATGTAAACAGGCACACACACATACGTATATACCATCATATATTCCATTACACGGAATTTTTTTTAAATTGTTGGTTTAAAAATCTTTATTTATTTTTTTTTATATAGTTTTTTTTATTTTTTTGTAAGCTATGTTTTTATAGATTTGTTTTAAATTGTTCATTTCTTTAAAAATTGTATTATTTTGTCCGAAATATTTTGTTTTTAATTTTGTATTTTCTAAAAATTTGTTTACGATATTGCAGCTCATTATAAGTTTATTTTAGTTTTTTAACTCGTTTGTTAGATTTTGTTTGAGTTATTTTTTCTTCACATTTTGTGTTTTCTTATATTTTTGTCATTTAATGGTTGTAGTTTTTTTTCTTCAGGTTTTTTAAAATTGCTTTTATATTTTATTTTTGTTTTACATATTTTGTCTTATTTTAGAAATTTGTTAATTTGTGTATCTTGAAATTGTACATATCTTATAATCTTTTGAATTTGTTTCTGTAATTTCTTTCACATTTTATTAATCATTTGTTACATTTTACCAATTTTACCGGATTTTTTTTCTCCACCAAAGTTTATGTCAGTTTCGGGATTTTATTATCACATTTAGTCTTGGACATTTCAATATAATGATCTGGGTCTTCCGTTGTCCCCACCAAATCTAGTGCGGATCCATTATTTCAGTATTATTTCAGTACTACTTTAATCTATGACATATTTTTTAATATAATATCCATGGACGTTTGTACTCCCCTCTACAGTCAGTGTCAGGTTCATAATTGTTTTTTGTTTTTTGTTGTTTTTTTTATTTCTCCCCTAAAGTCCGTATAAGTTTCTTAATTTCAGCATTTCGTTTTGGTCTCGGCCACATTAATACCATATTCTCTTTATTTTTGTAGTAACGACTAAATTCTGCAACAGTTTTCTAATTTTAATACGACTTCCAGTCTCGGCCAATAGTCGCCATCTTTGGTGAGTAAAGATGTGTGTTGGTCAGTACGGATGTGTGTTAGTCATCATATATATATATATATATATATATATATATATATATATATATATATATATATATATATAGGTGTTAGCCAATGTGTATGGGTGCTGGTCAGTATGTGGGTAATGTTCAGTGAGACCATGTTGGTCAGTGCGTGGGTGTTGGTCAGATGGTTAGTAGATGTGGGTGTTGGTCAGTATGTGTCGGTGATGATCAGCATTGAAAACATAATGTTAACTTCCCCTTGTCCGCTGAGTAGCATCGAACGTAACTCCTTTGGGAATTTGTAACATTTGATTCCCGTTAGTACCCATAGTGTAATTTTCAAGATTTCTGGAGAATGGATTTTCCTATTATACCCATCGTGCCATTCTTGTACCAAAGCACAATCATATACTACTCATACTTCTGTTATTCTGGACACTTTGAAATGTGACATCAAACAACGATACTGCTGGACATCAATGAATATATTTGTGAAGAAAAAAATTATACATTCTATTTTTTTACAGTGCTCTGATAATTTTCCATCAATCAGAATTACATCAATCTTCGATCTTGGTCTAAAAAGGGGAAAATGTATGTGCAGCATAGCATTGCGTTTTTATTGAATTGAAAAGCATGGATATTCTTTGATGTGCCGACTCTCTAAAACTAAGATAATTTTTAGTCAACTAGTCCTACCTTCCTAAAAGTGTGTCAGCTTTCAGTAAAAACTCGCCTCAATTTGTTTTTAAACAACCTGAGGATTTTTGCATCTAATCTATGTAATGAAACAACTTGGTTAATTTGGGCTTAGCACTAAGATACTGACTTCCTTTTTATTTAAATCGTCTCTAGTAAGCTGCTGTAGTGCCACTGATAAAAACATATATATATATACAGCTTCACGGAATCACATCCATTCTTTCTTCCTAGGTTCCAACACCTAACCCCTCCCCCACCCCCCACCCCAGGGGAGGGGATGAGATGGCAAAATGTATACATTACATGTACACAAGTTGGTTAAGTCTTTACATTTAGCTCAGATTTTTTAATTCAGCTATCCCTGAAATAATGAAACAGGGTGAGGGGATGCATCTTGACATTTATTATATAGTGTATAAACATACCCCTTATTTTAACGTTGTTGCTACCGGTCATTATCAACCGGTATTGCCCGTAGTTAAGTAAAACATATTCACCGCATCCTTATATGGTAAACACATGCCAGAACTCGATGAACTACTTATGGCTACGGCTAAATAAAAATGGCGACGGAAACGTGGAACAATAACCCCGTTATAAATATGATGCCACCATAAGGCAACAGGGACAGTAACCCTTTCTTCTTGACATCAGATCTGAGGAATCAGTAGATCTAGCCCTCATCCAAAGAAAAGTATATATCATCCAAATTAAATAAAGAAATTCTTAATACATCGATATACTTAAATTGCAATGAGAACAAAATTGCTTTTCTCCCATCAACACATCAATTTCGCCCTAAGAGGTTTCAAATATTTTCTTTATCTTTTATTCATGTGGACCATGACATGAAAAGTGTGCCTCCAATTTTTCAATATCTCGTTATTCACTACAAATTAACTCTACAATGCCAATGCACTGTTTAGCAATATGTGATTAAGAGAAGATTAACGTTGATCAATAAACGTCAACAATTTTACATTTGACAACACTTTTTATTCCACGGAACGGAAGTTTGAAGCTAGAGCATTTCACAATATTTCGAATTTCTTATGCCGCTTGAACAATCGACTTTTTTACTGTAAGAGAGTTATAAAACCGTTTTGATCTTTTAATTCTCTCGTCCAATGACACGTGTGAATAAACTATTCAGGTGATTGAAAGTTGTAATTATGAATTAGACATAATGATGTTAATCAATATTCTGTCTGTCCACGTGCAACTTGTTGTCCCTGTTTATGCATGGCTGATGAAATGTTCATTGTCTTGCCTACTATTTGCAGTAGCGCCAAGAGACACAGACACAGATATGATGACGCTGCCTGACATCACCAAATGAAGTCAAAACGTATACCAAAGCATTTCTAAATTCAGAAAACGGAAAAGACCGTCAAAATCTAGCCGTTTTTTTTTTAATTTATTTTTTTAAACGCTCACCCCAAACATATCCTATGCAGGCGGATCTGATTATGTCCGTGTACAAATATATCTGCTTCAAAGTAAAGGATAAATTCATCTCCAAATGAAAGTTAAAGAATCAAAAAATTGGTGTATCCCTATCGGAAAAGTCTTTCTGACGTAGGCCTTCAAGTTAGTCTTGACATTTACTAATTGCCATCATCGAATAATGTATCATGAAACTAATTGAGACCCACTGCATTATGCTAAGTACAGAGAGTTAAAAACACAAACTAACATTTATCTGCAGAAACAGATGAGGATTGTCTCGAGCGGAATGAATAATACCTAAGTGTGAATGTTGATAATGATGTTACCGAACGTGGCACTTCTGGTCAAAACTGAGAACGGCCAGCGATTCTCAAAAGGGTGATATAAATTATGTCATTACTGACTCTACTTGAGGCATATCTGATGTAATTTACGTCAACCAACTTCAGAGAACCTATTGTTTCAGAGGAAGAAGGTATAAAACAGATAGTGTTGATTCTTCATTTACTAATTGCAAACGCATATCTTTGCTGACCAAAATTTCAAAGTATCTGAATCTAATGTAAGCACTTGAAGAGAGGAAAGGAAAACTTGTCTTTAAAAAAGAAAAGGACTCATCAGAAAAGATGAATAAAATACAGACAGTGACTACACTCCGTCAAAGTGCAACCTTCATGCTACCAGTTCAAATGAAACTACGGACAGTCCCAACAAACGAAGATGACCAACAGATGATAATGAACAAAAGACAACCAATGCAGAAATGTTTCAGAGACAATTAAACACAAAGCAGCAGAACAAATGTGTCAAAAGAAGGGGCCAGTTTTGATTGTTGAAGTGATTTTGAAAATGATCCATCGAAGATTGATACTATAGATAACTCTCTCAATGACAATCCAGTGAAATTATCAAATGACGGTGATATAAGTGGCTCTTCTTAATTTGAAAACAATAAAAATAAAGATACCGAGAGCAAAAGAAAAGAGACTTCTGATATTTCAAGAGCAATACATAAGAGTATGAAGGAAGCGAAAGCTCTATAAATCATTGCAGAAATATCACACCAGTAACTTGGACAAACTTTTGGCAAGTAATATGATGGAACGAAAATTAATCCAGATAGTAAATTCTTAATGGCAGATGCTTTGGAACATTCAGACCACTGTGTGTTAATCATCGATCTGAGAGCTATAATAGCTGAGTGTCTAGAGGAGAATATAATCTATTATCGGTGATTTGGTACTTGTACATAAGGATAACAACTGAATCTTAACAAAACAGATTCATTAAAATAATCGAGGAAGTGGATAGCGATTCCTAGTGGAATTCAGATATGCTCGTATTTGTGCGACTGTGCATGGAAAATATCTGTAGCCGTCTACTTCAGATCTTTTCACGTTTAGATTTAAACCAAGTATCTGATTACAGCCAGATTTGATAGCACGAACGCATGCTAAACAGAAGCCTAATGCGCGTAATGTAATAACTGGTAGAGATCATTTATGACGCTGTGAAATGAGATGAAGTATGCATGAAATACAAAGGCATTAGATGTCAAAGCATACATAGTGTGCAAGAGGGAGTTCTCAGCATGACAGCTGTTATTGTTTCAAATGATCCTGCAATTGATGAAGCTGAAATATGTTGTACATGTAATTCATCAAGTAAATTCACATTTTATATTAGAGCACCAATTCCTAATTTACAGGTAAAAATATGCACACGATCCAAACGTTAACATGCGGATCATTCACCTCTGAATTTGACATCACGCAAAGATGTTAATTATTAAGGTCCGAAACAAAAGACGTTTTCTGGACAAAAGATGGCAAATCCACATGAGTGGAAGCCAGATATTTGTGCACAAATGAGGTCAAACCTGTAGACTGACCCCAGTGCAGATTCACATGTTTCACAAACATAGCAGAAGATCATCAAGAGGAAACTGTGCAGATTTACTTGAGTTTATGTTATTATGAGAAGCTGATAAGCTTTGTTTGTTAGCATATGGAGCGACAGATAGAGCCTGAACGAGTTTCAAAATAGGGAATATATGTGTCTCAAACATTTTACCTGATTGTTGGAGAGGAGCAATGTATTTGCAATAATTCTTTCCTAAAGATGTTAGATTATTATTAAACAAAACTGTCGGGGCTTGCACCATCCACCCAGTAAATCACCAAAAATTTATATTCAGTTTGTTTATGATCACATCAACAGTTTTACTACAGTTGATTCACAAGAAAAGACACCAATGAAATACCTTTACGACTATTAAATTTTAGACGAATGCACACACTCCAAATAGAAAATGCGAAGAAGATAGCAGAAAGCCTGTTCAAGAAAATAGGTACTGAAACAGAAGAAATACCAATAGAAAATGTGTGCTACTATACAACATTCAAAAAATGTAAAACATATTCCGCGTTAAACAGACATTTCTAAAAAGTGGATATTCAGAAATGGAATGTGACTCATTTCGTGCCAGCATTGAAAATAAAAGGAAGCTTGCCAGAGTGCATATTTCTTCGCAGTTGGAAAGTGTGGTATCACTTGCAATGTCGGTTACTCCTATGTTGTGGTTCAACAGAAGTTTAGATACTTATTGGATTTGGAACAAAATTAAACAAGAAAACAAATTTAAAAGTGGACAAAACAGGGGAATGAGTGGTCAAGGATAAACTGTATTCAAGTCGAGAAGAAAACGCCAAAAGAACCTCATTGCGAACTATACATTCAATAAACATGACTTACGAGAGGTGCAGGTGTCGTATGGAATAGCAAGAGGTAGATCAAAATCAATCAATGCCATAACCCTGGCTCAAAGGCACCAGGCAAAACTGTCAATCTATGCTGGTAATAAGGCAAGGCTGTTGTCTCTATGTGCTTTATGAACAATACTAGAGGAATATCGTGAATAATATAGAATAGATATCAGTCCATATATGATGTTAAATTGGGGAATAGGGAGCTGCCTGACATGTTGTCCAAGGAACTTGGGAAAAAGTTACCATTCTGAAACTTGGGAAAAAGTTACCATTCTGAAACTTGGGAAAAAGTTACCATTCTGAAACTTGGGAAAAAGTTACCATTCTGAAACTTGGGAAAAAGTTACTATTCTGAAACTTGGGAAAAAGTTACCATTCTGAAACTTGGGAAAAAGTTACCATTCTGAAACTTGGGAAAAAGTTACCATTCTGAAACTTGGGTAAAAGTTACCATTCTGAAACTTGGGGAAAAAGTTACCATTCTGAAACTTGGGGAAAACGTTACCATTCTGAAAATATTACTTTAGCATTAAACTGTGGAGAAAATTAGTTTCTACTATTATTTTTTTTTTTTTTTTTATATGTTGCTTTTTCTTAGGCAGTGGAACAGTCACTGATATGACAGTAATGACTGTTTCTTTTATAAATTACTAAACATGTTGAACCACCGATTAATCTTAATGTGAAAAATAACCATAATACTGTATGCTTGATATCATCCATTAAAGTATTGTAGTAATATAAGGTGATATTTGCTTCTTTAATGCTCTGGTAGTTAACCTTTTTCCATTCAAAGTTCTTATACAAGATGTTAACATAACATGTCTCCGTTTACATGCCAAGGTTACACATTGTCTGAAAGGCAAAAAAGTGCAAACTACAGATATATCCTTTTACCAACATTGAAAACTTGTTTATAAAGATTAAATTGCAATTCATTCAATGTAGACGCATTTTATTTATCTATTGATTCATCAAGAGAAATGCTCTATTTACAACAATACTGCCAAATAATTAAGATAGAATCTATACAGACTTTTACAATTCACTTCAACATTTAAAGTCCAATATCTCAAAATTTGTAAAAAGTTTAGTTAGCACCTTTAACTGTTTAACCCTCAAATTTATATATATTGAAATATAGGTTTTTATATTTTAGAATAGCACAATATTAATTCTAAAGGGAATCGGATTTCCTATAAGGTATGCAGGAAAAACCTTCGAGAGATTCCTATGAAAAGTGCAAGAAAAATCTTCAAAAAATCCACCAGACTTTTTTTCTGCAACTATATCTTTTAAGAAAACTTTTATTGTTGCTTATGACAAAGATCAACCTCCACCCCCACCCACCCCCCCCCACCCCCCCAAAAAAAGGTGTATCAACGGAATATAACGCTCTTGAAAGATTGGACAATACATTAAAATTGTTTGCTGACGATTGTGTCCCATTTTCCAATCATGTTTTTTAAAAAAAAAAATTCTATTTATTTGGAACGTCAGTGTGTTTAATGGAAACATTGAAAATGCGGCATCTAAATCGGACGAAGCATCAAAAGTTCAAGAATACCGTTTGTGAAATCTATGAGCTCTACAAAAAAGGGGTTTTAATTTTGTCTCTGTTTCGCTCTCTGTCTTTGTGAAGAATGACTAAGATCATTTGTTGTGAACTGAACTGGATACCAATCTCGAGAACGCGGAACATTTAATAAGTAATACTCTGAAATCGGCTCATTTACTATATATGGAAGCCATTGCCTTATTTTTAGAATTATAAGTTTCTTTCATTGCGTTTATGGGTCTGTTTTATTTGTACTATGTATTTTATAGACCTGATCGATATGTTTCTTTTCTTCAAATGCGTTGCACCCTCATATCATGTTCAGTGTGTATGATTTACACGTGGCATTTCAATCTCGGAACCATTGAAGCAAGTTTACACCTGAAATGATTTCTAATAAAAATCTCCAACTTGTAGAGACGAAGATGGCAGTTACACCGAAGATAAGAAAAACAATGCGAGGAAAGGGGAAGTTGTCATTCTTCTTTATCTTGCAATTATTGTGTTGTCTTTTTTTTGTTTTGTTTTCTTTTTTGTTTGTTTGGGGAAAGGTTGATATTATTTCAGATGTCGTTGGAGCTATTGTTGTTGTATGATGATGATGATATTGATCATTGTAATGAGGAGGGGGAGTGGGGGAGTAGAAGGAAAGGGGGAGTTTTATGAGGATGTGATTTATGAGTATTCTAAATGCGGTAAGGTACACGTCATTTAATATTGCATTATACTTTTACCTAGTATCCTCGCAACTTTTTCTGCCACAGGCACATCAATTTCGCCCTGATTTGTTCAAATATTTTTTTTTATTTATATAGACCATAATATGAAAAGTTTGCCTCGAATGTTCCAATATCAAAGTAATATTTTGTGTACAAAGATTGAATGTAATTCCAAGAAGTTCATAAAGCCTTCTTGATTCCAGATAATAATCCTTAACTCTTCCGTAAAGCTCCTTTTCGAGTCAATCTATAGTACTTGATTTTTTCAATGTTTGCACTTAGTCCCAAACAGCAGGGGTAGTTTTCCACTACATCTAAAGCAGTGTAAAATAAATGTGTCATCATCAGCTACGATAAGGTTAGATTAATCTGCATACTGACTTTATTACATATTCAGACAACATACCCAAAATAGTACAATGTATTCCAGTTATATGTGAATTATTCTCGATGGCAGCAATTAACTATTCCACAGCTATAGTAAATAAGTATTGACAGACGGAGTCAACCTCTCTGACTCCCCGCTCAAGGGGGAAAAATTGTGAACAGTGTCCATTACTTAACACCCAACTGGATATGTCACGATAGAAGGTTTGAAACCATTCTAGGAAATAACGACCGAATCCACACAAGTTCAAGGATTCTGTAATAAAAAACCTTTCTATAGAATCAAAAACTTTATCAAACTAAAAAAAACTCACATTGCTGGAATATCTTTCTCGTATCTTTTTATGTATTTTTTGTTGTTGTTTTGTTTTGTTTTGTTTTGTTTGCTGTTGTTGTTGTTGTGTTTTTTTTCAAACATGACTGAGTTTCGCTAATTGATTTTGGTAATAGTTTTTTAAAATTCTATTTGCTATAACTGAAGATGCAATTTTGAGACCTACATTAAGAGTGATATACGTCTTCAGTTTTTCAAATAGAATTTGTATTTTCCGAATTTTTGAATACACATAATGACCTCTTGCTTTTGTGCGCCAGAGAAAGAATTATTGTCATATGCATAATTCAGAGCTCTTAGCATAAAGATTCAAAATCTGACCTAAAAATGGATAGAATTCTATAGTAAAAGCATCTAAGTCGGATGATTTTAAATGCTTTTATATTTTTCAAATCAGAAAAGCATTCTGGTAGAAAAGGTGGACTTGCAGATAAGTCCCTGTCAGCTCTATATAACCTATTTATGAATGATTTGAGGAGTCAGAGAACATCCTTCTCTGAGTATGATCAATTATAATATTTCTAGAAGAATACTGATTTTTATAGAAAGACTTTTGTTCCTAGAGAATGATATTCAAGTCAATTATTTCGAGCTCATTATCAATAATTATTTTAAGTATCAGTTTTTCTGTAAAGTGTCTTTTTCCAAGTTACAAAAGGAAACATACAGCTTTTCTTGACTTTCTACTTTCCATCTAGCTTTTGTCCTCAGTATTGTACCTTTGATGTTTCTTCTTTACTATAGGTTAATCGTGTTTCTAAATAGTGTGGTAATACGATTTATTATTGTCATACAAGTTCTTACATTTTACTTCACTCTGTCTCTCTCTCTCCTTGTTATACTTCTTCTTGAAAGATGAAGAAGATATTAATTTTCCAAGTATCATTATTTTAAGAGTTTCTCAGAATAATTGAGTATCAGTAGAAAAATGTAAGGTGTCGAAATTTTCGTATTCGTCCGATTTATATTGATCAAGGATTCAGCATTGTACAATATTTACTGATTTTATTCGGGACCATTCACATCACTCTTGTTTAATATCCATCACTGTCTTTTTTGGTAACAGAATTTAAAAGATAGAGATGAGACAGTGATCTGACTTAAAACGAAGACCAATATCAGAGTTTTCGACAATTGGTTGGAGGTTAAAGGATACCAAAAATAGCATAATCTAGCTTGTTGTATTATTTAAGAGTAACTGAGCTAAACACAACTGCCAGTTTTAGCTCACCTGGCCAAGTGAGCTTATGGTATGGCCGTGTGTCCATCTTGCGTCGTGCGTCCTTTTTGTCAACAATTGATTGTTACCACTCTGGAGTCTTTATTTCTGATCCGATTTCAAACTTGAAACATGCGTTTATATCATCCAAATTTCAGACGAGTTTGATAATGAGCGAGATCTACGCATACTAATTAGGTGATCTTGCATCTGATTCACTGAGCTTGTTACCCCTCTGGAAGGCATATATATATATATATATATATATATATATATATATATATATATATATATATATATATATATATATATATATATATATGGTTATATAATCAAGATCTTGGATGGGTTCGATAATGAGCGAAATCAATGCATATTAATGAAGGGATTGAAGTAATCTTGCAACCGTTGTGGAGGCTAACATAGCACTTTGCATATTAAAGATTGGGGAGTAACCTATGATCAGATCTATTGGGAATTACAGGTTTTGTGTTGTGAAGAAAGTTGCCCCTTTGGAAATCATTTAAAACTATACATATATAAAAAAAAATATTTTTAGAATGCAGTGTACATGAATTTCAATACATAAAGTTAAATGAATGGGAAAATAATATTCCTTGGGAATTCAATTAAATGATCTGTAATTTCAAACTGAAGAAAATATACAAAATATAAATATACCATAAAAATAAAAAAATAAACAGACTTAAGTAAACTAATATTATATATATATATATATATATATATATATATATATATATATAGAGAGAGAGAGAGAGAGAGAGAGAGAGAGAGAGAGAGAGAGAGAGAGTGTGTGTTGGGAATGAATTTGATGTGTTGTACTTGAAAACCAGAAAGGTAGTGTTTGTGTATTCTGATGCATACCAGTAACCTCCTTGCCCAACAAAGTTTAAAAGTCATTAAAGCTATCACACGTAAATTCGTTATTTTATGGCACCGCGTGTTTAGTATTATCAGTCACACAATATTTTAGATTTATATTTGGCATTTTTGACCTTTCATAAAAAATAACCTGATATGCCTTTATCCAGTACCACTTCCAATTTGTATTAATGTCATTAACCTAAATATACTGATCTTCCAATTTTGGGACACCGATCCCATCAGTTTCCTAACCATAAAAAAGACTTTTAAACAATGCAACCAACAAACAAAATTCAAGATTTTATGAAATCTATGACAAGACCGCAGTTTATTATTTATCCCAATACATGTTTAACTTCTGCTGGTCATATACTAGAAAGTATGATTCAATAATGGAACCTTTGCGTGCTGTTTGCTAATCATGCTCGATATAAAGTTACAGCTAGTTTCATCAGATAAACACCGATCAGCTAAGTAGTTGTATAGAGAGTGTATATCTAACTATCGCAAAACATCATTTTGTTGAATAATACTGACAAGGTCTTTTCTAAAAGGAATAAAATTGGGTCATGAAACGATGGTTTACTATCGCTAAATGGAGGTTGAAAAATGAGTTTGAAAAAATCTTATTCCGACCAACCAATTCAAATATTGTTTTAAATTATGAAACCGGGGCCTAATGGACAATGCGGCAACTAATTGCTCTAAGTTTTTATTTCCACTCCAGTTTCAGTACATGCATGAATTGTCTTTCACAACTCACATTTATCAGTTACCCAGGTGAGCGATATCAGGCTTATATGGGTCTAATGTTATTTTACGTCCTGGCTTGTTGGGTCATTCTTTGTGTTTCAGTCCAATTATTAAAACACTGTTCTTTTCATGATAGCATACATTTGAGTTTTGCAGTGTAATGATGAGGTTTAGATTCGTTTATATTTTCCAATCAGTAAACAAACGTTTGTTGTTTAACTCAAATTAAACCTCAGTAGAAAAGTTCGAAACGTTGCAAGCTTAATATGTAAGTTGATAAAAGCTGTGTAAGACTTACTTTTTTTATTTGAATGAGATATTGTTCTATGATACTGTCTTGTGTTACACATGTATTCAGCAAAACGTAAAAACGGAAAGTTAAACCCACAAGTTAACTAATGTCTGCAATGTAGTTTCATACTTATAAACATCCAACAACCCCAAATGTGTTGTGTAACTAGTAGCAGATCCGCGCCTGTTTGTACCTAATTCAGCCTTGAAACTAAATGTTGTAAATTTACACCTAAATCAATACTACCAACTTGGAATAATTCACAAATCATAACACAGTATGTATCTTTACACATTTGTGTTTTCATCCAATTCCTTGTTGTTATTTTAGATTATTTATGCCCATTTCGGTGCTAAATTCAGTTTTGAATGAATCTATATGTTCGTTTATTTCTACAGAATCAATAATACCAGTAGTGCACGAGTCCTTTTATCTATTTCAGTTTTTAATGCATCTGTTTCCATTGTCAACTTTTTTCACCAATTAGTTACAGTTTCAACTTTTAGAATAATTTTCCCATGCTACATTTTACAATACCAATATTATTAATTAGTTCCCAATAAACTTATGAGTTTTAATTTTTTATCGTTAAACCGCAGCATTTAAATTGTGCTAAAATTCATTAAATATAACATCTTTCATTGTTTGTATCTCAGTAATAGATAACTCATAAATAGTTTTCATCATGTTTTCATAAACATTTATCTTGAGTTTAATGTCATCATATTTTCGTATCTTTGTTAGTTCATTCTTCTACAACTCATTGTATCAGTGTCAGCAGTTATGTTGTTGCTTAAGTTAGTAACTTCTGTACTAAATCATTCATTAGGTTTGTAATCTCTCGATCGATCTGGTGGATTTCATCATTAAATGATTTATGTGATTATTCCATTAGCGATGGTAAAGTGTTATAGTCTCCCAGAGATTTCTTAATTGTTCCCATGTTATTCTATAAAAAGCCTTTTACTGTTTAAACTAAGTACAGCTGTTTGTAAACGTTGTTGAATGCTATACATAGTATCCTTCCTCAACTTTGTCTCTCACCACCTGCAATACATGTACAGCACAGGTTCAAAGTCTCTGTTGAAACAGCTCCCGTATATCTGAAATATTGTGTCTGTTGTCACCAATATAATGTGTAGACCTGACATTTTGCTACCTCATTCAGTGCAGCTCTGTTTGATAGCTGTTAATTTGTTGGCAATTTGTTCTATTTATGTTTTGATATCTTTCAAGTTATTATCTTTTAAAATAGCATGTTTTTGAGTATCAGCACATCTCTGCACAAACCAACTCTTAGCTCACCAATAAATTTAACGTCATCATGCGATTTTGTGAAAAGGTATTTGTCAAGGTTTAAGTCACTATGTCATCTGGTGCAGTTGCTGTTTCTGTGTCTCTCAGTGTTTAAAGGTACGCCGAACTCATTGGGACATTTTTAAGGTTTTAACTGCACTTTTATCCTTTTACCGCAATATTGGCTATATCATGCCAAGAAAATGGGAGCTAAGTGACTTTCCCAAGGACACACCAAGGCAGCCGATCCGGGCTGGCCTGGGCAAGCTTCAAACCCGCGACCCTTGAAATGTGAGTCCAGTGCTCTACCAAACTGAGCTAACAAGGCTTTCCCACTAGGTATATTAAAGATATTTCTTCACCGACTTTATTATTTATCTGATGTGAAAGACGCGTTACAGGCATGTTATGAAAATCTATTACTTTTCCAACTTGATTGATTGTGCAGATATTCAGTCTGTTTCTGGCACCTATTTGTAATTGCCTGTAATCCCCATTAATGTCATTTAAAACGATAAGTCCCCATGGAGGAAAATAAATTAACAAGCAAAGACTGTAACAAATTAAAATAATTTGCACTGAAACATTTTTTTATTGTTATTAATTTTGTATTGATAAATACATCAATTTTAGGTTCCAAAAGTACACAAACAGTATCAGATAGAATATATGCCTGTATAGTTATGCTGCTATTGAATCCTAACGATGTAGCACTCTAGTTTATGATATATTCGTGCAGATATTACTCGTGGGGATTTTAACTACAGAGTTGAGCTACAAGCACTCAGGATAAGTACTTTCTTTGCTGTGATGTCCTCTTTGACTTTAT
Organism: Margaritifera margaritifera; assembly: GCA_029931535.1. Taxonomy (NCBI): domain Eukaryota; kingdom Metazoa; phylum Mollusca; class Bivalvia; order Unionida; family Margaritiferidae; genus Margaritifera; species Margaritifera margaritifera. Next base: position 4,885,957 of record JAQPZY010001596.1, on the reverse strand, counting down.
TCATAAACATCTCAAGGTTGTACAACAATCAGGAATTAAAATGGAACTTGTTTTATTTTTTGTCATTTATGCAACAAAAGATACTGCATCTCAGTTCATTGTAAATATTGTGGTAACCAAAATCAATTCTCTACAACGATATCGATAGTTTATCATTTCTGTTATCAACTGAATTGTTGAGATATACTTATTTATCATTGAGTCCATTATCACAGTAAGTGTGGTCTTTGGGCGAAAAATCAATTGTAATATAACTTTACGTTTGTATAGGAAACATGTAAACATCCAAGAGTTTAAGCTTTTCTGTTCACTTTGAAACCGTACGGAAACTTGCACTGGAGGTGCACCCTTTGTTGTAATCTTTTCCCAAAATGGAACTTAGTTCCAGTTCTTTGCGAGTTTTTTTATTACTTAAAGTTCTTCCATACTCCAAAACGTGTTTCTGTTAAATTCCTTTATCCCTTTATGTTTTGGCTTTTTTTATTTTATTTTTTTTATTTTTTTTTTTTTACTGTGCAATTTTATTAATGAATCTGTTGTATTCATTGACAACTTAGATCATAATAGAAGCACACATACATAAGACGATATTGTTCGTTGTGAAGGATTTAATCGTTCTTTTGAGGAAAGCTGTTTCGCTGTTGTATTTATCACATATTGGTACTTTTACCTGCAGAGCACAGTTGAGTATATCAGTAATTTTGTTTTAAAATAACAATGATTTACAATAAGATTCTTTGGAGTAAAATGCATTGGACGTATTCAGTTGCGCTTGATGGCAATAGTGAAATGAAGGTCTTCAAGACCCCCTTAAAAATTTAACAAAATTATTTATGTGATGCCTATTTATTTCAAATTAATCCTGCCATCTAACCTTTTTGACTTATTCCACAAATTCGGAAAAGAATGGATGCAAACTATCCCCAAAGTTTTGGTCTTTTCGAATTAAATGTATGATATAAAACAAATGTCTTTTTGGGACAAATTTCCTTTAGTTTGGTCTTGTCCTTTGAACAAATGTCCTTCAGTTTGGTCTTGTCATTTGGGCGCTGACATAAGAATAGACAAACGATGTAACACTATATTTCCTTTGCACAACCCTAATTTCTGGATTATATAAGAATATATTGTTGATTGCAATTCAAGACATGTAAAAGCTTGTGAATATTGCAAATCAGTATACTGGGATAAATATATAAAATTTATAAAATGCTTTGATATGTCTAGTCAGTGACAAAAATACAAAGGAAGTTTTAGTATCCTATCATACAACTCGGACGTCCTGTAACTTGTCCAATTTCATACTTGGCTGAATGTGGCACACTGCTGTTTGGACCTGGAAAATACAAGTTCTGCTTTAATGTACTGTCACCTCGATCTCTCGAATCGATTGGGCGAATTTTGATTTCATAAATCTTACATAACTAATTCGTAGAGTAATTATCATCGTCGTCGTCATCATCATCATCATCGCCATCGTCATTACTACCATCATCATCATATAATTATAATCGAATGGACGTACAATTTTAATGTACCGCTAATGAATAACTGAATTAATAATTAAAGTTTTATTATATTTATTTGGTATTTTGCGGAAAATGAACAGATGCACATCATGCAGAGGCAACTGGAGTGAGGTGTCTTCCCAAGGGACATACAGTGGCTGATCTGAACAGGATTCGAACCTGATCGGTACTCGGGCAGGCTAACTAATGTGCCACCGTGTTTACAAACCTATGGGATGTACTCACCTATTTCGAACCTATTGAAACACACAATCCTCCTTTGCATCACTGCAAAAAAGATAAATAAATATTTAAAAAATAAAAAAAAATTCAAAATTATACTTATGTATATCGGGGGGGGGGGGCGGGGGGAAAGAAAGAACAAATTCAGTTTTTGCAGTCATAGACACCCACTGGTTCTCAGTTTGATTGATTTGTAGGCTAGTGACTACATTTACGTGCGAATCATTTTAAAGGACCTTGAATGATAATTTATCACATCTAGTCATAATTCATTATAAAACGTTATAAATTATATTGCTTATGTCATATCATTTTGCTACCAAACACCATCTGATAAATGAGCTTTTACAACCTTGAAAATCAACGATAACGCTGGCCATATATTAGAGCAGAGAGAGAGAGAGAGAGAGAGAGAATACCGCATTTATTCCACACATTGTACTAAAATATATATACATACATTTTCTCGTCGTTGTTTGATCCGTACAGCACATGAACTGACATATCATGCCAGGTATTTTCTTTAAAAAAATAAAGAAAAAAAAGACATGTAGCTCGAGGTGTATGTGGTCTCTTAACTAACCAGCCTCACTATTTTGAATCTTTTAATCTAGTGGTAATATTGCATGAGATCATCTCATTCAACTTTGGATAAAGACTATTACACAGTGGTCACTCATTATATTCCATTGCACTGTAATTATGTTCGTGTAACTATTAAACTTGTCAAAAGTACTTTTATTACTAATAATAGGAGGTATTTTTTATCACTTAATTCTATATTCCTTTTAATGATAACCAATTATTATGTGATTTTAATAGCTAAATAATCTGGGTTTTCTTTTCTATTCACAACGACATAACACAGCTTTGTCTGAAAATACTTACATCATCGGTCAATTTTATACCTCCATTATCTATATATCTATCTATGTATGTATATATATTGTTTCTTCCCGTGACGAAGAGGTCAATTGTATACCTCCAATATCTATCTATCTATCTATCTATATTGTTTCTTTCTGTGACGAAGAGGTTTTTAGCTTGAAACATTGGAAACTGTTTTTGTCTTTGTGCCGTTATCAATTTTTGTGTAATTATCTATCTATCTATCTATCTATCTATCTATCTATCTATCTATCTATCTATCTATCTCTATATATATATATATATATATATATATATATATATATATATATATATATATATAGTGCTAAGAGTTATGAAGAATGGAAAGAATTCTGGTTTAAAAATGGTGTTTATATATATATATATATATATGGCCTCAAGTTAGGTGCGCACATTCAGAGGATACATGAGACACTGTGTATCTGAGTAATTTCCTGTATTCAAACCTTCTCCAAGTGATTTGTCTTTATATAGTGGGTGTAATTTAGACTAAGACTAACGACTGAATGGCAGACATGCTGATTTTGCTAAAATTATCCTTTCATGTGTAATTTTTGAAGGCTTTATGTCATATTTTGATATATTATTACCGCTAAACGTATACATCCATGTGAAGTTCATCTTGAGCTGTGACAGATAAAATACTTGGTATATGCACTGTATATGCATATGAGTCAAAGCGATTCATTTTTAAGTATGACATTCTGATTGAGATACTGGTCTTGAGTGAATTGGAAAAAAGACCCTAAATTAGCGCCATGGTTAATGAGTCGAAATTGAATCCACACAATTGGTCATCTACATTTCTAATCCTTTGACGGAGGGATGATCAAAATGTATATATTGAATTATTTCCTGAATTTCGTTTCGTCTAGGTACTCCGTGTGGTACGAATTCAACCATGTTAAATCGAAATCAATGGAGGTGAAAACCAGCTAATTTACGTTAGCCTCCATTGACGGTACAACCCGCTCAATTTGACGGAAAGAAAGAGAATGAATTCTGTCCGGTGCAGTCAATGTAAGTTATTCAGAGGATGCCTGCCTTAGGGATTGGCAGAATAAAGATTGGTATTGCGCTTTTGCAGACAAATAATAAAACGATATAAATAAATTAAATGAAAATGTAATAGTTAACAATTTATCTGACCAGATCTAGAATTTATTATTACTGAGACCTTTAAAATTTCAGATGGCCATCTAAACGCAGAAAGAGGAAGCACTGTCTCATGCAGGTAACAAATCTTTTTTTTTCTATTATTTATTTTGGGACAATGATTCTCATATTTAAATTTTCATTGAAAAATCTTACTGTATTTCGAAAAATTTGATTCTGTTTTTGTCGAGTCTTTATTATTAGATGCGGCAAAATTTAAAATGTCTCGAAGCTGCATCTTCAAGAAAGCTGAGAAAGAATTTTGAAAACGTGTGTGTATGAAAAATACAGTAATTTCCTGATTAATATTTACAAATTATTTATACCTTGCTCTCACCAATACAGTCATAAATTTTAACGTCAAGCTCATTACTCTTTTAAATGCAAGTTATCTGCCATATTAAAACATTTTTGTTTCTTGAAGTAAGAAATTATAAGATTAATTGGTCAACTCTCATTTATATTAGTTTCCGGGAAAACGATCCTAGACTATATTTGTACACCAGCAAAACCTGGAAATAAAAAACAAAAAACTAAAAAACGTTTCTTAGATGTACTTATTGTTGTATTACTACAAAGGTCGGAATATATGCGTACTAGTTCTTCAAAAATCATAGACTTGATTACAATGAAACACTTTAAAAATTCAACAATAATTTTAAATAAATGAGTTATGAAAGGAGAAGACTGAGACAAATACAGGATACTTTCCACTAAGATAAGAAAGGGTCTGTAGTGGATAGATTTAATAGAACTTTTAAGACGAGAATGTGGAAGCATTTAACTGAAAATGAACCCAGAAAATGGACAAATGACGCATACAACATTTTTTGACAGAGAGCGATAAATATGTTCAATTAACGCAGTTGACCCTAAACAATGGGTTTAAAGTATGGATTAACCTATTTGGGTATCTGACAACTGATACCTATGGAACGCCTAAATATCAAATAGATGAGAAAGTTAGAATTTCAAAATATATATCTTTTTTTCAAAAAGCTATCTTCCTATTTTTACGGAAGAAATATTTACACCGACGAAAGTACTTTTAGGGGACCCTAGTTTAAATTGAAAGACTTGTATGTTACTAGGAGGAGTTGTCTCTATTCGACAAGCGATAGGATGTGTTCAACATCGACACATTTTTAAAGACGAAAACAATGGACGGCAAAAAAAAATGTTTTAGCTAAATGAAAAGGATTCCAGGATTCATTTTGTAGTTGGGAGCCCAAGTAACATATGATATGGCTAAACTAAACGGAATATACAAATCGGTTGCTCCAAAAAGCAATGAACCATCTCCGGAAAAATCAAACAAATTATTCTGACGGACAGTTATTGTAACATCTTGTATGATGAAATAATACCACTTACCAATATATCTGCAGGTACCGTAACAATATGTTTTTACAATAATACAACTTCCATTATAGCCATCAATAATATTAGCTTTTTCTGCTAAACAAATTTTAAACAGATTATGATAACCTTGGGAAAGAATATTATAGATATTTTTTGAGGTGAATGGGTTCAGTATTTTAGCAGTTTATTATTTTAATGAGTCCGACTAGGCAAATGTAAATAAAGTAATTGATGATCCGAAAGCTTTAACTAGTGTATATGGAACAACCATTTTAGAAAAAAATTCGCAATGTCATAATGAACATAGATGAAATGAAGGGTAAAGTTCAAAATATGTTTCATATATTACACACAAAATTTAGTCAGGAAATAAGTCATTTTATGCATTGGTCTTTTGCATGAATACATATATGACGCTACATGCAGATATATAGATGAAACTCCGGTTACATGAAATTTATCCAATGAGGAATTTGAAACTATTGCCTCTGTAGGTGTTGCTTATCGATACAATGAATTTATAAAACTAGATTTAACCATATATGAAACACAATATAAAGTAGTCAGTCGTCAACTCAAGACTAAAAAAGAAACATTATATTGCCAATAGGTAGGTACAGATTCTATAGATAATTCTAAGAGAGATAAACCAAATAAGTCGCTGCTACCTAACTCTATCGATACAAAAGAGGTGGAAGTGACTTTCTCAAATCTTTAGGTTGGACAAAGAAAGAAAAATAAATGGATATCACGAAATGATAGGCCTACAGATATACCTTTATATCAAGCTGCAGAGCCAAAGGCAGCCAATATAAGTTCCAGCGGAAAATAGAATTGCTAGCAATTACCACAAATTATCCATTCGACCAGCAAGTATGAGACGTAAAGACTCTAAAAGACAAATACATCACAAGAATTGTCAGTGGACCACCTTCTAGATTATATACGCTGGAAGTTGAAAGAGAATTTAGAGGTTATGCAAATGAACTACAAGTAGCTGAATCCAATATAAAAAGTCAGGAGTTTAAATGTATGACAAACATATAGAAGAGATACAACGGGGTATCAGCAAAGAAAGAGATGCAACTAAACAAGATGCATTGCAAGTATTGCTGTATATTAGCGAAAGCAAAGGAGCACACATAGTTGGACATTAAACAGTCTTAGAAAATAATTTTAGAGAAAATGTCAACAAAATAAATATCCATGTGAGAGAAAATATACCATTATGTGAAATGCAAAAAGCAACTGTTTAAAGACAAATATGTAATAGTTATGGCACCTTTTACAGCTAAAGGCTTGATAGCAGCTGCTCTTGGTATGACCATAGCAACTTTTGTAAAAGGTTTGACATGAGTAGGCAGAGGAGCGAGTGGAGGTGATGGTGGTGATCAAGGTAGTACACATCCATTTGTTGACAAAGTTACGCAAGGAATGAAAACTATTGCCTACTATTTATTTTAGCTAGCTAATAAAAGCGGCAGCAACATTGCCTGATATCTTTGGCAGTGAAATAAGCTGACTTTTTGACTCAGCTGGGCAAATTGTTTCTGTATTAGCTGACCATATTATTTTGCTTATTGAAGCATTAGTCAGTTTTTTATTTGCAGTTTTGGTCAAAAGTGTAGACACGGCAACAACAAGAAATTAATATAGGGCCCCTGGAAAAGTCTACCTTAAAAAGTAAAGTAGACCAGCTAATACACCATTGCCACACTTGTACACGCTTGTTTATTTGTCTCACTATCTATATGTTTTAAATTATGTAGAGGTTGAGTTGGACACATTACAAAACTTTCACCAGTTTCATCATTTTTGTCTACATAAGTCTTGCTCACGTTCACTTCTTTTCTCTCATTTACTTCGTAACCTGTCTTTTGACAGATTATTACAGAATGCTTGTCAGCTGCTATGGTTCCATTTGTTACCACGTCAGTATTTATATCAGTATTTATTCCTATACTAAATGTATTTGATGACTTTTGTAAAGTGTTATAGTAACCTACTATGCTACCTATTTTCATCACCACATAAACTTGGTAACAAAATATCATCACTACCAATAACATAGTTTAGCCTAACTTTCGAAGTTGAAATATTTTACTGAAATCTAATTGAAATGTTTCATTCATAGTCATATCTTTGTTGACCTAAAATTAAATTTTCAATTTATTTTTTCTACACTGTTTTATTCAGTTGAAACTGAGTCATATATGTTTTATTTGCACCTTGCCACCTGAGATACATATCACATACAATCTAATATTTTGATTTAGTCTAAATAATTCTTCTTTTGTTAGTACGTTGTTATCTAATAAAAATAAATAACACCATGCTGGTTTTTCGTCACTTGTAAATATTGAATTTATTTCTCAAGCTGGCAATTTTCTCCAATAATCGACTGTTCCAGCTCAGGAATTATATTTACTTTGGAAGCATTTTTTTTTAAACATGATCTGGTGTAGGTTTCCCAAAACCCTGATGTACAGTATTATGTTTTTCAGGACCAATTTTAATACTTTATGTTTCAAGTAATATATCTCCGATCATGACGAGTAGGGATATTGAACATATTACATATGATCTTAATTTGTTTGAGATCTATGTCATTGTTTGTTGGGATAAAAGTTTGATCATCAGGTAATTGTAATTTGCATCCAGAGAACTTATAACCTATATATTGGTTGTACTATATATGTCATGATAGTATCAGTTATTCGCCAATAAGATATTCCACATCCTGATGTTGACATCCATACTGCCCAGTTTTATTTATTTTGCCAGAATTTTAGGTCACACTGTGCTCGATATCAGTTATCATTGTCAAATTTGAATGTGCACTTTTCTAAAATGTTAAATGGCTTCTACATAAAATAGTTATTTTCTGTGTAGTATATTTTATCTTTTTATATATCTGTTGCATTTATTTTGTTATTGGAGCGTTAAAATGAGTTGATGGGCATGGGTAAGGTGCACTGCTTGTTAGTTTCTTTTTTACTTTTTATCAAACATCAAGCGTCCATTATTTTATTATCTAAAGTTTCAAATTTTGTACATTGTAAAATACAAAATAATGGCTTGTGGACATTCATATATTGATTCAGTATAGGAATTTTAGTCTACTGAGTATCTGAATTAGTAAGTTACTGGCATTTGCATAGTCGCTACGCTCCAATCTAATGGCGACGCTATGGCTTCATGATCTATGTAGTAGAGGTTATAACTTCAGAGTAAGGTTGATTAATTTTTGTTGCCTGGTGACAGATGTTGGTTTTTCAAACTAAGTTGATTTGTGGCTGAGCCAGTTTAAAAACATTATCGTGATTTTAAATAATATTTTTTGTCTCTGAAGGGTGGTGTTCATTTTTTAAAATTAAAATAGGCTGTTTATTGCCTGATATAGTACAAAACACAATTATGCTACTTTCGTCTGATGGCCTTGTAAACAATGTGTTCCGAATAAACATTACCGTGTACTTAGATCAAATACTATATAATTAGGAACAGTTTTGTGATTTCTAAACAAAGAAATATTCAGGCAGACGGAACATCAGTCCGGTAACAAATTCATAAATCCGTAAAACGAACGCATCAAAGTCAGCCAAGCGTGTGGATGTAAGACGCATATCTCAGAATAACAAAGTATGCAAACATTTGCATATTAATACTATTTAGATTTAAGTAGACAACCTTCCTATTCTCTTCGAACCAAAACGCAAACTGGTTTAAGATTCTGCTCATTCATCAGTACACTCTTGTTGAATGTATCTACTCCATGATGCATATTCTTGATAATATATCACCAGAGAAAATCTTGAACTTAATCTTGATCTTAAATCTTAATCCTATATTTTAGGAACTTTACAGTTTTACTTTTATACTTTATCTTGTATGTCTTTTTTACTTTTAAATGTTTACCGATCATTAGAAGGATTTTTAAAGAGTTTAGCATTTTTTTTCTTCATTTTACCATTTATACTACCTAAGTATTACTCCATGCTATATAGCTAGCATTGTGCTGATGTACTGTTAAACCTTATACATATATATATACTGCCCATTAATCGTTCATTTGTACTGTGTTTCTAATCAAATATCTCATCAAGGATTCTTGAGTGAAATAGGATTGGAAAGTAAATTGAGAAGCTAACATCACTTATCATACTGTATACTTCTTGCGAGAGATTGCAACACACACACACACACACACTTTGTAATACCTCACAGTAGGTAGATCCAGGTCCATGAATGAGGTGACACTGATCATTGGGGCTGTTCAGCTCTTCTGGCAGTTTCGTCATAAATGAGTTCCATTCGCTCAATTCGCCATCGCTGTAGTTACACACTTGCTGAAATACAAAATGAACTGTTTACAGTGATAGATAGCTTGATACATACATACATACATACATACATACATACATACATACATACATACATACATACATACATACATACATACATACATACATACATACATACATACATACATACATACATACATACATACATACATACATACATACATACATACATACATACATACATACATACATACATACATACATACATACATACATACATACATACATACATACATAAATACATACATAAAATCATACATACAAACGCTTGAATGTTTGCACACATACAGAACGACAGAAGCACATTTATATGCTGGATAAAAAGGGTGAATTTACATTTATTTCTCATTTATTTTACACTCTGGTCACATATTTTCCATATAAGTTAATTTCATTAAACTGCATGAGGTGTTGGTAAACAACACTATACAATATGCAGTGCAGAAAATTTTCAATTATAATTGAAATAAATATATTAGGTTTGCTATTACACAATTATACTTAATACAGAACATTTTTGTTAAAATTTTAAGTGTTCGAGTTCCTAAAAACAAAGGGTTGAGAATATATATATATATATATACAAATACATAATCTTACTAAAATAGGGGCAGAAAAAGTTACAAAATATAAAATTAATAACTTTTCATGGTATTATAATAATTTTATCATCTTTATCTTAAAATGATATACAAGTTGAAATATTATTTAAAAAATGTACAGAAACTTAATTTATCAGAAAAAAATATTGATATAACTCCAACATTTATTAAAAAATTAATTAATTTCAAGGAGTCAAATATAGGTGGAAATAAGATAAGAATAATAACACCAGAAATGTGTCCGTTATTTTATTTAAATAAATTAAACTTAGTTTAATAAGAATGCAAATAATAACAGACGAAATAAAAGAGTTAATTAATTTAGTAATTTTATACATTGTAATAAAATCAAAAAGTATCACCAGAAATTAGCCAATTAGTTAATTTAAGTTATTTTAATGTGTCATATAATTTGCTAGAACAAGTAAACGAATTGATGGATTATATTCAAATCAGTTCTTTTTGGTGATTATTAAAAAGATATAAAAAGTTAAAAAGGGTAAATATATAATAAAATGGAAAACAGAAAATGTTTATAGAGAATATGGTGATCTAGCAAAGGAAGAAATATTATATATACTGGAAAAATATGCTAACTGGAAAAAAATTAAAAGAAGAAAAATAACGAAGCAAACAATTCATGTTGTGAAAGCGAAGATATCATAAATAATGATAATGAAAATAAAATGTCAAACTTGGGGCTCAAAACATCATGATGAATTTGTTAATAACTTCATTGATTTTTAAAGGAGGATCTTATGAAACAAAACGGTCAATATATGACAAAAATATTACTTTAAAATTATGTTACAAAGATATAGCTAACAAGAAAACAAGAGGAAATTTTTGATAAGTATTTGTATAACATTATACATTTACTTACACCACTATCCAAGAAGAAAAAAGAACAAAAAGTATTAAATTTTGATATATTTTTTCAAAAGTGTTGAAATCAATGAAAAGAAAGGACCAAAATATAAATAATTCACAAAAGAAGTATATGATAGACATTGGAAGAAAATTAAAAATGAAATTACTCGTTAATGATTTCTTCTTGATAACCATTTCATTTATTGTTTTAAAGATATCATCAGCATACTGACTTAATTTGTTTCAGTATTATTGATGACATCAAATATTTTGATGTTTCTTATCATTTTTTCAAGGACTTGAACACATAAAGTAAATATGTATGGAGAAATTGAATTTCCTTGTCTACAACCTCTTTTCATTATAAAATCTGACATTTATCCATTTTTTTGAATATCAATGAATTTTCTCCTTTACATAATAATTTTACCCCTTTATTATTGAATCCACAACGTTTATGTATTTAAACGTTTTATCTATATAATTCCATGAAACTGTATCAAATGATTTCTCAGAACCTTGATATAAAATTAGAACAGGGATGCACTGCTTCTTTTTGTAAAAAAAAAATCATATATAATTCAGATATTTCGACAATGAATCTCCCAGAAAAAACTTTTTTTTTCGTGTATTAATTCGTCCCAAACACTCTGCTTTTTTATGTATTTATATGCGTAAGTTTGTACCTATCCTTTTAATGTAAAATATTTCTCTAATTCCAAATAAAGAATTAAAAAGAACAACAACACGTTTACAGTTTAAAGTTCTTATAGTTCAGCATCTCTAAACCAATTTTCACGAACATTTCACACTATCTTTCATAGTCTTATGTAAATCAACATTATCTTTTCCCACTGAGAAACAAAACTGATTTTATAGAAATACTATTATAAAAAAGTGGGCTAAGCATTTACCTCAAATCCAAATGGTCTGCTGATTATTTAAATGTATGTATTTTATGTCGATTGCACAGCCGTACACTAAGTATTCTCGACGGCCCGCATGATGCCGAGAGCTGGTATCTGAGATATAGGAAACTGGAAAACCCTGAGAAACCCAATGACCTTGGATGGGTGGCAGCTAACATTTGAACATGCTGAAACCAAGAATCCACCACAGGACACCCGAAGTACTAAGCAAGTGAACGCAAATGCGGGATACAAATAGAGCGCCAGAAGTCGACTAACCAGTGTCCAAGTTTGCGTACTGTATTACTCGCCATTAGAAAATAATCATCACAATGGACGACCTGAACTCTGTGACCAATGTCACAAACACCTTTCTCGTTGGAGATACCTAAATGTAAATAAAGGTAAAAGACTAGATAACATAATTACATTCCTAATGGTAACATTCAAAGCGCATCAGTTGTTTTGATGTGGATTGGTAAAACATACTGCTTGAAAAACGCACTAATTCATGCTTAATTTATAAGAATATATTTAATTCATTTCAACGATATGACATTCTAATACAATTTAACATGCTGCATTTCAAAAGAGGAGCAAATAAACGTACGAAATATAAAGCTAATGTCACAATGATGACGTCGACATAAACATATATAACAATATACATATAGTCGCTACACGGAATGTCAATAGTGAAATTTGTTGGCCCTAGTGTATGTGACTAAGGATCCGAATTTAATGACTTTTGTTCAACGCGATAACTGAAAGAACTACTCAATAATGTCAGCTCGGAAGTCACAAACAGGAGGGCCACACAAATATCGTGATTGCAAAAGCGTGTCAATATACGTTCTATTATATCAAATTCAGCTAGAAAAAAATAAAAAGACAAATGCCACGTTACTGAAGTAGAAAAAATTATCCTCTTGACAAGTGTCTTTAACTTGACACGCATTAATGCAACGTCATCTTTGAGGGCACTAGTTCGTCGGGCGAGGGAATTAGTTCATCATGGGAGAGCATTAGTCCTTCTCGCCAAAGAAATAGTTCACGGGCAGGAAACTAGTAGGGTTTGACTTTAAATCACGTGATATGAATTATTTGTGCTTATTGCAATACATTAAAAGTATCAGAAAATATAAATCTTTACACCAGATGGCAATAGCGACACCAGCTGCCCTAGTATTTATGACTATGGAACTGGACTCAGCATCTTTGTCTGACGCGATTGTGGAGGGAGCTAGACAACGAAATCCAAGTCCGTGGTAACGAACTCGATGACAAACAAATATTGAAGTTGTCCAACAGTGTTGTCAATATATGTTTTAGTACACCGGATTCAGCCAGATAAAATATAGCGATAACAAATTTTACATTATTAAAGTAGAACAAGCTGACATTATGACATGTTTTACTTGATGCACTGACGTGACGTAATTATCGAGGCACCGGTTCATCACAGGAAGGCTCTAATTCTTCACTCTGGGGTACCAGTTCTCACGATGGAAATAGTTCGTTAGCATTGCATTACCTGGAATTAACTCTGATTTTACTTTAAATTTGGTGGTATGAATTGTTTTTATTCATTGGATATTGGAGTACATTGGAGGTGTACTAATATCGGATATGACCATGATTCACGCGAATACACTATAGAAACCGTGAATGAATTCACAAAATCGTGGCACTGTGACCGGAAGGGATTGTGACAACTCCTCTACAAGAGACACCGCTAGTTCAACAAAACTGAGGTTAAAAATGTGGGTTTCTCGCTGAAAACTACTTTTTTCAGGTTTTCGGTGCTACATAAAGCTTCCGTGTTGCCCAGGGTTGACGCTCCATCCGTGGATTAAGCTGTCACAAAACAATTACGAAAATGACAGCGCCGTACGTCGCTGTCTTGATTTCTTGTTCTGACTCTAGAGGCACCCGATCAACAGCGATGGATCATTTCCTGTCGTCCTAAAGTATCTAAGGAGCCGAGTTCCTTTCGATTGAGTTGTGTGACAACATCAAGCAACGTCAACTTGTCAAATGAAGCCCAAACCTCAACACAGAGCTTGCACACTTAATTGCGGCATAGCAAATAAGCGTTACAAAAAATGAATTTCCCGTGATAATTCAACACGTTAATTGACGATGTCCTACTACAGGTTTTGTCGACATCGACCACATCGACCACACGATAACCATGCAAATCGCATCAGATCTCACGGTGGCTTATACAATGCATGCAATGACACTCTTGACCTTACAGTATAATAATCACTTGGTTCAATTGATTCTGTGATTTTAATTTTTTTTCTTATGTCCGCCGTCACGTTATGTTCCCCGAGCAGCGACCGGTCGTATCAGGTTAAAGTAATTCAAATCATAACAAAAGATGTTTCAAATGCATGAAGCTCTTTTAATAAGCTGTTCATTTTACAATCTTAATAATAAATATGCACCAGGTTGACCTTTAGACAAACTATCCGAGGTGATAATTTTCCGACATTGGACACAAATATGAACCGGATTCAAAGGGTTCAATTTATAACATAAGTTGGTTTCTAATATTAGCATGCGTAGCGCCGTTTGACTATAATTTTGTTTTCCCTGTGCTTTGTCAAGCACTGACATGGATGACTTTAACAAAAGCGCATGAAATATTGTTAAAGTTTCTCGTATACAGCAAAACAAAAATCAATTTTTGTTATTATTTGTTCATGATTGGTTTTTGATGTAGTAGATGTAAAATGCTACTCTGCCATAATCCCCACCCTTCATGATTGGGATAGGGTGTTTTAAATAATAACCTCCTTCCAGATCTTCTTTTGCTCAGTCGCATTCCCCAATGGCTGCTTGGGGAAGGGGGAGCCTGGCCGCAAATCAGCACAGCATTAAAATGTTGTCTTGCACAAGCCGTCCCCCCCCTCCCCTTGCACCGCCGGCAGTAAAACTTGTGCATCTCCACGCCAGCCATAACGAGACCTGAGAGGTTCAAAAGGGCATTTGCTTGCCATTGTATGTCATGCCCATCGGACAGTCCATTCATGGAACATTGGTATTTAAAGAAATATGGGCAAAAAGGTATAATACTTCGTGCAGACATTGTGTTTCGGGGCAAAAACAAGTTCGCTTGAATCAATTTGGTTTTTTGTTTTTTTTTTGTTTTGTTTTTTTTTGGGGGGGGGGGGTAAAGAGATGTGTGGGAAAAACTGTTGGTGAGTATTGTCGTATGCATATGGCAGAGTTTAGAAGAGAATGTAGGGTATACCCATGCTGGAAGTGTGGGATTAGAACATGGACCGATTACAGAATATGTGAGTGCTGTGGTGGTAATCATGCGGTAAGAGATGCTAAGGGTACAAAACATAGCAATGATACATTTTAATAAGGTTAGATGTGAACTACAGCAAAACAAAACAAAACAAAAAAAATAAAAAAATAAATAGATAATTGGAATAATAGACATAAAGCTTAACACAAACACAGCAAAATAAAATCCGTTTAAAGAATCGGAATAATATGTATAACTATTGACATACTTGCAACATTATTTCCACTATAGTGCGTGTGAGTGCGTACAGCCAAGAGTGAATATGGCACGCTGGTTCAGCCAGCCTCACTACCAGTTCCGACTCCTAGGCGCAGGGTTGAGCTTGCTGTTCTGACTCCACGGCGTTGGGTTGTGCCTCCTATTACTGCACGACGGTCAGTTCCGGCTCCTAGCAGTAGGGCTAAGCCCTATGCTCTTACCCAGACCGACTTTATAGATCGTCAGGGCGGAGAAAGCGACGCCTTGCTATTTCTTAATACCATGGTGCCAAAGTTGCACAAGGCCCTTTCCAGTGAAAGTAGGGGACTGAATGGTCTAAATTGTAGCCTCGTCCTAACGGCACAGCTGGAAAAAGCCGTGCCAGGTCAACACAACATTTGCACCGCCAGAACTACCACAGTCCCATACCTCCTGTACGCGGGTTGCAAGGTGCTAAACGTGCCAGTGTAAGGCCATGCTGGCAATCCGTACAAAAGTAATAGGCAGAAAATTGCTAACTAGGTTCTATGCAGCTTCTGCTACATATTCATCCTCTGTTATTGAGTCACCAAGGAACCAGTGTTGTACCGCGGCGAAGATGCGGTTGCCACATTCATTAATTTTCTTGAATGCGTCTTGAAAGATATCTGAGAACTGTTTCGAAATCCCGCAGAGATGATCACGGACGGGGACGACTAAAATGCTTTTCAGTAATCAGCGGACTACCACATCTGCGAAGAGGATCTAGGCAAGGTTAGGGTGCGCGACCACT
The DNA here is from genome assembly GCA_029931535.1 of Margaritifera margaritifera. NCBI lineage: Eukaryota > Metazoa > Mollusca > Bivalvia > Unionida > Margaritiferidae > Margaritifera > Margaritifera margaritifera. Next base: position 4,869,741 of record JAQPZY010001596.1, on the reverse strand, counting down.
GCCACGTCATAGGCAGGTACCTCGGTGCAGCCCGCAAAGCATCAACCCTAAAGCTACACATCGACCAAGAAAAAAACGATGGCGCCAGTTGTGATGCATATCTTGCGCCGCTACGGCGGTCACCGTATCGTGGAGGCCGTTAGAACAGCTACGACGGAGAACATCAGAGCCATTCCAAACAACAAGAAACACATCTTTCGCCGATGTAGCCCTTGTAAAGCCAACTCACCAGAAAATGAATCAAAAAAAAAAAAGAAAGAAGTAAGTCAAACTCAACACCAACTGAGGACTAATGTTAAGAATGAGTCTGAAAAAGACTTATTAACGCTCATGAACAACTCCATCTTCGGGAAGATTCTAGTCAGGTTTGAGGGTGTGGTTACAAGCTGTGCCGGCTCATTGCTGCTCCAGCGTTTCATTCGCAAATTGGTCGCGGTTAACAGCACGAAGACAAATCTCATACTCAATATGTACTGGAATGTCGATAATGGATCTGAGAAAGTTCCTGATGTTATACTTCTACAACAACCGCGGTAAAGCCAGGTATGGCAAAACAGCGAACCTCCTTTACACGAACACCGACAGCCTGCTACTTAGTAGTGACAAGGAAGATCTGTACCAAGACATGGGAGAAGACGCCCATCTATATGAGATTAGAGACTACCCAAAAGTGTACCAGCTGTTCAGCACAGCCAACAAAACGGTTATTGACAAGTTAGAGGACGAGTGCAGCCGGCGGCCAATAACTGAGTTTGTTGACTTCCACCCCAAGATGAACTCTATCCTGGTTGGCAACAACGACATACGGAAAGTCAAGGGAATATCTAAACCAGTCGAAGAAAACGCCCTCAAGCACGAACTGTATATAAATGCTTTAGAAGAGCGGACGACGTTCTATGACCAGATGGTAGCTCTGGGCAGCGACTACCACAAATTGGGGCGGTACCGCATCAACGAAACTGTCGCCGCTGGACACCAAGAAGTAGACTGCCCTAGACAGTATCACAACACGGGTATATTATCAGTAACGCACAGTGCAAGAGCAATACGCCTTGGCGAAGGATTATCTCAACGAACTCTTGACTGAGTGGTATCATTTTGGATGATATACTCCACAAGGTCGAAGGGTTTGTAGGCAGTTCCGCGGGTAGACTGCGAAAGCATATGAATCTGGTATTGATGCCAGCCACCAAGAGGTACATGTCAGCAATATCATTTCTCTTTATCAGTGGTCAGCAAAGGCAACGTCATGCAACGCAATCTACATTTCAAGATCCATCGCTAGCTGGCTATAACTGGTCTGCAACAAGTTTTGCCATAAATATTGACCTTGCCGGTGGTGGTGCGCCTTAGCGGAGGTGTACCTGAACAAGCTTTGCCAACTTGACCGCCTGATCCAAAAAATGCCATTGAGTGGTAACTGGGTACCTTCAGGCACAGTCTGTAGTTCCTCGCGAACGAAGCTTATACGCGGAGCATCTATACAAGAAAGATATTATAAAAATGGCAGACCTGGGATGTCAAACCTAACAGCCAGGGTGAACACCTCGAGAGACCACATATGATCTGTCGCACGACGTTGCCTTCCTTCCATCTCCAACTGTGTTTATAGGTACCGCACACTGATATTGGAGGTCAGGCTGGCTTTTTTGGACCAAACGATAGCGACAAAGGCACCACAGGCATAGCCCGTACTGTCAAGATGACGAATGGCATCAATAGTTTTTGTTTGCCTCGCAACCGCGTTACCTCACCGTTTAGGGCTGCCACAACGTCCGAGAACCGACGTACCCACTCCGTGCTAAGCTTTGTAGTCTCACTAGCGCTAGCAGAAAGCAACTTTTCCTGGGCGTACTGGTGTCCAAACAGCCGCTCGGCTACCGAACGGTGTGACATCTCCATATTGCCCCGCGCACGGTGGACTCTGGCATCGTCCCGCCTCACAGGTACGTCGTGCTGCGCCATGAGTTGCAACACGGCACCCATAAACTCCCAGGCGGGGTCAATCTGCAGCAGTGTATGGCATTTTAGTGGCCCTCGCATATAGATACGTGCCAATGCGAAAGCAACTTTGGAAGCCCCATTTATGGTCAAAGGCTCACCCTCTTTGCAGCGACTTGCGACATCAACCACGGTCAGTGCATACTTGTATGTGTATCGCCCAAGAACTATTTCTGGTACACCTCGTTAGGGGTTGTAACATCACACCACGACAGATAAATCTGCCATATGGCCTACTTTTGGAGCCAGGACTGGCAACATCTTGTGAGACTTTGGCTGTTTCTGTCAACATTTTGATAGCTGCCACGCCAGTAATTATATGCGGCAACCCGTAGGTTTACATTAAGATGACGATAGAGGGGTCTACGGGAGAGGAAATCGTATATTAAGATTGTCCATAGAATTAACATTAGATGCAACTGTAGAGGCGTACGGGGAATTAACATTGAGAGTAAATTGTAACATTGTTAGAAGTAGTTGACCTTAAATGAGGTTACATTTTTACATTGTTCGACTTGACTTTAAAATATGGCGACTGAAGGGTCAACGAAATATCCTAGTTTAAAATTATCCATAGGTTAACATGGGGGAGACATTATAGGGGTCTACGGGAAATGTAATGTTAACTTGAGAAGTGTTATAGACCGTTTCCTTGTATGAAATATTTATAGGGGTCTATCCAAAAATACGTTTTTATTACTATTCGCTTAGAACGAAATAAAAAAAATTAAATTTGAAAATGAAAATTGTAAAACTGAATTTGAAAATGAAAATTGAAAATGAAAATTTTAAAATCATAATTTAAAAAAATTATTTATTTGCAAAATTGTGACTAAAAAAGAAGACGATATCGAAATCATTCTCCATTAAAGAATACGTAAAGTGGGAAAACATCGACTCCAAGACGTGGAGTATTTTGGATTTCCATTACTCTAGAAACGACGATAAAATGGAAAGCTGGTTTTGTGAACATTGCGGCTATCTATTTTCTTTAGCACAAAAACGTAGTGTGCATGGATGGCAAAATGAGACTGTATTTGATGACAGTTAGAAATCTAGTCGGACTCCAGAGAATTGTTAACCTTGTAAATACGTTCATGTTGAAGGTTTTTGATATTTGTAAATGAAGAGGAAGGGACGCGCCCTATTCCTCCTTCTTCATAGTTGATGTTTCAGTGAACGTGGTTTACTAAACTTAAAATGTTGATTTAGAACAAAATGGGGTTATCTTGTTTTTTGTATAAAAGAATATTATTTCTAAACATGCTCTTTCCCATTCTCTCTGTCAATCTTTACATTTTTTCACTTCCATGTACTGAACCAGAGAGATGTTTTTCTTCATGTCCGTGCTTCTACCATATAACTCAAAAGGGAAACTCAAAGCCCTTTTAAGGGTTAAAATAAGAATTCTTCAATTGCCCATGGGGTTTCACTTTGGCTCTAGAAACACATTTCGACTAAAACTCAATCCTTTAGACCACCGTTCCAAAACTACTCGATAAATTGATAACTAATTACGATTACTAAAATAATAATGGGTTACTTTCGCCCAATGATTATCAATTTTTCAGATAACTCAAGTAAACTGTGAACACTAAATTATAACATTGGATAGGTTAGGAAATTTTTAAAACTAATTATCAGCGTGATCAAATTACAATATGTGGCTTACACACAATTGATTGATAGGGACAGCATGTTTTCGATAACATGGCAGAATTTGATCAATAGTACATTTATGGCGTTTCAGTAACACATCCTGTGTCCTTTGCCTCCTTTGCCGCGTCCTGACATTGCAGTTGAGTAGTGTGCTGTTCTCACAATTTGCAAATAATTAAACAGTACGCTGTACCTACAAATTGTTATCAGTCGCACATGGCCGAATGCCAGCACGCGACTTAAATAGAAAACAATGAGTGTAGTAGGTCTTGATCATTCCCACGGCGTGTTGGATAGTACTCAAAACGTGGGCGTTGGACGGTAATCAAACATTATGTGCTGGATAGTATATACAATACTAGTTGATGGATAGTAGTATAGAGTGTATAAACACTCCTACCCTTTTCGTTGGATAGTATGTTAGTAGGGTATGTGTGGGATAATAATCAAAAAGGAGGTGCTGGATAGTAATGTATATGTGTTGGATAAAATGTTTTTATGCATGTAAGTATAGCTTGTGTATAAACACTCCTACCCTTTTGGTTGGACAGTAGGGTGTGTGTGAGATAGTATATCAAAGAGCTAGTGCTGGATATTAGGGTGTGTGTTGGATTGTAATCAAATAGCGTGGTCTGGATAGTAGCGTATGTGTGGGTTTGTAATCAAAATGCAGGGGCTGTATATTAGGGTGTGTGTTGGATTGTAATCAAAAAGCGGGTATTGGAGAGTTGTGTATGTGTGGGACAGTAAACAAAAAGCAGATGCTGGAGTAGAAACAATATGTGTTAGATTGTATGTTTGCATGTATGTAAGTATAGCGTGTGTATAAAAACTTCTGCCCTTTTCGTTGGATAGTACAGGTGTGTGTTGGATTGTACATCAAAAAGCCGGCGCTGGATACTAGGGATGTGTGTTGGATTGTAATCAAAATCTAGGTGCTGAATAATAGGGTGTGTGCTGGATTGTATGTTTGAATGTACCTAAATAGAGCGTGGGTATAAACACTCCTATCCTTTTCGTTGGACAGTGTATTTGTATGTACGTAAGCCTAATGTGTGTATAAAAATGTTTACCCCATTTTGTTGGGTAGTAGGTTGTGTCCTCAATAGTATATCAAAAAGTGGGTGACTGACAATAGGGGTTGGCTGCTGGATAGTAGGGGTATGTGTTGGATTGCATATAACAAAGCGACTGATGGATAGTAGGTGTATGTGTGTGTTGAATTGTATATCAAAATGCGTCTGCCAGATAGTACGTGTGTGTGTTGGATTATATATCTAAAACGTTGAATATTACATTGACCGTAGACCCCTATAATGTCTCCCACATGTTAAACCTATGCACCATTTTAACAGAGGATTTACCATAGACCCTATACATTTTTAAAACGTGGAAACGGTCTATAAAACTTCTCAAGCTAAGATTACAATTTCCGTAAACCCCTATAACGTCTCCCATATTTTAAACCTATGGATAATTTTAACATAGTATTTCCCGTAGACCCCTCAGTCTCCATCTTAATGGAAACCTACGGCGTAATGTTAATTCCCGTAGACTCCCCAATTGCCCCATGCAACTATTAAAGCCGTTCCAGTAACCTCCCGGGCTGTAGTATATAGCGGCTAACTTAGTATACATATTGTTTTTGCAGTTTGCCGTTTCATCACCGGATGATCTATAAACGTGCAGCTACCGCTCCAATTTGTCAGCGGGAAAAATGCCCGCACTTGCCAACTTAGAAATATTTATAGGCCACGTAGCCAACGACGTCGAGACCCCGATAATAAACATCGGCTCGTATTTTTGCAGCTCGGGCGAGGGCGTGTAAAAGTGAGAAAGCTTGGGCTTGTCTTCAGTCTGCGGGGTTGTCTTTTGGTTTTCCACCCGGCACCAGATAGTACTCGCATTCGGCTTCGCTGACGTCTTGGTATGCTTTTTCAGCAAGCTGTTGGACGCGCAGCCGGTCGTTGAGGTAATCGAGGTGCTATCTGCTTTTGCGTTATTACTCAGCCTGCGCAGCTTGGAACTGTTCTTCATAGTGGAGAAGAGGTAGTCTGAGGCAGTGAAATTGTGGGCGTTCACAAGCGCCCCGCTGACTATGAAATCAACAGTAGCCATTATGCCACCGTTATAATATTAACAGGAATGACGCCCTGTTTAATTAACATGTCCTGTATCCAGAGGCTCACCGCTGTGACAGTATCGGCATTTCCTGCCTCTTTGAAGTTCGGTCGGACAAGCTCGGCTGGTTTCATCTTAAGCAGGCGTTTGGCAATCTTCTTATATCCGACCTTAGCGAATCAGTCATATTGGTCCCGGTTTATCCTCCTATGTTTCATACGTTTTTGCTACCTCTTCATGGCTCATAGTCTTGAGGCCAACTTATGTACTCTTTCGTCGCTCCAGAATCCACAAGCTCAGGCAGGCAGTCACGCTGATGTGCCAGTGTTTCACTTGCACTTGTGCTAGCAGTTATTGTGCCTTCCGGTTTGGCTGCCAACCCAATTAGCAGCTCCTCATTATCAAAGTCACTCACCGTTTCTGCTATGGCTCTTATGAAGTACTTGGTATAGTTCACTGATCGCCTGACTCTAAATAGTACTTAGGGTAAGGCCTCAAACGTTAATTCGTGGCAAGTGGCATACTAAGTATGAAGTGACCACATTACATCAACTCAAGAGCGGGAGCATGGAAAACTGGTAACACAGTGTTAAGTCTGAACGCTGGAGGAAATTGCCGAAACTTAAGTTTTGAAGAACCTCGTAGGCTCCGTTCCACGTAAGGCCTCAATGATGTCGCTTTCTCTCAGCGTGTCCCTAAAGGAGCCTTTCTTTTTATAGTAGAAGAGAGCCACACACTAATACCGGCATTGTGGATGACATAGGCGAGCTTAGTAAGGACCGTTTCCTTATGACGTTGCCAGGAAGAAAGGCACAGTCGTCCAGCACAAAAAGCGTGGTGGTTTCCTCGAACGTTCTAGCTAGTGTTCGAAGCTGGGCATACAGATTATATCTCTCATGGTTGTCCAGAGGAAAAAAAGTATGTTCTTGCCGCGGGTTGACGGCCTATTGTATGCCTTGTTGAGGCGTATGGTAGGGCAGATAATGACGATAAAATCAAAGTAGCCCTTAAATGCCGATTCAAGCAGTTCGCAGGGAAACATGCTCTTGCCGACGATAATGGTTTAGTGTGGCTGTAAGTTATCATAAAACTCGTGCAGGCTACGGGAAGAGCGGTGGGGTACTGGGCTTGCACAGAAGCTAGCATATGACCGACACCAAAAAGCCATTTTGTATATTGAGCTGCGCATCTATGATGACGTATAAGTACCTGTTCAACACGCCTGCCAACTGGACCGTATTTTGTTCCATTTGCAGCGTTACGCCTTCTCTCGTGTAGCGTGTGTTCCTCCTTTGACCTTATTTCCATGACAAGGGCAAACCGCTTTTTTGCAGAATGTACCAACATCTGTAGACGGCAGCTCCGCATCCTGGTTAGACTCGTTCGTCATTTCTTTCAACGCCTCTTCCCACTGCTAGTATCGCGCCTGGCTCTGGGCAGAGATCTGTTTTAGATGCCCTGGATCGTCACCGTCACTTTGTCGATAAGGGGGTTGCAGAAATACTGAGTACCGCGTTTGCAATCAGCGCTTTGCGTCTCGTTCTGAAAGAGCATGACTATCAGATTCATGATTTTCTCTGGCGTATTTAGGTTGATACTCCACGTATCGTCTCTATCGTTCACCACCACCATGAGATAGTGCAGCATTCAGGTGTTCAAGATAGCCACCTTTTCCTGATGTCGGATCATACGGGCAAGCTCTTGGTGGGTACTACATAGAGATAACGCTGATGGTGTAGCCCACCTCTTTGTTCATGCTCATGATAACACTACCGTATTCATTGAATATAGCATGTGGTCATTTAGAAGCTCGAAGTCATGCGGCACAAAGAAGCGGCTTCCGAACGCGGCGGCGATAAACAAATTGGCCTCAGGAGGGGCAACGGCATTGCCGGTGCCGACACTTATAGCGGTGGTGTTGGCGTTTTGCAAATTCTTGTAGGCACTTCAAACATCGACATCGTCAATGCAGGTCCAATTTATCTTCTTTAAGCTTTATACTGATCTTTTTAAAAACAGCGCGATAGAGGTTTTTCAAGATCGTGCGTTTGTCATCCTACTGTGCTGTGCCACCACTCAAAGCAATTGTGAATGCCAGTCTGGTGTTGCAGGACACAATGACATCGTTGCTATTGAAGTTGACAAATCTGACAATAAACAGCTGGGTCTGGTCAATGATGCTTGGGTTATTTCGTCACAAAACAACGGTGCTGAGGGCACCCTTTCCACCAAGCGCGCTGCGGAGGGAGTGGATTGGATCGAGTTTCTTTCCATCTTGAGACATGTTTGCTGTTCAGATGCACTGCTATTGAAGTACACGTGACCTTTCTTTAATAAGTGTTTATTGCCTGATAGGAAAATATGGCTGAAGATTTGACATTCAAATGGAAGAATTTGGCCCTCTTGATGGCTATCGGCCTAACGAAGAGGAACTCGCATTTGCCACCGAAACAATCAAGACAGAAGAGATCCCGATGGAAACCCCTTCCTGGACCGGCGGCAGCGAGGTGCCATCGGGTGGAAACAAGAATATGGTGTATCCACATTAAGACTAGAATAAGCCCTGTTTGATGAGTGTGGCAAAAACCGGGCGCCAGCATTAATCGAGAAGCACTTCGCACCCAGTTTAACCGAATCAGGGCAACTATCAATATAATCATCGGAGAAGACACAACAATGGCTGAAAAATTGCAAACCGATTTCGCGAGCAGGGGATCGTGGTTACATCAATTCTAACGGCGCTCGGGCTTATCATAAGCACAACAGAGCTCCCAGTTCCATACGAAGGCTGCACAACACCTTCTCAAGCCCAGCCCTATAACTCCGGCGTTGTAAAAAAAAGATGGGTAAATCATAATCTGGAGTGGCTGGCTGAAATGCTTAAAACACTGCCAGAAAAATCGGAGTCGGCTTTGTCCGCAATTATCGAGTCAATCGTGCCGTTCTTGCTGAGGAGCTCGGGCAGTGTCATCGGCAGGCTGGCCAGAAAAATCTTGATACTTGTCATCACGATAACAGTCGCGTTCTTTGCCGTTCTCCTCTCTGGCATGAGTAAAGAACGCCAGGTACTCAGCAGAAAAACACGATTGTTTCAAAAAGGACAGGACACGTGTTGTATTAATTAATCCTCTAGTTCGGCCTGTTGCTCTAGAACATGCGATATGTAACGGCTCAAATACGGGCGTAGCGCTCAGCAAGATTCGTACAGACCATGGTGGTAGAACATTTCGGCGTTAACATCACGCTAACGGCTGTGTCTATTTGCACCGATGAGGCGGGCTTTGGAATCCTGTCAACCGTCATTGCTGCCCCCATTGCAATTGTCCTTGAGATCACTCCCTTGAACTGTTGTCTAGTTTCCATTGCACGGAATCCGCGTCTTTGCTGAAACAATGCTCAACACAATCTTGGACGACATGTCAATGGTGTTACGTGACAATGTCATCTCCGAGGATGAGTTCGATCTCATCCTCAATGAAATCGACAAAATACACAACTGTGAAAAATTAAATAGGGTCTGCGTCGCATAAGACATAATCGACGAAGTGGCAAAAATCGAATTAATCGTCCACGGCAGAGCCGACGTACGCGAGAAGATTATGAAAAATCTCGCTGGAAATTCATAATAAGAGGTGTTTTAGCCGTTGAAACAACAGAAACGACAAAAGCGTCGGAACGACAGCTTTGTGACTCGATGCATTCCCCAGTGTGCACCCGCCATATGATGCGCACTTTCTATGACAAGTGGACAAAAATAATGAGATACCAGAGCGTCCTATGTTTAGCCTGCATTTGTTGCGAATATGAAAGATCTGTAGGCGCCTGGCACCTTATCGCCCTTATTCGATATGGCTTGCATGTTGGCAGTAGAAAGTCAACTATTGTTAATATTTTCGTTTCGGCTGGCCGGCTTTGATGCATACATACCCGCTCCAACCGCAACCAAATCTGCCACAGTCAAAGCCGTCAAAGGTATGAAGGCATCATGTCGCTGAATAATACCAATACTAAGATATTTTCTAAATAAAACTCAGTTGCAGGTGGCCTCATAACATCGAGCAAACCAACAAATGATCCAGTGTCTTCGCAATCTGCAGCGGGCCGGCGAGGGGGACTGGTCTGAAACATGCATTTGCATTGACTTATTTCATCTATAACTATATATGTGTGACAAAGTAAACATATTATCTTAGCTGACTAAACACCCGGCTGTCACTAGTACAAACTCCATGTGCAGTAGGCATCCCGTTGGCGCGCCCACACGTTAGAAACTAGAACATTCTGTGTATATGACGTATATGGACTTACCACTGTTTGAAACAGATTTTACTGGATCAAAATTTCGTTCAATTAGTCACATGTGTGAGAATAAATACAGAACATGAATAACAATGCCAACACAGGATGGGAGATAACTGCAACGAGGTAAGACCCCTTGTTCTTTCACTCATCAGCCAGACACGTTTCTCACAACAAATATTGTTACCACTGCTCCCGTAGTATATACACTCTAGAAACTCGGTCGGGTGAGGGTGGGTGGACTGACTGGTGCAGAACAACACTCTAATGCTGGGCTGATTTAGGGCACTCCCCCCTGGGAGCGTGGCGGCTGGCCACCAACTATCCCTTCTGGGGTGAGGTAGAGCAAAAACCAGCCATGGATAGTTGGGTCCAATATACGAAAGTACTGGTCAGAAACAAAATGGTAAACAACATACATACAAACTGGTGGACATCAAGGCAAGCTCCCCCCCCTCCCTCCTAGATTTGAGGTTAGTTTCCAACTCCTTCCCGGAAAGATTTTGACTTGGCAAAACGTGTCACACCTTGTACAATTGTCATTATCATGGCTTATGTTATATATATATATATATATATATATATATATATATATATATATATATATATATATATATATGATATTTTCGTCTCCCCAACTTACCAATCATGGGTGCCATCATGCGCTGCACGGGTTTGATTCCTGCTTTCACCGAATTACAACTCTCCTACCTGTTTGATTATATCTGAGTGTTTCGATACAAATCTTGTTCATATAATAATGTATCCATACATACAATACGGAGTTAGGTGACGGGTGCCATTCCTTGCGTCTCCCGTTAAATTACTGCTGGGACCGAAGTATAACTCTCTAATATGTTTGCATAGAGAGATAGAGAAGGACAGAGATAGGGAGAGAATACTCCCGCTATAACTTGATGCGTTAAAACGCCACCTTCGCTTAGAGTTGATCAATTGTCTTGAGCGAATGTTCCGACTATACAATTCCCGTTTCATGCCCTCACACCATCACGGCCATCCTTAAATTTGACCACAAAATGACAATTTCAACCACAAAGAATTGCCTTTGTTATAACACCATGCATTAAGATCCTTTTGTGTTTTAATAAACATTTCAAACAATAATTTTATTCAGTTTATTAAGCCACGAACTTGGAAAGATATGTGATATGTGGAAATCTTGAAATCACCTAAATCTTTTCTTCTTTTTCAGTACACCTTCAAAGTCTTTTGTGACTTAGAATTGTTAGTGTTAAATAGCTATAATCATTTGCTTTTAGCAACATAATTTAAGATTTTTGAACTGTCGGAAATAAGTCATTCATTATTATTTGTAGAGCATCTCCAACATGGTCCCTTTTAGCCAGTATCTAAACGCAATAGCAATTACCATTGCCAAAGTTGGTAATATTCTTCAAAGAATAAGTTATAAATTTTACTGTGAGTGTTGATCGAATAATACATTTTTCTACGAAGATATATATACTATTTCAAAGTTTGAAATGGGAATAATTAGCTATAGTTTAAATGAAAACTAACTCATATTTTCATATGTAACGCGAATGTATATACGACGTTAATGGAAGTATATATGCAAATTGTATTCAATTCCATTGAGTAGATTTAAAGATATTTTCATATGTAACGCGAATGAATTTATTACGTTAATGGAAGTATATATGCAAATTGTATTTAATTCCATTGGGAAGATTTAAAGATATTTTCATATGTAACGCGAATGAATATACTACGTTAATGGAAGTATATATGCAAATTGTATTCAATTCCATTGAGTAGATTTAAAGATATTTTCATATGTAACGCGAATGAATATACTACGTTAATGGAACAATATATGCAAATTGTATTCAATTCCATTGAGTAGATTTAAAGATATAGCTGATTCATTTAAAACATTCGTGTCGATCGTCTAGGCTACGAAAGTTGCCATGATGGATATAGTTGAGAACTTAACATGTCTCATCCGAACATTGTTGCATTTTGATCAGTTAGAATTGATGAATGAAGGCATATGACAAAATTAACACTAGATCCCTTAGTTAACCATAAAAGGTGGTCTCTGGAGCCAGGTGGTCCTTTAATGCAGAATAAAATGTCTTGGTTAGTTTAATAGTTGGTGTCTTAAGCTATTGCAATATATGTTTGTTTATTAACTGATATATAATAACCCTTACAAATAATGATAATTATGACTTCTAAATGGTACTTCAAAGAGAAGGACTGTTGTAGTTGTAAACGAGCACATACTTGGAATCAGTAGGAGACTGTTTGCGAGACACAAAGAGTACCCTTTCAGGATAGAATATTCTAGAATGAGAGTAAGTGTTACACTCCGGGGAAAGATCACGACCAAATAAGTTGGTAGCAGCTTGAGTATACGATATTTTGATGGACACCGACTCAAAATAAGAAATCCGTCTCTGACTTGTATTAAACATATATTAATTGTTTTATGGCACATATGTATCTTATCAAAGAGAGAGAGAGAGAGAGAGAGAGAGAGAGAGAGAGAGAGAGTGAAAAAGAGAGACTACTTACCAGCAGTATCAGTTTTATTTTTGGAAACACGATACATCCCATGTCTAGTCGTTAATGCGTATTTATACAATATGCTATTTTACAGACAGACAAAACTATTTAATCCTCATCTACCGACAAGAAATGTGGCATTCATAGTGATGCATTAGAGAAATTTATAAGAGAAATATCATGAAAGTTTTGAACAATTTCTATTAGAAGAGAACGAAATTGTTATGGAGTCTGGAAGAAGGCTCGTACAGATTAAACAACCTCCACCTGGCCCCCTCCTCCCCCCAAAACAAAACAAAATATTAAATGAGGCAGGTAGAAGAAACGTTTGTCTCATTATCATAGATTTTGCGACAAAGTTTGCCCATATGAGAAATTAACGTGGGATAAATTTATCCCATATGACATGAACTTGATATCCTTGTGCCTTTGACCCAAAAGATGTCCATTACAACTGCAACACAAATAACAACTTCACCACATTTGTTGATACAGAAATGATAGAAAGATAGTCCATCTCTTGTGTTGGTATGACATATTGAGAATTCGCACCAATGCATAGACTGTAATATGGGTTTATGAATTATGCAGGACACTCATAAAATATGCATCTTTCTAAACAATAAAAGAGGAGATTACAAAAGAGAATGGCTTCTACATAAAAGACCGTCAGTCTTTTATATTTAAAACATTTGAAACTAGATTCATTTGCTCAATTTGCTGAAATAGCATGTAATATATATATAGTATATGTTCAATGAATGATTATTACGTACGAATTATTATAAACAAAATGTTCTGCAAATTGTTACGTGGTTTAACACAATTCACCTAAAGATATATATATATATATATATATATATATATATATATATATATATATATATATATATATATATAATGACGATCTTTCCAGATGTATCGGATCTACCATATATAGGGGGTTTTAAGGATACTTTTTGCAAAAACAAACATGCCATAGCACGGAGCAGAAAGTCAGATATACTGAGCAATTGCTTTCTAGATTTACGGATACCTCTTGTTCAAGGCGGACGACACAAGAGTACAAAGGAGTGGAAGAAAATAAAAGTTCCATTAAGTAGGAGTGACTCTGTAAATGAAAATCTTTACTTGTTTCTTCCTTCTAACCAGATCCGGTCCATCCAAATCTTAAATAGCATCTTCAACCAAACATATTTTTTTAAATAAAAAATCAAAATAAATTTAGTGCGATTTAACTCATCCACTGATTAGTTATCTTTTGATTCCAACTTTAAGAAAAGTAGCTCGTGGCTCAATCTTTCTCAAACAGAGAGCCAGTCTAGAAACCAGTCCCAAAGTACAGTCACGCCTTCTAGCGGCAGACATTAGTGATGGTCGCGTTTTGTTGATAGTTACATCACTCAAAATAAGCCGAACGTTGCAGAGAAAATGACTACACGCAGAACGTGCTGAAATTACGCGCGGAATGCATTCAAAACACGTCGTTATATGACTGTGAATGCTAATTTGTGTTAACAAAAACACCAAAAACAAAACGAACTTACGAGCGAATGATACTGAATCAGTCTGACAAGCAGACGCAGAGGTGGAACCAGGTGAACACTTCAAATTATCAAAAAAGAATTACCTTATTCAACCCATTGAGGAAATATTTCACAGAGTTGAACTATTATCGATAAAGGTTTGGGTGGGGAGAAAAATCTTCATACAAAGCATTTATTTGCATCTCTTTTTAGCAACTTGTAGCTTCTTCGGCCTGTAAAGCATTGTAGTATATGGTACAGCTAAGAAGCAAAAAGACTCTGGAAAACAGGGAATACATTATTCTGTGGAAAATTCATACTTGTTATCAGTGGACCTCAAAATATGTACGCGACAGTAATTGGAAAAAGAGCGAAAGGTGATTTCAATCTAATGCAGGTAAAATTAACTTTTCCGCTCCAAGTACTAACTTCATGTGTGACGGCAGATATCAATATTGAAAGCAAATATGAATCCTGCTTTACAAGACCAGTTTGGGATTTGTCGCCAAGAATAACATTTGCATAATATGTGTGCTGATGGAAAGAGTATTGACAAAGTAGGCAGTGATGTTTGGTCAGAAAGATGGAACAACACCGATTAATAATAATAATCAGGCCTAAATAGCATAGTGGTAATACGCAAGCTTTGCATATGTGTGGTCGTTAGTTCAATTAACGAATCCCCAAACTACACATGTCTCCCACCAGTTGTTAGTCCATTGTTGTTTATTCTAACTTTCAATTGGCTGCTATGGAGGCTTATCCAGGCTAATGTGTGATTCTTTAAGTAGTGCTTCCTGCTGTCATAAGGTTGTTTGACTAATAGCACATCGACTGCACAAATGGTTAGACACCTGGACATTTTGCACTATATAGTAAGTCAAAGTTCAATGTTTAAACACCGCGTTGTTTCTCATCCAATTTTCACTGTGAAAAAAGACCGGAAAATACTGGATCAGAGCTGCAATTGGTTCATTGGTTGGTTTCTAACGATACTTTAAGCAGTTTATTTGGCTACATCATGACGAGGAAATGGGAGTTAAGTGCCTTTCCCAAAGACACGCTGAGGCAGCCGACCTGGGCTTACCTGGGATTCAATATTGTATTACTCAAATTCTTTCTTTTTTGTTAATTTTTCCTGTTTTCTTGTTTTGGTTTTGTTTTAATATTTTTAAATTACGAGTAATTTCGGAAGTCGAAAAGTATAATAACTACAAGCTTTAAAAATGTCAAGCAACATATTGAAACATATCCTAGCTGCATTACAATTTCTATAATATGATATTTCCATACAAATGGAGCTGCCTAAAATTTCTATGGTGCCACCCATAATCATAATGTGCACTAAAGATTATCAAATTGTCTGCTTAATGTTTATTTAACGATATACTTTACGAAAGTGATTTGTGCTGGCATATAAATGTTATAAATACATCAAAATATCGAGGAGTCTAGATTCTATATCAGTGAGAGTATATTGAATTAAGTTTTTTATTACTTGGAAAACTGAAGTCTCTGAAATGGGATAAAACACAGAAATCGCTTTTCCACCGTATTCCTGTCGTAACCAATGGAACGTATTATCCATCGTAATTCAGAAACAATTGCGTTATTAGTCAAGAGTAACCCGACAACCCTAACCCTACCCCCCACAAAATGTTTTCCAGGTCTGTTTAACCTTAAAAAGTTGTAATAGTTTGTTATTGAAATCTTTTCAGACAGAAATTGTATGAAATATGGAATCTGAGCGAAATCCTTGCATACCCCAGACACATTATGTCAAAGTAATTGTAAAAACCACCATGAATTTATCACAAGTAATTTAACTTTCGGAGACAAGAATGAATATGGTATTCCGTAGGCTGCAACGTTTCTACAAAATATTATTGAGAACATATGGAAATGTATCTTTGCTGGTAATTTGGTCACATGTTGCAACATGCTTTGCGCGTAATTTTGGCGTATTACGCGCGTAGTCATTGTATCCTCAACGTGTACGGTTGTCCACTATGTACATACACTTACCTCGTAAAGAGAATTGCTTGGTCGTATGCTGGTAAATGTTTTGATCCTTAGTCGACGTCCCAGTAAGCGAGATCAGCAAGGTACTTCGTCGCATTAATAATGTGTTTCCGTTAACTATCTTCACTCTAGACTGCCTGTGCGGAAAGTGAGCCTCCCACTTTAAACAAAAGAGGGAACGAACGAAAGAAGATCTAGTAACTGCGGAAAGTCAGTTTATCTCTATAAGCAAAAATGGTAACAATTGAAACGATGTAATGATTATTTCGATTCAGATTCTACTTTAGTACTTTACGAAACTATCGATACAAATGAAATGGAAAGAGGCTGAATATTATGTTGGGGGGATTTGGGGGGAGGTGCGGATGTTGATTTATTTTCCCCGTAAATGAGTAGTATTATATCGGGGAGCATCCTATAGGCTACCTTATAAAAGGTGTCGTCGGTATTATGATTAGTGCACGTATAAATACAACAAAAACCTTTAATGTGTGGAGAGATACAGACAGGGAGAGATGGAAGGGAGAAAGAGAGAGATAGAGAGACATTTGAACAAGTAAGATATTCGTCATTACGTCTACATTGCAATAACTATTCAGAAAGAAACTTTCAGTATATAAAAAAGTTATATTTTGAACACAAACATCTATCAACAATATAAGCATTCACATTATCATGTACAGGCATTATATGCATATATAAATATGCTAAAACCAATCATGTTACTTCCATACAAGGGAAAGAAAGTTCAGAATTGGACACTCCCCCCTCTCTCTCTCTCTCTCTCTCTCTCTCTCTCTCTCTATATATATATATATATATATATATATATATATATATATATATATATATATATATATATGCATGCATTCGATTCTAATGGTACTGAGAGTCAATGCATGTAATTATATTCGAAGGTCTATAATTCAAGAAGATCTTGGTATGGTTCAATTAAACCACGAAAATCTTCTTGTCATGTTTTAATCCTAAGATAATGCTTCTTGCCAATCCAATTTTGTCTTCTAAGATTTATCTTAAATGATTTTAAACATCGTGGTTTTTTTTCTGACACTTCTTTGTATATATAAACGTTTTTGTTGTTAACAATATCGTATACAATATAGATTCTGCTTTTCGGACTGAATAAAAGCAAAAAGTTAATTTGGTAACGTGTGTAAACCTTATGACATCTTGCCAAATTTATTCTGTTTCTGAACATTCCCAAAAACTGTGAGAGATTTTATGCAATGAAGGAAATACTAAAATTAGAAAAGCTCAAAACGTTTGAAATAAATCCACAGTTTACTTCATCGAGTGCTTTTTCAAAATAAAAACAGACTAACAAAACCAAGCATTTTATATTGCTATGGATAAGACTTTAAAACAAGGGTACCAATTCATCAATCTGGTCTACTCTAATTCATAAAATTGAATTACAATGACTTCGAGCTGAAAACTGTGATAAACAAAACTAAATATGTAATACATTAGAGATACTTCCATATTGGTATCCTTGTTTTTTGTACTAATCAATATATGAACTAGATGTACTATTTAAAGTGTATGTACTATCTGAATACTCTTCTATATACAGCACGAGGTAAGGCTCTGTATACATCGGTATATTCCTCTCTATTGGTATGGAGGTATAAGATGTATAAAACGTATGAAAAATGTGCGGAATATAAATAGATAAACTAGCGAAAATTATCTTTAAGATAGTCGGTGAAATATTACATGAAAATGTGGATGAAATATTGACTGACAAGGTGACAAATACATTAGTTAAAACGGTAGTAATATATTGGCTGAAAAGGTGAATGAATTACTGGCTAAACTATTATCTTTAACTGAACTAAGGTTCCACCTATAACTGAACTAATATCTGTAATTGAACCCATAACTGAACATAAGATTGTACCTAGAACTGAACCAATACATATATTTGAATATATTTGAACTAATGTAGTATCATAATGTATCTACCAGATAATCAAAATACAGAAAGGTTAAATGTATACATTTTGATATAGAAGTACAATATGAGCAAATACAATAAGCAATGTAAATGTAATAGTGGTAATATTGGTAATAACGGTATTAGTGATAACAGTAGTCATTCTAAACCCACTAGCTCGGTTAGTTCTATTGAATCTGATGATGATTCTAATCCTAAAATAGCTCGGTTAAGAATCCTAACTCTATTCCTGAGCAATTGACTCTGATGATGATTATGCTGATTATGATACTAACGTTGTTGGTCTGAATGAACTACTGAATGAACTAATGATACAATGTTAATTCAGTATCATCCGTAAATGATTATGATTCATGTGCTAAGTCTTATTATGAAGGACATATACATAACTGCTCTCACTGTGATAATTGTGTCCTACGATCAAACTCTAATACTGACTATGTGTATAAGGATATATACTTAGGAAGAATGCATCATTTAAGTATAATGGCAAACGTATAACTTAGATAGCTTTGACAGCAGATATTTAATGTCATTCGTTCCAAATACAATAATAATAAAAGGATAGTCTTATATATGAATGAGGATGATTATATTTCATTTGCCAACTGTTAATTTGCATACTTCTCTGATACCTCATACTCATACCTATCTCATACACCTTTCATACCAGGGAGTATTTTGAAAACACAACTTCTATAAATGGATTCTAGAGTCAAACAATTATCAAATACTGTTCCGTATCCTTGCCCAGCAGCACAATTGAATGCTGCTGTTACACTGTTATTAAAATCTTACTCAGAAACATAAGCATCTACTATATATTCAAGATAAATACTTCATATACAGAACATTAGACATTTTCAAACACTATACTCTTCACTTTAACAGCGATGATTCACTTTAGTAGATACAGGGCTCTTTGTGGTATGTCCTTTAACAGTGATGATTCACTTAGTTGATACAGGGCTCATTGTGATATGTCCTTTTGGCAGAATCAACTTTGTTAAGCTGTATGGTATGCAACATCTGGACGTGGAATAAGTTGTTGGCAGTTATCAGATTCAAGCATACCAGAGGTTAATAAAGTATATTTATAGACTTCATATTTACTTTCAAATTAGAAAACTTCCGTCTGAATATTCAATACATTTACCATATGATCAATCATTGAACTCTAATACTAAATTAGATAAGCCTGAAACAATTTAACATAATCAGCAACAACTTTGATATTTCACCACATCATGATTGGAGATACGTAAAAGAGAACAATTTAACTGTTATTAATTGTCCAAACACCTGTTACAAAATATAGATGGCAATATTTGATGATGATATAAATAGACAAGAAAGATATGAAGCAGACAAATGGTAGAATATGAGATGGTGGATACGATACATTCCTGAGCACCATACCTCTCAAAGGTCACCAGAAGAATTAATAGGTTGCGCATACTTCTTTCTACAAGATGGCAGCGGACTAATAAAAGACGAAATAACAAGACTAAATCAAAGTATTAAATCTTATGTGATATCTATGCTGGGTGCACAAGTTTCTAGCGTGAGACGTATAATACAATCTGAGGCTACTATACAAGATGCATTTAAAAAGTTAATGGAGGTTTTAATAATGGATCAGCATGGTTATGATTCAGATGAAACATAATGAGTACATTTCAGCAAAATCTCACGGATTCAAAAGTTAAATTGAATGTTGCCGTTGGTGTTGATGGTATATTTCTCTTGCATAGCGATATGGTTATGGAAATTGGTGGCTTTACAGGTTACAATAACAGTCTGAAAAAGCCATCAAATAAACTCACTTTAGAATTGAATAAAATAAATACCGATGTAGCAAGACAATTTATTCCATCAGCTAGTAAACATAGAGTAGAAATTCGTCAAAATGTTGAAAATGAACCAAAAGAACAGAACATCAGTATGAATTATATAGACAAGCAAGACAAGAATATTGATTATCGTATAATGGCAACAACTCATGTTAAACCAAATATACCAGATTTAAACCAGAATAAAGATCGTGAGATAAGTAAGTACTCGCTTATATTGGCTATGATTGTAATTGGAGCTGGATTACTTTGGTTTGTGAAATAAGGAGACTTCTATATACCTAGGAAAATAGGGAAGTATGCCTCGGGAAGTATATTATGTTCGAACTCATTTGGTCACAATCTCTACATCATTAACACCTATGGCAAATATTAACTCAACTAATGCTAAATATAGTAATATGACATACTCATTCAGGAATGAGATCATCTTTGATGCAGTTGACAATAACCAGCTTATGGTACTACCAATAATACCGGGTGTGGCCGCTATTCCTTTATCAGCTGACTTCGACAAACGCTCTGCAATATTTTGAAACCCTGTTTAATTTTCTCGATGAATATATTAGGCAAAGAACTAGGAGAAAGACTTAGACTAATTACATTCTTAATCAGGTTTTCAATTGCCAATGCAAGTGATGTAATCATCATTCCTGTTGCTGCAACAATTGTGGCAATGGTTACACCCTTCCATTGAATAACCGTTTAAGTCTTTCACAAAGAGGAAACTTTAATTTTTCATTTATATTTTCGATTATCTATTCACGTAACTCACGTTATATATATGTCCAAGTCTTTGTTCTCTCATACTTTCAAGACTCATCAACATCCTTTGTAACGTCTTTAATTTACCGTCGTCTGTTTCTTTGCTGATGTATTTCTTTATATCATTTATCTGCTTGTGATACATATACACGTCTATTTCCGATGATTTATATAAATGTCTCAAGATAAAGACAAGATCCGACAAGATAATTAGGAAATCCTTTGATTTTTCGTTCTTACTTAAATGTACACAATCTGTAATGTATTCTTCCGCTTTCAAGTCTTTCATAAAATTCATCTATCATTGTTTTTGCTTCTCTCGCATGCTGGTCTAATGATTCATTTGTATATATTGCTTGGATCTCTATTTCATCTGGTACGGTTATCTTTTGTATTTTTGTGACAGTTAGTAGTACATATTTAAGTTGGCTGTCTTCTGTTCATAAAGCTTATCTTGTTTAATCTTTTTCATCTTTTTCGTCTTCAATTTCCCTGCTTCATCTCTTTTTTATTATTCTGAACGGTTATCAAGTCGCCCGGCACGTTCCACTTCACGCATACCTTTGCCAGATTTAAGTACTAGTATGATAACTCTCAAACACACAGAAAGGAAAATGTAATAGAGGCAAAGGTGGCAGTGATGGTAAAATAAATAGAGAATTAAAACCAAAATACTTGTTGGCTACTTCTCTGCTTTCGATGTACTTCCATTGTAATTATCCAGGCTGATAAATAAGCACCAATTGTTATGCTCTTGACGCCTTTGAGCCACTGGCAACATTAGCTTTGTAAAACTTTGGTGTCTACATATCATTGTACGAACCCGACTACTTAAGAAAAATGATGGAAAATCTGATTCAAAACCTCAGCTATGATAAATTTCGCTGTTTTGAAATCTTAAAATGTAATATCATCCTTTATGCTTTCATGCTTGAATGGCATCTTGTCAATCTTTTTTTCTGTTTTTACTTGCCTTCACATATCTCTAATTTGTTCAGGAATGACATTTCCTTTGCTGGTCAGGGTAGGTTATGTCAACATATGAACAAGGTATGAAATCATCGATGTCTAACTTTTCTCCACCTCTAACACACTTCTGAATTTGCAAAGTTCAATCACCTTCGAAAATAAGTCCATGGATGGAACAGCAAATAATTTCAGAGTTGTGTCAGATCTGCGATTGTTCTTGAACGCATTTGTAATTCTAACTCTTGTGTTCTAAAGTATGCTGTAATTTGTATCATTCTGACGTTTTTTTTCTGAAGTTTTGTTTGCAGTGTTTGCTATTTTGCTCACGCCAATTTATATAATAGTTTTTATTTTTTATGGTAATCTATGTTTCTGTTTCTCCACTGTGTTTGATACTCACTTCTACAAGGTTTGCAGCAGACACTGGTCTTATTAAATTCATTAATCGATTTCAATTTGAGAATTTTTAAAACCTGTCTTAAGATCCATTTCTCAACCTGCTGAATTTCAAAATAATTCAAATGATCATGTTCGATCACTTTTGCCACATTTGTCATTATTTTATAAAATAAATAGAAGGTGGAAAAGATGAAATTAAAGATGATATGAATTTTGAGAAGGTAACCTTACCCAGGAAAAATGGTCCACGTAGAGTGGAACTTGTCGGACAACTTAGTAAGCATTTAGAATAATGCAAGAGAAAACATGAAGACGGAAATGATGGAAAAACTCGAACAAGATAAGCCTTACGAAGAGAAGACATCTAAGTCAAATATGTTCGCTATTTTTTTCACGCTAAAATCTATAACAGCCCTTATTTTGTTCCTTCCACTATTTCATGTATTTATTATGGTATTCTATGTTTCAGTGTCTCCACTGTTTGTGATGCTCACTTCTACAAGGTTTCAAGTAGATGCTAGTCTAATTAAACTCATTCATACCGTTTTCAAATTGACAATTATTTAAACGTGTCTTAGGAACCATTTATTATCCTATTGAATTTCAGTATAATTCAATTCATTATGTCAGATCACTTTCCACACATTTGTAAGTATTTTATAATTTACATAGAAGGTGGAAAGGATCAAAGTGTAACTTGGGCGACAACTTGGTAAGCGTTCCGAATAATGCAAGGGAGCTCAACCAGCAGAGTAATTACAGATGGAAAAGATCGAACAAGATAAGGCTGATGAACAGAAGACATCTCAGATATGTACTACTATCTGGTCTGCCATTGCAGCATATATTAAGATGGGAGAATTTGGCAAAGCAGCTATACAACCCACACACTCATGCAATCTGCACCACTTGTACAACCTATACAATAAAATCTCTTACCAGAGATGTTTTAAGGAGAATATTCGATTCTGAAAAGTTTGAAATATGTGTTGGTTACCTCTCTATACCTTGGGAGTTATATCAAAAGGTTTGTATCCACTAAATAATGTCTGTCATGAAAGGTATATAATTCAACTTTGTTGATTTTCACATGAAATTATTAACGTTTGTATAAGCGAATTAAATTCATATTATGATAACTGACCTTTTGATCAAACAGGCAATTTCTATAAATTTCAAATTTTGAAATGCGTTATCACTGTCGTTTTAATATCTTGGAAACTTTCTTCTCTATCTATCCTAAAATAGTTGAGTTTAATTCTTAACCCACATAAATCCCGTATAGTAGTAATACCACTAAATTAGTCTTTCCAAAAAATATATTAGCCACCTTTTCAGTAACTATTTCAGCCTCCTTTCCAGGTAATATTTCACTCTCTATCTATTTATATTCCTCACATTATTTCAATACCTTTTATACATTATATACCGCCATACTTCATGAGGTATAGAGAGGAGTATACAGATAGTACAGAGAGTTAAAATAGCACAGATAGTTCAGATATTGATTAGTACATAAAACAAGGATATCCCGAATTAAAAAAACTTCTTACCGGGAAAATTATAAATGCGCGAATTTTGACACTGATTGATATACTAGTATCTTCTATTCCTTGGTAGAGTAGGTCTACCTAAGAAAGAATACAAATATTGTTTTTCAGAGTGATTATAATTTACGATTCTGAAATGAAAATGTACAAGATAATGCTTGTTGATTCAATTCCTTCTCAGAAGATGTACATGCATAATATCATTTACGGAGAACATACATGTGACCCATTTTAACATCAGAAAAGATAAGGACGAAAACAGAATTATCTACTTTTACATCAAAGGTAGTGTTATTTTTTAAAGATGATAAAGTTAAAATTCTCTAAACCGGACACTGTTCATACCAGCAATCTTGGTCGTGTAAAAGAGGTGGCCAGTATATGAAGGTCTGCTTAGTATTATAAATACCTTTTTGGGACAAAGTTGTTTTTTTCCAGTCTTACAAAGGGACCTGTTTACAGAGGATACCGAGTTACAGAGGGGTCTCTTTAGGACAATTTCATTGTAGTTACATGTACAAAAACCAACTAATATTAATTGGCGAACTATTGAAGAAATTAAATCAGGCGAGATGCATCCAAATAACCCAAAAATTTGGTAGGTCCAGTTTGATTACGCATCATTCCATTCCAAACAATCTTTTTGTTTTAAACAAAAAAATTCAGCATGTAAATTAAATGAATGTTAATGTGTTTAGTGGTTAAGTGTACAATAGTTACACCGTTTGATAGCGTGTGAGAAATATTCTCTTATCTTCGTTTTTGCTGCTGTAGCTAGTTTAAAGGGATTCAAGGAATTTGCTATCGTTAAAAATCTGCAAATAGAGATGATATATATATATATATATATATATATATATATATATATATATGCGTGCAAGCATGTGTCTCCTTCTGTGTGTGACCAAAGGTACGTAAAATATGCAGACGTGAATTTGATAAATGTTCTCATTCTCGTAAATAAATAACAGTAGCATAATATCTTCATAATAAATGAGTGTGATGCCCTCTGTATGCGTCCTTTTTGCGACTTTCATGGCTTTTGCTACGTAATTCGGATTAACGAGAATTTAAACTCGTGAAAATATAGGATTTTATTTAGCACATTGGATTCATCATTAATTATATCTTTCAATCGCATTGCGAATTATGAGAAAAAATTAGCACTTGAAGGTTCCAACATCATAAATTCGATACAAATTCGATAGAGCGGAAATATTATCTTATGCTGTAAGTGCGCATAAAGTGAGACTCGAACACTGGACCCTCAATTAATTCATATACGGGTCAACATCTATACAAGGACACTTTGTTGCACTTAATCAAGTCAAGGCGCTATTGTTTTGTTTTCAGTGATGCTCATAACTGGATCAACATTTCAACGAACATTGCCTTGTAGCACTGGCAGCGATTTATACATAGATAGATAGATACTTCACTTCACATAGAGACGTAAATGGGCAGATAGATAGCTAGATGCGATTAAATTTATTTATCTCAAATGCTTAATACCAACAAAAAGTGTTTTGAAAAGAAAAAGCCTAAAACTGCACAAGACTTCACTTGAGGTTGGACCAAAAGTTGAATTTCAAAGTTAATTTCAGCTCCTAACAGGTTAGTCCAGAATAATTCTCTTTTACTTCTATCCACTTTTGACCAGCAGAAGGTGTGCTTAATGACACTCACTCTCAAATGATCTTTGCTACAGTTTGTACTAAACTGTTTAGATATATCTTTTGTTTGTCTTTACAGCTTTATATTGGGAAAATACCCCTGCATCGTAAGGCGTAAATTTCTTTCGCTTTCACGATATATTGCTTTTTACAATTCAAACAATACACTACATAAATCACAATTTTTTTCTCACATGAAGTGTGTTTTTTCATTTTAACATTTCTGCGTGTTATTTTATATCGATATCAGTATGCATTTGTTTCTGCAAAGAGATCACTGATAGATAGATAGATTGATATACCAGTATATATATATATATATATAT
Organism: Margaritifera margaritifera; assembly: GCA_029931535.1. Classification (NCBI taxonomy): domain Eukaryota; kingdom Metazoa; phylum Mollusca; class Bivalvia; order Unionida; family Margaritiferidae; genus Margaritifera; species Margaritifera margaritifera. Next base: position 4,844,050 of record JAQPZY010001596.1, on the reverse strand, counting down.
ATATATATATATATATATATATATATATATATATAACCCGACACGTAAGACAGTCGCTTAAAAAATGCGCGAGAGGGAAGATATTATTATCAAGCCAGCGGACAAGGGATTCTGCGTTGTTTTCATGAATACGTCTGACTACATCGCTGAGGTGAACAGTCAACTTTCAGACGAGAGATTTTATAAGAAACTCAATCATGATCCAACAGGTGAACACACTGAAATCGTGTGTCAAGATTAAAAGTCAGGCATACCGCAGGTCACATTGATGACAAAAGGCTGACTTACCTCGTTGATTATCACCTTTGGCCTTTCGTGGAAAAACTACCTTCATATGTCCAAGATACAAGAGACTATCTCAACAAAACACCGAAAACTAACCTTCCAGATAACACTCTCCTCGTAACTATGGACGGCTGGCCATTATACACCAACATCCCACAGCCTGCAAGGAAGCATGGGACGGTCGACCTGAACCTTCCACACCTACATACTATTTGGTCAAACTCTTAATACATGTTCTTAAGTTTAACAATGTTGTATTCAGCAACCAACACTTCCTACAAATTAATGGATCGGCCAATATTTGTATAGGAAGATTCGAGTAAAAGCTCCTGAACGAGGCATCCTATAGATATCTAAGCTGGTGCAGATTTATTTGACGACATAGAATCAAAATGGATCGAAGCGGGCGCCAATTTCAAAATATTTCTGGAATTCGCCAATAACTTCCATCCTACGATTAAATTTACGTCAGAGTCATCAAACATGTCCAACATCTTTTGGGATACTCAATCTACCATCCTGGAGGGGAACATATAAACTGACCTGTATTCTAAAACAACTGACTCTCACCAGTATCTACTCGCAACCAGCTGCTACCCCCAGCACGTAATAAAAAATCTTCCTAACGGTATGTGCATTCGGACCAAACGCATATCCGGCTACCTTTGAAAATAGACTCGGAGAGCCCAAGGGGCACCTCAAAAGGAGAGGATACAGAAATAGCTACATCGAGGAAGCTATTAACAAAACTAGACTCCTCGATAGAGAAACCCTCAGGAAATATAAAACCAAAAAAAAAAAAAAAAACGCGTCCTCTTCGTGGTTACTTGCCACCTCCACGCTCCAAAGTTACAACAGATAATTCGGAGGCATTGCAACCAGATTGAGCTTTTCTAATTTTAGTATTTCCTTCATTGCATAACATCTTTCACAGTTTTTGGGAATGTTCAGAAACACAATAAATTCGGCACGATGTCATAAGGTTTACACACGTTACCAAATTAACTTTTTGCTTTTATTCAGTCCGAAAAGCAGAACCTATATTGTATACGATATTGTTAACAACAAAAACGTTTATATATACAAAGAAGTGTCAGAAAAAAAACACGATGTTTAAAATCATTTAAGATAAATCTTAGAAGACAATATTGGATTGGCAAGAAGCATTACCTTAGGCTTAAAACATGACAAGAAGATTTTCGTACTTTAATTGAACCATACCAAGATCTTCTTGAATTATAGACCTTCGAATATATTTACATGCTTTGACTCTCAGAGCCATTAGAATCGAATGCATATATATATATATATATATATATATATATATATATATATATATATATATATATATATATATATATATATATAGAGAGAGAGAGAGAGAGAGAGAGAGAGAGAGAGAGAGAGAGAGGGGGGAGTGTTCAATTCTGAACTCTCTTTTCCATGTATGGAAGTAACATGATTGGTTTTAGCATATTTATATATGCATAGAATGCCTGTACATGATAAGGTGAATGCTTATATTGTTGATAGATGTTTGTGTTCAAAATATAACTTTTTTATATATTGAAAGTTTCTTTCTGAATAGTTATTGAAATGTAGACGTAATGACGAATATCTTGCTTGTTAAAATGTCTCTCTATCTCTCTCTTTCTCCCTTCCATCTCTCCCTGTCTGTATCTCTCCACACATTAAAGATTTTTGTTGTATTTATACGTGCACTAATCATAATACCGACGACACCTTTTATAAGGTAGCCTATAGGATGCTCCCCGATACAATACTACTCATTTACGGGGAAAATAAATCCCCACCCGCACCTCCCCCCAAATCCCCCCAACATAATATTCAGCCTCTTTCCATTTCGTTTGTATCGATAGTTTCGTAAAGTAGAATCTAAATCGAAATAATCATTACATCGTTTCAATTGTTACCATTTTTGCTTATAGAGATAAACTGACTTTCCGCAGTTACTAGATCTTCTTTCATTTGTTTCTTCTTTTGTTTCAAGTGGGAGGCTCACTTTCCGCACAGGCAGTCTAGAGTGAAGATAGTTAACGGAAACAAATTATTAATGCGACGAAGTACCTTGCTGATCTCGCTTACTGGGACGTCGACTAAGGATCAAAACATTTACCAGCATACGACCAAGCAATTCTCTTTACGAGGTAAGTGTATGTACATAGGGGACAACCGTACACGTTGAGGATACAATGACTACACGCGTAATACGCCCAAAATTATGCGCAAAGCATGTTGCAACATGTGACCAAATTACCAGCAAAGATACATTTCCATATGTTCTCAATAATATTTTGTAGAAACGTTGCAGCCCACGGAATACCACATTCATTCTTGTCTCCGAAAGTTAAATTACTTGTGATAAATACATGGTGGTTTTTACAATTACTTGGACACAATGTGTCTGGGGTATGCAAGGATTTCGCTCAGATTCCATATTTCATACAATTTCTGTCTGAAAAGATTTCAATAACAAACTATTACAACCTTTTAAGGTTAAACAGACCTGGAAAACATTTTGTGGGGGGTAGGGTTAGGGTTTTCGGGTTACTCTTGACTAATAACGCAATTGTTTCTGAATTACGATGGATAATACGTTCCATTGGTTACGACAGGAATACGGTGGAAAAGCGATTTCTGTGTTTTATCCCATTTCAGAGACTTCAGTTTTACAAGTAATAAAAAACTTAATTCAGTATACTCTCACTGATATAGAATCTAGACTCCTCGATATTTTGATGTATTTATAACATTTATATGCCAGCACAAATCACTTTCGTAAAGTATCTTGTTAAATAAACATTAAGCAGACAATATGAAAATCTTTAGTGCACAGTAGGATTATGGGTGGCACCATAGAAATTTTAGGCAGCTCCTTTTGTATGGAAATATCATATTATAGAAATTGTAATGCAGCTAGGATATGTTTCAATATGTTGCTTGACATGTTTAAAGCTTGTAGTTATTATACTTTTCGACTTCCGAAATTACTCGTAATTTAAAAATATTAAAACAAAACCAAAACAAGAAAACAGGAAAAATTAACAAAAAAGAAAGACTTTGAGTAATACAATATTGAATCCCAGGCCTGCCCAGGTCGGCTGCCTCAGCGTGTCTTTGGGAAAAGCACTTAGCTCCCATTTCCTCGTCATGATGTAGCCAAATAAACTGCTTAAAGTATCGTTAGAAACCAACCAATGAACCAATTGCAGCTCTGATCCAGTATTTTCCGGTCTTTTGTTCATCGTGAAAATTGGATGAGAAACAACGCGGTGTTTAAACATTGAACTTTGACTTACTATATAGTGCAAACTGTCCAGGTGTCTAACCATTTGAGCAGTAGATATGCTCTTAGCCAAACAAGTTTAGTCAGCAGCAGGCGTTAGTACGTAAAGAATCATACGTTAGCCTGGAAACGTCTGTCTAGCAGCCAATTGAAAGTTAGAATAAACAACAATGGACTAACAACTGGTGGGAGGCATGTAGAGTTTGGGCAATCATTAATTGAGCTGATGACTACAAAGATACAAAGCTTGCGCATTACCACTATGCTATTGAGACCCGATTATTATTATTATTATTATTATTATTATTATTATTATTATTATTATTATCAATCAGTGTTTTTTCATCTTTCTGACCAAACATCAGTACCTACTATGTCAATACTCTTTCCATCAGCACACATGTTATGCAAATGTTATTCTTTGGCGACAAATTCGAAACTGGTCCCAGTAAAACAGCTTTCATATTTGCTTTCAATATTGATATCTCCCGTCAAAGATGAAGTTAGTACTTGGAGCGGAAAAGTCAATTTTTCCTGAATTACATTGAAATCACCTTTCGCTCTTTCTCCAGTTACTACCGCGTACATAGTTTGAGGTCCAATTATAAAAAATATGAATTTTTCACGGAATAATGTATTCCCTGTTTTCCAGAGTCATTTTGTTTTTTAGCTGTGATGTGTTTAAATGTTTTAAATATAAAAGGCTAACGGCCTTTTATGTGGATGCTATGCCCTTTTGTATTCTCCTATATTTTGGTTTAGAAAGATGCATATTTGATGAGTGTCCTGCATGATTCATAAAATCCGTATTACAGTCTATGCACTGATGTGAATTTTCCATATGTCATACCAGCACAAAAGATGGACTATCTTTCTGTCATTTCTGTATCAAATAATGTGCTGAAGTTCATAATGATGGATCAATTGTTATTTTTGTTGCAATTGTAATGGACATATTTTTTGGTCAAAGGCACAAAGATGTCAAGTTTATATCATGTGGGATAAGTTTATTCCACGTGACTTTCTCAGATGGGCAAACTTTGTCAACAAATGTGTGATAATGACTCAAATGTTTCTTCTACCTGTCTCATACAAATCTTTTTTTTTTTTGGGGTGGGGGGGCGGCTGGGAGAAGAGGGGGAGAGGATGTAATCCATACTAGCCTTATTCCTTATTCCAGACTTCGTGACAATTTCTTATTCTATAATGAAAACTGTTCAAAGTTTCTTCGTGTTTTTCTAATAAGTTTATCTAAAATATCACTATGAATGCCGAAATCTTGCTGTAAATGAGGATTAAATAATTTTGCATGTAAAATAGCATATTTTACGAATACATATTAATGACTAGTTTTTAATTTTAGACATGCGATGCATACGCATTCCATTAATAAGGCTAAAACTGCCGGTAAGTATTCTCTCTGTCTCTCTCTGTCTCTCTCTCTCCCTCTCTCTCTCTCATTAGAGACAAATATGCCATAAAACAATTAGTATAGACGTATAGACTGATGGGTTTTTTTTCAGTCAGTGTACGTTTCTTTGTGTCACGCAAACAGTCTCGTACTGATTTTATCGGGCATGTTTTCCAAGTATGTGCTGGTTTGCAACTTCATCTGTTCTTCTCTGTAAAGTATCATTATTTGTAATGGTTGTAATTTCTCAAATATTGTACAAAAATTAATATTAATACCTTAAGTGACAACATGTTAAATTGACCAAGAAATTGTATTATATTTGTGATGCTTAATTTGTTCAACAGAAATCTGCATTAAAGGACCAGTCGTCTCCAGAGACAACCGTTTATGGTTAGCAAATGGGTCTGGTAAGATAGGTTTCAATTTTGTCATATGCCTTCATTCATCAATTCAAAAGATCAGAACTAGAGTTTGGATTCTTAACCGAGCAATATTTCGGATTAGAGTCATCATCCGATTCAATAGAGCTAGCTGAGTTAATAGGTTTAGAATGACCATTGTTATCATTAATACCATCATTACCACTATTACTTTTACATGTCTTATTGTATCTACTCATATTGTTTGCCATTACTTCTATATCAAAATGTATACATTTAGCCTTTCTGTATTTTGATTTTTTGGTAGATATATTATGATACTTTGGTTCATAGCATACGTATTGGTTCAGTTGTATGTGCTGGTTCAGTTATAGACAAAATCGTAGGTTCAGTTATGGACTCAATTATTGATATTGATTCAGTTATCGGTACTAACTTAGGTTCAATTAAGAATAATAGTTCAGGCAGTAATTGATTCACCTTTTCAGCCAATTTATTACTACTTTTTAACTAATATATTAGCGAAAGGTCAGTCAATATTTCATCTACATTTTCATGTAATATTTCACTGACCATTTTAAATTTAATTTCCGCTAGTCTATCCATTTATTATCCACACATTTTGTTCAATACCTTTTATACATCTTATACCTCCATACCTGCTGAGTTATAGACATGCGTAGACAGATAGCACAGATAGTTCAGATACTGATTAGTATAGAGAACAAGGATATCAACATGGTAGTATCTCTAGTGTAGTTCATATTTATTTTATCTTATCACACTTTTTGTGCCCCAGCACCAAGATGATATCTCCATTTTATGGATTAGAGTAGTACAGTATCCCGTTTTATATATCACTTATTTTATTTGCCATATCCATATAAATATAAAATACGAGGTTTTGCTGGTTTTGGTTGATTTTGAAAAAGTACTCGGTTAAGAAATAGAGAGGAGTACAGAGATGATACAGATATTTAAGATCACGCCTTTCGTGCGGTAGCACGAAGTCATTGTAACTAAATTGTATGAATTAGTGTAGTACAGATTGATGAATTGGTATCCTTTTTTAGTATATCACTTGTTTTAAGGTCTTATCCATAGAAATATAAAATACTAGGTTTTACACGTCTGTTTGTTTATTTTGAAAAGGCACTCGATTAAGTAAATTATTCATTTATTTCAAACGTTTTGAACTTTTTTAATTTTAGTAGTTTCCTTATTGCAAAACCAGAACAAAAATAATCTCTCATAGTCTTTGGGAACGTTCAGAAAGATAAATATTTTGGCAAGATGTCAAAATGTGTATACACTTTACAAATTCACTTGAACAGAACACAATGCAATGTTTGGTGTTATTCTGTCCCAAAAGCAGAATTTATATTGTATACGATTTTGTTAACAACAAAAACGTTTTTACATTAAAAAAAGTGTGAGAAAAGGACACAATGTTTAAAATCATTGAAGATGAATCTTAAAAGCAATATTATACTGGAAAAGCATTACTTTAAAACATCGCAATTTACACGCTTTTCTTGGTTTAATTGAACCGTATCAAATTTGTTTTGAATCATAGACCATAGAATATGTTTTACATGCATTGGCTATCAGTGCCATTACAAGCGAATGAACATATTTAAATCAGATTAACATTGTTAACATATATATATATACAGAGAGAGAAAGAGAGGAAGAAAAAAAATTGTGTGTGGTGAGTGTTCTAATTCTGAACTCTCTTTTCATAGTATGGAAGTAACATGATTGGTTTTAGCATATTTATATATGCATAGAATGCCTGTACATGATAAGGTGAATGCTTATATTGTTGATAGATGTTTGTGTTCAAAATGTAACTTTTTTATATACTGAAAGTTTCTTTCTGAATAGTTATTGCAATGTAGACGTAATGACGAATATCTTACTTGTTAAAATGTCTCTCTATCTCTCTCTTTCTCCCTTCCATCTCTCCCTGTCTGTATCTCTCCACACATTAAAGGTTTTTGTTGTATTTATACGTGCACTAATCATAATACCGACGACACCTTTTATAAGGTAGCCTATAGGATGCTCCCCGATATAATACTACTCATTTACGGGGAAAATAAATCCCCACCCGCACCTCCCCCCAAATCCCCCCAACATAATATTCAGCCTCTTTCCATTTCATTTGTATCGATAGTTTCGTAAAGTACTAAAGTAGAATCTGAATCGAAATAATCATTACATCGTTTCAATTGTTACCATTTTTGCTTATAGAGATAAACTGACTTTCCGCAGTTACTAGATCTTCTTTCATTTGTTCCCTCTTTTGTTTAAAGTGGGAGGCTCACTTTCCGCACAGGCAATCTAGAGTGAAGATAGTTAACGGAAACAAATTATTAATGCGACGAAGTACCTTGCTGATCTCGCTTACTGCGACGTCGACTAAGGATCAAAAAATTTACCAGCATACGACCAAGCAATTCTCTTTACGAGGTAAGTGTATGTACATAGGGGACAACCGTACACGTTGAGGATACAATGACTACGCGCGTAATACGCCCAAAATTACGCGCAAAGCATGTTGCAACATGTGACCAAATTACCAGCAAAGATACATTTCCATATGTTCTCAATAATATTTTGTAGAAACGTTGCAGCCCACGGAATACCACATTCATTCTTGTCTCCGAAATTTAAATTACTTGTGATAAATACATGGTGGTTTTTACAATTACTTTGACATAATGTGTCTGGGGTATGCAAGGATTTCGCTCAGATTCCATATTTCATACAATTTCTGTCTGAAAAGATTTCAATAACAAACTATTACAACTTTTTAAGGTTAAACAGACCTGGAAAACATTTTGTGGGGGGTAGGGTTAGGGTTGTCGGGTTACTCTTGACTAATAACGCAATTGTTTCTGAATTAGGATGGATAATACGTTACATTGGTTACGACAGGAATACGGTGGAAAAGCAATTTCTGTGTTTTATCCCATTTCAGAGACTTCAGTTTTACAAGTAATATAAAACTTAATTCAATATACTCTCACTGATATAGAATCTAGACTCCTCGATATTTTGATGTATTTATAACATTTATATGCCAGCACAAATCACTTTCGTAAAGTATCTTGTTAAATAAACATTAAGCAGACAATATGAAAATCTTTAGTGCACAGTAGGATTATGGGTGGCACCATAGAAATTTTAGGCAGCTCCTTTTGTATGGAAATATCATATTATAGAAATTGTAATGCAGCTAGGATATGTTTCAATATGTTGCTTGACATGTTTAAAGCTTGTAGTTATTATACTTTTCGACTTCCGAAATTACTCGTAATTTAAAAATATTAAAACAAAACCAAAACAAGAAAACAGGAAAAATTAACAAAAAAGAAAGACTTTGAGTAATACAATATTGAATCCCAGGCCTGCCCAGGTCGGCTGCCTCAGCGTGTCTTTGGGAAAAGCACTTAGCTCCCATTTCCTCGTCATGATGTAGCCAAATAAACTGCTTAAAGTATCGTTAGAAACCAACCAATGAACCAATTGCAGCTCTGATCCAGTATTTTCCGGTCTTTTGTTCATCGTGAAAATTGGATGAGAAACAACGCGGTGTTTAAACATTGAACTTTGACTTACTATATAGTGCAAACTGTCCAGGTGTCTAACCATTTGAGCAGTAGATATGCTCTTAGCCAAACAAGTTTAGTCAGCAGCAGGCGTTAGTACGTAAAGAATCATACGTTAGCCTGGAAACGTCTGTCTAGCAGCCAATTGAAAGTTAGAATAAACAACAATGGACTAACAACTGGTGGGAGGCATGTAGAGTTTGGACAATCATTAATTGAGCTGATGACTACAAAGATACAAAGCTTGCGCATTACCACTATGCTATTGAGACCCGATTATTATTATTATTATTATTATTATTATTATTATTATTATTATTATTATTATTATCAATCAGTGTTGTTTCATCTTTCTGGCCAAACATCAGTACCTACTATGTCAATACTCTTTCCATCAGCACACATGTTATGCAAATGTTATTCTTTGGCGACAAATTCGAAACTGGTCCCAGTAAAACAGCTTTCATATTTGCTTTCAATATTGATATCTCCCGTCAAACATGAAGTTAGTACTTGGAGCGGAAAAGTCAATTTTTCCTGAATTACATTGAAATCACCTTTCGCTCTTTCTCCAGTTACTACCGCGTACATAGTTTGAGGTCCAATTATAAAAAATATGAATTTTTCACGGAATAATGTATTCCCTGTTTTCCAGAGTCATTTTGTTTTTTAGCTGTGATGTGTTTAAATGTTTTAAATATAAAAGGCTAACGGCCTTTTATGTGGATGCTATGCCCTTTTGTATTCTCCTATATTTTGGTTTAGAAAGATGCATATTTGATGAGTGTCCTGCATGATTCATAAAATCCGTATTACAGTCTATGCACTGATGTGAATTTTCCATATGTCATACCAGCACAAAAGATGGACTATCTTTCTGTCATTTCTGTATCAAATAATGTGCTGAAGTTCATAATGATGGATCAATTGTTATTTTTGTTGCAATTGTAATGGACATATTTTTTGGTCAAAGGCACAAAGATGTCAAGTTTATATCATGTGGGATAAGTTTATTCCACGTGACTTTCTCAGATGGGCAAACTTTGTCAACAAATGTGTGATAATGACTCAAATGTTTCTTCTACCTGTCTCATACAAATCTTTTTTTTTTGGGGGGTGGGGGGGCGGCTGGGAGAAGAGGGGGAGAGGATGTAATCCATACTAGCCTTATTCCTTATTCCAGACTTCGTGACAATTTCTTATTCTATAATGAAAACTGTTCAAAGTTTCTTCGTGTTTTTCTAATAAGTTTATCTAAAATATCACTATGAATGCCGAAATCTTGCTGTAAATGAGGATTAAATAATTTTGCATGTAAAATAGCATATTTTACGAATACATATTAATGACTAGTTTTTAATTTTAGACATGCGATGCATACGCATTCCATTAATAAAGCTAAAACTGCCGGTAAGTATTCTCTCTGTCTCTCTCTGTCTCTCTCTCTCCCTCTCTCTCTCTCATTAGAGACAAATATGCCATAAAACAATTAGTATAGACGTATAGACTGATGGGTTTTTTTTCAGTCAGTGTACGTTTCTTTGTGTCACGATAACAGTCTCGTACTGATTTTATCGGGCATGTTTTCCAAGTATGTGCTGGTTTGCAACTTCATCTGTTCTTCTCTGTAAAGTATCATTATTTGTAATGGTTGTAATTTCTCAAATATTGTACAAAAATTAATATTAATACCTTAAGTGACAACATGTTAAATTGACCAAGAAATTGTATTATATTTGTGATGCTTAATTTGTTCAACAGAAATCTGCATTAAAGGACCAGTCGTCTCCAGAGACAACCGTTTATGGTTAGCAAATGGGTCTGGTAAGATAGGTTTCAATTTTGTCATATGCCTTCATTCATCAATTCAAAAGATCAGAACTAGAGTTTGGATTCTTAACCGAGCAATATTTCGGATTAGAGTCATCATCCGATTCAATAGAGCTAGCTGAGTTAATAGGTTTAGAATGACCATTGTTATCATTAATACCATCATTACCACTATTACTTTTACATGTCTTATTGTATCTACTCATATTGTTTGCCATTACTTCTATATCAAAATGTATACATTTAGCCTTTCTGTATTTTGATTTTTTGGTAGATATATTATGATACTTTGGTTCATAGCATACGTATTGGTTCAGTTGTATGTGCTGGTTCAGTTATAGACAAAATCGTAGGTTCAGTTATGGACTCAATTATTGATATTGATTCAGTTATCGGTACTAACTTAGGTTCAATTAAGAATAATAGTTCAGGCAGTAATTGATTCACCTTTTCAGCCAATTTATTACTACTTTTTAACTAATATATTAGCGAAAGGTCAGTCAATATTTCATCTACATTTTCATGTAATATTTCACTGACCATTTTAAATATAATTTCCGCTAGTCTATCCATTTATTATCCACACATTTTGTTCAATACCTTTTATAAATCTTATACCTCCATACCTGCTGAGTTATAGACATGCGTAGACAGATAGCACAGATAGTTCAGATACTGATTAGTATAGAGAACAAGGATATCAACATGGTAGTATCTCTAGTGTAGTTCATATTTATTTTATCTTATCACACTTTTTGTGCCCCAGCACCAAGATGATATCTCCATTTTATGGATTAGAGTAGTACAGTATCCCGTTTTATATATCACTTATTTTATTTGCCATATCCATATAAATATAAAATACGAGGTTTTGCTGGTTTTGGTTGATTTTGAAAAAGTACTCGGTTAAGAAATAGAGAGGAGTACAGAGATGATACAGATATTTAAGATCACGCCTTTCGTGCGGTAGCACGAAGTCATTGTAACTAAATTGTATGAATTAGTGTAGTACAGATTGATGAATTGGTATCCTTTTTTAGTATATCACTTGTTTTAAGGTCTTATCCATAGAAATATAAAATACTAGGTTTTACACGTCTGTTTGTTTATTTTGAAAAGGCACTCGATTAAGTAAATTGTTCATTTATTTCAAACGTTTTGAACTTTTTTAATTTTAGTAGTTTCCTTATTGCAAAACCAGAACAAAAATAATCTCTCATAGTCTTTGGGAACGTTCAGAAAGATAAATATTTTGGCAAGATGTCAAAATGTGTATACACTTTACAAATTCACTTGAACAGAACACAATGCAATGTTTGGTGTTATTCTGTCCCAAAAGCAGAATTTATATTGTATACGATTTTGTTAACAACAAAAACGTTTTTACATTAAAAAAAGTGTGAGAAAAGGACACAATGTTTAAAATCATTGAAGATGAATCTTAAAAGCAATATTATACTGGAAAAGCATTACTTTAAAACATCGCAATTTACACGCTTTTCTTGGTTTAATTGAACCGTATCAAATTTGTTTTGAATCATAGACCATAGAATATGTTTTACATGCATTGGCTATCAGTGCCATTACAAGCGAATGAACATATTTAAATCAGATTAACATTGTTAACATATATATATATACAGAGAGAGAAAGAGAGAAAGAAAAAAAATTGTGTGTGGTGAGTGTTCTAATTCTGAACTCTCTTTTCATAGTATGGAAGTAACATGATTGGTTTTAGCATATTTATATATGCATAGAATGCCTGTACATGATAAGGTGAATGCTTATATTGTTGATAGATGTTTGTGTTCAAAATGTAACTTTTTTATATACTGAAAGTTTCTTTCTGAATAGTTATTGCAATGTAGACGTAATGACGAATATCTTACTTGTTAAAATGTCTCTCTATCTCTCTCTTTCTCCCTTCCATCTCTCCCTGTCTGTATCTCTCCACACATTAAAGGTTTTTGTTGTATTTATACGTGCACTAATCATAATACCGACGACACCTTTTATAAGGTAGCCTATAGGATGCTCCCCGATATAATACTACTCATTTACGGGGAAAATAAATCCCCACCCGCACCTCCCCCCAAATCCCCCCAACATAATATTCAGCCTCTTTCCATTTCATTTGTATCGATAGTTTCGTAAAGTACTAAAGTAGAATCTGAATCGAAATAATCATTACATCGTTTCAATTGTTACCATTTTTGCTTATAGAGATAAACTGACTTTCCGCAGTTACTAGATCTTCTTTCATTTGTTCCCTCTTTTGTTTAAAGTGGGAGGCTCACTTTCCGCACAGGCAATCTAGAGTGAAGATAGTTAACGGAAACAAATTATTAATGCGACGAAGTACCTTGCTGATCTCGCTTACTGCGACGTCGACTAAGGATCAAAAAATTTACCAGCATACGACCAAGCAATTCTCTTTACGAGGTAAGTGTATGTACATAGGGGACAACCGTACACGTTGAGGATACAATGACTACGCGCGTAATACGCCCAAAATTACGCGCAAAGCATGTTGCAACATGTGACCAAATTACCAGCAAAGATACATTTCCATATGTTCTCAATAATATTTTGTAGAAACGTTGCAGCCCACGGAATACCACATTCATTCTTGTCTCCGAAATTTAAATTACTTGTGATAAATACATGGTGGTTTTTACAATTACTTTGACATAATGTGTCTGGGGTATGCAAGGATTTCGCTCAGATTCCATATTTCATACAATTTCTGTCTGAAAAGATTTCAATAAAAAACTATTACAACTTTTTAAGGTTAAACAGACCTGGAAAACATTTTGTGGGGGGTAGGGTTAGGGTTGTCGGGTTACTCTTGACTAATAACGCAATTGTTTCTGAATTAGGATGGATAATACGTTACATTGGTTACGACAGGAATACGGTGGAAAAGCAATTTCTGTGTTTTATCCCATTTCAGAGACTTCAGTTTTACAAGTAATATAAAACTTAATTCAATATACTCTCACTGATATAGAATCTAGACTCCTCGATATTTTGATGTATTTATAACATTTATATGCCAGCACAAATCACTTTCGTAAAGTATCTTGTTAAATAAACATTAAGCAGACAATTTGATAATCTTTAGTGCACATTACGATTATGGGTGGCACCATAGAAATTTTAGGCAGCTCCTTTTGTATGGAAATATCATATTATAGAAATTGTAATGCAGCTAGGATATGTTTCAATATGTTGCTTGACATTTTTAAAGCTTGTAGTTATTATACTTTTCGACTTCCGAAATTACTCGTAATTTAAAAATATTAAAACAAAACCAAAACAAGAAAACAGGAAAAATTAACAAAAAAGAAAGACTTTGAGTAATACAATATTGAATCCCAGGCCTGCCCAGGTCGGCTGCCTCAGCGTGTCTTTGGGAAAGGCACTTAGCTCCCATTTCCTCGTCATGATGTAGCCAAATAAACTGCTTAAAGTATCGTTAGAAACCAACCAATGAACCAATTGCAGCTCTGATCCAGTATTTTCCGGTCTTTTGTTCATAGTGAAAATTGGATGAGAAACAACGCGGTGTTTAAACATTGAACTTTGACTTACTATATAGTGCAAACTGTCCACGTGTCTAACCATTTGAGCAGTAGATATGCTCTTAGCCAAACAAGTTTAGTCAGCAGCAGGCGTTAGTACGTAAAGAATCATAAGTTAGCCTGGAAACGTCTGCCTAGCAGCCAATTGAAAGTTAGAATAAACAACAATGGACTAACAACTGGTGGGAGGCATGTATAGTTTGGGCAATCATTAATTGAGCTGATGACCACACAGATATAAAGCTTGCGCATTACCACTATGCTATTGAGACTCGATTATAATTATTATTATTATTATTATTATTATTATTATTATTATTATTATTATTATTATCAATCAGTGTTGTTTCATCTTTCTGGCCAAAACATCAGTACCTACTATGTCAATACTCTTTCCATCAGCACACATGTTATGCAAATGTTATTCTTTGGCGACAAATTCGAAACTGGTCCCAGTAAAACAGCTTTCATATTTGCTTTCAATATTGATATCTCCCGTCAAAGATGAAGTTAGTACTTGGAGCGGAAAAGTCTATTTTTCCTGAATTACATTGAAATCACCTTTCGCTCTTTCTCCAGTTACTACCGCGTACATAGTTTGAGATCCAATTATAAAAAATATGAATTTTTCACGGAATAATGTACTCGCTGTTTTCCAGAGTCGTTTAATTTTTTAGCTGTGATGTGTTTAAATGTTTTATATATAAAAGGCTAACGGCCTTTTATGTGTATGCTATGCCCTTTTGTATTCTCCTATATTTTGGTTTAGAAAGATGCATATTTGATGAGTGTCCTGCATGATTCATAAAATCCGTATTACAGTCTATGCACTGATGTGAATTTTCCATATGTCATACCAGCACAAAAGATGGACTATCTTTCTGTCATTTCTGTATCAAATAATGTGCTGAAGTTCATAATGATGGATCAATTGTTATTTTTGTTTGCAATTGTAATGGACATATTTTTTGGTCAAAGGCACAAAGATGTCAAGTTCATATCATGTGGGATAAGTTTATTCCACGTGACTTTCTCAGATGGGCAAACTTTGTCAAAAAATGTGTGATAATGAGACAAACGTTTCTTCTACCTGTCTCATAAAAAAAATTGGGGGTGAGAGGCTGGGAGGAGAGGGGGAGAGGATGTAATCCATACAAGCCTTATTCCTTATTCCAGACTTCGTGACAATTTCTTATTCTATAATGAAAACTGTTCAAAGTTTCTTCGTGTTTTTCTAATAAGTTTATCTAAAATATCACTATGAATGCCGAAATCTTGCTGTAAATGAGGATTAAATAATTTTGCATGTAAAATAGCATATTTTACGAATACATATTAATGACTAGTTTTTAATTTTAGACATGCGATGCATACGCATTCCATTAATAAGGCTAAAACTGCCGGTAAGTATTCTCTCTGTCTCTCTCTGTCTCTCTCTCTCCCTCTCTCTCTCTCATTAGAGACAAATATGCCATAAAACAATTAGTATAGACGTATAGACTGATGGGTTTTTTTTTTCAGTCAGTGTACGTTTCTTTGTGTCACGCAAACAGTCTCGTACTGATTTTATCGGGCATGTTTTCCAAGTATGTGCTGGTTTGCAACTTCATCTGTTTTTCTCTGTAAAGTATCATTATTTGTAATGGTTGTAATTTCTCAAATATTGTACAAAAATTAATATTAATACCTTAAGTGACAACATGTTAAATTGACCAAGAAATTGTATTATATTTGTGATGCTTAATTTGTTCAACAGAAATCTGCATTAAAGGACCAGTCGTCTCCAGAGACAACCGTTTATGGTTAGCAAATGGGTCTGGTAAGATAGGTTTCAATTTTGTCATATGCCTTCATTCATCAATTCAAAAGATCAGAACTAGAGTTTGGATTCTTAACCGAGCAATATTTCGGATTAGAGTCATCATCCGATTCAATAGAGCTAGCTGAGTTAATAGGTTTAGAATGACCATTGTTATCATTAATACCATCATTACCACTATTACTTTTACATGTCTTATTGTATCTACTCATATTGTTTGCCATTACTTCTATATCAAAATGTATACATTTAGCCTTTCTGTATTTTGATTTTTTGGTAGATATATTATGATACTTTGGTTCATAGCATACGTATTGGTTCAGTTGTATGTGCTGGTTCAGTTATAGACAAAATCGTAGGTTCAGTTATGGACTCAATTATTGATATTGATTCAGTTATCGGTACTAACTTAGGTTCAATTAAGAATAATAGTTCAGGCAGTAATTGATTCACCTTTTCAGCCAATTTATTACTACTTTTTAACTAATATATTAGCGAAAGGTCAGTCAATATTTCATCTACATTTTCATGTAATATTTCACTGACCATTTTAAATATAATTTCCGCTAGTCTATCCATTTATTATCCACACATTTTGTTCAATACCTTTTATACATCTTATACCTCCATACCTGCTGAGTTATAGACATGCGTAGACAGATAGCACAGATAGTTCAGATACTGATTAGTATAGAGAACAAGGATATCAACATGGTAGTATCTCTAGTGTAGTTCATATTTATTTTATCTTATCACACTTTTTGTGCCCCAGCACCAAGATGATATCTCCATTTTATGGATTAGAGTAGTACAGTATCCCGTTTTATATATCACTTATTTTATTTGCCATATCCATATAAATATAAAATACGAGGTTTTGCTGGTTTTGGTTGATTTTGAAAAAGTACTCGGTTAAGAAATAGAGAGGAGTACAGAGATGATACAGATATTTAAGATCACGCCTTTCGTGCGGTAGCACGAAGTCATTGTAACTAAATTGTATGAATTAGTGTAGTACAGATTGATGAATTGGTATCCTTTTTTAATATATCACTTGTTTTAAGGTCTTATCCATAGAAATATAAAATACTAGGTTTTACACGTCTGTTTGTTTATTTTGAAAAGGCACTCGATTAAGTAAATTGTTCATTTATTTCAAACGTTTTGAACTTTTTTAATTTTAGTAGTTTCCTTATTGCAAAACCAGAACAAAAATAATCTCTCATAGTCTTTGGGAACGTTCAGAAAGATAAATATTTTGGCAAGATGTCAAAATGTGTATACACTTTACAAATTCACTTGAACAGAACACAATGCAATGTTTGGTGTTATTCTGTCCCAAAAGCAGAATTTATATTGTATACGATTTTGTTAACAACAAAAACGTTTTTACATTAAAAAAAGTGTGAGAAAAGGACACAATGTTTAAAATCATTGAAGATGAATCTTAAAAGCAATATTATACTGGAAAAGCATTACTTTAAAAACATCGCAATTTACACGCTTTTCTTGGTTTAATTGAACCGTATCAAATTTGTTTTGAATCATAGACCATAGAATATGTTTTACATGCATTGGCTATCAGTGCCATTACAAGCGAATGAACATATTTAAATCAGATTAACATTGTTAACATATATATATATACAGAGAGAGAAAGAGAGAAAGAAAAAAAATTGTGTGTGGTGAGTGTTCTAATTCTGAACTCTCTTTTCATAGTATGGAAGTAACATGATTGGTTTTAGCATATTTATATATGCATAGAATGCCTGTACATGATAAGGTGAATGCTTATATTGTTGATAGATGTTTGTGTTCAAAATGTAACTTTTTTATATACTGAAAGTTTCTTTCTGAATAGTTATTGCAATGTAGACGTAATGACGAATATCTTGCTTGTTAAAATGTCTCTCTATCTCTCTCTTTCTCCCTTCCATCTCTCCCTGTCTGTATCTCTCCACACATTAAAGGTTTTTGTTGTATTTATACGTGCACTAATCATAATACCGACGACCACCTTTTATAAGGTAGCCTATAGGATGCTCCCCGATATAATACTACTCATTTACGGGGAAAATAAATCCCCACCCGCACCTCCCCCCAAATCCCCCCAACATAATATTCAGCCTCTTTCCATTTCATTTGTATCGATAGTTTCGTAAAGTACTAAAGTAGAATCTGAATCGAAATAATCATTACATCGTTTCAATTGTTACCATTTTTGCTTATAGAGATAAACTGACTTTCCGCAGTTACTAGATCTTCTTTCATTTGTTTCCCTCTTTTGTTTAAAGTGGGAGCTCACTTTCCGCACAGGCAATCTAGAGTGAAGATAGTTAACGGAAACAAATTATTAATGCGACGAAGTACCTTGCTGATCTCGCTTACTGCGACGTCGACTAAGGATCAAAAAATTTACCAGCATACGACCAAGCAATTCTCTTTACGAGGTAAGTGTATGTACATAGGGGACAACCGTACACGTTGAGGATACAATGACTACGCGCGTAATACGCCCAAAATTACGCGCAAAGCATGTTGCAACATGTGACCAAATTACCAGCAAAAGATACATTTCCATATGTTCTCAATAATATTTTGTAGAAACGTTGCAGCCCACGGAATACCACATTCATTCTTGTCTCCGAAATTTAAATTACTTGTGATAAATACATGGTGGTTTTTTACAATTACTTTGACATAATGTGTCTGGGGTATGCAAGGATTTCGCTCAGATTCCATATTTCATAAAATTTCTGTCTGAAAAGATTTCAATAACAAACTATTACAACTTTTTAAGGTTAAACAGACCTGGAAAACATTTTGTGGGGGGGTAGGGTTAGGGTTTGTCGGGTTACTCTTGACTAATAACGCAATTGTTTCTGAATTAGGATGGATAATACGTTACATTGGTTACGACAGGAATACGGTGGAAAAGCAATTTCTGTGTTTTATCCCATTTCAGAGACTTCAGTTTTACAAGTAATATAAAACTTAATTCAATATACTCTCACTGATATAGAATCTAGACTCCTCGATATTTTGATGTATTTATAACATTTATATGCCAGCACAAATCACTTTCGTAAAGTATCTTGTTAAATAAACATTAAGCAGACAATTTGATAATCTTTAGTGCACATTACGATTATGGGTGGCACCATAGAAATTTTAGGCAGCTCCTTTTGTATGGAAATATCATATTATAGAAATTGTAATGCAGCTAGGATATGTTTCAATATGTTGCTTGACATTTTTAAAGCTTGTAGTTATTATACTTTTCGACTTCCGAAATTACTCGTAATTTAAAAATATTAAAACAAAACCAAAAACAAGAAAACAGGAAAATTAACAAAAAAGAAAGACTTTGAGTAATACAATATTGAATCCCAGGCCTGCCCAGGTCGGCTGCCTCAGCGTGTCTTTGGGAAAGGCACTTAGCTCCCATTTCCTCGTCATGATGTAGCCAAATAAACTGCTTAAAGTATCGTTAGAAACCAACCAATGAACCAATTGCAGCTCTGATCCAGTATTTTCCGGTCTTTTGTTCATAGTGAAAATTGGTATGAGAAACAACGCGGTGTTTAAACATTGAACTTTGACTTACTATATAGTGCAAACTGTCCACGTGTCTAACCATTTGAGCAGTAGATATGCTCTTAGCCAAACAAGTTTAGTCAGCAGCAGGCGTTAGTACGTAAAGAATCATAAGTTAGCCTGGAAACGTCTGCCTAGCAGCCAATTGAAAGTTAGAATAAACAACAATGGACTAACAACTGGTGGGAGGCATGTATAGTTTGGGCAATCATTAATTGAGCTGATGACCACACAGATATAAAGCTTGCGCATTACCACTATGCTATTGAGACTCGATTATAATTATTATTATTATTATTATTATTATTATTATTATTATTATTATTATTATTATCAATCAGTGTTGTTTCATCTTTCTGGCCAAACATCAGTACCTACTATGTCAATACTCTTTCCATCAGCACACATGTTATGCAAATGTTATTCTTTGGCGACAAATTCGAAACTGGTCCCAGTAAAACAGCTTTCATATTTGCTTTCAATATTGATATCTCCCGTCAAAGATGAAGTTAGTACTTGGAGCGGAAAAGTCTATTTTTCCTGAATTACATTGAAATCACCTTTCGCTCTTTCTCCAGTTACTACCGCGTACATAGTTTGAGATCCAATTATAAAAAATATGAATTTTTCACGGAATAATGTACTCGCTGTTTTCCAGAGTCGTTTAATTTTTTAGCTGTGATGTGTTTAAATGTTTTATATATAAAAGGCTAACGGCCTTTTATGTGTATGCTATGCCCTTTTGTATTCTCCTATATTTTGGTTTAGAAAGATGCATATTTGATGAGTGTCCTGCATGATTCATAAAATCCGTATTACAGTCTATGCACTGATGTGAATTTTCCATATGTCATACCAGCACAAAAGATGGACTATCTTTCTGTCATTTCTGTATCAAATAATGTGCTGAAGTTCATAATGATGGATCAATTGTTATTTTTGTTGCAATTGTAATGGACATATTTTTTGGTCAAAGGCACAAAGATGTCAAGTTCATATCATGTGGGATAAGTTTATTCCACGTGACTTTCTCAGATGGGCAAACTTTGTCAAAAAATGTGTGATAATGAGACAAACGTTTCTTCTACCTGTCTCATAAAAAAAATTGGGGGTGAGAGGCTGGGAGGAGAGGGGGAGAGGATGTAATCCATACAAGCCTTATTCCTTATTCCAGACTTCGTGACAATTTCTTATTCTATAATGAAAACTGTTCAAAGTTTCTTCGTGTTTTTCTAATAAGTTTATCTAAAATATCACTATGAATGCCGAAATCTTGCTGTAAATGAGGATTAAATAATTTTGCATGTAAAATAGCATATTTTACGAATACATATTAATGACTAGTTTTTAATTTTAGACATGCGATGCATACGCATTCCATTAATAAGGCTAAAACTGCCGGTAAGTATTCTCTCTGTCTCTCTCTGTCTCTCTCTCTCCCTCTCTCTCTCTCATTAGAGACAAATATGCCATAAAACAATTAGTATAGACGTATAGACTGATGGGTTGTTTTTTTCAGTCAGTGTACGTTTCTTTGTGTCACGCAAACAGTCTCGTACTGATTTTATCGGGCATGTTTTCCAAGTATGTGCTGGTTTGCAACTTCATCTGTTTTTCTCTGTAAAGTATCATTATTTGTAATGGTTGTAATTTCTCAAATATTGTACAAAAATTAATATTAATACCTTAAGTGACAACATGTTAAATTGACCAAGAAATTGTATTATATTTGTGATGCTTAATTTGTTCAACAGAAATCTGCATTAAAGGACCAGTCGTCTCCAGAGACAACCGTTTATGGTTAGCAAATGGGTCTGGTAAGATAGGTTTCAATTTTGTCATATGCCTTCATTCATCAATTCAAAAGATCAGAACTAGAGTTTGGATTCTTAACCGAGCAATATTTCGGATTAGAGTCATCATCCGATTCAATAGAGCTAGCTGAGTTAATAGGTTTAGAATGACCATTGTTATCATTAATACCATCATTACCACTATTACTTTTACATGTCTTATTGTATCTACTCATATTGTTTGCCATTACTTCTATATCAAAATGTATACATTTAGCCTTTCTGTATTTTGATTTTTTGGTAGATATATTATGATACTTTGGTTCATAGCATACGTATTGGTTCAGTTGTATGTGCTGGTTCAGTTATAGACAAAATCGTAGGTTCAGTTATGGACTCAATTATTGATATTGATTCAGTTATCGGTACTAACTTAGGTTCAATTAAGAATAATAGTTCAGGCAGTAATTGATTCACCTTTTCAGCCAATTTATTACTACTTTTTAACTAATATATTAGCGAAAGGTCAGTCAATATTTCATCTACATTTTCATGTAATATTTCACTGACCATTTTAAATATAATTTCCGCTAGTCTATCCATTTATTATCCACACATTTTGTTCAATACCTTTTATACATCTTATACCTCCATACCTGCTGAGTTATAGACATGCGTAGACAGATAGCACAGATAGTTCAGATACTGATTAGTATAGAGAACAAGGATATCAACATGGTAGTATCTCTAGTGTAGTTCATATTTATTTTATCTTATCACACTTTTTGTGCCCCAGCACCAAGATGATATCTCCATTTTATGGATTAGAGTAGTACAGTATCCCGTTTTATATATCACTTATTTTATTTGCCATATCCATATAAATATAAAATACGAGGTTTTGCTGGTTTTGGTTGATTTTGAAAAAGTACTCGGTTAAGAAATAGAGAGGAGTACAGAGATGATACAGATATTTAAGATCACGCCTTTCGTGCGGTAGCACGAAGTCATTGTAACTAAATTGTATGAATTAGTGTAGTACAGATTGATGAATTGGTATCCTTTTTTAATATATCACTTGTTTTAAGGTCTTATCCATAGAAATATAAAATACTAGGTTTTACACGTCTGTTTGTTTATTTTGAAAAGGCACTCGATTAAGTAAATTGTTCATTTATTTCAAACGTTTTGAACTTTTTTAATTTTAGTAGTTTCCTTATTGCAAAACCAGAACAAAAATAATCTCTCATAGTCTTTGGGAACGTTCAGAAAGATAAATATTTTGGCAAGATGTCAAAATGTGTATACACTTTACAAATTCACTTGAACAGAACACAATGCAATGTTTGGTGTTATTCTGTCCCAAAAGCAGAATTTATATTGTATACGATTTTGTTAACAACAAAAACGTTTTTTACATTAAAAAAAGTGTGAGAAAAGGACACAATGTTTAAAATCATTGAAGATGAATCTTAAAAGCAATATTATACTGGAAAAGCATTACTTTAAAACATCGCAATTTACACGCTTTTCTTGGTTTAATTGAACCGTATCAAATTTGTTTTGAATCATAGACCATAGAATATGTTTTACATGCATTGGCTATCAGTGCCATTACAAGCGAATGAACATATTTAAATCAGATTAACATTGTTAACATATATATATATACAGAGAGAGAAAGAGAGAAAGAAAAAAAATTGTGTGTGGTGAGTGTTCTAATTCTGAACTCTCTTTTCATAGTATGGAAGTAACATGATTGGTTTTAGCATATTTATATATGCATAGAATGCCTGTACATGATAAGGTGAATGCTTATATTGTTGATAGATGTTTGTGTTCAAAATGTAACTTTTTTATATACTGAAAGTTTCTTTCTGAATAGTTATTGCAATGTAGACGTAATGACGAATATCTTGCTTGTTAAAATGTCTCTCTATCTCTCTCTTTCTCCCTTCCATCTCTCCCTGTCTGTATCTCTCCACACATTAAAGGTTTTTGTTGTATTTATACGTGCACTAATCATAATACCGACGACACCTTTTATAAGGTAGCCTATAGGATGCTCCCCGATATAATACTACTCATTTACGGGGAAAATAAATCCCCACCCGCACCTCCCCCCAAATCCCCCCAACATAATATTCAGCCTCTTTCCATTTCATTTGTATCGATAGTTTCGTAAAGTACTAAAGTAGAATCTGAATCGAAATAATCATTACATCGTTTCAATTGTTACCATTTTTGCTTATAGAGATAAACTGACTTTCCGCAGTTACTAGATCTTCTTTCATTTGTTCCCTCTTTTGTTTAAAGTGGGAGGCTCACTTTCCGCACAGGCAATCTAGAGTGAAGATAGTTAACGGAAACAAATTATTAATGCGACGAAGTACCTTGCTGATCTCGCTTACTGCGACGTCGACTAAGGATCAAAAAATTTACCAGCATACGACCAAGCAATTCTCTTTACGAGGTAAGTGTATGTACATAGGGGACAACCGTACACGTTGAGGATACAATGACTACGCGCGTAATACGCCCAAAATTACGCGCAAAGCATGTTGCAACATGTGACCAAATTACCAGCAAAGATACATTTCCATATGTTCTCAATAATATTTTGTAGAAACGTTGCAGCCCACGGAATACCACATTCATTCTTGTCTCCGAAATTTAAATTACTTGTGATAAATACATGGTGGTTTTTACAATTACTTTGACATAATGTGTCTGGGGTATGCAAGGATTTCGCTCAGATTCCATATTTCATACAATTTCTGTCTGAAAAGATTTCAATAACAAACTATTACAACTTTTTAAGGTTAAACAGACCTGGAAAACATTTTGTGGGGGGTAGGGTTAGGGTTGTCGGGTTACTCTTGACTAATAACGCAATTGTTTCTGAATTAGGATGGATAATACGTTACATTGGTTACGACAGGAATACGGTGGAAAAGCAATTTCTGTGTTTTATCCCATTTCAGAGACTTCAGTTTTACAAGTAATATAAAACTTAATTCAATATACTCTCACTGATATAGAATCTAGACTCCTCGATATTTTGATGTATTTATAACATTTATATGCCAGCACAAATCACTTTCGTAAAGTATCTTGTTAAATAAACATTAAGCAGACAATTTGATAATCTTTAGTGCACATTACGATTATGGGTGGCACCATAGAAATTTTAGGCAGCTCCTTTTGTATGGAAATATCATATTATAGAAATTGTAATGCAGCTAGGATATGTTTCAATATGTTGCTTGACATTTTTAAAGCTTGTAGTTATTATACTTTTCGACTTCCGAAATTACTCGTAATTTAAAAATATTAAAACAAAACCAAAACAAGAAAACAGGAAAAATTAACAAAAAAGAAAGACTTTGAGTAATACAATATTGAATCCCAGGCCTGCCCAGGTCGGCTGCCTCAGCGTGTCTTTGGGAAAGGCACTTAGCTCCCATTTCCTCGTCATGATGTAGCCAAATAAACTGCTTAAAGTATCGTTAGAAACCAACCAATGAACCAATTGCAGCTCTGATCCAGTATTTTCCGGTCTTTTGTTCATAGTGAAAATTGGATGAGAAACAACGCGGTGTTTAAACATTGAACTTTGACTTACTATATAGTGCAAACTGTCCACGTGTCTAACCATTTGAGCAGTAGATATGCTCTTAGCCAAACAAGTTTAGTCAGCAGCAGGCGTTAGTACGTAAAGAATCATAAGTTAGCCTGGAAACGTCTGCCTAGCAGCCAATTGAAAGTTAGAATAAACAACAATGGACTAACAACTGGTGGGAGGCATGTATAGTTTGGGCAATCATTAATTGAGCTGATGACCACACAGATATAAAGCTTGCGCATTACCACTATGCTATTGAGACTCGATTATAATTATTATTATTATTATTATTATTATTATTATTATTATTATTATTATTATTATTATCAATCAGTGTTGTTTCATCTTTCTGGCCAAACATCAGTACCTACTATGTCAATACTCTTTCCATCAGCACACATGTTATGCAAATGTTATTCTTTGGCGACAAATTCGAAACTGGTCCCAGTAAAACAGCTTTCATATTTGCTTTCAATATTGATATCTCCCGTCAAAGATGAAGTTAGTACTTGGAGCGGAAAAGTCTATTTTTCCTGAATTACATTGAAATCACCTTTCGCTCTTTCTCCAGTTACTACCGCGTACATAGTTTGAGATCCAATTATAAAAAATATGAATTTTTCACGGAATAATGTACTCGCTGTTTTCCAGAGTCGTTTAATTTTTTAGCTGTGATGTGTTTAAATGTTTTATATATAAAAGGCTAACGGCCTTTTATGTGTATGCTATGCCCTTTTGTATTCTCCTATATTTTGGTTTAGAAAGATGCATATTTGATGAGTGTCCTGCATGATTCATAAAATCCGTATTACAGTCTATGCACTGATGTGAATTTTCCATATGTCATACCAGCACAAAAGATGGACTATCTTTCTGTCATTTCTGTATCAAATAATGTGCTGAAGTTCATAATGATGGATCAATTGTTATTTTTGTTGCAATTGTAATGGACATATTTTTTGGTCAAAGGCACAAAGATGTCAAGTTCATATCATGTGGGATAAGTTTATTCCACGTGACTTTCTCAGATGGGCAAACTTTGTCAAAAAATGTGTGATAATGAGACAAACGTTTCTTCTACCTGTCTCATAAAAAAAATTGGGGGTGAGAGGCTGGGAGGAGAGGGGGAGAGGATGTAATCCATACAAGCCTTATTCCTTATTCCAGACTTCGTGACAATTTCTTATTCTATAATGAAAACTGTTCAAAGTTTCTTCGTGTTTTTCTAATAAGTTTATCTAAAATATCACTATGAATGCCGAAATCTTGCTGTAAATGAGGATTAAATAATTTTGCATGTAAAATAGCATATTTTACGAATACATATTAATGACTAGTTTTTAATTTTAGACATGCGATGCATACGCATTCCATTAATAAGGCTAAAACTGCCGGTAAGTATTCTCTCTGTCTCTCTCTGTCTCTCTCTCTCCCTCTCTCTCTCTCATTAGAGACAAATATGCCATAAAACAATTAGTATAGACGTATAGACTGATGGGGTTTTTTTTCAGTCAGTGTACGTTTCTTTGTGTCACGCAAACAGTCTCGTACTGATTTTATCGGGCATGTTTTCCAAGTATGTGCTGGTTTGCAACTTCATCTGTTCTTCTCTGTAAAGTATCATTATTTGTAATGGTTGTAATTTCTCAAATATTGTACAAAAATTAATATTAATACCTTAAGTGACAACATGTTAAATTGACCAAGAAATTGTATTATATTTGTGATGCTTAATTTGTTCAACAGAAATCTGCATTAAAGGACCAGTCGTCTCCAGAGACAACCGTTTATGGTTAGCAAATGGGTCTGGTAAGATAGGTTTCAATTTTGTCATATGCCTTCATTCATCAATTCAAAAGATCAGAACTAGAGTTTGGATTCTTAACCGAGCAATATTTCGGATTAGAGTCATCATCCGATTCAATAGAGCTAGCTGAGTTAATAGGTTTAGAATGACCATTGTTATCATTAATACCATCATTACCACTATTACTTTTACATGTCTTATTGTATCTACTCATATTGTTTGCCATTACTTCTATATCAAAATGTATACATTTAGCCTTTCTGTATTTTGATTTTTTGGTAGATATATTATGATACTTTGGTTCATAGCATACGTATTGGTTCAGTTGTATGTGCTGGTTCAGTTATAGACAAAATCGTAGGTTCAGTTATGGACTCAATTATTGATATTGATTCAGTTATCGGTACTAACTTAGGTTCAATTAAGAATAATAGTTCAGGCAGTAATTGATTCACCTTTTCAGCCAATTTATTACTACT
The DNA here is from genome assembly GCA_029931535.1 of Margaritifera margaritifera. Classification (NCBI taxonomy): domain Eukaryota; kingdom Metazoa; phylum Mollusca; class Bivalvia; order Unionida; family Margaritiferidae; genus Margaritifera; species Margaritifera margaritifera. The sequence continues at coordinate 4,816,513 of JAQPZY010001596.1, read as the reverse complement.
TTTTAACTAATATATTAGCGAAAGGTCAGTCAATATTTCATCTACATTTTCATGTAATATTTCACTGACCATTTTAAATATAATTTCCGCTAGTCTATCCATTTATTATCCACACATTTTGTTCAATACCTTTTATACATCTTATACCTCCATACCTGCTGAGTTATAGACATGCGTAGACAGATAGCACAGATAGTTCAGATACTGATTAGTATAGAGAACAAGGATATCAACATGGTAGTATCTCTAGTGTAGTTCATATTTATTTTATCTTATCACACTTTTTGTGCCCCAGCACCAAGATGATATCTCCATTTTATGGATTAGAGTAGTACAGTATCCCGTTTTATATATCACTTATTTTATTTGCCATATCCATATAAATATAAAATACGAGGTTTTGCTGGTTTTGGTTGATTTTGAAAAGGTACTCGGTTAAGAAATAGAGAGGAGTACAGAGATGATACAGATATTTAAGATCACGCCTTTCGTGCGGTAGCACGAAGTCATTGTAACTAAATTGTATGAATTAGTGTAGTACAGATTGATGAATTGGTATACTTTTTTAATATATCACTTGTTTTAAGGTCTTATCCATAGAAATATAAAATACTAGGTTTTACACGTCTGTTTGTTTATTTTGAAAAGGCACTCGATTAAGTAAATTGTTCATTTATTTCAAACGTTTTGAACTTTTTTAATTTTAGTAGTTTCCTTATTGCAAAACCAGAACAAAAATAATCTCTCATAGTCTTTGGGAACGTTCAGAAAGATAAATATTTTGGCAAGATGTCAAAATGTGTATGCACTTTACAAATTCACTTGAACAGAACACAATGCAATGTTTGGTGTTATTCTGTCCCAAAAGCAGAATTTATATTGTATACGATTTTGTTAACAACAAAAACGTTTTTACATTAAAAAAAGTGTGAGAAAAGGACACAATGTTTAAAATCATTGAAGATGAATCTTAAAAGCAATATTATACTGGAAAAGCATTACTTTAAAACATCGCAATTTACACGCTTTTCTTGGTTTAATTGAACCGTATCAAATTTGTTTTGAATCATAGACCATAGAATATGTTTTACATGCATTGGCTATCAGTGCCATTACAAGCGAATGAACATATTTAAATCAGATTAACATTGTTAACATATATATATATACAGAGAGAGAAAGAGAGAAAGAAAAAAAATTGTGTGTGGTGAGTGTTCTAATTCTGAACTCTCTTTTCATAGTATGGAAGTAACATGATTGGTTTTAGCATATTTATATATGCATAGAATGCCTGTACATGATAAGGTGAATGCTTATATTGTTGATAGATGTTTGTGTTCAAAATGTAACTTTTTTATATACTGAAAGTTTCTTTCTGAATAGTTATTGCAATGTAGACGTAATGACGAATATCTTGCTTGTTAAAATGTCTCTCTATCTCTCTCTTTCTCCCTTCCATCTCTCCCTGTCTGTATCTCTCCACACATTAAAGGTTTTTGTTGTATTTATACGTGCACTAATCATAATACCGACGACACCTTTTATAAGGTAGCCTATAGGATGCTCCCCGATATAATACTACTCATTTACGGGGAAAATAAATCCCCACCCGCACCTCCCCCCAAATCCCCCCAACATAATATTCAGCCTCTTTCCATTTCATTTGTATCGATAGTTTCGTAAAGTACTAAAGTAGAATCTGAATCGAAATAATCATTACATCGTTTCAATTGTTACCATTTTTGCTTATAGAGATAAACTGACTTTCCGCAGTTACTAGATCTTCTTTCATTTGTTCCCTCTTTTGTTTAAAGTGGGAGGCTCACTTTCCGCACAGGCAATCTAGAGTGAAGATAGTTAACGGAAACAAATTATTAATGCGACGAAGTACCTTGCTGATCTCGCTTACTGCGACGTCGACTAAGGATCAAAAAATTTACCAGCATACGACCAAGCAATTCTCTTTACGAGGTAAGTGTATGTACATAGGGGACAACCGTACACGTTGAGGATACAATGACTACGCGCGTAATACGCCCAAAATTACGCGCAAAGCATGTTGCAACATGTGACCAAATTACCAGCAAAGATACATTTCCATATGTTCTCAATAATATTTTGTAGAAACGTTGCAGCCCACGGAATACCACATTCATTCTTGTCTCCGAAATTTAAATTACTTGTGATAAATACATGGTGGTTTTTACAATTACTTTGACATAATGTGTCTGGGGTATGCAAGGATTTCGCTCAGATTCCATATTTCATACAATTTCTGTCTGAAAAGATTTCAATAACAAACTATTACAACTTTTTAAGGTTAAACAGACCTGGAAAACATTTTGTGGGGGGTAGGGTTAGGGTTGTCGGGTTACTCTTGACTAATAACGCAATTGTTTCTGAATTAGGATGGATAATACGTTACATTGGTTACGACAGGAATACGGTGGAAAAGCAATTTCTGTGTTTTATCCCATTTCAGAGACTTCAGTTTTACAAGTAATATAAAACTTAATTCAATATACTCTCACTGATATAGAATCTAGACTCCTCGATATTTTGATGTATTTATAACATTTATATGCCAGCACAAATCACTTTCGTAAAGTATCTTGTTAAATAAACATTAAGCAGACAATTTGATAATCTTTAGTGCACATTACGATTATGGGTGGCACCATAGAAATTTTAGGCAGCTCCTTTTGTATGGAAATATCATATTATAGAAATTGTAATGCAGCTAGGATATGTTTCAATATGTTGCTTGACATTTTTAAAGCTTGTAGTTATTATACTTTTCGACTTCCGAAATTACTCGTAATTTAAAAATATTAAAACAAAACCAAAACAAGAAAACAGGAAAAATTAACAAAAAAGAAAGACTTTGAGTAATACAATATTGAATCCCAGGCCAGCCCAGGTCGGCTGCCTCAGCGTGTCTTTGGGAAAGGCACTTAGCTCCCATTTCCTCGTCATGATGTAGCCAAATAAACTGCTTAAAGTATCGTTAGAAACCAACCAATGAACCAATTGCAGCTCTGATCCAGTATTTTCCGGTCTTTTGTTCATAGTGAAAATTGGATGAGAAACAACGCGGTGTTTAAACATTGAACTTTGACTTACTATATAGTGCAAACTGTCCACGTGTCTAACCATTTGAGCAGTAGATATGCTCTTAGCCAAACAAGTTTAGTCAGCAGCAGGCGTTAGTACGTAAAGAATCATAAGTTAGCCTGGAAACGTCTGCCTAGCAGCCAATTGAAAGTTAGAATAAACAACAATGGACTAACAACTGGTGGGAGGCATGTATAGTTTGGGCAATCATTAATTGAGCTGATGACCACACAGATATAAAGCTTGCGCATTACCACTATGCTATTGAGACTCGATTATAATTATTATTATTATTATTATTATTATTATTATTATTATTATTATTATTATTATCAATCAGTGTTGTTTCATCTTTCTGGCCAAACATCAGTACCTACTATGTCAATACTCTTTCCATCAGCACACATGTTATGCAAATGTTATTCTTTGGCGACAAATTCGAAACTGGTCCCAGTAAAACAGCTTTCATATTTGCTTTCAATATTGATATCTCCCGTCAAAGATGAAGTTAGTACTTGGAGCGGAAAAGTCTATTTTTCCTGAATTACATTGAAATCACCTTTCGCTCTTTCTCCAGTTACTACCGCGTACATAGTTTGAGATCCAATTATAAAAAATATGAATTTTTCACGGAATAATGTACTCGCTGTTTTCCAGAGTCGTTTAATTTTTTAGCTGTGATGTGTTTAAATGTTTTATATATAAAAGGCTAACGGCCTTTTATGTGTATGCTATGCCTTTTTGTATTCTCCTATATTTTGGTTTAGAAAGATGCATATTTGATGAGTGTCCTGCATGATTCATAAAATCCGTATTACAGTCTATGCACTGATGTGAATTTTCCATATGTCATACCAGCACAAAAGATGGACTATCTTTCTGTCATTTCTGTATCAAATAATGTGCTGAAGTTCATAATGATGGATCAATTGTTATTTTTGTTGCAATTGTAATGGACATATTTTTTGGTCAAAGGCACAAAGATGTCAAGTTCATATCATGTGGGATAAGTTTATTCCACGTGACTTTCTCAGATGGGCAAACTTTGTCAAAAAATGTGTGATAATGAGACAAACGTTTCTTCTACCTGTCTCATAAAAAAAATTGGGGGTGAGAGGCTGGGAGGAGAGGGGGAGAGGATGTAATCCATACAAGCCTTATTCCTTATTCCAGACTTCGTGACAATTTCTTATTCTATAATGAAAACTGTTCAAAGTTTCTTCGTGTTTTTCTAATAAGTTTATCTAAAATATCACTATGAATGCCGAAATCTTGCTGTAAATGAGGATTAAATAATTTTGCATGTAAAATAGCATATTTTACGAATACATATTAATGACTAGTTTTTAATTTTAGACATGCGATGCATACGCATTCCATTAATAAGGCTAAAACTGCCGGTAAGTATTCTCTCTGTCTCTCTCTGTCTCTCTCTCTCCCTCTCTCTCTCTCATTAGAGACAAATATGCCATAAAACAATTAGTATAGACGTATAGACTGATGGGTTTTTTTTCAGTCAGTGTACGTTTCTTTGTGTCACGCAAACAGTCTCGTACTGATTTTATCGGGCATGTTTTCCAAGTATGTGCTGGTTTGCAACTTCATCTGTTCTTCTCTGTAAAGTATCATTATTTGTAATGGTTGTAATTTCTCAAATATTGTACAAAAATTAATATTAATACCTTAAGTGACAACATGTTAAATTGACCAAGAAATTGTATTATATTTGTGATGCTTAATTTGTTCAACAGAAATCTGCATTAAAGGACCAGTCGTCTCCAGAGACAACCGTTTATGGTTAGCAAATGGGTCTGGTAAGATAGGTTTCAATTTTGTCATATGCCTTCATTCATCAATTCAAAAGATCAGAACTAGAGTTTGGATTCTTAACCGAGCAATATTTCGGATTAGAGTCATCATCCGATTCAATAGAGCTAGCTGGGTTAATAGGTTTAGAATGACCATTGTTATCATTAATACCATCATTACCACTATTACTTTTACATGTCTTATTGTATCTACTCATATTGTTTGCCATTACTTCTATATCAAAATGTATACATTTAGCCTTTCTGTATTTTGATTTTTTGGTAGATATATTATGATACTTTGGTTCATAGCATACGTATTGGTTCAGTTGTATGTGCTGGTTCAGTTATAGACAAAATCGTAGGTTCAGTTATGGACTCAATTATTGATATTGATTCAGTTATCGGTACTAACTTAGGTTCAATTAAGAATAATAGTTCAGGCAGTAATTGATTCACCTTTTCAGCCAATTTATTACTACTTTTTAACTAATATATTAGCGAAAGGTCAGTCAATATTTCATCTACATTTTCATGTAATATTTCACTGACCATTTTAAATATAATTTCCGCTAGTCTATCCATTTATTATCCACACATTTTGTTCAATACCTTTTATACATCTTATACCTCCATACCTGCTGAGTTATAGACATGCGTAGACAGATAGCACAGATAGTTCAGATACTGATTAGTATAGAGAACAAGGATATCAACATGGTAGTATCTCTAGTGTAGTTCATATTTATTTTATCTTATCACACTTTTTGTGCCCCAGCACCAAGATGATATCTCCATTTTATGGATTAGAGTAGTACAGTATCCCGTTTTATATATCACTTATTTTATTTGCCATATCCATATAAATATAAAATACGAGGTTTTGCTGGTTTTGGTTGATTTTGAAAAAGTACTCGGTTAAGAAATAGAGAGGAGTACAGAGATGATACAGATATTTAAGATCACGCCTTTCGTGCGGTAGCACGAAGTCATTGTAACTAAATTGTATGAATTAGTGTAGTACAGATTGATGAATTGGTATCCTTTTTTAATATATCACTTGTTTTAAGGTCTTATCCATAGAAATATAAAATACTAGGTTTTACACGTCTGTTTGTTTATTTTGAAAAGGCACTCGATTAAGTAAATTGTTCATTTATTTCAAACGTTTTGAACTTTTTTAATTTTAGTAGTTTCCTTATTGCAAAACCAGAACAAAAATAATCTCTCATAGTCTTTGGGAACGTTCAGAAAGATAAATATTTTGGCAAGATGTCAAAATGTGTATACACTTTACAAATTCACTTGAACAGAACACAATGCAATGTTTGGTGTTATTCTGTCCCAAAAGCAGAATTTATATTGTATACGATTTTGTTAACAACAAAAACGTTTTTACATTAAAAAAAGTGTGAGAAAAGGACACAATGTTTAAAATCATTGAAGATGAATCTTAAAAGCAATATTATACTGGAAAAGCATTACTTTAAAACATCGCAATTTACACGCTTTTCTTGGTTTAATTGAACCGTATCAAATTTGTTTTGAATCATAGACCATAGAATATGTTTTACATGCATTGGCTATCAGTGCCATTACAAGCGAATGAACATATTTAAATCAGATTAACATTGTTAACATATATATATATACAGAGAGAGAAAGAGAGAAAGAAAAAAAATTGTGTGTGGTGAGTGTTCTAATTCTGAACTCTCTTTTCATAGTATGGAAGTAACATGATTGGTTTTAGCATATTTATATATGCATAGAATGCCTGTACATGATAAGGTGAATGCTTATATTGTTGATAGATGTTTGTGTTCAAAATGTAACTTTTTTATATACTGAAAGTTTCTTTCTGAATAGTTATTGCAATGTAGACGTAATGACGAATATCTTACTTGTTAAAATGTCTCTCTATCTCTCTCTTTCTCCCTTCCATCTCTCCCTGTCTGTATCTCTCCACACATTAAAGGTTTTTGTTGTATTTATACGTGCACTAATCATAATACCGACGACACCTTTTATAAGGTAGCCTATAGGATGCTCCCCGATATAATACTACTCATTTACGGGGAAAATAAATCCCCACCCGCACCTCCCCCCAAATCCCCCCAACATAATATTCAGCCTCTTTCCATTTCATTTGTATCGATAGTTTCGTAAAGTACTAAAGTAGAATCTGAATCGAAATAATCATTACATCGTTTCAATTGTTACCATTTTTGCTTATAGAGATAAACTGACTTTCCGCAGTTACTAGATCTTCTTTCATTTGTTCCCTCTTTTGTTTAAAGTGGGAGGCTCACTTTCCGCACAGGCAATCTAGAGTGAAGATAGTTAACGGAAACAAATTATTAATGCGACGAAGTACCTTGCTGATCTCGCTTACTGCGACGTCGACTAAGGATCAAAAAATTTACCAGCATACGACCAAGCAATTCTCTTTACGAGGTAAGTGTATGTACATAGGGGACAACCGTACACGTTGAGGATACAATGACTACGCGCGTAATACGCCCAAAATTACGCGCAAAGCATGTTGCAACATGTGACCAAATTACCAGCAAAGATACATTTCCATATGTTCTCAATAATATTTTGTAGAAACGTTGCAGCCCACGGAATACCACATTCATTCTTGTCTCCGAAATTTAAATTACTTGTGATAAATACATGGTGGTTTTTACAATTACTTTGACATAATGTGTCTGGGGTATGCAAGGATTTCGCTCAGATTCCATATTTCATACAATTTCTGTCTGAAAAGATTTCAATAACAAACTATTACAACTTTTTAAGGTTAAACAGACCTGGAAAACATTTTGTGGGGGGTAGGGTTAGGGTTGTCGGGTTACTCTTGACTAATAACGCAATTGTTTCTGAATTAGGATGGATAATACGTTACATTGGTTACGACAGGAATACGGTGGAAAAGCAATTTCTGTGTTTTATCCCATTTCAGAGACTTCAGTTTTACAAGTAATATAAAACTTAATTCAATATACTCTCACTGATATAGAATCTAGACTCCTCGATATTTTGATGTATTTATAACATTTATATGCCAGCACAAATCACTTTCGTAAAGTATCTTGTTAAATAAACATTAAGCAGACAATTTGATAATCTTTAGTGCACATTACGATTATGGGTGGCACCATAGAAATTTTAGGCAGCTCCTTTTGTATGGAAATATCATATTATAGAAATTGTAATGCAGCTAGGATATGTTTCAATATGTTGCTTGACATTTTTAAAGCTTGTAGTTATTATACTTTTCGACTTCCGAAATTACTCGTAATTTAAAAATATTAAAACAAAACCAAAACAAGAAAACAGGAAAAATTAACAAAAAAGAAAGACTTTGAGTAATACAATATTGAATCCCAGGCCAGCCCAGGTCGGCTGCCTCAGCGTGTCTTTGGGAAAGGCACTTAGCTCCCATTTCCTCGTCATGATGTAGCCAAATAAACTGCTTAAAGTATCGTTAGAAACCAACCAATGAACCAATTGCAGCTCTGATCCAGTATTTTCCGGTCTTTTGTTCATAGTGAAAATTGGATGAGAAACAACGCGGTGTTTAAACATTGAACTTTGACTTACTATATAGTGCAAACTGTCCACGTGTCTAACCATTTGAGCAGTAGATATGCTCTTAGCCAAACAAGTTTAGTCAGCAGCAGGCGTTAGTACGTAAAGAATCATAAGTTAGCCTGGAAACGTCTGCCTAGCAGCCAATTGAAAGTTAGAATAAACAACAATGGACTAACAACTGGTGGGAGGCATGTATAGTTTGGGCAATCATTAATTGAGCTGATGACCACACAGATATAAAGCTTGCGCATTACCACTATGCTATTGAGACTCGATTATAATTATTATTATTATTATTATTATTATTATTATTATTATTATTATCAGTCAGTGTTGTTTCATCTTTCTGACCAAACATCAGTACCTACTATGTCAATACTCTTTCCATCAGCACACATGTTATGCAAATGTTATTCTTTGGCGACAAATTCGAAACTGGTCCCAGTAAAACAGCTTTCATATTTGCTTTCAATATTGATATCTCCCGTCAAAGATGAAGTTAGTACTTGGAGCGGAAAAGTCTATTTTTCCTGAATTACATTGAAATCACCTTTCGCTCTTTCTCCAGTTACTACCGCGTACATAGTTTGAGATCCAATTATAAAAAATATGAATTTTTCACGGAATAATGTACTCGCTGTTTTCCAGAGTCGTTTAATTTTTTAGCTGTGATGTGTTTAAATGTTTTATATATAAAAGGCTAACGGCCTTTTATGTGTATGCTATGCCTTTTTGTATTCTCCTATATTTTGGTTTAGAAAGATGCATATTTGATGAGTGTCCTGCATGATTCATAAAATCCGTATTACAGTCTATGCACTGATGTGAATTTTCCATATGTCATACCAGCACAAAAGATGGACTATCTTTCTGTCATTTCTGTATCAAATAATGTGCTGAAGTTCATAATGATGGATCAATTGTTATTTTTGTTGCAATTGTAATGGACATATTTTTTGGTCAAAGGCACAAAGATGTCAAGTTCATATCATGTGGGATAAGTTTATTCCACGTGACTTTCTCAGATGGGCAAACTTTGTCAAAAAATGTGTGATAATGAGACAAACGTTTCTTCTACCTGTCTCATAAAAAAAATTGGGGGTGAGAGGCTGGGAGGAGAGGGGGAGAGGATGTAATCCATACAAGCCTTATTCCTTATTCCAGACTTCGTGACAATTTCTTATTCTATAATGAAAACTGTTCAAAGTTTCTTCGTGTTTTTCTAATAAGTTTATCTAAAATATCACTATGAATGCCGAAATCTTGCTGTAAATGAGGATTAAATAATTTTGCATGTAAAATAGCATATTTTACGAATACATATTAATGACTAGTTTTTAATTTTAGACATGCGATGCATACGCATTCCATTAATAAGGCTAAAACTGCCGGTAAGTATTCTCTCTGTCTCTCTCTGTCTCTCTCTCTCCCTCTCTCTCTCTCATTAGAGTCAAATATGCCATAAAACAATTAGTATAGACGTATAGACTGATGGGTTTTTTTTCAGTCAGTGTACGTTTCTTTGTGTCACGCAAACAGTCTCGTACTGATTTTATCGGGCATGTTTTCCAAGTATGTGCTGGTTTGCAACTTCATCTGTTCTTCTCTGTAAAGTATCATTATTTGTAATGGTTGTAATTTCTCAAATATTGTACAAAAATTAATATTAATACCTTAAGTGACAACATGTTAAATTGACCAAGAAATTGTATTATATTTGTGATGCTTAATTTGTTCAACAGAAATCTGCATTAAAGGACCAGTCGTCTCCAGAGACAACCGTTTATGGTTAGCAAATGGGTCTGGTAAGATAGGTTTCAATTTTGTCATATGCCTTCATTCATCAATTCAAAAGATCAGAACTAGAGTTTGGATTCTTAACCGAGCAATATTTCGGATTAGAGTCATCATCCGATTCAATAGAGCTAGCTGGGTTAATAGGTTTAGAATGACCATTGTTATCATTAATACCATCATTACCACTATTACTTTTACATGTCTTATTGTATCTACTCATATTGTTTGCCATTACTTCTATATCAAAATGTATACATTTAGCCTTTCTGTATTTTGATTTTTTGGTAGATATATTATGATACTTTGGTTCATAGCATACGTATTGGTTCAGTTGTATGTGCTGGTTCAGTTATAGACAAAATCGTAGGTTCAGTTATGGACTCAATTATTGATATTGATTCAGTTATCGGTACTAACTTAGGTTCAATTAAGAATAATAGTTCAGGCAGTAATTGATTCACCTTTTCAGCCAATTTATTACTACTTTTTAACTAATATATTAGCGAAAGGTCAGTCAATATTTCATCTACATTTTCATGTAATATTTCACTGACCATTTTAAATATAATTTCCGCTAGTCTATCCATTTATTATCCACACATTTTGTTCAATACCTTTTATACATCTTATACCTCCATACCTGCTGAGTTATAGACATGCGTAGACAGATAGCACAGATAGTTCAGATACTGATTAGTATAGAGAACAAGGATATCAACATGGTAGTATCTCTAGTGTAGTTCATATTTATTTTATCTTATCACACTTTTTGTGCCCCAGCACCAAGATGATATCTCCATTTTATGGATTAGAGTAGTACAGTATCCCGTTTTATATATCACTTATTTTATTTGCCATATCCATATAAATATAAAATACGAGGTTTTGCTGGTTTTGGTTGATTTTGAAAAAGTACTCGGTTAAGAAATAGAGAGGAGTACAGAGATGATACAGATATTTAAGATCACGCCTTTCGTGCGGTAGCACGAAGTCATTGTAACTAAATTGTATGAATTAGTGTAGTACAGATTGATGAATTGGTATCCTTTTTTAATATATCACTTGTTTTAAGGTCTTATCCATAGAAATATAAAATACTAGGTTTTACACGTCTGTTTGTTTATTTTGAAAAGGCACTCGATTAAGTAAATTGTTCATTTATTTCAAACGTTTTGAACTTTTTTAATTTTAGTAGTTTCCTTATTGCAAAACCAGAACAAAAATAATCTCTCATAGTCTTTGGGAACGTTCAGAAAGATAAATATTTTGGCAAGATGTCAAAATGTGTATACACTTTACAAATTCACTTGAACAGAACACAATGCAATGTTTGGTGTTATTCTGTCCCAAAAGCAGAATTTATATTGTATACGATTTTGTTAACAACAAAAACGTTTTTACATTAAAAAAAGTGTGAGAAAAGGACACAATGTTTAAAATCATTGAAGATGAATCTTAAAAGCAATATTAGACTGGAAAAGCATTACTTTAAAACATCGCAATTTACACGCTTTTCTTGGTTTAATTGAACCGTATCAAATTTGTTTTGAATCATAGACCATAGAATATGTTTTACATGCATTGGCTATCAGTGCCATTACAAGCGAATGAACATATTTAAATCAGATTAACATTGTTAACATATATATATATACAGAGAGAGAAAGAGAGAAAGAAAAAAAATTGTGTGTGGTGAGTGTTCTAATTCTGAACTCTCTTTTCATAGTATGGAAGTAACATGATTGGTTTTAGCATATTTATATATGCATAGAATGCCTGTACATGATAAGGTGAATGCTTATATTGTTGATAGATGTTTGTGTTCAAAATGTAACTTTTTTATATACTGAAAGTTTCTTTCTGAATAGTTATTGCAATGTAGACGTAATGACGAATATCTTGCTTGTTAAAATGTCTCTCTATCTCTCTCTTTCTCCCTTCCATCTCTCCCTGTCTGTATCTCTCCACACATTAAAGGTTTTTGTTGTATTTATACGTGCACTAATCATAATACCGACGACACCTTTTATAAGGTAGCCTATAGGATGCTCCCCGATATAATACTACTCATTTACGGGGAAAATAAATCCCCACCCGCACCTCCCCCCAAATCCCCCCAACATAATATTCAGCCTCTTTCCATTTCATTTGTATCGATAGTTTCGTAAAGTACTAAAGTAGAATCTGAATCGAAATAATCATTACATCGTTTCAATTGTTACCATTTTTGCTTATAGAGATAAACTGACTTTCCGCAGTTACTAGATCTTCTTTCATTTGTTCCCTCTTTTGTTTAAAGTGGGAGGCTCACTTTCCGCACAGGCAATCTAGAGTGAAGATAGTTAACGGAAACAAATTATTAATGCGACGAAGTACCTTGCTGATCTCGCTTACTGCGACGTCGACTAAGGATCAAAAAATTTACCAGCATACGACCAAGCAATTCTCTTTACGAGGTAAGTGTATGTACATAGGGGACAACCGTACACGTTGAGGATACAATGACTACGCGCGTAATACGCCCAAAATTACGCGCAAAGCATGTTGCAACATGTGACCAAATTACCAGCAAAGATACATTTCCATATGTTCTCAATAATATTTTGTAGAAACGTTGCAGCCCACGGAATACCACATTCATTCTTGTCTCCGAAATTTAAATTACTTGTGATAAATACATGGTGGTTTTTACAATTACTTTGACATAATGTGTCTGGGGTATGCAAGGATTTCGCTCAGATTCCATATTTCATACAATTTCTGTCTGAAAAGATTTCAATAACAAACTATTACAACTTTTTAAGGTTAAACAGACCTGGAAAACATTTTGTGGGGGGTAGGGTTAGGGTTGTCGGGTTACTCTTGACTAATAACGCAATTGTTTCTGAATTAGGATGGATAATACGTTACATTGGTTACGACAGGAATACGGTGGAAAAGCAATTTCTGTGTTTTATCCCATTTCAGAGACTTCAGTTTTACAAGTAATATAAAACTTAATTCAATATACTCTCACTGATATAGAATCTAGACTCCTCGATATTTTGATGTATTTATAACATTTATATGCCAGCACAAATCACTTTCGTAAAGTATCTTGTTAAATAAACATTAAGCAGACAATTTGATAATCTTTAGTGCACATTACGATTATGGGTGGCACCATAGAAATTTTAGGCAGCTCCTTTTGTATGGAAATATCATATTATAGAAATTGTAATGCAGCTAGGATATGTTTCAATATGTTGCTTGACATTTTTAAAGCTTGTAGTTATTATACTTTTCGACTTCCGAAATTACTCGTAATTTAAAAATATTAAAACAAAACCAAAACAAGAAAACAGGAAAAATTAACAAAAAAGAAAGACTTTGAGTAATACAATATTGAATCCCAGGCCAGCCCAGGTCGGCTGCCTCAGCGTGTCTTTGGGAAAGGCACTTAGCTCCCATTTCCTCGTCATGATGTAGCCAAATAAACTGCTTAAAGTATCGTTAGAAACCAACCAATGAACCAATTGCAGCTCTGATCCAGTATTTTCCGGTCTTTTGTTCATAGTGAAAATTGGATGAGAAACAACGCGGTGTTTAAACATTGAACTTTGACTTACTATATAGTGCAAACTGTCCACGTGTCTAACCATTTGAGCAGTAGATATGCTCTTAGCCAAACAAGTTTAGTCAGCAGCAGGCGTTAGTACGTAAAGAATCATAAGTTAGCCTGGAAACGTCTGCCTAGCAGCCAATTGAAAGTTAGAATAAACAACAATGGACTAACAACTGGTGGGAGGCATGTATAGTTTGGGCAATCATTAATTGAGCTGATGACCACACAGATATAAAGCTTGCGCATTACCACTATGCTATTGAGACTCGATTATAATTATTATTATTATTATTATTATTATTATTATTATTATTATCAATCAGTGTTGTTTCATCTTTCTGACCAAACATCAGTACCTACTATGTCAATACTCTTTCCATCAGCACACATGTTATGCAAATGTTATTCTTTGGCGACAAATTCGAAACTGGTCCCAGTAAAACAGCTTTCATATTTGCTTTCAATATTGATATCTCCCGTCAAAGATGAAGTTAGTACTTGGAGCGGAAAAGTCTATTTTTCCTGAATTACATTGAAATCACCTTTCGCTCTTTCTCCAGTTACTACCGCGTACATAGTTTGAGATCCAATTATAAAAAATATGAATTTTTCACGGAATAATGTACTCGCTGTTTTCCAGAGTCGTTTAATTTTTTAGCTGTGATGTGTTTAAATGTTTTATATATAAAAGGCTAACGGCCTTTTATGTGTATGCTATGCCTTTTTGTATTCTCCTATATTTTGGTTTAGAAAGATGCATATTTGATGAGTGTCCTGCATGATTCATAAAATCCGTATTACAGTCTATGCACTGATGTGAATTTTCCATATGTCATACCAGCACAAAAGATGGACTATCTTTCTGTCATTTCTGTATCAAATAATGTGCTGAAGTTCATAATGATGGATCAATTGTTATTTTTGTTGCAATTGTAATGGACATATTTTTTGGTCAAAGGCACAAAGATGTCAAGTTCATATCATGTGGGATAAGTTTATTCCACGTGACTTTCTCAGATGGGCAAACTTTGTCAAAAAATGTGTGATAATGAGACAAACGTTTCTTCTACCTGTCTCATAAAAAAAATTGGGGGTGAGAGGCTGGGAGGAGAGGGGGAGAGGATGTAATCCATACAAGCCTTATTCCTTATTCCAGACTTCGTGACAATTTCTTATTCTTTAATGAAAAATGTTCAAAGTTTCTTCGTGTTTCTCTAATAAGTTTATCTAAAATATCACTATAAATGCCGAAATCTTGCTGTAAATGAGGATTAAATAATTTTGCATGTAAAATAGCATATTTTACGAATACATATTAATGACTAGTTTTTAATTTTAGACATGCGATGCATACGCATTCCATTAATAAGGCTAAAACTGCCGGTAAGTATTCTCTCTGTCTCTCTCTGTCTCTCTCTCTCCCTCTCTCTCTCTCATTAGAGACAAATATGCCATAAAACAATTAGTATAGACATATAGACTGATGGGTTTTTTTTGAGTCAGTGTACGTTTCTTTGTGTCACGCAAACAGTCTCGTACTGATTTTATCGGGCATGTTTTCCAAGTATGTGCTGGTTTGCAACTTCATCTGTTCTTCTCTGTAAAGTACCATTTAGAAGTCATAATTATCATTATTTGTAAGGGTTGTAATTTCTCAATTAATACACAAAGATTAATATTTATACCTTAAGAGACCACATGTTAAATTGACCAAGAAATTGTATTATATTTGTGATGCTTAATTTGTTCAACAGAAATCTGCATTAAAGGACCAGTCGTCTCCAGAGACAACCGTTTATGGTTAGCAAATGGGTCTGGTAAGATAGGTTTCAATTTTGTCATATGCCTTCATTCATCAATTCAAAAGATCAGAACTAGAGTTTGGATTCTTAACCGAGCAATATTTCGGATTAGATTCATCGTCCGATTTAATAGAGCTAGCTGAGCTAATGGGTTTAGAATGACCATTGTTATCATTAATACCATCATTACCACTATTACTTTTACATGTCTTATTGTATCTACTCATATTGTTTGCCCTAACTTCTATATCAAAATGTATACATTTAACCTTTCTGTATTTTGATTATTGGTTAGATACATTATGATACTTTGGTTCATAGCATACGTATTGGTTCAGTTGTATGTGCTGGTTCAGTTACAGACAAAATCGTAGGTTCAGTTATGGACTCAATTATTGATATTGATTCAGTTATCGGTACTAACTAAGGTTCAATTAAGGATAATAGTTCAGGCAGTAATTGATTCACCTTTTCAGCCAATTTATTACTACTTTTTAACTAATATATTAGCGAAAGGTCAGTCAATGTTTCATCTACATTTTCATGTATTATTTCACTGACCATCTTAAATAAAATTTTCGCTAGTCTATCCATTTATTATCCACACATTTTGTTCAATACCTTTTATACATCTTATACCTCCATACCTGCTGAGTTATAGACAAGCGTAGACCGATAGCACAGATAGTTCAAATACTGATTAGTATAGAGAACAAGGATATCAACATGGTAGTATCTCTAGTGTAGTTCATATTTATTTCATCTTATCACGCTTTTTGTGCCCCAGCACCAAGATGATATCTCCATTTTATGGATTAGAGTAGTTCAGTATCCTGTTTTATATATGACTTATTTTATTTGTCATATCCATATAAATATAAAATACGAGGTTTTGCTGGTTTTGGTTGATTTTGAAAAAGTACTCGGTTAAGATATAGAGAGGAGTACAGAGATGATACAGATATTTTAGATAGTACAGATAATTTAGATATTGATTAGTACAAAAAACGAGGATACCAATATGATAGTATCTCTGGTGTATTTCATATTTATATTAGTTTATCACGCCTTTCGTGTGGTAGCACGAAGTCATTGTAACTAAATGTTATGAATTAGTGTAGTAACGATTGATGAATTGGCATCCTTTTTTAATATATCACTTGTTTTAAGGTCTTATCCATAGAAATATAAAATACTAGGTTATGCACGTCTGTTTTTTTTATTTTGAAAAGGCACTCGATTAAGTAAACTGTTCATTTATTTCAAATGTTTTAAACTTTTTTAATTTTAGTAGTTTCCTTATTGGAAAACCAGAACAAAAATAATCCCTCATAGTTTTTGGGAACGTACATAAAGATAAATATTTTGGCAAGATGTCAAAATGTGTATACACTTTACAAATTCACTTGAACAGAACAAATGCAATGTTTGGTGTTACACAGTCCCAAAAGCAGGATTTATATTGTATACGATTTTGTTAGCAACAAAAACGTTTATACATAAAAAGAAGTGTGAGAAAAGGACACAGTGTTTAAAATCATTGAAGATGAATCTTAAAAGCAATATTAGATTGGAAAAAGCATTACTTTAAAACATGCCAATTTACACGCTTTTCTTGGTTTAATTGAACCGTACCAAAATTGTTTTGAATCATAGACCATAGAATGTGTTTTACATGCATTGGCTATCAGTGCCATTACAAGCGAATGAACATATTTATATCAGATTAACATTGTTAACATATATATATATATATATATATATATATATATATATATATAGAGAGAGAGAGAGAGAGAGAGAGAGAGAGAGAGAGAGAGAGAGAGAGGAAATTGCGTGTGGTGAGTGTTCTAATTCTGAACTTTCTTTTCCTAGTATGGAAGGAACATGATTGGTTTTTTGCATATTTATTTGCATATAATGCCTGAATATGATAAAGTTAATGCATATATTTTATACGTATGTGATAGATGTTAATGCATATATTTTATACGTATGTGATAGATGTTAATGCATATATTTTATACGTATGTTTATCTTCAAAATATAAATTATATACTCAAAGTTTCTTTTCTTAACATTTATTGCAATGTAAATGTAATGAATAATAACTTTCTTGATCAAATGTCACTCTCTATCTCTCTGTCGCTCTCTCTCTCTCTGTCTCTCTCTCTCTCTCTGTCTGTCTCTCTGTCCCTCTCTCTCTGTCTCTCGGTGTCTCTGTCTCTCTGTCTCTCTCTCTCCGTACATTACAGGTTTTTGTTTTATTTACATTTGCACTAATCATAATACCGACGACACCTCTTATAAGATAGCCTGTGGGATGCTACCCGACATACAGCTACCCTTTTAAGGGGAAAATAAATCTCCACCCGCACATCCCTCCCACCCACCCCCACTACCAACAAAGAAACAAACAAACAATATCCAACATAATATTCAACCTTTTTCCATTTCACTTGTATCTCTAGTCTCGTGCGCATATACTACTAAATTAGAAAATGAATCGAAATAATCATTGCATCGTTTCAATTCTTTTCATTTTTGCTTATAGAGATAAACTGACTTTCCGCGGTTACTAGATCTTTTTTCATTTGTTTTCTCTTTTGTTTAAAATTGGATGCTGACTTTCCACACAGGCGGTCTAGAGTGAGGATATTTAAAGGAAGAAAAGTTATTAAAGCAACGAAGTACAAGGCTGATCTCAGTTTCTTCGACATCGACTACGGATCGGAGCATCTACCAGCATAGGACCAAGTAATTCTCTTTACAAGTAAGTGTATGTACATAGGGGTTAACCTTACACATTGAGGATACAATGACTACGCGCTTAATACGCCCAAAATTACGCGCGAAACATGTTGCAAACACGTGGCTAAATTACCAGCAAAGATACATTTCCATATTTGTCCTCAATAATACTTTGTAGAAACGTTGCAGCCCACGGAATACGACATTCATTCTTGTCTCCGAACGTTCAATTACTTGTGATAAATACGTAGTTGTGTTTGCAATTACAATTACAACCTGAAAATATTTAAATAACAAACTCTCACAAGTTCTTAAGGTTCAACAGACCTGGAAAATATTGTGTGGGGGTGGGGTTAGGGTGGTCGGGTTAGGTTACAATACTTTTGACAAATAGTGTAATTTTTTCTGAATTAGCTGGATAATACGTTCCATTGGTTACGCTAGGAATACAGTCAAAAAGCTTTTTCTAGGTTTTATCCCATTAGAGACTTCAGTTTTTCAAGTCGCAAAAAACTTAATTCAATATACTTTAACTGATATAGAATCTAGACTCCTCAATACATTGTATGTATTTATAACATTTTTATGCCAACACAAATCACTTTCGTAAAGTATATGGTTAAATAAACATAAAGCAGACAATTTTATAATCTTTAGTGCACATTATGTTTATGGGTGGCATCATAGAAGTTCTAGACAGATCCTTTTGTATGGAAATATCATTATAGAATTTGTAATGCAGTTAGGATATTTTTCAACATGCTGCTCGAAATTTTTAAAGCTTGTATTTAATAGACTTTTCGACTTCCGAAATTAGTCGTAATTTAAAAAGATTAAAGCAAAACCAAAACAAGAAAACAGAAAAAAATCAACAAAAAAGAAAGATTTTGGGGTAATATAATATTTCATCTCAGGCCAGCACAGGTCGGCTGCATCAGTGTGTCTTTCGGAAGGGCACTTAACTCCCATGTCCTCATCATGATGTAGCCAAATAAACTGCTTTCACTACCGTTATAAACCAGATAATGAACCAAACACAGCTCTGATCCAGTATTTTTCCGAGTCTTTTGTTGATAGTGATAATTGGATGAGAAACGATGCGGTGTTTAAACATTGAACTTTGACCTACTATATAGTGCAAACTATCCAGGTGTCTAACCATTTGTGCAGTCGATGTGCTATTAGTCAAACAACCTTATGACAGCAAGAGGCACTACTTAAAGAATCACACATTAGCCTGGATAAGTCTCCATAGCAGCCAACGGAAATTTAGAATAAATAACAATGTACTAAGAACTGTTGGGAGACATGTGTAGTTTGGGGATTCGTTAATTGAACTAACGACCACACATATGCAAAGCTTGCGTATTACCACTATGCTATTGAGGCCTGATTATTATTATTAATCAGTGTTGTTCCATCTTTCTGACCAAACATCACTGCCTACTTTGTCAATACTCTTTCCATCAGCACACATATTATGCAAATGTTATTCTTGGCGACAAATCCCAAACTGGTCCCAGTAAACCAGGATTTATATTTGCTTTCAATATTGATATCTGCCGTCACACATGAAGTTAGTACTTGGAGCGGAAAAGTTAATTTTACCTGCATTAGATTGAAATCACCTTTCGCTCTTTTTCCAATTACTGTCGCGTACATATTTTGAGGTCCACTGATAACAAGTATGAATTTTCCACAGAATAATGTATTCCCTGTTTTCCAGAGTCTTTTTGCTTCTTATCTGTACCATATACTATAATGCTTTTCAGGCCGAAGAAGCTACAAGTTGCTAAAAAGAGATGCAAATAAATGCTTTGTATGAAGATTTTTCTCCCCACCCAAACCTTTATCGATAATAGTTCAACTCTGTGAAATATTTCCTCAGTGGGTTGAATAAAGTAATTCTTTTTTGATAATTTGAAGTGGTCATTGGTTCCACCTCTGCGTCTGCTTGTTAGACTGATTCAGTATCATTCGCTCGTAAGTTCGTTTTGTTTTTGGTGTTTTCGTTAACACAAATTAGCATTCACAGTCATATAACGACGTGTTTTGAACGCATTACGCGCGTAATTTCAGCACGTTCTGCGTGTAGTCATTTTCTCTGCAACGTTCGGCTTATTTTGAGTGAAATAACTATCAACAAAACGCGACCATCACTAATGTCTGCCGCTAAAAGGCGTGACTGTACTTTGGGACTGGTTTCTAGACTGGCTCTCTGTTTGAGAAAGATTGAGCCACGAGCTACTTTTCTTAAAGTTGGAATCAAAAGATAACTAATCAGTGGATGAGTTAAATCGCACTAAATTTATTTTGATTTTTTATTTTAAAAAATATGTTTGGTTGAAGATGCTATTTAAGATTTGGATGGACTGGATCTGGTTAGAAGGAAGAAAGAAGTAAAGATTTTCATTTACAGAGTAACTCCTACTTAATGGAACTTTTATTTTCTTCCACTCCTTTGTACTCTTGTGTCGTCCGCCTCGAACAAAAGGTATCCGTAAATCTAGAAAGCAATTGCTCGGTATATCTGACTTGCTGCTCCGTGCTATGGCAGGTTTGTTTTTGCATAAAGAATCCTTAAAAACCCCTATTTATGGTAGATCCGATACATCTGGAAAGATCGTCATTATATATATATATATATATATATATATATATATATATATATATATATATATATATATATGTGTGTGTGTGTGTGTGTGTGTGTGTGTGTGTGTGTGTGTGTGGTTTCTTCTGGAAAGGTGCTTGCACAACGATGTTATCTGCAATATCTTAAAACTATCTTTAGATGTATTGTGTTAAACCACGTAACAATTTGCAGAACATTTTGTTTATAATAATTCGTACGTAATAATCATTCATTGAACATATGCTATATATATTACATGCTATTTCAGCGAATTGAGCAAATGAATCTAGTTTCAAATGTTTTAAACATAAAAGACTGACGGTCTTTTACGGAGAAGCCATGCTTTTTTGTATTCTCCTATTTTATTGTTTAGAAAGATGCATATTTTATGAGTGTCCTGCATAATTCATAAAACCCATATTACAGTCTATGCATTGGTGCGAATTTTCCATATGTCATACCAACACAAGAGATGGACTACCTTTCTCTCATTTCTGTATCAACAAATGTGGTGAAGTTGTTATTTGTGTTGCAATTGTAATGGACATCTTTTGGGTCAAAGGCACAAGGATATCAAGTTCATGTCACAAGGGATAAATTTATCCCACGTGGATTTCTCATATGGGCAAACTTTGTCGCAAAATCTATGATAATGAGACAAACGTTTCTTCTACCTGCCTCATTTAATATTTTGTTTTGTTTTGGGGGAGGAGAGGAGGAGGTGGAGGTTGTTTAATCTGTACTAGCCTTCTTCCAGACTCCATAACAATAATTTTTCTCTTCTAATAGAAATTGTTCAAAACTTTCATGATATTTCTCTTATAAGATTATTTAATGCATCACTATGAATGCCACATTTCTTGTCGGTAGATGAGGATTAAATAGTTTTGTCTGTCTGTAAAATAGCATACTGTATAAATACGCATTAACGACTAGACATGGGATGTATCGTGTTTCCAAAAATAAAACTGATACTGCTGGTAAGTAGTCTCTCTTTTTCACTCTCTCTCTCTCTCTCTCTCTCTCTCTCTCTCTCTCTCTCTCTCTCTCTCTTTGATAAGAGACAAATGTGTCATAAAACAATTAATATATGTTTAATACAAGTAAGAGACGGATTTCTTATCTGGAGTCGGTGTCCATCAAAATATCGTATACTCAAGCTGCTACCAACTTATTTGGTCGTGATCTTTCCCCGGAGTATAACACTTACTCTCATTCAGGAATATTCTAACCTGAAAGGGTACACTTTGTGTCACGCAAACAGCCTCCTGCTGATTCCAAGTATGTGCTCGTTTACAACTAAAACAGTCCTTCTCTTTGAAGTACCATTTAGAAGTCATAATTATCATTATTTGTAAGGGTTATTATATATCAGTTAATAAACAAACATATATTGCAATAGCTTAAGACACCAACTATTAAACTAACCAAGACATTTTATTCTGCATTAAAGGACCACCTGGCTCCAGAGACCACCTTTTATGGTGAACTAAGGGATCTAGTGTTAATTTTGTCATATGCCTTCATTCATCAATTCTAACTGATCAAAATGCAACAATGTTCGGATGAGACATGTTAAGTTCTCAACTATATCCATCATGGCAACTTTCGTAGCCTAGACGATCGACACGAATGTTTTAAATGAATCAGCTATATCTTTAAATCTACTCAATGGAATTGAATACAATTTGCATATATTGTTCCATTAACGTAGTATATTCATTCGCGTTACATATGAAGATATCTTTAAATCTACTCAATGGAATTGAATATAATTTTCATATATACTTCCATTAACGTAGTATATTCATTCGCGTCACATATGAAAATATCTTTAAATCTTCCCAAAGGAATTAAATACAATTTGCATATATACTTCCATTAACGTAATATTTTCATTAGCGTTACATATGAAAATATCTTTAAATCTACTCAATGGAATTGAATACAATTTGCATATATACTTCCATTAACGTAGTATATTCATTCGCGTTACATATGAAAATATCTTTAAATCTACTCAATGGAATTGAATACAATTTGCATATATACTTCCATTAACGTCGTATATTTATTCGCGTTACATATGAAAATAAGAGTTAGTTTTCATTTAAACTATAGCTAATTATTCCCATTTCAAACTTTGAAATAGTATATATATCTTCGTAGAAAATTTATAATTCGATCAACACTCACAGTAAAATTTATAACTTCTTCTTTGAAGAATATTACCAACTTTGGCAATGGTAATTGCTATTGCGTTTAGATACTGCCAAAAAGGGACCATGTTGGAGATGCTCTACAAATAATAATGAATGACTTATTTCCGACAGTTCAAAAATCTTAAATTATGTTGCTAAAAGCAAATGATTATAGCTATTTAGCACTAACAATTCTAATTCACAAAAGACTTTGAAGGTGAACTGAAAAAGAAGAAAAGATTTAGGTGATTTCAAGATTTCCACATATCACATATCTTTCCAAGTTCGAGGCTTAATACACTGAAAAAAATTATTGTTTGAAATGTTTATTAAAACACAAAAGGATCTTAATGCATGGTGTTATTACAAAGGCAATTCTTTGTGGTTGAAATTGTCATTTTGTGTTCAAATTTAAGGATGGCCGTGATGGTGTGAGGACATGAAACGTGAATTGTATAGTCGGAACGTTCGCTCAAGACAATTAATTAACGCTAAGCGAAGGTGGCGTTTTAACGCATCAAGTTATAGCGGGAGTATTCTCTCCCTATCTCTGTCCTTTTCTATCTCTCTATGCAAACATATTAGAGAGTTATACTTCGGTCCCAGCAGTAATTTAACGGGAGACGCAAGGAATGGCACCCGTCACCTAACTCCGTATTGTATGTATGGATACATTATTATATGAACAAGATTTGTATAGAAACACTCAGATATAATCAAACAATTAGGAGAGTTGTAATTCGGTGAAAGCAGGAATCAAACCCATGAGGGCACCCATGATCGGTAAGTTGGGGAGACGAAAATATCATATATAGATATATATATATATATATATATATATATATATATATATATATATATATATATAACATAAGCCATGATAATGACAATTGTACAAGGTGTGACACGTTTTGCCAAGTCAAAATCTTTCTGGGAAGGAGTTGGAAACTAACCTCAAATCTAGGAGGGAGGGGGGAGCTTGCCTTGATGTCCACCACTTCGGATGTATGTTGTTTACCATTTTGTTTCTGACCAGTACTTTCATATATTGAACCCAACTATCCATGGCTGGTTTTTGCTCTACCTCACCCCAGAAGGGATAGTTGGTGGCCAGCCCCCACGCTCCCAGGGGGGAGTGCCCTAAATCAGCCCAGCATTAGAGTGTTGTTCTGCACCAGTCAGTCCACCCACCCTCACCCGACCGAGTTTCTAGAGTGTATATACTACGGGAGCAGTGGTTACAATATTTGTTGTGAGAAACGTGTCTGGCTGATGAGTGAAAGAACAAGGGGTCTTACCTCGTTGCAATTATCTCCCATCCTGTGTTGGCATTTTTATTCATGTTCTGTATTTATTATCACACATGTGACTAATTGAACGAAATTTTGATCCAGTAAAATCTGTTTCAAACAGTGGTAAGTCCATATACGTCATATACACAGAATGTTCTAGTTTCTAACGTGTGGGCGCGCCAACGGGATGCCTACTGTACATGGAGTTTGTACTAGTGACAGCCGGGTGTTTAGTCAGCTAAGATAATATGTTTACTTTGTCACACATATATAGTTATAGATGAAATAAGTCAATGCAAATGCATGTTTCAGACCAGTCCCCTCGCCGGCCCGCTGCAGATTGCGAAGACACTGGATCATTTGTTGGTTTGCTCGATGTTATGAGGCCACCTGCAACTGAGTTTTATTTAGAAAATATCTTAGTATTGGTATTATTCAGCGACATGATGCCTTCATACCTTTGACGGCTTTGACTGTGGCAGATTTGGTTGCGGTTGGCATGGGTATGTATGCATCAAAGCCGGCCAGCCGAAACGAAAATATTAACAATAGTTGACTTTCTACTGCCGACATGCAAGCCATATCGAATAAGGGTGGTAAGGTGCAAGGCGCCTACCGATCTTTCAAATTCGCAACAAATGCAGGCTAAAAATAGGAAGCTCTGGCATCTCATTATTTTTGTCCACTTGTCATAGAAAATGCGCATCATATGGCGAGTGCACACTGGGGAATGCATCGAGTCACAAAGCTGTCGTTCCGACGCTTTTGTCGTTTCTGTTGTTTCAACGGCTAAAACACCTCTTATTATGAATTTCCAGCGAGATTTTTCATAATCTTCTCGCGTACGTCGGCTCTGCCGTGGACGATTAATTCGATTTTTGCCACTTCGTCAATTATGTCTTATGCGACGCAGACCCTATTTAATTTTTCACAGTTGTGTATTTTGTCGATTTCATTGAGGATGAGATCGAACTCATCCTCGGAGATGACATTGTCACGTAACACCATTGACATGTCGTCCAAGATTGTGTTGAGCATTGTTTCAGCAAAGACGCGGATTCCGTGCAATGGAAACTAGACAACAGTTCAAGGGAGTGATCTCAAGGACAATTGCAATGGGGGCAGCAATGACGGTTGACGGGATTCCAATGCCCGCCTCACCGGTGCAAATAGACACAGACGTTAGCGTGATGTAAACGCCGAAATGTTCTACCAAAATGGTCTGTACGAATCTTGCTGAGCGCTACACCCGTATTTGTGCCGTTACATATCGCATGTTCTAGAGCAACAGACCGAACTAGAGGATTAATTAATACAACACGTGTCCTGTCGTTTTTGTAACAATCGTGTTTTTCTGCTGAGTACCTGGCGTTCTTTACTCATGTCGGAGAGGAGAACGGCAAAGAACGCGACTGTTATCGTGATGACAAGCATCAAGATTTTTCTGGCCAGCCTGCCGATGACACTGCCCGCGCCACTAAGCAAGAACGGCACGATTGACTCAATAATTGCGGACAAAGCCGACGCCGATTTTTCTGGCAGCGTTTTAAGCATTTCAGCCAGCCACTCCAGATTATGATTTACCCATCTTTTTTTTACAATGCCGGAGTTATAGGGCTTGGCTTGAGATGGTGTTGTGCAGCCCTCGTATGGAACTGGGAGCTCGGTTGTGCTTATGATAAGCCCGAGCGCCGTTAGAATTGATGTAACCACGATCCCCTGCTCGCGAAATCGGGTTTGCAATTTTTCAGCCATTGTTGTGTCTTCTCCGATGATTATATTGATAGTTGCCCTGATTCGGTTAAACTGGGTGCGAAGTGCTTCTCGATTAATGCTGGCGCCCGGTTTTTGCCACACTCATCAAACAGGGCTTATTCTAGTCTTAATGTGGATACACCATATTCTTGTTTCCACCCGATGGCACCTCGCTGCCGCCGGTCCAGGAAGGGGTTTCCATCGGGATCTCTTCTGTCTTGATTGTTTCGGTGGCAAATGCGAGTTCCTCTTCGTTGGGCCGATAGGCATCAAGAGGGCCAAATTCTTCCGTTTGAATGTCAAATCTTCAGCCATATTTTCCTATCAGGCAATAGACACTTATTAAAGAAAGGTCACGTGTACTTCAATAGCACCGCATCTGAACAGCAAACATGTCTCAAGATGGAAAGAAACTCGATACATTCCACTCCCTCCGCAGCGCGCTTGGTGGAAAGGGTGCCCTCAGCACCGTTGTTTGTGACGAAATAACCCAAGCATCATTGACCAGACCCAGCTGTTTGTTGTCAGATTTGTCAACTTCAATAGCAACGATGTCATTGTGTCCTGCACCGTCAGACTGGCATTCACAATTGCTTTGAGTGGTGGCACAGCACAGTAGGATGACAAACGCACGATCTTGAAAAACCTCTATCGCGCTGTTTTTAAAAAGATCAGTATAAAGCTTAAAGAAGATAAATTGGACCTGCATTGACGATGTTGATGTTTGAAGTGCCTACAAGAATTTGCAAAACGCCAACACCACCGCTATAAGTGTCGGCGCTGGCAATGCCGTTGCCGCTCCTGAGGCCAATTTGTTTATCGCCGCCGCGTTCGGAAGCCGCTTCTTTGTGCCGCATGACTTCGAGCTTCTAAATGACCACATGCTATATTCAATGACTACGGTAGTGTTATCTTGAGCATGAACAAAGAGGTGGGCTACACCATCAGCGTTATCTCTATGTAGTACCCACCCAGAGCTTGCCCGTATGATCCGACATCAGGAAAAGGTCGCTATCTTGAACACCTGAGTGCTGCACTATCTCATGGTGGTGGTGAACGATAGAGACGATACGTGGAGTATCAACCTAAATACGCCAGAGAAAATTATGAATCTGATAGTCATGCTCTTTCAGAACGAGACGCAAAGCGCTGATTGCAAACGCGGTACTCAGTATTTCTGCAACCCCCTTATCGACAAAGTGACGGTGACGATCCAGGGCATCTAAAACAGATCTCTGCCCAGAGCCAGGCGCGATACTAGCAGTGGGAAGAGGCGTTGGAAGAAATGACGAACGAGTCTAACCAGGATGCGGAGCTGCCGTCTACAGATGTTGGTACATTCTGCAAAAATCGGTTTGCCCTTGTCATGGAACTAAGGTCAAAGGAGGAACACACGCTACACGAGAGAAGGCGTAACGCTGCAAATGGAACAAAATACGGTCCAGGTGGCAGGCGTGTTGAACAGGTACTTATACGTCATCATAGATGCGCAGCTCAATATACAAAATGGCTTTTTGGTGTCGGTCATATGCTAGCTTCTGTGCAAGCCCAATACCCCACCGCTCTTCGCGTAGCATGCACGAGTTTTATGATAACTTACAGCCACACTAAACCATTATCGTCGGCAAGAGCATGTTTCCCTGCGAACTGCTTGAATCAGCATTTAAGGGCTACTTTGATTTTATCGTCATTATCTGCTCTACCATACGCCTCAACAAGGCATACAATAGGCCGTCAGCCCGCGGCAAGAACATACTTTTTTTCTTCTGGACATGAGAGCTATAATCTGTATGCCCAGCTTTGAGCACTAGCTAGAAAGTTCGAGGAAACCACCACGCTTTTTGTGCTGGACGACTGTGCCTTTCTTCCTGGCAACGTCGTAAGGAAACGGTCCTTACTAAGCTCGCCTATGTCATCCACAATGCCGGTATTAGTGTGTGGCTCTCTTCTACTGTAAAAAGAAAGGCTCCTTTAGGGACACGCTGAGAGAAATCGACATCATTGAGGCCTTACGTGGAACGGAGCCTACGAGGTTCTTCAAAACTTAAGTTTCGGCAATCTCCTTCAGCGTTCAGATTTAGCACTGTGTTACCATTTTTCCATGCTCCCGCTCTTGAGTTGATGTAATGTGGTCACTTCATACTTAGTATGCCACTTGCCACGAATTAACGTTTGAGGCCTTACCCTACGTACTATTTAGAGTCAGGCGATCAGTGAACTATACCAAATACTTCATAAGAGCCATAGCAGAAACGGTGAGTGACTTTGATAATGAGGAGCTGCTAATTGGCTTGGCAGCCAAACCGGAAGGCACAATAACTGCCAGCACAAGTGCAAGTGAAACACTGGCATATCAGCGTGACTTCCGGTCTGAGCTTGTGGATTCTGGAGCGACGAAAGAGTACATAAGTCGGCCTCAAGACTATGAGCATTGAACAGGTAGCAAAAACGTATGAAACATAGGAGGATAAACCGAGACCAATATGACTGATTCGCTAAGGTCGAATATAAGAAGATTGCCAAACGCCTGCTTACTATGAAACCAGCCGACCTTGTCCGACCGAACTTCAAAGAGGCAGGAAATGCCGATACTGTCACAGCGGTGAGCCTCTGGACACAGGACATGTTAATTAAACAGGGCGTCATTCCTGTTAATATTATAACGGTGGCATAATGGCTACTGTTGATTTTATAGTCAGCGGGGCGCTTGTGAACGCCCACAATTTCACTGCCTCAGACTACCTCTTATCCACTATGAAGAACAGTTCCAAGCTGCGCAGGCTGAGTAATAACGCAAAAGCAGATAGCACCTCGATTACCTCAACGACCGGCTGCGCGTCCAACAGCTTGCTGAAAAAGCATACCAAGACGTCAGCGAAGCCGAATGCGAGTACTATCTGGTGCCGGGTGGAAAACCAAAAGACAACCCCGCAGACTGAAGACAAGCCCAAGCTTTCTCATTTTTACACGCCCTCGCCCGAGATGAAAAAATACAAGCTGATGTTTATTATCGGGGTCTCGCCGTCGTTGGCTACGTGGCCTATAAATATTTCTAAGTTGGCAAGTGCGGGCATTTTTCCCGCTGACAAATTGGAGCGGTAGCTGCACGTTTATAGATCATCCGGTGATGAAACGGCAAACTGCAAAAACAATATGTATACTAAGTTAGCCGCTATATACTACAGCCCGGGAGGTTACTGGAACGGCTTTAATAGTTACATGGGGCAATTGGGGAGTCTACGGGAATTAACATTACGCCGTAGGTTTCCGTTAAGATGGAGATTGAGGGGTCTACGGGAAATACTATGTTAAAATTATCCATAGGTTTAAAATATGGGAGACGTTATAGGGGTTTACGGAAATTGTAATGTTAGCTTGAGAAGTTTTATAGACCGTTTCCACGTTTTAAAAATGTATAGGGTCTATGGTAAATCCTCTGTTAAAATGGTTCATAGGTTTAACATGTGGGAGACGTTATAGGGGTCTACGGTCAATGTAATATTCAACGTTTTAGATATATAATCCAACACACACACGTACCATCTGGCAGACGCATTTTGATATACAATTCAACACACACATACACCTACTATACATCAGTCGCTTTGTTATATGCAATCCAACACATACCCCTACTATCCAGCAGCCAACCCCTATTGTCAGTCACCCACTTTTTGATATACTATTGAGGAGACAACCTACTACCCAACAAAATGGGGTAAACATTTGTATACACATTAGGCTTACGTACATACAAATATACTATCTAACGAAAATAATAGGAGTGTTTATACCCACGCTCTATTTAGGTACATTCAAACATACAATCCAGCACACACCCTATTATTCAGCACCTAGATTTTGATTACAATCCAACACACATCCCTAGTATCCAGCACCGGCTTTTTGATGTGCAATCCAACACACACCTGTACTATCCAACACACATCCCTAGTATCCAACACCGGCTTTTTGATGTACAAACCAACAACACACCTGTACTATCCAACGAAAAGGGCAGGAGTTTTTATACACACGCTATACTTACATACATGCAAACATACAATCTAACACATATTGCTTCTACTCCAGCATCTGCTTTTTGTTTACTGTCCCACACATACACAACTCTCCAATACCCGCTTTTTGATTACAATCCAACACACACCCTAATATACAGCCCCTGCATTTTGATTACAAACCCACACATACGCTACTATCCAGACCACGCTATTTGATTACAATCCAACACACACCCTAATATCCAGCATCAGCTCTTTGATATACTATCTCACACACACCCTACTGTCCAACCAAAAGGGTAGGAGTGTTTATACACACGCTATACTTACATGCATAAAAACATTTTATCCAACACATATACATTACTATCCAGCACCCGCTTTTTGATTATTATCCCACACATACCTACTACCAAGCAGCCGCTTTTTTATTACAATCGAGCACACACCCTACTATCCAGAACCAGCTTTCAGATTACAATCCCGCACATACCCTACTATCCAGCACCGGCTCTTTGATATACTATCCAATACAAACCCTACTATCCAACGAAAAGGGTAAGAGTATTTATATGCACGCTATTCTTACGTACTTACAAACATACTATCCAACAAAAAGATTAGGAATTTTTATAGACGCGCTATACTTGCATGCAAACATACTATCCAACGAAAAGGGTAGGAGTGTTTATACACTCTATACTACTATCCATCAACTAGTGTTGTATATACTATCCAGCACATAATGTTTGATTACCGTCCAACGCCCACGTTTTGAGTACTATCCAACACGCCGTGGGAATGATCAGGACCTACTACACTCATTGTTTTCTATTCAAGTCGTGTGCTGCCATTCGGCCATGTGCGACTGATAACAATTTGTAGGTACAGCGTACTGTTTAATTATTTGCAAATTGTGAGAACAGCACACTACTCAACTGCAATGTCAGGACGCGGCAAAGGAGGCAAAGGACACAGGATGTGTTACTGAAACGCCATAAATGTACTATTGATCAAATTCTGCCATGTTATCGAAAACATGCTGTCCCTATCAATCAATTGTGTGTAATCCACATATTGTAATTTGATCACGCTGATAATTAGTTTTAAAAATTTCCTAACCTATCCAATGTTATAATTTAGTGTTCACAGTTTACTTGAGTTATCTGAAAAATTGATAATCATTGGGCGAAAGTAACCCATTATTATTTTAGTAATCGTAATTAGTTATCAATTTATCGAGTAGTTTTGGAACGGTGGTCTAAAGGATTGAGTTTTAGTCGAAATGTGTTTCTAGAGCCAAAGTGAAACCCCATGGGCAATTGAAGAATTCTTATTTTAACCCTTAAAAGGGCTTTGAGTTTCCCTTTTGAGTTATATGGTAGAAGCACGGACATGAAGAAAAACATCTCTCTGGTTCAGTACATGGAAGTGAAAAAATGTAAAGATTGACAGAGAGAATGGGAAAGAGCATGTTTAGAAATAATATTCTTTTATACAAAAAACAAGATAACCCCATTTTGTTCTAAATCAACATTTTAAGTTTAGTAAACCACGTTCACTGAAACATCAACTATGAAGAAGGAGGAATAGGGCGCGTCCCTTCCTCTTCATTTACAAATATCAAAAACCTTCAACATGAACGTATTTACAAGGTTAACAATTCTCTGGAGTCCGACTAGATTTCTAACTGTCATCAAATACAGTCTCATTTTGCCATCCATGCACACTACGTTTTTGTGCTAAAGAAAATAGATAGCCGCAATGTTCACAAAACCAGCTTTCCATTTTATCGTCGTTTCTAGAGTAATGGAAATCCAAAATACTCCACGTCTTGGAGTCGATGTTTTCCCACTTTACGTATTCTTTAATGGAGAATGATTTCGATATCGTCTTCTTTCTTAGTCACAATTTTGCAAATAAATAATTTTTTTTAAATTTTGATTTTAAAATTTTCATTTTCAATTTTCATTTTCAAATTTAGTTTTACAATTTTCATTTTCAAATTTAATTTTTTAAATTTCGTTCTAAGCGAATAGTAATAAAAACGTATTTTTGGATAGACCCCTATAAATATTTCATACAAGGAAACGGTCTATAACACTTCTCAAGTTAACATACATTATATTTCCCGTAGACCCCTATAATGTCTCCCACATGTTAACCTATGGATAATTTTAACACAGGATATTTCGTTGACCCTTCAGTCGCCATATTTTAAAGTCAAGTCGAACAATGTAAAAATGTAACCTCATTTAAAGTCAACTACTTCTAACAATGTTACAATTTACTCTCAATGTTAATTCCCCGTACGCCTCTACAGTTGCATCTAATGTTAATTCTATGTACAATCTTAATATACGATTTCCCCTCCCGTAGACCCCTCTATCGTCATCTTAATGTAAACCTACGGGTTGCCGCATATAATTACTGGCGTGGCAGCTATCAAAATGTTGACAGAAGCAGCCAAAGTCTCACACGATGTTGCCAGGTCTGGCTCCAAAAGTAGGCCATATGGCAGATTTATCTGTAGTGGTGTGATGTTACAACCCCTAACGAGGTGTACCAGAAATAGTTCTTGGGCGATACACATACAAGTATGCACTGACCGTGGTTGATGTCGCACGTCGCTGCAAAGAGGGTGAGCCTTTGACCAGAAATGGGACTTCCAAAGTTGCTTTCGCATTGGTACGTATCTATATGCGAGGGCTACTAAAATAGCATACACTGCTGCAGATTGACCCCGCCTGGGAGTTTATGGGTGCCGTGTTGCAACTCATGGCGAAGCACGACGTACCTGTGAGGCGGGACGATGCCAGAGTCCACCGTGCGCGGGGCAATATGGAGAGGTCACACCGTTCGGTAGCCGAGCGGCTATTTGGACACCAGTACGCCCAGGAAAAGTTGCTTTCTGCTAGCGCGAGTGAGACTACAAAGCTTAGCACGGAGTGGGTACGTCGGTTCTCAGACGTTGTGGCAGCCCTAAACGGTGAGGTAACGCGGTTGCGAGGCAAACAAAAACTATTGATGCCATTCGTCATCTTGACAGTACGGGCTATGCCTGTGGTGCCTTTGTCGCTATCGTTTGGTCCAAAAAAGCCAGCCTGACCTCCAATATCAGTGTGCGGTACCTATATACACCGTTGGAGATGGAAGGAAGGCAACGTCGTGTGACAGATCATATGTGGTCTCTCGAGGTGTTCACCCTGGCTGTTAGGTTTGACATCCCAGGTCTGCCATTTAAAATATCTTTCGGGTATAGATGCTCCGCGTAGAAGCTTCGTTCGCGAGGAACTACAGACTGTGCCTGAAGGTACCCAGTTACCACTCAATGGCATTTTTTGGATCAGGCGGTCAAGTTGGCAAAGCTTGTTCAGGTACACCTCCGCCAAGGCTCAACACCACCGGCAAGGTCAATATTTATGGCAAAACTTGTTGCAGACCAGTTATAGCCAGCTAGCGATGGATCTTGAAATGTAGATTGCGTTGCATGACGTTGCCTTTGCTGACCACTGATAAAGTGAAATGATATTGCTGACGTGTCCCTCTTGGTGGCTGGCATCAATACCAGATTCATATGCTTTCGCAGTCTACCCGCGGAACTGCCTACAAACCCTTCGACCTTGTGGAGTATATCATCCAAAATGATACCACTCAGTCAAGAGTTCGTTGAGATAATCCTTCACCAAGGCGTATTGCTCTTGTAATGTGCGTTACTGACCATATACCCGTGTTGTGATACTGTCTAGGGCAGTCCACTTCTTGGTGTCCAGCGGCGATAGTTTCGTTGATGCGGTACCGCCCCAATTTGTGGTAGTCGCTGCCCAGAGCTACCATCTGATCATAGAACGTCGTCCGCTCTTCTAAAGCATTTATATACACTTTTTCCTCGACTGGTTTGGATATTCCCTTGGCTTTCCGTATGTCGTTGTTGCCAACCAGGATAGAGTACATCTTGGGGTGGAAGTCAACAAACTCAGTTATTGACCGCCGGCTGCACTCGTCCTCTAACTTCTCAATAACCGTTTTGTTGACTGTGCTGAACAGCTGGTACACTTTTGGGTAGTCTCTAATCTCATATAGATGGGCGTCTTCTCCCATGTCTTGGTACAGATCTTCCTTGTCACTACTAAGTAGCAGGCTGTCGGTGTTCGTGTAAAGGAGGCTCGCTGTTTTGCCATACCTGGCTTTACCGCGGTTGTTGTAGAAGTATAACATCAGGAACTTTCTCAGATCCATTATCGACATTCCAGTACATATTGAGTATGAGATTTGTCTTCGTGCTGTTAACCGCGACCAGTTTGCGAATGAAACGCTGGAGCAGCAATGAGCCGGCACAGCTTGTAACCACACCCTCAAACCTGACTAGAATCTTCCCGAAGATGGAGTTGTTCATGAGCGTTAATAAGTCTTTTTCAGACTCATTCTTAACATTAGTCCTCAGTTGGTGTTGAGTTTGACTTACTTCTTTCTTTTTTTTTTTTTGATTCATTTTCTGGTGAGTTGGCTTTACAAGGGCTACATCGGCGAAAGATGTGTTTCTTATTGTTTGGAATGGCTATGATGTTCTCCGTCGTAGCTGTTCCAACGGCCTCCACGATACGGTGACCGCCGTAGCGGCGCAAGATATGCATCACAACTGGCGCCATCGTTTTTTTCTTGGTCGATGTGTAGCTTTAGGGTGGATGCTTTAGGGTGGAGTTCTCAGATATCTTTCAAGACGCATTCAAGAAAACTAATGAATGTGGCAACCGCATCTTCGCCGCGGTACAACACTGGTTCCTTGGTGACTCAATAACAGAGGATGAATATGTAGCAGAAGCTACATGGAACCTAGTTAGCAATTTTCGGCCTATTACGTTTGTACGGATTGCCAGCATGGCCTTACACTGGCACGTTTAGCACCTTGCAACCCGCGTACAGGAGGTATGGGACTGTGGTAGTTCTGGCGGTGCAGATGTTGTGTTGACCTGGCACGGCTTTTTCCAGCTGTGCCGTTAGGACGAGGCTACAATTTAGACCATTCAGTCCCCTACTTTCACTGGAAAGGGCCTTGTGCAACTTTGGCACCATGGTATTAAGAAATAGCAAGGCGTCGCTTTCTCCGCCCTGACGATCTATAAAGTCGGTCTGGGTAAGAGCATAGGGCTTAGCTCTACTGCTAGGAGCCGGAACTGACCGTCTTGCTGTAATAGGAGGCACAACCCAACGCCGTGGAGTCATTACAGCAAGCTCAACCCTGCGCCTAGGAGTCGGAACTGGTCGTGAGGCTGGCTGAACCAGCGTTCCATATTCACTCTTGGCTATATGCCCTCTCTGAAGCAACGCACTCACACGCACTATAGTGGAAGTAATGTTGCACGTATGTCAATAGTTATACATATTATTCCGATTATATAAATGGATTTTATTTTGTTGTGTTTGTGTTAAGCTTTATGTGTATTATTCCAATTATCTATTTATTTTTTTATTTTTTTTTTGTTTTGTTTTGTTTTGCTGTAG
The DNA here is from genome assembly GCA_029931535.1 of Margaritifera margaritifera. Lineage (NCBI taxonomy): Eukaryota > Metazoa > Mollusca > Bivalvia > Unionida > Margaritiferidae > Margaritifera > Margaritifera margaritifera. The sequence continues at coordinate 4,780,633 of JAQPZY010001596.1, read as the reverse complement.
TTCACATCTAACCTTATTAAAATGTATCATTGCTATGTTTTGTACCCTTAGCATCTCTTACCGCATGATTACCACCACAGCTCTCACATATTCTGTAATCGGTCCATTTTCTAATCCCACACTTCCAGCATGGGTATACCCTACATTCTCTTCTAAACTCTGCCATATGCATACGACAATACTCACCAACAGTTTTTCCCACACATCTCTGTACCCCCCCCCAAAAAAAAAAAAAAAAACAACAAAAAAAAAACAAAAAACAAATTGATTCAAGCGAACTTGTTTTTGCCCCGAAACACAATGTCTGCACGAAGTATTATACCTTTTTACCCATATTTCTTTAAATACCAATGTTCCATGAATGGACTGCCCGATGGGCATGACATACAATGGCAAGCAAATGCCTTTTGAACCTCTCAGGTCTCGTTATGGCTGGCGTGGAGATGCACAAATTTTAATGCCGGCGGTGCAAGGGGAGGGTGGGGGGCGGCTTGTGCAGGACAACTCTTTAATGCTGTGCTGATTTGCGGCCAGGCTCCCCCTTCCCCAAGCAGCCATTGGGGAATGCGACTGAGCAAAAGAAGATCTGGAAGGAGGTTATTATTTAAAACACCCTATCCCAATCATGAATGGTCGGGATTATGGCAGAGTAGCATTTTACATCTACTACATCAAAAACAAATCATGAAAAAATAATAACAAAAATTTATTTTTGTTTTGCTGTATACGAGAAACTTTAACAATATTTCATGCGCTTTTGTTAAAGTCATCCATGTCAGTGCTTGATAGAACGCTCGACAAAGCACATGGAAAAAAAAATTATAGTCAAACGGCGCTATGCATGCTAATATTAGAAACCAACTGATGTTATAAATTGAACCCTTTGAATCCGGTTCATATTTGTGTCCAATGTCGGAAAATTATCACCTCGGGTAGTTTGTCTAAAGGTCAACCTAGTGCATATTTATTATTAAGATTGTAAAATGAACAGCTTATTAAAAGAGCTTCATGCATTTGAAACATCCTTTGTTATGATTTGAATTACTTTAACCTGATACGACCGGTCGCTGCTCGGGGAGCATAACGTGACGGCGGGCATAAGAAAAAAAAAATAAAATCACAGAATCAATTGAACCAAGTGATTATTATACTGTAAGGTCAAGAGTGTCATTGCATGCATTGTATAAGTCACCGTGAGATCTGATGCGATTTGCATGGTTATCGTGTGGTCGATGTGGTCGATGTCGACAAAACCTGTAGTAGGACATCGTCAATTAACGTGTTGAATTATCACGGGAAATTCATTTTTGTAACGCTTTTTTGCTATGCCGCAATTAAGTGTGCAAGCTCTGTATTGAGGTTTGGACTTCATTTGACAAGTTGACGTTGCTTGATGTTGTCACACAACTCAATCGAAAGGATCTCGGCTCCTTAGATACTTTAGGACGACAGGAAATGATCCATCGCTGTTGATCGCTTGCCTCTAGAGTCAGAACAAGAAATCAAGACAGCGACGTACGGCGCTGTCATTTTCGTAATTGTTTTGTGACAGCTTAATCCACGGATGGAGCGTCAACCCTGGGCAACACGGAAACTTTATGTAGCACCGAAAACCTGAAAAAAAGTAGTTTTCAGCGAGAAACCCACATTTTTAACCTCAGTTTTGTTGAACTAGCGGTGTCTCTTGTAGAGGAGGTTGTCACAATCCCTTCCGGTCACAGTGCCACGATTTTGTGAATTCATTCACGGTTTCTATAGTGTATTCGCGTGAATCATGGTGATATCCGATATTAGTACACCTCCAATGTACTCCAATATCCAATGAATAAAAACAATTCATACCACCAAATTTAAAGTAAAATCGGAGTTAATTCCAGGTAATGCAATGCTAACGAACTATTTCCATCGTGAGAACTGGTACCCCAGAGTGAAGAATTAGAGCCTTCCTGTGATGAACCGGTGCCTCGATAATTACGTCACGTCAGTGCATCAAGTAAAACATGTCATAATGTCAGCTTGTTCTACTTTAATAATGTAAAATTTGCTATCGCTATAATTTATCTGGCTGAATCCGGTGTACTAAAACATATATTGACAACACTGTTGAACAACTTCAATATTTGTTTGTCATTGAGTTCGTTACCACGGAATTGGATTTCTTTGTCTAGCTCCCTCCACAATCGCGTCAGACAAAGATGCTGAGTCCAGTTCCATAGTCATAAATACTAGGGCAGCTGGTGTCGCTATTGCCATCTGGTGTAAAGATTTATATTTTCTGATACTTTTAATGTATTGCAATAAGCACAAATAATTCATATCACGTGATTTAAAGTCAAACTCTACTAGTTTCCTGCCCGTGAACTATTTCTTTGGCGAGAAGGACTAATGCTCTCCCATGATGAACTAATTCCCTCGCCCGACGAACTAGTGCCCTCAAAGATGACGTTGCATTAATGCGTGTCAAGTTAAAGACACATGTCAAGAGGATAATTTTTTCTACTTCAGTAACGTGACATTTGTCTTTTTATTTTTTTCCAGCTGAATTTGATATAATAGAACGTATATTGACACGCTTTTGCAATCACGATATTTGTGTGGCCCTCCTGTTTGTGACTTCCGAGCTGACATTATTGAGTAGTTCTTTCAGTTATCGCGTCGAACAAAAGTCATTAAATTCGGATCCTTAGTCACATACACTAGGGCCAACAAATTTCACTATTGACATTCCGTGTAGCCACTATATGTATATTGTTATATATGTTTATGTCGATGTCATCATTGTCACATTAGCTTTATATTTCGTGCGTTTATTTACTCCTCTTTTGAAATGCAGCAAGTTAAATTGTATTACAGTGTCATATCGTTTGAAATGAATGAAATAAATTCTTATAAATTAAGCATGGATTGGTGCGTTTTTCAAGCAGTATGTTTTACCAATCAACATCAAAACAACTGATGCGCTTTGAATGTTACCATTAGGAATGTAATTATGTTATCTAGTCTTTTACCTTTATTTCCATTTAGGTATCTCCAACGAGAAAGGTGTTTGTGACATTGGTCACAGAGTTCAGGTCGTCCATTGTGATGATTATTTTCTGATGGCGAGTAATACAGCACACAAACTTGGACACTGGTTAGTCGACTTCTGGCGCTCTATTTGTATCCCGCATTTGCGTTCACTTGCTTAGTACTTCGGGTGTCCTGTGGTGGATTCTTGGTTTCAGCATGTTCAAATGTTAGTTGCCACCCATCCAAGGTCATTGGGTTTCTCAGGGATTTCCAGTTTCCTATATCTCAGATACCAGCTCTCGGCATCATGCGGGCCGTCGAGAATACTTAGTGTACGGCTGTGCAATCGACATAAAATACATACATTTAAATAATCAGCAGACCATTTGGATTTGAGGTAAATGCTTAGCCCACTTTTTTATAATAGTATTTCTATAATATCAGTTTTGTTTCTCAGTGGGAAAAGATAATGTTGATTTACATAAGACTATGAAATAAAGTGTGAAATGTTCGTGAAAATTGGTTTAGAGATGCTGAACTATAAGAACTTTAAACTGTAAACGTGTTGTTGTTCTTTTTTATTCTTTATTTGGAATTAGAGAAATATTTTACATTAAAAGGATAGGTACAAACTTACGCATAGAAATACATAAAAAAGCAGAGTGTTTGGGACGAATTAATACACGAAAAAGAAAGTTTTTTTCTGGGAGATTCATTGTCGAAATATCTGAATTATATATGATTTTTTTTTTCAAAAAGAAGCAGTGCATCCCTGTTCTAATTTTATATCAAGGTTCTGAGAAATCATTTGATACAGTTTCATGGAATTATATAGATAAAACGTTTAAATACATAAACGTTGTGGATTCAATAATAAAGGGGTAAAATTATTCTGTAAAGGAGAAAATTCATTGATATTCAAAAAAATGGATAAATGTCAGATATTATAATGAAAAGAGGTTGTAGACAAGGAAATTCAATTTCTCCATACATATTTACTTTATGTGTTGAAGTCCTTGAAAAAATGATAAGAAACATCAAAATATTTAATGTCATCAATAATACTGAAACAAATTAAGTCAGTATGGTGATGATATTTTTAAAACAATAAATGAAATGGTTATCAAGAAGAAATCATTAACGAGTAATTTCATTTTTAATTTTCTTCCAATATCTATCACATATTTCTTTTGTGAATTAATTATATTTTGGTCCTTTCTTTTCATTGATTACAACATTTTTGAAAAAATATATCAAAATTTAATACTTTTTGTTCTTTTTTCTTCTTGGATAATGGTGTAAGTAAATGTATAATGTTATACAAATACTTATCAAAAATTTCCTCTTGTTTTCTTGTTAGCTATATCTTTGTAACATATTTTTTAAGTAATATTTTTGTCATATATTGACCGTTTTGTTTCATAAGATCCTCCTTTAGAAATCAATGAAGTTATTAACAAATTCATCATGATGTTTTGAGCCCCAAGTTTGACATTTTATTTTCATTATCAGTATTTATGATATCTTCGCTTTCACAACATGAATTGTTTTCTTTTTTATTTTTCTTCTTTTAATTTTTTTCCAGTTAGCATATTTTTCCAGTATATATAATATTTCTTACTTTGCTAGATCACAATATTCTCTATAAACATTTTCTGTTTTCCATTTTATTATATATTTACCCTTCTTAACTTTTTATATCTTTTTAATAATCACCAAAAAGAACTGATTTGAATATCCTCCATCAATTCGTTTACTTGTTCTAGCAAATTATATGACAAATTAAAATAACTTAAATGAACTAGTTGGCTAATTTCTGGTGATACGTTTTGATTTTATTACAATGTATAAAATTACTAAATTAATTAACTCTTTTATTTCGTCTGTTATTATTTTCATTCTTTTTAAACTAAGTTTAATTTATTTAAATAAAATAACGGACACATTTCTGGTGTTATTATTCTTATCTTATTTCCACCTATATTTGACTCCTTGAAATTAATTAATTTTTTAATAAATGTTGGAGTTATATCAATATTGTTTTCTGATAAATTAATTTTCTGTACATTTTTTAAATAATATTTCAACGTTTAATCATTGTAAGATAAAGATGATAAAATTATTATAATACCATGAAAAGATTTTACTTTTATATTTTGTAACTTTTTCTGCCCCTATTTTAGTAAGATTATGTATTTGTATATGTATATATATATATATATATATATATATATATATATATATATATATATATATTCTCAACCCTTTTTTTTAGGAACTCGAACACTTACAATTTTAACAAAAATGTTCTGTATTAAGTATTATTATGTAATAGCAAACCTAATATATTTATTGGAATTATAATTGAAAATTTTCTGCACTGCATATTGTATATTGTTTTTTTACCAACCACCTCATGCAGTTTAATGAAATTAACTTATATGGAAAATATGTGACCAGAGTGTAGAATAAATGAGAAATAAATGTAAATGCACCCTTTTTATCCAGCATATAAATGTGCTTCTGTCGTTCTGTATGTGTGCAAACATTCAAGCGTTTGTATGTATGATTTTATGTATGTATGTATGTATGTATGTATGTATGTATGTATGTATGTATGTATGTATGTATGTATGTATGTATGTATGTATGTATGTATGTATGTATGTATGTATGTATGTATGTATGTATGTATGTATGTATGTATGTATGTATGTATATATGTATGTATGTATGTATGTATGTATGTATGTATGTATGTATGTATGTATGTATGTATGTATGTATGTATGTATGTATGTATGTATGTATGTATCAAGCTAGCTATCTATCACTGTAAACAGTTCATTTTGTATTTCAGCAAGTGTGTAACTACAGCGATGGCGAATTGAGCGAATGGAACTCATTTATGACGAAACTGCCAGAAGAGCTGAACAGCCCCAATGATCAGTGTCACCTCATTCATGGACCTGGATCTACCTACTGTGAGGTATTACAAAGTGTGTGTGGGTGTGTGTGTGTGTGTTGCAATCTCTCGCAAGAAATATACAGTATGATAAGTGATGTTAGCTTCTCAATTTACTTTCCAATCCTATCTCACTCAAGAATCCTTGATGAGATATTTGATTAGAAACACAGTACAAATGAACGATTAATGGGCAGTATATATATATATATATATATATATATATATATATATATATATATATATATATATATATATATATGTATGTATAAGGTTTAACAGTACATCAGCACAATGCTAGCTATATAGCATGGAGTAATACTTAGGTAGTATAAATGGTAAAATGAAGAAAAAAAATGCTAAACTCTTTAAAAATCCTTCTAATGATCGGTAAACATGTAAAAGTAAAAAAGACATACAAGATAAAGTATAAAAGTAAAACTGTAAAGTTCCTAAAATATAGGATTAAGATTTAAGATCAAGATTAAGTTCAAGATTTTCTCAGGTGATATATTATCAAGAATATGCATCATGGAGTAGATACATTAAACAAGAGTGTACTGATGAATGAGCAGAATCTTAAACCAGTTTGCGTTTTGGTTCGAAGAGAATAGGAAGATGGTCTACTTAAATCTAAATAGTATTAATATGTAAATGTTTGCATACTGTTAATCTGAGATATGCGTCTTACATCCACACGCTTGGCTGGCTTTGATGCGTTCGTTTTACGGATTTATGAATTTGCTACCGGACTGATGTTCCGTCTGCCTGATGCACTGACACTGAATTGTCTGTAGTAATATTTAGTAAGTATATTTCTTTGTTTAGAAATCACAAAACTGTTCCTAAATATATAGTGTTTGATCTAAGTACACGGTAATGTTTATTCGGAACACATTGTTTACAAGGCCATCAGACGAAAGTAGCATAATTGTGTTTTGTACTATATCAGGCAATAAACAGCCTATTTTAGTTTTAAAAAATGAACACCACCCTTCAGAGACAAAAAATATATTTAAATACAAACGCCGTAGCCATCACGATAATGTTTTCAAACTGTATTATTACTGGCTCAGCCACAAATCAACTTAGTTTGAAAAACCAACATCTGTCACCAGGCAACAAAAATTAATCAACCTTACTCTGAAGTTATAACCTCTACTACACAGATCATGAAGCCATAGCGTCGCCATTAGATTGGAGCGTAGCGACTATGCAAATGCCAGTAACTTACTAATTCAGATACTCAGTAGACTAAAATTCCTATACTGAAACAATATATGAATGTCCACAAGCCATTATTTTGTACTTTACAATGTACAAAATTTGAAACTTTAGATAATAAAATAATGGACGCTTGATGTTTTATAAAAAGTAAAAAAGAAACTAACAAGCAGTGCACCTTACCCTTGTCCATCAACTCATTTTAACGCTCCAATAACAAAATAAATGAAACAGATATATAAAGAGATAAAATATACTACACAGAAAATAACTATTTTATGTAGAAGCCATTGAACATTTTAGACAAGTGCACATTCAAATTTGACAATGATGACTGATATCGAGCACAGTGTGACCTAAAATTCTGGCAAAATAAATAAAACTGGGCAGTATGGATGTCAACATCAGGATGTGGAATATCTTATTGGCGAATAACTGATACGATCATGATATATATAGTACAACCAATATATAGGTTATAAGTTCTCTGGATGCAAATTACAATTACCTGATGATCAATCTTTTATCCCAACAAACAATGACATAGATCTCAAACAAATTAAGATAATATGTAATATGTTCAATATCCCTACTCGTCATGATCGGAGATATATTACTTGAAACATAAAGTATTAAAATTGGTCCTGAAAAACATAATACTGTACATCAGGGTTTTGGGAAACCTACACCAGATCATGTTTAAAAAAAAAATGCTTCCAAAGTAAATATAATTCCTGAGCTGGAACAGTCGATTATTGGAGAAAATTGCCAGCTTGAGAAATAAATTCAATATTTACAAGTGACGAAAAACCAGAATGGAGTTATTTATTTTTATTAGATAACAACGTACTAACAAAAGAAGAATTATTTAGACTAAATCAAAATATTAGATTGTATGTGATATGTATCTCAGGTGGCCAGGTGCAAAATAAAACATATATGACTCAGTTTCAACTGTATAAAACAGTGTATAAAAAATAAATTGAAAATTTAAGTTTAGGTCAACAAGGATATGACTATGAATGAAACATTTCAATTAGATTTCAGTAAAATATTTCAACTTCGAAAGTTAGGCTAAATTATGTTATTGGTAGTGATGATATTTTTTGTTACCAAGTTTATGTGGTGATGAAAATAGGTAGCATAGTAGATTACAATAACACTTTACAAAAGTCATCAAATACATTTAGTATAGGAATACATACTGATATAAATACTGACGTGGTAACAAATGAAACCCCAGCAGCTGACAAGCATTCTGTAATAATCTGTCAAAAGATAGGTTACGAAGTAAATGAGAGAAAAGAAGAGAACGTGAGCAAGACTTATGTAGACAAAAATGATGAAACTGGTGAAAGTTTTGTAATGTGTCCAACTCAGCCTCTACATAATTTAAAACATATAGATAGTGAGACAAATAAACAAGCGTGTACAAGTGTGGCAATGGTGTATTAGCTGGTCTACTTTACTTTTTAAAGTAGACTTTTCCAGGGGCCCTATTTTAATTTCTTGTTGTTGCCGTGTCTATACTTTTGACCAAAACTGCAAATAAAAAACTGACTAATGCTTCAATAAGCAAAATAATATGGTCAGCTAATACAGAAACAATTTTCCCAGCTGATTCAAAAAGTCAGCTTATTTCACTGCCAAAGATACCAGGCAATGTTGCTGCCGCTTTTTTAGCTAGCTAAAATAAATAGTAGGCAATAGTTTTCATTCCTTGCGTAACTTTGTCAACAAATGGATGTGTACTACCTTGATCACCACCACCACCTCCACTCGCTCCTCTGCCTACTCATGTCAAACCTTTTACAAAAGTTGCTATGGTCATACCAAGAGCAGCTGCTATGAAGCCTTTAGCTTTAAAAGGTGCCATAACTATTACATATTTGTCTTTAAACAGTTGCTTTTTGCCTTTCGCATAATGGTATATTTTCTCTCACATGGATATTTATTTTGTTGACATTTTCTCTAAAATTATTTTCTAAGACTGTTTAATGTCCAACTATGTGTGCTCTTTTGCTTTCGCTAATATACAGCAATACTTGCAATGTATCTTGTTTAGTTGCATCTCTTTCTTTGCTGATACCCCGTTGTATCTCTTCTATATGTTTGTCATACATTTAAACTCCTGACTTTTTTATATTGGATTCTGCTACTTGTAGTTCATTTGCATAACCTCTAAATTCTCTTTCAACTTCCAGCGTATATAATCTAGAAGGTGGTCCACTGACAATTCTTGCGATGTATTTGTCTTTTACTGTCTTTACGTCTCATACTTGCTGGTCGAATGGATAATTTGTGGTAATTACTAGCAATTCTATTTTCCGCTGGAACTTTTATTGGCTGCCTTTGGCTCTGCAGGTTGATGTAAAGGTATCTATGTAGGCCTATCATTTGGTGATATCCATTTATTTTTCTTTCTTTGTCCAACCTAAAGATTTGAGAAAGTCACTTCCACCTCTTTTGAATCTATAGAGTTAGGTAGCAGCGTCTTATTTGGTTTATCTCTCTTAGAATTATCTATAGAATCTGTACCTACCTATTGGTAATATAATGTTTCTTTTTTAGTCTTGAGTTGACGACTGACTACTTTATATTGTGTTTCATATATGGTTAAATCAAGTTTTATAAATTCTTTGTATCGATAAGCAACACCTACAGAGGCAGGAGTTTCAAATTCCTCATTGGATAAATTTTATTTAACCGGAGTTTCATCTATATATCTGCATGTATCCTTAGATATGTATTCATGCAAAAGACCAATGCATATCATGACTTATTTCCTGACTAAATTTTGTGTGTAATATAAAGCCTTCAGAAATTACACATGAAAGGATAATTTTAGCAAAATCAGCATGTTTGCCATTCAGTCGTTAGTCTTAGTCTAAATTACACCCACTATATAAAGACAAATCACTAGGAGAAGGTTTGAATACAGGAAATTACTCAGATACACAGTGTCTCATGTATCTTCTGAATGTGCGCACCTAACTTGAGGTCATACATATATATATATATATATATATATATATATATATATATATATATATATATATATATGTATGTATAAATACCATTTTTAAACCAGAATTCTTTCCATTCTTCATAACTCTTAGCACTATATATATATATATACATATATATATATGTATATATATATATAGATGGATAGATAGATAGATAGATTGATAGATAGATAGATAGATAGATAGATAGATAGATAGATAGATAGATAGATAGATAGATAGATAGATAGATAGATAGATAGATGGATAGATGGATAGATAGATAGATAGATAGATAGATAGATAGATAGATAGATAGATAGATAGATAGATAGATAGATAATTACACAAAAATTGATAACGGCACAAAGAGAAAAACAGTTTCCAATGTTTCAAGCTAAAAACCTCTTCGCCACAGAAAGAAACAATATAGATAGATAGATAGATATTGGAGGTATACAATTGACCTCTTCGTCACGGGAAGAAACAATATATATATATATATACATAGAGAGATAGATATATAGATAATGGAGATATAAAATTGACCGATGATGTAAGTATTTTCAGACAAAGCTGTGTTATGTCGTTGTGAATAGAAAAGAAAACCCAGATTATTTAGCTATTAAAGTCACATAATAATTGGTTATCATTAAAAGGAATATAGAATTAAGTGATAAAAAATACCTCTTGTTATTAGTAATAAAAGTACTTTTGACAAGTTTAATAGTTACACGAACATAATTACAGTGCAATGGAATATAATGAGTGACCACTGTGTAATAGTCTTTATCCAAAGTTGAATGAGATGATCTCATGCAATATTACCACTAGATTAAAAGATTCAAATTAGTGAGGCTGGTTAGTTAAGAGACCACATACACCTCGAGCTACATGTCTTTTTTTTTTTAAAGAAAATACCTGGCATGATATGTCAGTTCATGTACTGTATGGATCAAACAACGAGAAAATGTATGTATATATATTTTAGTACAACGTGTGGAATAAATGCGGTATTCTCTCTCTCTCTCTCTCTCTCTCTCTCTCTCTCTCTCTCTCTCTCTCTCTCTCTGCTAAAATATATGGCCAGCGTTATAGTTGATTTTCAAGGTTGTAAAAAGCTCATTTATCAGATGGTGTTTGGTAGCAAAATGATATGGCATAAGCAATATAATTTATAACATTTTATAATGAATTATGACTAGATGTGATAAATTATCATTCAAGGTCCTTTAAAATGATTCGCACGTAAATGTAGTCACTAGCCTGCAAATCAATCAAACTGAGAACCAGTGGGTGTCTATGACTGCAAAAACTGCATTTTTTCTTTCTTTCTCCTCCCCCCCCCCGATATACATAAGTATAATTTTGTATTTGTTTAATTTTTTATATATTTATTTATCTTTTTTTCAGTGATGCAAAGGAGGATTGTGTGTTTCAGTAGGTTCGAAATAGTTGAGTACATCCCATAGGTTTGTAAACACGGTGGCACATTAGTTAGCCTCCCCGAGTACCGATCAGGTTCGAATCCTGTTCAGATCAGCCACTGTATGTCCCTTGGGAAGACACCTCACTCCAGTTGCCTCTGCATGATGTGCATCTGTTGATTTTCCACAAAATATCAAATAAATATAATAAAACTTTAATTATTAATTCAGTTATTCATTAGCGGTACATTAAAATTGTACGTCCATTCGATTATAATTATATGATGATGATGGTAGTAATGACGATGGCGATGATGATGATGATGACGACGACGATGATAATTACTCTACGCCTTAGTTATGTTAGATTTATGAAATCAAAATTCGCCCAATCGATTCGAGAGAGCGAGGTGACAGTACATTAAAGCAATCCTTGTATTTTCCAGGTCCAAACCGCAGTGTGCCACATTCAGCCAAGTATGAAATTGGACAAGTTACAGGACGTCCGAGTTGTATGATAGGATACTAAAACTTCCTTTGTATTTTTGTCACTGACTAGATATATCAAAGCATTTTATAAATTTTATATATTTATCCCAGTATACTGATTTGCAATATTCACAAGCTTTTACATGTCTTGAATTGCAATCAACAATATATTCTTATATAATCCAGAAATTAGGGTTGTGCAAAGGAAATATAGTGTTACATCGTTTGTCTATTCTTGTGTCAGCGCCCAAATGACAAGACCAAACTGAAGGACATTTGTTCAAAGGACAAGACCAAACTAAAGGAAATTTGTCCCAAAAAGACATTTGTTTTATATCATACATTTCATTCGAAATGACCAAAGCTTTGGGGATAGTTTGCATCCATTCTTTTCCGAATTTGTGCAATAAGTCAAAAAGGTTAGATGACAGGATTAATTTGAAATAAATAGGCATCACATAAATAATTTTGTAAAATTTTTAAGATAATCTTGAAGACCTTCATTTCATATTTGCCATCAAGCGCAAGTGAATACGTCCAATGCATTTTACTCCAAAGAATCTTATTGTAAATCATTGTTATTTTAAAACAAAATTACTGATATACTCAACTGTGCTCTGCACGTAAAAGTACTAAAATATGATAAATACAACAGCGCAACAGCTTTCCTCAAAAGAACGATTAAATCTTTTACAACGAACAATATCGTCTTATGTATGTGTGCTTCTTTCACGATCTAAGTTGTCAATGAATACAACAGATTCCGCAATAAAATGGCACAGTAAAAAAAATAAATTAAAAAAAGCCAAAACGCAAAACATAAAGGAATAAAGGAATTTAAAAGAAACACGTTTTGGAGTATGGAAGAACTTTAAGTAATAAAAAAACTCGCGAAGAACTGGAACTAAGTCCCATTTTGGGAAAATATTACAACAAAGGGAGCACCTCCAGTGTAAGTTTCCGTACGGTTTCAAAGTGAACAGAAAAGTTTAACTCTTGGATGTTTACATGTTTCCTATAGAAACGTAAAGTTATATTACATTTGATTTTTCGCCCAAAGACCTCACGTATGATAAATGAGTATATCTCAACAATTCAGTTGATAACATAAATGATAAACTATCGATATCGTTGCAGAGAATTGATTTTGGTTACCACAATATTTACAATGAACTGAGATGCAGTATCTATTGTTGCATAAATGACAAAAATAAAACAAGTTCCATTTTAATTCCTGATTGTTGTACAACCTTGAGATGTTTATGAATAAAGTCAAAGAGGACATCACAGCAAAGAAAGTACTTATCCTGAGTGCTTGTAGCTCAACTCTGTTGTTAAAATCACCACGAGTAATATCTGCACGAATATATCATAAACTAGAGTGCTACATCGTTAGGATTCAATAGCAGCATAACTATACAGGCATATATTCTATCTGATACTGTTTGTGTACTTTTGGAACCTAAAATTGATGTATTTATCAATACAAAATTAACAACAATAAAAAAATGTTTCAGTGCAAATTATTTTAATTTCTTGCAGTCTTTGCCTGTTAATTTTTTTCCTCCATGACTTAGTGACTTAAACCTTGACAAATACCTTTTCACAAAATCGAATGATGACGTTAAATTTATTGGTGAGCTAAGAGTTGGTTTGTGCAGAGATGTGCTGGTACTCGAAAACATGATCTTTCAAAAGATAATAACTTGAAAGATATCGAAACATAGCAAGAACGAATTGCCAACAAATTAACAGCTATCAAACAGAGCTGTACTGAATGAGGTAGCAAAATGTCAGGTCTACACATTATATTGGTGACAACAGACACAATATTTCAGATATACGGGAGCTGTTTCAACAGAGACTTTGAACCTGTGCTGTACATGTATTGCAGGTGGTGAGAGACAAAGTTGAAGAAGGATACTATGTATCTAGGATTCAACAACGTTTACAAACAGCTGTACTTAGTTTAAACAGTAAAAGGCTTTTCGTAGAATAACATGGGAACAATTAAGAAATCTCTGGGAGACTATAACACTTTACCATCGCTAATGGAACAATCACATAAATCATTTAATTATGAAATCCACCAGAACGATCGAGAGATTACAAACCTAATGAATGATTTAGTACAGAAGTTACTAACTTAAGCAACAACATAACTGCTGGCACTGATACAATGAGTTGAAGAAGAATGAACTAACAAAGATACGAAAATATAATAACATTAAACTCAAGATAAATGTTTATGAAAACATGATGAAAACTATTTATGATTTATCTATTAATGAGATACAAACAATGAAAGATGTTATATTTAATGAATTTTAGCACAATTTAAATGCTGCGGTTTAACGATAAAAAAATTCAAACTCATAAGTTTATTGGGAACTAATTAATAATATTGGTGATGTAAAATGTAGCATGGGAAATTTATTCTAAAAGTTGAAACTGTAACTAATTGGTGAAAAAAAGTTGACAATGGAAACAGATGCATTAAAAACTGAAATAGATAAAAGGACTCGTACACTGCTGGTATTATTGATTCTGTAGAAAGCAAAATAAACGAACATATAGATTCATTCAAAACTGAATTTAGCACCGAAATGGGCATAAATAATCTAAAATAACAACAAGGAATTGGATAAAAAAAACAAATGTGTAGAGATACATACTGTGTTATGATGTGTGAATTATTCCAAGTTGGTAGTATTGATTTAGGTGTAAATTTACAACATTTAATTTCAAGGCTGAATGAGGTACAAACAGGCGCGGATCTGATACTAGTTACACAACACATTTGGGGTTGTTGGATGTTTATAAGTATGAAACTACATTGCAGACATTAGTTAACTTGTGGGTTTAACTTTCCGTTTTTACGTTTTGCTGAATACATGTGGCACACAAGAGAGTATCATAGAACAATATCTCATTCAAATAAAAAAAAGTAAGCCTTATACACAGATTTTAACAACTTACATATTATGCTTGCAACGTTTTGAACTTTTCTACTGAAATTGAATATGAGTTATACAACAAACGTTTGTTTACTGATTAGAAAATATAAACGAATCTAAGCCTCATCATTACACTGCAAAACTCAAATGTATGCTATCATGAAAAGAACAGTGTTTTAATAATTGGACTGAAACACAAAGAATGACCCAACAAGCCAGGACGTAAAATAACATTAGACCCATATGGGCCTGATATCGCTCACCTGGGTAACTGATAAATGTGAGTTGTGAAAGAAAATGCATACATGTACTGAAACTGGAGTGGAAATAAAAACTTAGAGCAATTAGTTGCCGCATTGTCCATTAGGCCCCGGTTTCATAATTTAAAACAATATTTGATTTGGATGATCGGAATAAGATTTTTTCAAACTCATTTTTCCACCTCCATTTACCTATAGTGACCCATCGTTGCATGACCCAATTTGATTCCTTTTAGAAAAGACCTTGTCAGTATTATTCAACAACATGATGTTTTGCGATAGTTAGATATACACTCTCTATACAACTACTTAACTGATCGGTGTTTATCTGATGAAACTAGCTGTAACTTTATATCGAGCATGATTAGCAAACAGCACGCAAAGGTTCCATTATTGAATCATACTTTCTAGTATATGACCAGTAGGAGTTAAACATGTGTTGGGATAAATAATAAACTGCGGTCTTGTCATAGATTTCATAAAATCTTGAATTTTGTTTGTTGGTTGCATTGTTTAAAAGTCCTTGTTATGGTCAGGAAACTGTTAGGCTCGGTGTCCCATAATTGGAAGATCAGTATATTTAGATTAATGACATTAATAAAAATTGGAAGTGGTACTGGATAAAGGCATATTAGGTTATTTTTTTATGAAAGGTCAGAAATACCAAATATAAATCTAAAATATTGTGTGACGGATAATAATTAACACGCGGTGCCATAAAATAACAAATTTACGTGTGATAGCTTTAATGACTTTTAAACTTTATAGGGCAAGGAGGTTACTGGTATGCATCAGAATACACAAACACGACCATTCTGGTTTTCAAGTACAACACATCAAATTCATTCCCAACATTCTCTCTCTCTCTCTCTCTCTCTCTCTCTCTCTCTCTCTGTCTCTATATATATATATATATATATATATATATATATATATATATATATATATATATATATATATGATATTAGTTTACTTAAGTCTTTTTATTTTTTTATTTTTATGGTATATTTATATTTTGAATATTTTCTTCAGTTTGAAAGTACAGATCATTTAATTGAATTCCTAACGAATATTATTTTCCCATTTATTTGACTTGCTGTATTGAAATTCATGTACACTGCATTATAAAAATATTATTATTTTTTTATATACTTTTAAATGATTTCCAAAGGGGCAACTTTCTTCAGAACACAAAACCTGTAATTCTCAATTGATCTGATCATAGGTTACTCCCCTATCTTTAATATGCAAACTGCTATGTTAGCCTCCTCAACGGTAGCAAGTGCAGCAAATCAGTTGCAAGATTACTTCAATTCCTTCATTAATATGCATTGATTTCGCTCATTATCGAACCCATCCAAGATCCAAGATCTTGATTATATAACCATATATATATATATATATATATATATATATATATATATATATATATATATATATGCCTTCCAGAGGGGTAACAAGCTCAGTGAATCAGATGCAAGATCACCTAATTAGTATGCGTAGATCTCGCTCATTATCAAACTCGTCTGAAATTTGGATGATATAAACGCATATTTCAAATTTGAAATCGGATCAGAAATAAAGACTCCAGAGTGGTAACAATCAATTGTTGACAAAAAGGACGCACGACGCAAGATGGACACACGGCCATACCATAAGCTCACTTGGCCAGGTGAGCTAAAACTGGCAGTAGTGTTTAGCTCAGTTACTCTTAAATAATACAACAAGCTAGATTATACTATTGTTGGTATCCTTTAACCTCCAACCAATTGTCGAAAACTCTGATATTGGTCTTCGTTTTAAGTCAGATCACTGTCTCATCTCTATCTTTTAAATTCTGTTACCAAAAAAGACAGTGATGGATATAGAAATTAAACAAGAGTGATGTGAATGGTCCCGAATAAAATCAGTAAATATTGTACAATGCTGAATCCTTGATCAATATAAATCGGACGAATACGAAAATGTATACACCTTACATATTTCTACTGATACTCAATTATTCTGAGAAACTCTTAAAATAATGATACTTGGAAAATTAATATCTTCTTCATCTCTCAAGAAGACGTATAACAAGGAGAGAGAGAGAGAGATACAGAGAGACAGAGTGAAGTAAAATGTAAGAACTTGTATGACAATAATAAATCGTATTACCACACTATTTAGAAACACGATTAACCTATAGTAAAGAAGAAACATCAAAGGTATAATACTGAGGACAAAAGCTAGATGGAAAGTAGAAAGTCAAGAAAAGCTGTATGTTTCCTTTTGTAACTTGGAAAAAGACACTTTACAGAAAAACTGATACTTAAAATAATTATTGATAATGAGCTCGAAATAATTGACTTGAATATCATTCTCTAGGAACAAAAGTCTTTCTATAAAAATCAGTATTCTTCTAGAAATATTATAATTGATCATACTCAGAGAAGGATGTTCTCTGACTCCTCAAATCATTCATAAATAGGTTATATAGAGCTGACAGGGACTTATCTGCAAGTCCACCTTTTCTACCAGAATGCTTTTCTGATTTGAAAAATATAAAAGCATTTAAAATCATCCGACTTAGATGCTTTTACTATAGAATTCTATCCATTTTTAGGTCAGATTTTGAATCTTTATGCTAAGAGCTCTGAATTATGCATATGACAATAATTCTTTCTCTGGTGCACAAAAGCAAGAGGTCATTATGTTTATTCCAAAATTAGGAACATACAAGTTCCATTTGAAAAACTGGAGACTTATATCACTCTTAAATGTAGGTCTCAAAATTGCATCTTCAGTTATCGCAAATAGAATTTTAAAAAACTATTACCAAAATCAATTAGCGAAACTCAGTCATGTTTGTAAAAACAACAACAACAACAACAACAACAGCAAATAAAGTTCTTGATTCTATAGAAAGGTTTTTATTACAGAATCCTTGAACTTGTGTGGATTCGGTCGTTATTTCCTAGAATGGTTTCAAACCTTCTATCGTGACATATGCAGTTGGGTGTTAAGTAATGAACACTGTTCAAAATTTTTCCCCCTTGAGCGCAGAGTCAGAGAGGTAGACTCCGTCTGTCAATACTTATGTACTATAGCTGAGGAATAGTTAATTGCTGCAATCAAGAATAATTCACATATAACTGGAATACATTGTACTATTTTGGGTATGTTGTCTGAATATGTAATAAAGTCAGTATGCAGATTAATCTAACCTTATCGTAGCTTATAATGACATATTTATTTACACTGCTTTAGATGTAGTGGAAAACTACCCCTGCTGTTTGGGACTAAGTGCAAACATTGAAAAAATCAAGTACTATAGATTGACTCGAAAAGGAGCTCTACTGAAGAGTTAAGGATTATTATCTGGAATCAAGAAGGCTTTATGAATTTCTTGGAATTACATACATTCAATCTTTGTACACAAAATATTACTTTGATATTGGAACATTCGAGGCAAATTTTTCATATTATGGTCTATATAAATAAAAAAAATATTTTAACAATTCAGGGCGAAATTGATGTGCCTGTGGCAGAAAAAGTTGCGACGATACGAGGTAAAATTATAATGCAATTTTAAATGCCTTGTACCTTACCAAATTTAGAATACTCATAAATCACATCCTCATAAAACTTCCCCTTTTCCTTCTACTCCCCCACTCCCCGTCCTCATTATAATTATCAATATCATCATCATCATACAACAACAATAGCGCCAACGACATCTGAAATAATATCAACTTTTCCCCAAACAAACAAAAAAAAAAAAAACAAAACAAGACAACACAATAATTGCAAGATAAAGAAGAATGACAACTTCCCCTTTCCTCGCATTGTTTTTCTTATATTCGGTGTAACTGCCATCTTCGTCTCTCCAAATTGGAGATTTTTATTAGAAATCATGTCAGGCGTAAACTTGCTTCAATGGTTCCGAGACTGAAATGCCACGTGTAAATCATACACACTGAACATGATATGAGGGTGCAACGCACTTGAAGAAAAGAAACATATCGATCAGGTCTATAAAATGTATAGTGCAAATAAAACATACCCATAAACGCAATGAATGAAACATATAATTCTAAAAATAAGGCAATGGCTTCCATATTATAGTAAATGAGCCGATTTCAGAGTATTACTTATTAAAAGTTCCGCGTTCTCGAGATTGGTATCTAGGTCAGTTCACAACACATGATCTTAGTCATTCTTCACAAAGACAGAGAGCCAAACAGAGACAAAATTAAAACCCCTCTCTTGTAGAGCTCATAGATTTCACAAACGGTATTCTTGAACTTTTGATGCTTCGTCCAATTTAGATGCCTCATTTTCAATGTTTTCATGAAACACACTGACGTTCCAAATTTTTTTTTTTTTTCTTTAAAAAACATGATTGGAAAATGGGACACAATCGTCAGCAAACAATTTTAATGTATTGTCCAATCTTTCAAGAGCGTTATATTCCGTTGATACCCATTTTTTTTTGGGGGGGGGAGGATCTTTGTCATAAGTAAGAATAAAAGTTTTCTTGAAAGATATAGTTGCAGAAAAAAAGTCTGGTGGATCTTTTGAAGATTTTTCTTGCACTTTTCATAGGAATCTCTCGAAGGTTTTTCAACCATACCTTATAGGAAATCCGATTCCCTTTAAAATTAATATTGTGCTATTCTAAAATATAAAAACCTATATTTTAATATATATAAATTCGAGGGTTAAACAGTTAAAGGTGCTAACTAAACATTTTACAAATTTTGAGATATTGGACTTTAAATGTTGAAGTGAATTGTAAAAGTCTGTATAGATTCTCTCTTAATTATTTGGCAATATTGTTGTAAATAGAGCATTTCTCTTGATGAATCAATAGATAAATAAAATGCGTCTTCATTGAATGAATTGCAATTTAATCTTTATAAACAAGTTTTCAATGCCGGTAAAAGGATATATCTGTAGTTTGCACTTTTTGCCTTTCGGACAATTTGTAACCTTGGCATGTAAACGGAGACATGTTATGTTAACATCTTGTATAAGAACTTTGAATGGAAAAAGGTTAAGTTCCAGAGCATTAAAGAAGCAAATATCACCTTATATTACTACAATACTTTAATGGATGATATCAAGCATACAGTATTATGGTTATTTTTCACATTAAGATGAATCGGTGGTTCAACATGTTTAGGAATGTATAAAAGAAACAGTCATTACTGTCATATCAGTGACTGCTCCACTGCCTAAGAAAAAGCAACATATAAATAAAACCTAAAAAAATATTAGAAACTAATTTTCTCCACAGTTTAATGCTAAAGTAATATTTTCAGAACGGTAACGTTTTTCCCAAGTTTCAGAATGGTACCTTTTTCCCCAAGTTTCAGAATGGTAACTTTTTCCCAAGTTTCAGAATGGTAACTTTTTCCCAAGTTCCTTGGACAACATGTCAGGCAGCTCCCTATTCCACAATTTAACATTATATATGGACTGATATCTATTCTAAAGTATTCACGATATTCCTCTAGTATTGTTCATAAAGCACAGAGAGACAACAGAGTTGCCTTATTACCAGCAAAGAGTGGTAGTTTTGCCTGGTGCCTTTGAGCCAGGGTTATGGCATTGATTGATTTTGATCTATCTCTGGCTATTCCATACGACACATGCACATCTCGTAAGTCATGTTTATTGAATGTATAGTTAACAATGAGGCTCTTTTGACGTTTTCTTCTCGACTTGAATAAAGTTTATCCTAGACCACTCATTCCCCTGTTTTGTCCACTTTTAAATTTGTTTTCTTGTTTAATTTTGTTCTAAATCCAATAAGTATCTAAACTTCAGTTGAACCACACCATAGGGGTAACCGACATTGCAAGTGATACCACACTTTCCCACTGCGATGAAATATCCACTCGGGCAAGCTTCCTTATATTTTCAATGCTGGCACGAAATGAATCACATTCCATTTCTGAATATCCACTTTTTAGAAATGTCTGTTTAATGCGGAATGTTTTACATTTTTTGAATGTTGTATAGTAGCACACATTTTCTATTGGTATTTCTTCTGATGAGAAAAAAGGCAAATTGTTATCCTTGCGGAAATTGTTTCAGTACCTATTTTCATGAACAGGCTTTCTGCTATCTTCGTCGCATTTTCTATTTGGAGTGTGTGCATTCGTCTGCAATTTAAGAGTCGTAAAGGTATTTCATTGGTGTCTTTTCTTGTGAATCAAGTGTAGTGAAACTGTTGATGTGATCATAAACAAACTGAATATAAATTGTTGGTGATTTACTGGGTGGATGGTGCAAGCCCCTACAGTTTTGTTTAATAATACTCTAACATCTTTAGGAAAGAATTATTGCAAATACATTGCTCCTCACCAACAATCAGGTAAAATGTTTGAGACACATGTATTCCCTATTTTGAAACTCGTTCAGGGTCTATATGTCGTTCCAGATGCTAACAAACAAAGCTTCTCAGCTTCTCATAATAACATTAACTCAAGTAAATCTGCACATTTTCCTATTGATGATCATCTGCTATGTTTCTGAAACATGTGAATCTGCACTGGGGTCAGTCTACAGGTTTGATCTCATTTGTGCACAAATATCTGGCTTCCACTCATGTGGATTTGCTATCTTTTGTCCAGAAAACGTCTTTTGTTTCGGACCTTAATAATTAACATCTTTGCGTGATGTCAAATTCAGAGGTGAATGATCCGCATGTTAACGTTCGGATCGTGTGCATATTTTTACCTGTAAATTAGGACTTTGTGGTCTAATATAAAATGTGAATTTAAATGATGAATTACATGTACCACATATTTAAGCTTCATCAATTGTAGGATCATTTGAAACAAAAACAGTTGTCATGCTGAGAACTCCCTCTTGCGCACTATGTATGCTTTGACATCTAACGCCTTTGTATTTCATGCATACTTCATCTCATTTCACAGCGTCATAAATGATCTCTACCCGTTATTACATTACGCGCATTAGGCTTTTGTTTAGCATGGGGCCGTGCTATCAAATCTGGCTGTAATCAGATGCTTGGTTTAAATCTAGACGCGAAAAGATCTGAAGTAGGCGGCTACAGATATTTTACATGCACAGTCGCACAAAGTCGAGCATATCTGAATTCCACTAGAAATCGCTATTCACTTCCTCGGTTATTTTAATGAATCTGTTTTGTTCTGATTCAGTTGTTATCCTTCTGTACAAGTACCAAATCACCGATAATAGATTATATTCTCCTCTAGACACTCATCTATTATAGCTCTCAGATCGATGATTAACACACAGTGGTCTGAATGTTCCAAAGCATCTGCCATTAAGCATTTACTATCTGGATTAATTTTCGTTCCATCATATTACTTGCTAAAAGTTTGTCCAAGTTACTGGTGTGACATTTCTGCAATGATGTATAGAGCTTTCATTTCCTTCACACTCTGATGTATTGCTCTTGAAATATCAGAAGTCTCCTTTCTTTTGCTCTCGGTATCTTTATTGTTATTGTTTTCAAATTAAGAAGAGCCACTGATATCACCCTCATTTGATAATTTCACTGGATCTTCATTGAGAGAGGTATCTATAGTATCAAGCTTCGATGGATCATTTTCAAAATCACTTCAACAATCAAAACTGGCCCCTTCTTTTGACACATTTGTTCTGCTGATTTGTGTTTAATTGTCTCTGAAACATTTCTGCATTGGTTGTCTTTTGTTCATTATCATCTTTTGGTCATCTTTGTTTATTGGGACTGTCCGTAGTTTCATTTGAACTGGTAGCATGAAGGTTGCACTTTGACGGAGTGTAGTCACTGTCTGTATTTTATTCATCTTTTCTGATGAGTCCTTTTCTTTTTTAAAGACAAGTTTTCCTTTCTTCTCTTCAAGTGCTTACATTAGATTCAGATACTTTGAAATTTTGGTCAGCAAAAATATGCGTTTGCAATTAGTAAATGAAGAATCAACTATATCTGTTTTATACCTTCCTCCTCTGAAACAATAGGTTCTCTAAAGTTGCTCTAACTAAAGCAGCTTCGTGGTTGATGTAAATTACATCAGATATGCCTCAAGTAGCGTCAGTAATGACATAATTTATATCACCCTTTTGCGAATTGCTGGCCTTTCTCAGTTTTGACCAGAAGTGCCATGTTCGGTAACATCATTATCAACATTCACACTTAGGTATTATTCATTCCGCTCGAGACAATCCTCATCTGTTTCTAAAGATAAATGTTAGTTTGTGTTTTTATCTCTCTGTCCTTAGCATAATGCAGTGGGTCTTAATTAGTGGCATGACACATTATTCGATGATGGCAATTAGTAAATGTCAAGACTAACTTGAAAGCCTACGTCAGAAAGTCTTTTCCGATAGGGATACACCAATTTTTGGATTCTTTAACTTTACTTTGGAGATGAATTTATCCTTCACTTTGAACCAGATATATTTGCACAGGAACATAATCAGATCGGCCTGCATAGGATATATTTGTGGTCAGCGTTTTCAAAAAAAAAAAAAAAAAAAAAAGCGGCTAGATTTTGACGGTCTTTTCCGTTTTCTGAATTTAGAAATGCTTTGGTATACGTTTTGACTTCATTTGGTGATGTCAGGCAGCGTCATCATATTTGTGTCTGTGTCTCTTGGCGCTACTGCAAATAGTAGGTAAGACATTGAACATTACATCAGATGCATAAACAGGGACAACAATTTGCACGTGGACAGACAGAATATTGATTAACATCATTAGGGCTAATTCATCATTACACCTTTCAATCACCTGAATCGTTATTCACACGTGTCATTGGACGAGAGAATTAAAAGATCAAAACGGTTTTATAACTCTCTTACAGTAAAAAAGTCGATTGTTCAAGCGGCATAAGAAATACGAAATATTGTGAAATGCTCTGGCTTCAAACTTCCGTTCCGTGGAATAAAAAGTGTTGTCAAATGTAAAATTGTTGACGTTTATTGATCACCGTTAATCTTCTCTTAATCACATATTGCTAAACAGTGCGTTGGCATTGTAGAGTTAATTTGTAGCATATAACGAGATATTGAAAAATTGGAGGCACACTTTTCGTGTCATGGTCCACATAATAAAAGATAAAGAAAATATTTGAAACCTCTTAGGACAAAATTGATATTATTATTGGGAGAAAAAAAAAATTTCTCATTGCAATTTAAGTATATGGATATATTAAGAATTTCTTTATTTAATTTGGATGATATATACTTTTCTTTGGATGAGGGCTAGATCTACTGATTCCCCAGAACTGATGTCAAGAAGAAAGGGTTACTGTCCCTGTTGGCTTATGGTGGCGTCAGATTTATGACCTGGTTATCGTTCCACGTTTCCATATGTTTATACAGTATATAATAAATGTCAAGATGCATCCCCTCACCCTGTTTCATTATTTCAGGGATGGCTGAATTTATAGAGTGTGCAAAAATCTGAGCTAACTGTACAGACTTAACCAACTAATGTACATGTAATGTATACATTTTGCCATCTCATCCCGTCCCGGGGGTGGGGAGGTGGATAGGTGCTGGAACCAAGGAAGAAAGAATGGATGTCATTCTGTGAGGCTGTATATATATATATATATATATATATATATATATATATATATATATATATATATATATATATATATATATATATATATATATATTGTTACGGAATCAAGCCTCCTTTACTTTTTTTATAATAACTTAATTTACTAATTTATGATCTCTGTTTTTTGTCTAAACAAAGGTTAGTATATCAGTATACATACGACTACTGCTCGATCAATAAGTGGTCACATGATCAATTGCGCGCGAAAGGAGCTTTTAGCTGTGTACTTTGGAAATTAACATTGTAAGGTCACACGCTGGAAATATCACGTGATTTTGTCTCGCGCAGATAACCTAGATTCAGTGTACTTTTGTTTCATTATGAATAACAACTTGTTGACTGTTAATTCCAGTATAAAATAGCATTCTTGAGAATTAAATTGTGTTTACTTGAAGTAAATACATTCTAAAGGCTTCTAATGCTGACAGGAACTGCGTTGTGGATTTATTTGATTCTGCGCACTAGTGGTGTATAAATAGCAGATAGTCCAGTGATAAGTTATTCTTTATAATTGCTTGAATGAAGAGAGGTCGTATTGAGAATTATTCAGTTCAGTGTGGAATTTATTTAATTAGTAATTCATCTGAATTACTATACAGCTCCGTGGAATTATCGGACATTATTCTAAAACTTGTGAGATTCCAGACTTGTAAGGATTATTTTGGATTTAATCAGAACTTGTCAACGTCAGCACAGTACAGGTTATTTTCATTCGGAATACCACTTCCGGATTACTCGGATTAACATCAGGAAGTGAACTTTAAAACAAGTTAGGACTTTTTAGGATATTCTATACTGTAAGTTATTTTAATTCTTTCACTTTGATTATTTGTTGAACTATTTTAATTCTTTTAATATTTTAGGAAATTAAAGATTTGCATTTTAATCTTGAAAGCTTGTTTGTGTCTTTTATTCTGTTACATTACCCCTAGAGTCGTAGAGCAATATATATATATATATATATATATATATATATATATATATATATATATATATATATATATATATATATATATGTATATATATATATATATATATATGTGTGTGTGTGTGTGTGTGTGTTTTTTTATCGGTGGCACTACAGCAGCTTACTAGAGACGATTTTATAAAAAGGAAGTCAGTATCTTAGTGCTAAGCCCAAATTAACCAAGTTGTTTCATTACATAGATTATATGCAATAATCCTTATGTTGTTTAAACACAAATTGAGGCGAGTTTTTACTCAAAGCTGACACACTTTTAGGAAGGTAGGACTAGTTGACTAAAAATTATCTTAGTTTTAAAGAGTCGGCACATCAAAGAATATCCATGCTTTTCAATTCAATAAAAACGCAATGTTATGCTGCACATACATTTTGCCCTTTATAGACCAAGATCGAAGATTGATGTAATTCTGATTGATGGAAAATTATCAGAGCACTGAACGCTTTTTCAGTTTTTAGTATTATAACAAAATAGAATGTATAATTTTTTTTCTTCACAAATGTATTCATTGATGTCCAGCAGTATCCTTGTTTGATGTCACATTTCAAAGTCTCCAGAATAACAGAAGTGTGAGTAGTATATGATTGTGCTTTGGTACAAGAATGGCACGATGGATATAATAGGAAAATCCATTCTCCAGAAATCTTCAAAATGACACTATGATTACTAACTGGAATCAAATGTTACAAATACCCACAGGAGTTACGTTCGATGCTACTCAGCGGACAAGGGGAAGTTGACCTTATGTTTTCAATGCTGATCATCACCGACACATACTGACCAACACACACATCTACTAACCATCTGACCAACACCCACACACTGACCAACATGGTCTCACTGAACATTACCCACATACTGACCAGCACCCATACACATTGGCTAACACCTATATATATATATATATATATAATGACTAACACACATCCGTACTGACCAACACACATCTTTACTCACCAAAGATTGCGACTATTGGCCGAGACTGGAAGTCGTGTTAAAATTGGAAAACTGTTACAAAATTTAGTCGTGACTACAAAAATATGAGAATATGGTATTAATGTGGCCGAGACTAAAACGAAATGCTGAAATTAAGAAACTGATACGGACTTTAGCGGAGACATAAAAAAAAAACAAAAAAAAACAATTAAGAACCTGACACTGACTGTAGAGGGGAGTACAAACGTACATGGATATTATATTTAAAAATATGTCATAGATAAGCAATACTGCAATAATGAAGCCGCACTAGATTTGGCGGGGACAACGGAAGACCCAGATCATTATATTGAAATGTCCAAGACTAAATGTGATAATAAAATCTCGAAACTGACATAAACTTTCGTGGAGAAAAAAATCCGGTAAAATTGATAAAATGTAACAAATGATTAATAAAATGTGAAAGAAATTACAGAAACAAATTCAAAAGATTGTAAGATATGTACAATTTCAAGATACACAAATTAACAAATTTCTAAAATAAGACAAAATATGCAAAACAAAAATAAAATATAAGTGTAATTTTAAAAAAAACTGAAGAAAAAAAACTACAACCATTAATTAACAAACATATAAGAAAACACAAAATGTGAAGAAATAATATCTCAAACAAAATCTAACAAACGAGTTAAAAAACTAAAATAAACTTATAATGATCTGCAAATATCGGAAACAAATTTGTCTACAATGCAAAATTAAAAACAAAATATTTCAGACAAAATAATACAATTTTTAAAAAAGTGAACAATTTCAAAAAAATCTATAAAAACATAGCTTGCAAAAAAATAAGAAACTACATAAAAAAAAATTAAAAAAAATAAAGATTTATACCAACAATTTAAACAAAAATTCCGTGTAATGGAATATATGATGGTATATACGTATGTGTGTGTGCCTGTTTACATACTTTGATAATAGCAATAGTAATAGTGATATTATTATTGTTAACAGCAACAACTTCAGCAAGATTTATATAATGACAGACTCTAACAACTTTTTTAAAGTGTTATTAATGGCTTGGAAGCCGTCATATGTTTTTGAGGTGGGGGAATCAGCAAAGCATCGGAAAGGAGATATCAATGTAATTATAGCAAATACTGTATTACTAGTATTAAAATAATTTCTCTTCACATGCTTCAACATGCCTATTTGTATATTGAAAATAACAGCAGGTCTACACGAGTTGTCTCTGATTATGTTTACTTTTCTAGAACCGTTATCTTGACAGCATTATATTTTCATTTTGACACATCCTTTCAAGCCACGGGCACAGATGATTTTCATTGTTGCACCAAAGAGAAACTCTGATATAAGGAAAGAGAAATGTAAAAGCTGCAACGAAAATTAAAAATATACTTGTAAACATCCCTTTTAATACAGAATAGTTGCAATAGAAAGTTTGGAAAATGGCCACTTTATCACAATAATTATTGAGATAAAAGTGTCTCAATGAACACGCTACAGCCTGATACATCCTTTCTAAATACTGCTTGTGTTTAATCTTGCGAAATCTTCGTCATGACAAAAATATGTAAAAATTCTTTCCTAAACATTCGAACCCCCACCCTTGCGGTTGCAAGTCAGATACTCTAAACAGCAAGTCATAGCGCCTCCTGCTTCGATTAGTCGGCTTTTACCACATGCAGAAGGGTGCATTGTGCCTATGGTGGCACTCGACAGTTTTGTACTTTGCATAGGGTTTAATTTGTAAAGATAAATAATTTCCCAGTTTGTCCCTACTGGTTATCCTGGTTATTTTATAGAGCGAATTCTCTATAAACAAATTACACTACGACGAGTCTTGTCAGAAAGCTTACCTCTTTACGGGAGCAAAACTTCAGCTGTAGAGGTATGTGAAATTTAAGATTGTATTCTTTATCACTATTCGTTCTATATGACATAATTGTTTCATATATTAGATGTTTTAGAATTTATTCTAAATTCTACAGAGAGTCAATACCTAAGTCATACAACGCCATGATATTAGAAATACTATAGGCTGGTTCAAGTTAGCTATTTGTTGTAACTGAACAGACGGGTATTATTTAATTATACGCGGCATGCATTGAATGATTAATGTAATGTGTAACGAGGCGTAATTCATGTGCGCGCATGCGCAACATATATCAATACAAAAGTACTAACCGTGTCATATGTACTACACGGTTTAGTTGTTATACTTTTAGCTGTCCATATGTATGGTTTGGTGGTGTGAAGTCACAGAACTCTGTATGGTTTCGTGTGACGTGTACGCTGTGTCTGGTGACGTTGTTTCGGAAGAGTGTACTGGTTTTCTCGATGCGAGGGACCAAGGCTTCTCGACCAACGGGTCTGTGTTAATGTGAAGGCTCTCGAGGGATCCTTCAACAGACTGGGAGGGGTGGACCATGCGTGGTGGCTCCTTGACCATGGACTAGAGCGGGTAGAACCGTAGATACATCTTGGTCGTCAAACGGGCGCCACGATAGTTATATTTATTGCGTGTTCCATTTTATTTTTATCTAAATATTGCTATCTGTGCAAAATTACATTCATTCCCATTTCAATATCGCTATATGTGTGATAGATTCATAATTTCATGCATTCCCATTTCATTTTCGTTATATGAACGATATATTCATAAATTCATACGTATTCCAATATCGCTTGATGAATTGATAAATTGATGAGTATCATATTGATAAGTGCATAAATCACATGCTTTGGTCACCCTTGGTACTTAATAAGACCTTGTTTATATTGGGGTGTAGATCATATACTCTTATTTGTTGATTGGTGATAGGATGCTATTCACGTTTGTTTAAAATTCCATTCGTTAAATTCATCTTTGATTTTTCTCGTTGAGTTACTTGTTGTTGATAGTTCCATGTTAAGAACTTTATAATTTTCCTTATCTTTTTGTTATAATGGTGTCAGATTTGTTCATCTTTAAATTACGTTTATAAATAAACATCTTATTAACGCAGTTGCTTTCGGTGTCTTCACTAATCCAGTCCTCACCCGGCTTCATCCTGTGACAGTGTGCTTAGATCATGCACAATTTCCACAAGTACAATATGTAAAGAAATGTCAATCACAGTACATGAAAGTAGCATAGAGGTATGCGAACATTCTCTCCAATCTGCATGTTGCAAATGCAAACAACTTCACCTTACACCCGTCATTCTGTGAGAAATATCTGTAGAGCGCCACCTATTATACATCTTTGAGTGCGCATTTTGGATACATATATGATTCAAAAAGGTAATAGATAAAAGGTAATGTTGTTAATATTCTTTAAAAAGTATAGGAAATTAAATAATGTAAGTAAGACGCAACGGGTCTCATTATCGAGCGAATCAAACATCTGCGTGAACCTGCCTTGAAGTCCATTGTTTCCCCTACTTCCAACGACTTCAAGACAATAGTCGTTATCAAATGAAGGGTTCTTAAACGCGCAAATTCTACAATAATTTTCCTCTAATCACATAATAACCACACATCACGAAACTCTAATAATTTCACTCTTGCGTTGTTTTTCTTGTTTTACATTTGTGTGACTCATCAATAAGCCTTTACAAGCCGAACATTAGTACTTCACGCCATGCAGTACAAAACACGACCCAAGCACCTAATACAAAGAATTATTCCTATCTCAAATTACTCAACACTTATATCTAAAAATATCCAGATAATTTCTTATGTTAAGAAACCAGGAGTGTCCATTTAAAAAAAACTAATCTATGCTATCATAAGGCCTCGTGAATACTGTACCTTATGGCGTCTGCTTCTGGAAATTGACTAATTACTCGGGTTGAGAAATATCTTCCTAACACCGATTCTCCGATATCAATAAATACTCACTAAAATCTAACAAACCTATAAACAGAGACGTAAATACAAGTATCACATACCCTAGGTTCATTACAATACATAACATCCTAAAAATATTGGGTCAAAACTTGATATGTCTTCTGGAGTAAATTGCTAAATTTGAGAATTCTGCATGATATTTTAAACAATTACCTTGAGACCTCGACCCACCTTAGAGTCCCGATATCCCCTTTAAATTTTTAAAAAAACTCGCTAAATCTTGTGGTTGTTGGTTGAAGCTTTCGACAATTTTTTTTTGCTGTTTAAATGGTACTTTTTTATCACAAGAATCATCATTTTGATAGTTTTGTGCCTGAAAGTGACATATTTTTTTTCTTCGTTTGTTAGTCACTTCCTTAATTTAGAATGAAAATATTTGTTTGAATATCTTGGAGATGCAAACATTCTTTATACCAAATTGAAATATGACTTGGTATTTTGATTGAAGCGCCTATTAAAGAAAAAGAAATAGGGTCAAAACTTGCTATATAAACAGCATTCCATCTAAAAGTGTTAGATTTTCTCTAGTGGCACATCATACAATTTCTTAATTGAAGTCACATGAGAAAAATTCTGTCTCACAGAATGGATGTCGACACTCGACACAAATTTATTCCACTGTCAGTAGATGTGAAATGAAAGCCTGCGCACATACACTAATTTACTCAAATGGGGACAAGTGTGCCAGGATCAGGAGGTATGCAATGGAGTCATTTGTATACACATCGAGTTACTGAACTGAAATCCTTGTGTCAAGGTCCCAGTATGTACGAGATCAGAGCCTGTGTGTACAAAGTGTGTTGCTAAAATGGGGACTCCTTGGTTTTATAATTCTGAAGTTTTATAATCTGGATGAAAATGTACCTTTCATAATGTAAACGCAATTCTTTGATATACAGAGATAGTAAAAATAAAATTATGACATGAAAAGGACTAGACAGACAGATAGATAGATAGATAGATAGATAGACAAAAGGAAAGACGGATGAATGGATGTGCTACTTCTGGCAAAACAATACTTCATTTGTGTGTTATTTCTCAAAAGTATATCTTTATTTTTTCAATGAATAAGTTTTGATCATGTAAATTTAAGATCACAAATCATTTGATCGGAACACTCTGGAACCTAAATTTCAGGGCCAATATATTAAAATGGAATGTTCCACAAGATAATGCCATTTCCAGGAAATATTAGTCGCAATAAGCTGTCTCATTGTCCTTCTAGAGTGGAAATTAACATCAAACTTTTATGAAACAATTATATAGTTAATGTAGGCATTTATATCAAAAAGAGGGCAATGTGCCTCTTCCGATTACAGCAAAATTGGTTAGCAGGTTTCTTCTTCACATGATATGCCAATAAATACATGTAAGTAAGTAAGGTAGTAAGTAAATATTTTAATGTAGTGACCTGTGCGTTCCACCCCGACGCCCCATAGTTACAACAGATAATTCAGAAGCATTGGGACCAAATTGAATCCTCCGAACATCTGAAGGGCATATTTCAAGAAGTTCCTATGATTGCGTACTATTGACATAAAAATCTGAAGGACCATCTGGAACGTGCCAAGGTAACTTCAAACAAGACAACAGATTCAGGCACATATTGCCGCAAAGACAAGCGTTGCCTAATTTGCAAACATATGCCCGAGACCAAGTCGTTCAGAAGTTCGACGACAGGAGTTAGCTACACTATCAATCAGAAGTTAGGAGGTCGAACCGAAAATGTAATATATCTATTTAATATTCCGTCAGTCAATGGATATAACCGAACATTGTGCATATACTATTTAGGTATGATAGTATGAAATAGACTGTGGATTGTTTTTTCTGAGAGTAAGAGAGTCATAAAGCAAGACTAGTCTAAAAATTTACTATGACTAGTAAATAGCCCAAACTTTCAGGGAAACTTGAGAGAGAGAGAGAGAGATGAAGAGAGAGAGATATTCCGATATAAAGACTTCAGTGTAATTTAAATGAAAGTAAAAGAAAGAAAGAAAATGGAGTACTAAAAGTATTCATACACGGAGCACTAACACCATATTTTGAGCACAAATCTTGGAATTCAGATTTCAACTTCCCGTCCATTTCCAGATGTAATTCTACCATCAAGTTTCATATATCTCTATCTTATTGTACATGTTGATGTTTGAGCCCTAATGTTCTTACGGTTACATTACCACAAGAGGTTTGTTCTCTAATTTATATTTTCTGATATAAAAAGTTTCGCTTTATATTCTCACTTTACTCTCCCCATTGCTTGCCTTCTTGGTGAAAAGAAACCCAAACGTTTCTCTGCGAATGTTTTCAAATATGAGAACATGTCAATGCACGATTATGAAAATTGATATTTTAACACAAGTGCGTATGCATTGGCAGTTGGTTTAAATAGTACTTGATTATTTCAAACATCATCATGCAAAGTACATACAGTAACACAATAAGAGATATAGAGGATTGAAGAACAAGCTTAAGCTTATTTCGATTTCTCTCCTCATTAACAATATTCCTTAATTAGATGATCTCACTGACGTGTGGGACAAAAAACAAAAAACAGATAAATGCAAAATTTGATACAAGCTAATGAAATATTCAAAGAAAATTGTACATACAATATTGTAATAGTATCAGATAGTAATCAGCAAGTATTGATTGCAAAGAAAAACATGTTGCTACTAATAGACAAGACAGGAAACAAAGCTGGTGCTTACTGAAATGTGTGTGTGTGTGGAGGGGGGGATAGTGTGTGTGTGTGGGGGGGGGCTAAAAGAAAAGGTCTTGTGGTTTCTGGTTTACAGTGTGAACAACTTGTTTGATAACAAATTATTTCTGAATATGTCGTAGTTTAACGAGCTACAACCTAGTCGAAGTCTTGTGCAAGAAAGGAGATACTACCAGTGAATATTGTATTTTTAATTGTGGAAAAAATGAATTTTCCGTAGAAATATTTACAGGTGAATCTAGTCTATTATGAGTTTAGCCAAAACTATTGTTATCAGGAATTGTACAATATGTATGTATGTATGTATGTATGTATGTATGTATGTATGTATGTATGTATGTATGTATGTATGTATGTATGTATGTATGTATGTATGTATGTATGTATGTATGTATGTATGTATGTATGTATGTCTGTAAAGTGGAATCAATCATACACAGCTTATGTACGTGTGTATCAGAGAGAGAGAGAGAGCATTTTGTTTCCTAATGCGAAAAAAGTATACACCATGCCTTAAATTGTATCATGTATACTTAAACACTAACTTTAGTCTCACCAGCGGAAGCATGGTGAGAGATAATAGTCACTTTGTCGGCGTCGTTGGCAATGGTGGCAGAGGCTACGGCGTCAACAATGCTAAAATCTTGCTTTAAAGATTTTGAAAGTCAGAAACAATGGTTATACTGACAAGCAGAAGAAAGCAGACGAGACAGCTGCTTGCGTATAACTTCTTTCATTTTATTGACTGAGGTGTTCGTTGTAATGTATTTTTCCAACCTACCATTCATGTTCACAGTCTGTCGTAGGGATACTACCAAAGAATATAACCAAAAATGTGAACATGTAAATGAGATGCAAGTGCGATTCAATACAAAAGAAAGCACTCGAGGTATACTTTGTCTAGTATTAAAATTACTTGAAGCTAGTTTAAAACACTATTTAAACTTATATACTACCCAAGCTTTAAGTATATGCCAAAGTAAAGAGATAGAAGATTCAAGTGATTGCCACATTTTGTAAAACTATTCAATTAAAAACCCACCTACTAAATACATAATCTTGTTTGAACAAACTTTTTTTTTTTTCATTTTCAGTTGGATGTTTCTCTTTCTTGTTCTGTCTGAAGTGTTTTTGTTTATGATTTTCTAAATTATTGTGAAGGTTTTCCAAGTTGCATGTCAATATTCTAAATTATTGTGAAGGTTTTCCAAGTTGTATATCAATATTCTAAATTATTTTGAAGGTTTCCCAAGTTGTATATCAATATTCTAAATTATTTTGAAGGTTTTCCAAGTTGTATATTAATATTCTAAATTATTGTGAACGTTTTCCAAGTTGTATATCAATATTCTAAATTATTGTGAACGTTTTCCAAGTTGTATATCAATATTCTAAATTATTGTAAAGGTTTTCTAAGTTATATATCAATATTCTAAATTATTGTAAACGTTTTCCAAGTTGTATATCAATATTCTAAATTATTGTTAACGTTTTCCAAGTTGTATATGAATATCGACTCTACGTGGATCTTTATTTTTTATTGAAGTTACGGTTTCCTTTTCAATTCTTGATTCAGACATGTTTTCATTTGTATTTTAATTTGTTCGCATTCCGTTCAATTTACAGCAAAATTACAAGGTTGTGCAAACTTAGTGTCGGTTGGTTCTAAATTAGCTTTATTCCGTAATAGTGTTGAACAATAACAGTAGTACTAAATGGTTATAAAAAGCAGTAAAACATAAATAATGGAAACTAAAATTTATTTAAAGGGTACATTTAAAAAAAAGCATTAGTGTGTTTAATTATACTAGTTGTTATTGCAAATATTGTAATAGTGAATATAATAAACATTGGAGAGTTAAAGATAAGGATCCTCACAAAACGTGGAGAGATGAAAATAAGGAATCTCAAAAAACGTGGACGGATGAAAATAAGGAATCTCACAAAACGTTGAGTTATGAAAATATGGAATCTCACAAAACGTGGAGGGATGAAAAAAAGGGAATATCAGAATGCATGGAGAGATGAAAATAAAGACTATCATAAAAAGTGGAGGGATGAAAATAAGGAATCTCACAAAACGTGGAGAGATAAAGATAAGAACTCTCACAAAACGTGCAAGAATGAACATAAGGACTCTCATAAAAAGTGGAGGGATGAAAACAAGGACTCTCACAAAACGTGGAGAGATAAAGATAAGGAAAACGTAGAGGAATGAGAATAAGGACTCTCATAAAAATTGAAGGGATGAAACTAAGGACTCTCACAAAACGTGGAGGGACGAAAATAAGGACTCTCATAAAAGGTGGCAAGATGAAAAAAAGCTCTAACAAAAGATGAAGGGATGAAAATAAAGATTCTAACAAAAAATGTGCG
Source organism: Margaritifera margaritifera (assembly GCA_029931535.1). Lineage (NCBI taxonomy): Eukaryota > Metazoa > Mollusca > Bivalvia > Unionida > Margaritiferidae > Margaritifera > Margaritifera margaritifera. The sequence goes on along the minus strand of JAQPZY010001596.1, from coordinate 4,744,773 downwards.
GATGAAAATAAGGACTCTCACAAAACGTGGAGGGATGAAAATAAGGACTCAAACAAAAGGTGGACGGATGAAATAAGGACTAATTTACGGATTATACTCTATTAAAATATTGTTATGCACATGTTAGACATAGACACTGCAAAAACAAAAAAACATAGGGTAACTAATTTAGTAAGAGCTAGAATTAAACAGTCCTTGTTAGAAAGTGTGAAATCAAAAACAACTTTAGTAATGTTATATATATCATCTATTGATTTTTATCGTAGATGGTTGAATTTTACTAAACCGGAAGGTGTTAGTAATTATGGTTCGGATATAGATCATTGTATTTTTGACATATTTGATCCAGAACAACTTTTCTTCAAGAGCTCAATTACGAGCGAGATCCACGCACATTACTGAAAATCCAGGTTGATCTGATAGAGAAATTCAGTGCACAATGCTGGTTGTATAAATACCTTGTCCTTTTTATGCCGAGAAGGTGGTCAAATGTGAATAGTCTAGGAAAGAAGATAAATAGCATTTATATTAATAAACAATGTAGCATCTGTAGGCTTCAAACATTTCTTTTTTCTTTACAGTTTCAATACGTATGTTAAATTGCATTCACAAGCTGACATATGTCAGCTACTCCGGTCTCTTTGATATCCAGAATTCAAACTGAATCTGAACACTAACATACTGCTTTCTCGTTTGTTTTATGGTGTATTGATAGCTTGATATACTCTATATAATGTAATCACATTTTTCATAATCATAGAGATCATATATTATTGAGTACTTGCAATATATCCCATTAAACAAATTATTTTTAAAAAATTTTTAAATCGCACGCAGTATTCTATATCGTATTTAAAGGATATATACAATAAAATAACTGCTCCTTATATGTGTATCATTTTCATGGTTCTAGTGTTGCAGATTGTAATTTTTCTTAGCAGAGTTTGTTGTTGACATAGCAATAGAGTTACTCTTTCTTTCACTCTGTATGTTTTTAGTTCTATATTATTTGCTATTTACAAAAATAAATGTGTTATATTCATAATATTTTTGTCCTGTTTTGTATTCGTACAGTCAAACTTGTTTGAACGGTCACCTTAATATAGTGGTCACATGATCTCACCAGTCATTCTAGCCGCTCCTCCCCAGCAAATTTCCTATATAACGTCATGTATATAACGGTCATCTGCTTTTCGCCGTCAGCGGCAGGGTGTTTTAATTACTCCTTTAAGCTGTTACCGGAGTGTATTGATAGTTAGCGCTCTGTGCGCGCAAATTTTGTTTTCATGATGTAAGCATTGTTGAGATAAACGCATATCAAGTGAATCATTGTGTAAACATTTCTTATCTTCCTTTTACTCACCAATCTCCCGTCACACTGTCAAAATAACAGAAATATGTCAATATGTCAAATTTGAAAACGAGGCGGTTTTCATCATTAGAAAAGAGGGTCGAAGCAATTCATTTGCTGGATGGTGGAAAGTAGCCATGTTGTCATAGCATTAATGTGAGTCGTCCTTTGTGCAGTGTAGCAGGTATAGTTCGATATTTTCACCTATTTTGTATGCCTGTGACTTAAAGCTGTCTCTGACGAAGCAAATTAATTGTTAATATTTGAGGAGCGATACGAGTTACATACCTTTCATTATGGCCAGGGGCCATTCAGCATTTACAAAACATGTCGGTAAATGTAGGCATAGGCTCGGTTCAAGTGCTACTAACAATATCCACCTTAAGCTTACTTTCATTCTCTATTCATCACAAACCTCTCACATAAACCGACTGTATTCTGATCTTGGTGAGTTCATAACTGGCTAATCCAGATATTGTTTAAAGTGTGAACAGCTGTTTCTAAGCCTAATGACACAAGTTGGTCGTACAAAGAGTCAGTTCTCTGCTTCACTGTCTTATGTAAGCTATCAATCAGTTGTGAAATTTTTGTTTTGTCCTGAAGGACAAAAGAAACATCAGTGACTATTTTAAAGTTCAGAAATGATTTAATTTATAGGATGAATTAAAGTGTGCAGAATACAGTAAACCTGTGTGGAAAATAATTTTGGGAGAGAACAGCATACACATATCTTTTGTGATTTTGTTGAATAGTTCAGCTAAACTAAATCTGTTAAAAACATCATCAAATAAACTAATTACAATCTAATGATGATGATGATAATAATAATAATAATAATAATAATAATAATAATAATAATAATAATAATAATAATAATAATAATAATAATAATAATAACGATAATAGCGATATTGTTATTCGGTTCATGGTATTTGTTCATAAAACAAGCTTGAAAGGTGAATCTGTATACAGATGTCATCTGTGTACAAATGTTAGTTTGACCTTTCCCATATGTGGCTGCTATCGACAGGTGTGACTGTAAATTTAGAACAGTTAAGCGTCTGTCTTTCTCTAGACATACCATTTTAATTGAACCCGGTCTTGCACCGCTCAGGACCTTTTGACAGTGAACTATGTTCCAAGCCTTGGTCACTTTCTGTTTAACAATTTACGGTATCAATTTAAAACTGAAGAATTCTGAATCACTTCATGAACAAGTATGTTACAGTGACGCATTTACCATGCACGTACAAAAGAAACCCCCAACCTCAAAGCCCAAAACAAAAGAAGGGGCAAGTGTATACCGTTTCAGTATATCGAGTACGTATACATTTCCATAAATGCCTATAAAATCAGGGATGCCTATATTATATATATATATATATATATATATATATATATATATATATATATATATATATATATATATATATAATTCTAACAATCCTATACATTTACATATTTATTTTTTTATCTGGCCTTAAATATTTAAATTGCCAATAAATAATTAGCAATTTAATTTTGATAAAAGCGTTCCATTTGAAGAAATTACTATGTTTCCATATTATAGTGCATTTATCGTAAAGTGCACTTAAACAAATTCAGCTTTTCATCATAGACTGGGAAATGTCATCTAAGTTTTCTTTATAGCTTCTGATGTAGGTATTTCAATGTCTCATATATTTGTTATTTACATAAAGACAAACAGTATGGGTTTGAAGTAAGAGGTAACAATAAGACACATACTCTACCTTGTTTTATATATATCTGAAAGGGAATGGTCAACACCTGTGTACATTATAACAAAAATGCAAACAAAAGATTTATGTTGTTATCAATATATTAGTAAAATTTATTATTTCATTTCACCAAACTTGCAATGAGGATGCATTTTAGGATGGACACGTGTCTTGTGCCAAAACTGGCTCACTGTGAGATACTTTCCAGGATTATTTGAAACTGTTGAAAATCATGTTAGTCCTCTCTGTCCAGACGTTTGCTCATTCTACTATTGCACCCATTGACATCACATTTACACTGCTAATGCATCTTGTGAGTGTTACTTATCAAAACTGGGTCGCTGTGACTACCTTTTTGATTTATTCTTTTAAAATGTATCTCCACTCTTAAATAGAAAAATATGGGCATTATGTAATCCTGCCCATCCGTACATTTGTGCTTTTGTGATTTAACACAACTCCAACACGATTCAAGTAGACTTCAAACTTTTAGATAGGATTGGTTGTGGTCTATAAATGTGCACAAAGCTTTTAGAGTTTTAATATGGGCCCTGGAGTTGGTGCTAGTTTTGCATGTATTTTAAATTGTTCTCAAATTACCATATAAAATTCTCTGAGAATTGTTGTGCGTGATCACTGACCAAAGTGTCAACAAATGTAGGATGGGTTGTTCGAATGAGATCCGCGTTTCGTGCTCCGGGGGTCTACAATTGTGGCCAATGCGTCATAACTTAGAAGCTTGTTATAACCCAGTCATATAACCATATAAGTGCTAACTGAGCATGAAAAGCCAAATATTTGCATGCAGCTGAAATTGTCCATGAGGTACATCCTGGCCAAAAAGATCTTAGCCTTTGGTTCATACCTTGAAAGCTATTGAGATACTCACCCTTTAAGAATATGTACATCTACTATGCATGAAAAGACGAATTTACATATGCAACTAAAATTGTTCCCTGCATCAATTCTTAACCCCAGACTCTTTTCTTAAATTGAGAATCATGAGCATTTTGTTTTAAAGCAGGGTGCTTTGTGACTTATTTAGTTTGATATTATCGTCAGTGCAGCATATTCACTCGTGCAACACATAAATAATATGCAGTGTTTTTGTCTTACATATGTAACATGTAGGTTAGAGTAATTATTTTAATGATGTAGGTAAGAAACAGAATATTACAGGTAAGCGTAAACTTTTTCATGACGTAAATAAATATAATATTGTTAGCAGAGCGATTATGCTGAATAATTCTCATAACATGATAGGACTTGTAAACTATCAACATAATAGCTATGCTATCATGAATCATCTTAAACTTGTTGTCGAGTCTACCATTATCAATAAAGATAGGAACTCAGATACATCGCTATTTTCAAACGCATGATTTTCGTCTTAGCCTTGTGCAAAGATTCCAATGATCAGCGTATGTATGTATGCATGCATGTATGCATGTATGTATGTATGTATGTATGTATGTATGTATGTATGTATGTATGTATGTATGTATGTATGTATGTATGCATGTATGTATGTATGTATGTATGTATGTATGTATGTATGTATGTATGTATGTATGTATGTATGTATGTATGTATGTATGTATAGCATTTAAACACAATACTGATAGGAACTCAGATACATCGCTATTTTCAAACGCATGATTTTCATCTTAGCCTTGTGCAAAGATTCCAATGATCAGTGTATGTATGTATGTATGTATGTATGTATGTATGTATGTATGTATGTATCTATGTATCTATGTATGTATGTATGTATGTATGTATGTATGTATGTATGTATGTATGTATGTATGTATGTATGTATGTATGTATGTATGTATGTATGTATGTATGTATGTATGTATTTATGACTGACTGACTTACTGACTGACTGACTGACTTTATTTCCTCTTCAACAGAGATTACATCAGGTTATCACATTCAGGACAATACAAGATCGTGAAACAAAACAAGGAATCAAAGTGACATAACTAGCAGAGAAATACTGCGTCAACTAACATATTTACAAAACGAAACATCTTAACAGGTGCAATCATATAAATATGTCTATAGAAATATCAGAACAAAATATAATTTTGCTCAACATGGCAATAACCTTCTTTAAAACTTGCCTGACGCTTTTAATGATACAATGACTGTCAGTTCGACAATATTGTTACATTATTGACATTAACTTTGAGATAGTAAAGATAAGGAAATGGAAAACTTATACAAATCGTAACACTATGTGCATTTCTTGCTACGTGACAGTTGTATGCATGTATGTATGTATGTTTGTATGCATGTGTGCTTGCGTACGTGCGTGTATATATGACTGTCTAACTGACTGACTTTGTTTCCTCTTGGAAACAAAATACATCATGTTAATCAAATCATGGATATTACAAGAAAATGAGGCACAATAAGGATCACAGTAAAAAGATAAAGGAGATATACTGCGTAAGCTAAGACAAGATTAAACATAATAATACATATAATCATACTGTTATGCATAATAAATGTTGAAACTAAATATAATTTATCTTATAAAGGCCCCATTCTTCTATGAACATTTGGCTGATGCTGCTAATGTCATAGCGAGTGTCTGTACATCTAGTTTTTAGCATATATTGTTACATTATTAACAATAACCTTAACAAAGGGAAGAGAACTTTTATGTGTTTTGTGGATATGTTTAAGAATTAGGCTATAAATAATCTTAAAGCTGGTGACTGGTACGTTAATGCAATTATACGTACATAGCCCAACAAACATAAAAAGAACAACACAGATGGAAAATGTATACAAATGGTAACAATATGTGTCTTTCGTACCACATGATAAATGTACGCATGTATGCGTGAATGTATGCTTCCTTGCATGTATGTGCGTGGGTGGGTGTATGTATGTATGTGTATATGCATTCATTGTTGTCTGACTGATTTTATTTCCTAGTAAAGAGAGATAGCATCAGGTTTATCTGATTCAGGCTGAAGCGTGATCCTGAAACACAACACTCAATAATATTATTAACTAAAAGAGGAATGCTACATATTGCGTCAACTAACATATGTACAATTGCGGAATATCTAATTATGTAAAACCATAGAAATATATCTCTTGATGTAATGGAATTGCTTTCACTTAGCTAAGTAAAACCCTGGTCATTATAGAAACACTTACATGGTGCTAGTACTAGTACCAAAGAATAATACATGTACATGTGGTATCTATTGTTTAAGGGGTAAGTACCTACTTTATGTGCTTGGAATATAATTGATATAATACTTAATTTTCGCACTAAACGTTTAGAGTGACAACAAATAGGAAAATATATACAGATGGTAGCAGTATGTGTCTTTCCTGATTCGTGATAAATGTGGGAAAATTGTCAATGAGATTTAATCTCTAAATTACCTACTTTACAGTAGGCGGGCGACTCTTAGGGCAGGTATACCTGTACTATAAAAAGGAGACCAGAGAAATCGAAATCTTCCGCTGTGCGTCATTATGCATGTATTGAAGGATGATTTACAAATATCACCACTTGAACGATGTTTCCTACGCACAAAACGTGGAGGAATGAACATAAGGACTCTCATAAAACGTGGAGGGAAGAAAATAAGGACTCTTACAAAACGTGGAGAGATATAGATAAGGAAAACGTGGAGGAATGAACATAAGGACTCTCATAAAAAGTGGAGCGATTAAACTAAGGACTCTCACAAAACGTGGAGAGATAAAGACGAGGACTCTCACAAAAAGTGGAGGGATGAAAAAAGGACTCTCATAAAAGGTGGAGGGATGAAAATAAGGGCTCTAACAAAAGGTGAAGGGATGAAATAAGGGATAATAACAAAACGTGAAGGGATGAATATAAGGACTCTCACAAAAGGTGGAGGGATGAAAATAAGAACTCTCATAAAAAGTGGAGGGATGGAAATAAGGGCTCTACCAAAAATGTGCGGATGAAAATATAGACTTTCACAAAACGTGGAGTGATGAAAATAAGGACTCAAACAAAGGTAGACGCATGAAATAAGGACTAATTTACGAATTACACTCTAATAAAAAAAGTATTATGCATATGTTAGACATAGATACTGCAAAAGCAAAAACATATCGTAACTAATTTAGTCAGAGCTAATAAATGTGTTTATATTCATAATTTTTTGTCCTGTTTTGTATTTGTACAGTCAAACTTTTTTGAACGGTCACCTTAATATAGCGGTCACTTGATCTCACCAGTCATTCTGGCCCCTCCTCCCCAGCAAATTTCCTATCTAACGTCACGAAAATAAGCTCTAACAAAAGGTGAAGGGATGAAAATAAGGATTCTAACAAAAGGTGGACGGATGAAAATAAGAACTCTCACAAAAACGTGGAGGGATGAAAATAAGGACTCTCACAAAAGGCGGAGGGATGAAAATAAAAACTCTCATAAAAAGTGGAGGGATGGAAATAAGGACTCTAACAAAAATGTGCGGATGAAAATAAGGACTCTCACAAAAGGTGGAGGGATGAAAAAAGGACTCTCATAAAAAGTGGAGGGATGGAAATAAGGACTCTAACAAAAATGTGCGGATGAAAATAAGGACTCTCACAAAACGTGGAGGGATGAAAATAAGGACTCAAACAAAAGGTGGACGGATGAAATAAGGACTAATTTACGAATTACACTCTATTAAAATATTAGTATGCATATGTTAGACATAGACACTGCAAAAACAAAAAACATAGGGTAACTAATTTAGTAAGAGCTAGAATTAAACAGTCCTTGATAAAAAGTGTGAAATCAAATGCAACTTTAGTAATGTTAGATAAATCATCTATTGATTTTTATCGTAGATGGTTGAATTTTACTCAACCGGAAGGTGTTAGTAATTATGGTTCGAATATAGATCATTGTATTTTTGACTTATTTGATCCAGAACAACTTTTCTTCAAGAGCTGGACTACGCGCGAGATCCACGCTCATTACTGAAAATCCAGGTTGATCTGATAGAGAAATTCAGTGCACAATGCTGGTTGTATAAATACCTTGTCCTTTTTATGCCGAGACGGTGGTCCAATGTGTATAGTCTAGGAAAGAAGATAAATAACATTTATATTAATAAACAATGTAGCATCTGTATGCTTTAAACATTCCTTTTCCTTTACAATTTCAATATGTATGTTAAGTTGCATTCACAAGCTGACATATGTCAGCTACTCCGGTCTCTTTGATATCCAGAATTAAAAATGAATCTGAACACTAACATACTGCTTTCTCGTTTGTTTTATGGTGTATTGATAGCTTGATATACTTTATATAATGTAATCACATTTTTCATAATCATAGAGATCATATATTATTGAGTACTTGCAATAAATCCCAATAAAGAAATTATTTTTAAAAAAATTAAAATCGCACGCAGTAGTCTATATCGTATTTAATGGACATATACAATAAAATAACTGCTCCTTTATATGTATATCCTTTTCATGGTCCTAGTGTTGCAGATTGTAAATTTTTCTTTGCAGAGTATGTTGTTGACATAGCAATAGAGTTGCTGTTTCTTTCACTCTTAATGTTTTTAGTTCTATATTATTTGCTATTTACAAAAATAAATGTGTTTATATTCATAAAATATTTTTGTCCTGTTTTGTATTCGTACAGTCAAACTTGTTTGAACGGTCACCTTAATATAGTGGTCACCTGATCTCACCAGTCATTCTAGCCCCTCCTCGCCAGCAAATTTCCTATATAACGTCATGTATATAACGGTCATCTTCTTTTCGCCGTCAGAGGCAGGGTGTTTTAATTACTCCTTTAAGCTGTTATCGGAGTGTATTGATAGTTAGCGCTCTATGCATGCAAATTTATTTTTTGCTTCATGATGAAGACATTGTTGAGATAAACGCATATCAAGTGAATCATTGTGTAAACATTTCTTATCTTCCTTTTACTCACCATTCTCCCTTCACACTGTCAAAATAACAGAAATATGTCGAAGCAATTCATTTGCTGGATGGTGGAAAGTAGCCATGTTGTCTTAGCATAAATGTGAGTCGCCCTTTGTGCAGTGTAGCAGGTATAGTTCGATATCTTCACCTATTTTGTTTGCCTGTGACTTAAAACTGTCTCTGACGAAGCAAGTTAATTGTTAATATTTGGGGAGCGATACGAGTTACATACCTTTCATTAGGGCTAGGGGCCATTGAGCATTTAGAAAACTTGTGGATAAATGCAGGCGAAGGTTCGGTTCAAGTGCTACTAACAATAGCCATCTTAAGCTTACTTTCATTCTCTATTCATCACAAGCCTCTCACATAAGCCGACTGTATTCTGATCTTGGTGAGTTCATAACTGGCTAATCCAGATATTGTTTGAAGTGTGAACAGCTGTTTCTAAGCCTAATGACACAAGTTGCTCGAACAAAGAGTCAGTCCTCTGCTTCACTGTCTTATGTAATCTATCAATTAGTAGTGAAATTTTTGTTTTGTCCTGAAGGACAAAAGAAACATCTGTGACTATTTTAAAGGTCAGTGATGATTTAATTTATAGGATGAATTAAAGTGTGCAGAATACAGTAAACCTGTGTGGAACATAATTTTGGGAGAGAACAGCATCCACATATCTTTTTGTGATTTTGTTGAATATTTCAGCTAAACTAAATCTGTTAAAAACAACATCAAATAACACTAATTACAATCTAATAATAATAATAATAATAATAATAATAATAATAATAATAATAATAATAATAATAATAATAATAATAATAATAATGATAATAACGATAATAGCGATAATGTTATTCGGTTCATGGTATTTGTTCATAAACCAAGCTTGAAAGGTGAATCTGTATACAGATGTCATCTGTGTACAAATGTTAGTTTGACCTTTCCCATATGGGGCTGCTATCGACAGGTGTGACTGTAAATTTAGAACAGTTACGCGTCTGTCTTTCTCTAGACATACTATTTTAATTGAACCCGTTCTTGCTCTGCTCAGAACCGTTTGAGGGGCAAGTCGATGACAATGAACTATGTTCCAAGCCTTGGTCACTTTCTGTTTAACAATTTACGGTATCAATCTAAAGCTGAAGAATTCTGAATCACTCCATGAACAAGTATGTTACAGTGACGCATTTACCATGCACGTACAAACAAAACCCCTACCGCAAAGCCCAAAACAAAAGAAGGGGCAAGTGTATAACGTTTCAGTATATCGAGTACCTATACATTTCCATAAATGCCTATAAAATCAGGGATGCCTATATTTTATATATATATAATTCTGACAATCCTATAAATTTACATATTTAATTTTTTTTATCTGGCCTTAAATATTTAAATTGCCAATAATTAATTAGCAATTTAGTTTTAATAAAAGCGTTGCATTTAAAGAAATTACTATGTTTCCATATTATAGTGCATTTATAGTAAAGTGCACTTAAACAAATTCAGCTTTTCATCATAGACTGGGAAACGTTATCTAAGTTTTTTTATAGCTTCTCATGTAAATATTTCAATGTCTCATATATTTGTTATTTACATTAAGACAAACAGTATGGGTTTGAAGTAAGAGTAAAGTGCCGTGTCCAAGTACTCACCATGGTAACCAATCCGGGCACATGGGATGGCAGAATTTGAACAGACACCTACTCGGTTTGACGTCAGGCACGTTAACCAAGATGCTATTACCACTTCTGCTTCCATTAGTTGCATCCTACGACATATATTGTGCCTATTCTACATCTCTGAGCCCGCACGGGGGTAAACATGTCGTTCTAAACGATAAAAGATTGAAAGTAAAGATGTCAACATTCTTTAAAAGGTATATAACAGAAAACACAAAGGTAAGACATATCAAATCCTTAAAGTATGGGGTAAAAACTTGTTATGTTTTCTAGAGTAAATTGCTAGAACTGAGAATTCTGAATGATAGCTTGAAGAAAAATACTTCCTTAGGTCAGGGGGCACCCTTTAGACCCCCCCCCCCCCCCACGAAATCCCTAAACAAATCGCGGAATATTATCGTTCTTATTTGAAGCATGGACCAGTTTTATTGTTGTGTAAATGCGATATTTTGCAATAAGAATCAATATTTTGAATTATTATGCATGAAAATTACAAAGTTTCTTTTTTCTCTTTTTGGTAATAAGCTTAATTTAGAATTAAAATATATTTTATATATGTTGGAGATACAGACACTTATATTTAAAAATTTGTATAATAAATTGAAATATGTTTGGGTTTGATTGAAACGCCTATAAAAGACAAACAATAGGGTCAAAATTCTGGTATACACAGCATTTCCTCAAAAATGTCCAAGATGATCTCTGGTGGCGCATCATAATGTTTCTCAATGAGGTCACATCAGAAAATGTGTCTCACAAGATGGATGTTCACTCTCGACAAGGATCTATTCAACTATCAGTAGGGGTGAAAGTGAAGCCTCGCTATACACACGGTGTTTCTGAAATAGAGACTTATTAGGTACGCCAGCAGCGGCAGCAGTCACTACTACCTCTACAACAGGAGGAGTAGACGAACTTGGAGATGGAAAAGGTTTTAGACAGTTACAGCTGATGTTGTCAATCCATAAGTCTTTAATTTAAAGCCCAAACGGTCTTTTTCAGGGACAACCAGATCTCTCAGAAAAGAGATACTACTCAAATGATTGCAATCTCATCACAAAAATATGCGTGTGTGGAGGGAGGGGTAAGGAGGTTTATCGGTATATTCTTGTGAATAAGGATCACACTGAAGTTTCAATACACATCACAAAAGTCCCTTTTTCTTTTTTATTCTTTTACCGTGTTTTTGTAATAAAAAAATTATCAATGGAATGGGTTATTTTGCTGTTTCTTTTGTTAGTCTTGCTTTAAATTGTTTTACTGGAACGGGTTCTTTCGTGTCTTCTGCTTCTGAATGCTTCTACTTTTTCTCTACTCTCTTGGGACACTCTGAATACCAACCTCTTTTTATTGACATTATAGCTGCTATCTTTACTTTTGTCTCTCTAATCTCCTGTCCTGGAGGTTCCTTCTTCGGCGTTGTGGACATTCTGGGGATCAACGCAATTTTTCTTTACAGACATAAGAAGTATCTTGACTTTATCTCGAGAGGAATAGTCAGAAGTCTTGTTGGATATGGTTTTTTTTTCGAATGAATCTGTAAATCTATGACGAGACGTGTGATCTTTTGTAGCTCTTCTAGCTTCACAGACGGAAACTGAATCAGTATTTTTTTTTTTTTTGGGGGGGGGGTAGTGGGGTGCTCTCTATGTAGGGAGAGAGTAGTAACCTAGTCAAATCGAATTTGAATCATCCACCTGATGAAAGGAACACACCTTTCCAATGAGAAACCAGAAGCCAAACGACGACAACGTTATGTGTAGCCTCATACCCTGAAAGAAGCGTTGCCAGAAGTTTGCGCTAGAGATTTTCAAGTGGACATGATCGATCCTTATTCAACATCATCCACCTCTTTCTCAAGACCGGGAGATAAATTTAGAACGAGTGCTTACACTTACACGGTCAGATTTAAAGAGTTAAAGTCTCAAGTCCCAGCAGAAAAAGTAGCTTTCCTCACTTAGACGTATTGGAGTCAGTGTTAGAAAAATTAACATCCAACTATCCATCACACACGACAGTTTGAAATCTCCTGTTTTTGATCGAGTTTAGTACCCATGCAGATTTAACTTCTTCCAAAACCCTGGACAAAATTCAACACATCCAACAATTGAATGATGCGTTTGACATGACCGAAGGAAACGTCACTCTTCATATGACACACGTCTTACCTTCAAGAGGCAGCGGCTGACGACGCAATGTTTTATCGGTGGATCAATTTCCCAGTACCAAATGAAGTATCGTCCAGACTAACAATCACCGAGGTCAGATGTGTTTGGCCGGGCGATCGTGATGGCTTGACATCATGCAGAGAAACACGATACAGAAGAAGAATATAAACGATTCTGAGAGAGCATTAGACAATCGGACAGAGCCAAACAAACATGAGAAGCCAAAATCATTTTTGAAGCAAGCAAGAATGTAGAAAGAGTCTGCATGTGGAGTTCCTGAAATGTAAAAACTTCAAGATATACTAGCCCATACATTTAAAGTATAAACTCAAGTCGTTCGTGGAGATCTCGTGTTTCGAGGATCGAATTTTCCAGAGGAAAAATACATTCATATTTATCATCACCAAGATCATTTCAATGATATTACATGTATTAATTTCACAGGATTACTCAGATAGTATTGTGAGAAATTTGGCCAAGAATTTAACAGTCGGGTGCACCATATTCATTGTGGAGAAAGATGTCGTGGCTGTTTAGCGTCCAGACGTTGCATTCCTGAAGGACAAGAAAGAATTCAATTCTATACTTGCAAACACATTCGTCAGTCCAGCGTGTTACGAGCAAGATGGCATCAAACAATTCCAACAACAGAAAAGTGCTTGCGAATTATTAACAGCTTGCCCCACTTGTAGACATCATGTTCATGCCAGGAGAAAAGAGTCACACCTTTCTGCAGGAAAGAAACGATGTCGTTTTTGTGGCCAAGTCGTCAAGTTGGATCATCAATGCTATATTCAAATATATGATAACGAACCAGAGGACATATTGAATGACGACCAGAACAAGAAAAAGAAACAGGACCGTCGTGTGGATTTCACCTTTTCTGACTTCGACTATTCTCAAGAGATTAGAATTTGCATTACTAACTTTTTGTGTGGTTCATCGTACTTGCAACGGCTGTACTCAGGACTCTTTATTTCATCACTGTCGGTATTGTCGCATGATTTTAGGGGGACGTGAAAATATATTTCGTTGTTCTCATACTCTTTGTGATTTTGCATTAGTTGATTTTAGACCCCACCGACAAGACTTGGAGCGAAGAGGAGGTGCATCGTTATGGAAACTGTTATGGATACCCTACAGTCATGGCTCACAATTTCTCGGGATAAGACGGACAATTTTATTTTTGAAATATTATTCAAAACAAGAAACCACCTTTCCAAGTCATCATGGATGGAATTAAAATCATTTACATGCATGTGGGAAAAGGACAATTTAACGATTCCATGAGTTGTTTGCCTATGCCTTTGAGTAGATTGCTTGAAACGTTTGGAATGACAGAAATGGCCAAAGGTTATTTTGCACACTTTTTCAGTACAGAAGCCAATCAATACGTCCAGCTTCCGCATTTGACTGAAGTCCATGACTACGACTCCGACGGTATGCGAGCAGAACACCGAGAATCTTTCTACGCCAGGTGCCAAGTTCACTCTTCAATACCTTTTGATTTTCAAGAAGAAATGTCGAAACATTGTCGATCTGATGCGGACATTTTACGACGTTGTTGTGTAACATTTCGACTGTTATTTATGGATCACAGAGGTATCGTTCCATTCCCTGCAATTGCCAAAGCATGTGGATTAGTGAACAAAAAGACGTTGATGCCTGAGAACAAACTAGTCATCATACCATCTCAATCCCATCAATTTGTCAACCGTCGATATTCAGCCAAAGCCTTGCGTTGGTTAGATAATTGTGTGAGACTCAAGACAAGTAGATACAACATGCTAGAAAAGGCAGAGAAAAGAAGATTGGATCTTATTCTGTGGATGGTTGGGATTCAGAAAATCCTGAGATCGTGAACCAAATTCACGGGTGTTTATTTCATAGATGTGCCACTTGTTTTCCTCAAGGAGACCTGCAATATCCTTTCTCAGAGTCGATCATGGAAGAATTGCGCGATAAAAGATACCAATGATACCAGAGCTTAGAAAGTCAAGGATACGAAGTAATATAAATGTGGGAAGACGACTATGATCAACGTTTGAAAACAGATATGGAATGTACAATGTGGCGGACATCGAACCTCTGAATCCACGCCACAGTTTGTTTGGAGGATGAACCAATACTACACGCTGCTGTAGGAATCAAACACATTGATATATGTTTGTTTATATCCTTGTAAATATGCTCGCTTTCCAACCGGTCACCCTGATGTTTCGACAGAGCACATCGACGTGGAAGACATTCGCTAGTACGAAGGTTGGATTAAATGTAAATTCTCGAGTCAAGTGGTAAACTTTGACCCGTTAAAAGAAGCCTTAAAGTCGATCAACATCAAAACTTTCGTGCCAAAACGGGGGATCCTCACAAAATTGTACGTTTGCCAAATCATCAAATGTTCAGTTCACCCTTGGAAATAGTGTATCAGATCGTCTAGGAGACCCGATCACAACACGTTACCGTAATGCTACCGTTCCCCAGTGGAAAAAGGTTCCACCCCTCCCCCGAGGATGATGAATTCCATCCAATGACTCAAGGTTCAATCAAGTTGAGTGCAATGCCGTGCCTTGCGACCAGAGTGATGCTGTACACTGCGACATTAGCGATGTAGCATGACCGTGCCGCTCTACTATCAAAAGGGATGCCATTCGTTTTTCCATCCATGGATCTCATCCATGCATGCACAAGCCACTCAGGATACTACACGCTGATCGAGAATCACGAATCAAATGTGGCTTTGTCTTCCTATTGTGACTTTGCCAGTCGATTCTAGATGTTAAAAAGGGAAATGACTTAAATATATGAAAGGACCCAGTCCCAATTTGTAGCCAGAGCAGGATTTGCCTACTTGTGACAAGGAGACCAAGTACAGTGTTGTGGTTGTGGTGTGAAACGTCACAAATGGGGGTATAAGATACAGCTTACCTTGAGCATTACAGATGGGCTCAGTGCTGCCACTACATTCCCTTGGTGGGTCCAGAATATGATTCCCATGGATACTTTAGAAGAGAGGATTCGTATTTTACCTCCTGAGCTGCGAGAACACATTTACAGATGTTTACTACTGGAAGAATGTACGTGAAGGGAAAAGTCTTGGATTCGATACTAGGTAAGAAGAATAGGTTGACTATGCCAAAGAAATCTTGTGTGACTGATGACTGAAAGTAAAGCGAATATGTTTGCTGTACTACCATGAACAAATTAAATGTGTATAAAATGTCTTACGTTCTTGCCAATTGTTTTAGAAATAAACAAACTACTCGAGAGTTATGGCTGCATTCTCCGTTCTTAAAGTGATTGACGAAAAGTCAGATCATCAAGGTTGGGAAGCACTGTGTCTTCGCCATCCCTTTAACATGCTGATTGATGGACCCAGTGGTTCAGGCAAAACCAAATTTGTCAAATGTTTGATCGATTACAAATCACTTATGTTCAATCGTTCTCCACAACGTATCGTGTGGTGTTACAAAGAGTGGCAATAGACTTACACGTTTACACGTTACTGGAATAAAGTCAAGGATAATTCATTTCGTTTGTAAAACGAATTGCTCGCGAAGACGATGAGATCGTGTCCGACTCTAATCAAAAACATCTCGTCATCTTCGATGACAAGTTAGAAAAAGACGAAAAAGAAGTTAAACTTTGGTTTACAAGAAAAGGACATCATCATAATGCCAGTATTGTTTACACTGCTAAATATTTTAACAAAGTGAAGCGCATCGCACCAACAGTCTCAATGCTCATTATGTGGTGTTGTATAAAGATCAAAGAGATAAGTCTCGAGTTCAAGTTTTTGCCAAACAGTTAGTAACACTTTTGCTAAATTATGCTTAAGACGATTTCACTAAATTGCCACATGCGATTTACTCATCGACGTAAAACCTACTACTAACGATTGTTTGAGATTAGTTCTGATTTGTTTCGTGGTTGGTGTCAAGTAGGAGGTCCAGTCATTTACACACCGCCTTCCTCGTCTTCGTCTGTCGATAAAAACTATGAAAACAACATTACATCTTTCCTTTCTGACCGTATTAACCATGGCTTCTTTTCAATCACGTCCTCCTGCCAAATTGACTCGTGCCATCAGTCGCAAAAAAATGCACAAGTACGTTTACATTTGTTAGAACCCAGTGTCACTTGTTTACTTTGGCATCACGTCAATTACTACAAAGAATCATTCGCATTCCTAATCAAATAAAACGATTTTTTTTGTTTTTTTTAAATATATAAATAGCTTTGATACAACTCCAAAAACATACAAACAAAATTTTTTTAAAAAAAATATATAAATGAAACAAGAAAAAACAAAAACAAAAAAAAACAAACAAAAATATCGTTTTGAAACCAGGTGGAAGTGAATCTCTGGGTGGTGTTATTATTCGTTCGCTTTTACGATGGGATCCTAGTACCGAAGCTATAAAAGCAAAATCTAAATCCTAAAGACAGAGTTTACAATCTACATCTCCCAAGCAGAAGAAGAAAACCCAAAAGAAAATAATCGATTCAGTAAAGAGAAGTACTGGCATTAGAACAAGCATTTACTTAACAAAACCTCAATCTGTAACCGTCTCCCCTTCCTCTTCTTCTTCTCCTCCCTTATTGATGATACCAGCCAAACCTGATTTATGGCAAGTGCTTCCTCATTTGATGGAAAAA
The DNA here is from genome assembly GCA_029931535.1 of Margaritifera margaritifera. Lineage (NCBI taxonomy): Eukaryota > Metazoa > Mollusca > Bivalvia > Unionida > Margaritiferidae > Margaritifera > Margaritifera margaritifera. Next base: position 4,727,234 of record JAQPZY010001596.1, on the reverse strand, counting down.
TAAAATCAATTTCTAACGGAACTTCTATTTCTTATCTGTCGGAGTCTTCTTCCACTGCTCTAGCTGCTGCTGCAACCAAATAATTGGCATCTCCTAAGACAAAATTAGAAGACAGAAGAGGCATGTTACAGAGTTCACTGGATTTGCCAAAACAGGAACTTTGCTCGATTTAGTCCGTTGAGAACACGAGTCGTGCCTCAAATCAGGTTGATACAACGTCCCGACAATCAGCCGTCACGAATTCCAGTATACAAGAAGATGTGAGAATAACTTCAGTTTTCCTCTGAAGAAAGATGTCTTCCTTTCAAAGTACACACCCTCATCGACGTCCAAAGACGATGTCTTCCGAAAAAGGAAAAAAGAAGGCTATATCTTCTTGTTTAACTAAACATTTGGATATCTTGTCAGTGCTAATCAAATTCACTTATCCGATGCAAAAACAAATCATTCAAAAAGCAGTTAAAGAAATTATCGATAAGGTCTGCGAATGTTGTTCGAATGTTTTGAAAGGAATCAGAGAAAGTGCTCATTCAACATGGTTCTCTTCCCATGCTGATAGGATGTTTGCAAAAGTTGCTGCTCCTTTGTTAGGATCGATTGCTGGACCTTTGTAGGAGATGTGTTAAGGCGAAGATTAAAAGGGCATACCTTGCATAAAGGGCATCGCAATTGTACACCTGAATCTTATGGAATTTGGAAAATTAACTTTAGTTCCTACCAAACGATGGATAGGATTCCATCTTTGGTGTCACATTTACAACAAGAGTTGTTACAATCCTTATTGAATTTAATAGATTTATTAAAAACGGAAAAATCGCAACGGTATGGACAATTATTGCAACGTCTTGAACTGTTTCACCAAAAAGTTTTAGACCAGTCGGCTAAACCTACTCTGAGAGATTTCAACAATGTCATGAAAAGCGAAGAAAAATAAAAAAGTAGCAAAGACGATAAATGACATAGCCACGGGGATGGAGGAAGAGGAAAAGAAAGAAATGAAAGAATAAGTAACACAAGAACTGATTACTCAAATTGCTCGTCAGCACGTAAAGAATTGCTCCCCCCCCCCCAAAGAAAAAAAAATAAACAAAATACCACACAAAGACAATGGTTGGTTAACTTATTGAGCAGCAGCAACAATATGGATACACTTTTAGCCAGTATTTACTACAATCCAGCTCATGCCACTGGCTACGGTGGAATTCAAAAACTCTATAGTGAGCCAAGTCAAACTAAAAAAAATTACGTCAATAGTGTTTACAAGAACAATTGATGTACACGATACACAAACGTATTCGACGAAAATGTTCCAGAAATCAAACTAAAGTTGCAGGAATCAATCATCAATGGGAAGAAGATTTAGCCTATGTCTTTCATTTGGCTTGGTAGAACGGAGGTTACAAATATTTGATTTATGTCATTGATGTATTTTCAAAATCGGCTTTGGTAGTTCCTTTGAATTCTCAGATAAGATAAAAGTTAGTGCTACTTTAAAAATTGTCTGAAAACAAAGTGCTCGACACCCTCTGCGAAGGCAAACAGACAAAGGCATCGAATTTCTTAACAAAGCTTTTCAAAAAGAATTGAAAAAAGACACATTCATTTTTCACCACTGAAAAACCTGAAACTAAAGACAGTGTCGTGGAACGTTTCCAAAGAGCCTTCAATAGAAGTATGTTAAAATATTATACACATAAACAAACTTTCCAATACATCGACGTGGTGCTACGTCTAATCAAAGCTTACAATCAAATGTATCATCGTAGTATTGGATGTGCTCCAGAAGAAGTGACACGTCAAAACTAAGTGACTGTTTTTCATCGATTAATTGGAGCGCCAAAGACCGGAAGAAAGAAATAGGTTTTAAACACCGGAGATTGGCACTACACCCCTTCTCAGAAAAAAACACTGTGGGTGTGGTGTGGAGAACGTGCCCTAAAAATCCAATCGTTCTTTTCTGCCAGATCTTTGTAGCGCATTGTGTCCTTGTAGCAGCGATTGGACAGTTGAGTTTGCAACGAGGAGATAAACAACTCAGCAGTTGTATTGGCTATTGTCGTCCCAATCCTTTGTGAAAATATACTGACAGTAACAATAACAGTAGCCATTGTCAACGCCATTCACAAGTTTTCCAATCACAGCAGCAATCCTCTAGAACCATTGGAACATCATTCTCCTTTGACAACGAGTGACTTATTACAGACCAGAACCATTGAACTATAAATAACCAATTTTATTAAACATTGCCAAGTGACAGTTTAATGAATGTGTTTCTCAACAACAAATTATGTTGTTTCACGGCCAAATAACCCAAGCCATACAATTAAATTAGTTTTAGTAGAAACCATTCATGCCACGCAAGTCTTGAATATTGCCGCAAATCAAACCACTTTCGCAGTAGATATACGTAACAAACAAGTTCAAGAACACTTGGACAAAAAATGATCCTGGCTATTATGAAAAGGTAAAAACAAACAAACATCAAAACCAGCGAATCCCCAATTGAATATCTATGACATGAGATTTCCTGTAGAATATTATTTTAATGCTCGACATCTCGTAGAAAAATTTCAAACCTTTTCAACGATCACTTTGGCAAAGCACTGGACAAAGCTCACCGAAGTGTGCTAATCGAGTAATATCCACCTTCTCATCGTCTCTAATTAGAAACGTTGTCCATCACCCTTTCTCCCAGTTTGTTTGATATTCTGGGCGGAAACACAGCTCTCACTTCCACCATCGACATGAACAATATTATCCAATTCTTCAAGTATGTTCGCAAGCTTATCGAATTGAACGAAGGAATGAATTTGATGTTTGTGTTCTTAGATGTCGACGAGTACAACGTAGTGGGAAACACAGCTATTCCGTTGCTGAGAGTCATTCCTTTAAACATGGATTCTGCCACAGTTGCTAACGATGAAGGACGAAACACGTATCACGTTCATCAGGACTTTGTACATCCACATTATCTTCTCGTCAGTAAATCGTATTTTGACAGTGTGAATATTAGTATAAAAAAGAAGATCTTGGAGAAAATATTCTATTCTCTCAAGGAAAAGTCACCATGAAATAACTGTTTCGAAAATGATTCTCGACTGAATTGTAACTGATGCATCCTGTGTACCGAAATGTAGCTCGACAACGACGATATGGTTTGGGAGATATGTTAAAATCGGCTTTTCGTTCCGTAGCACCCATCTTGAAGCCTATGGAGACTCGAGGATTGTATGCGTTAAAAGATGCGGCTTTGACGCAAAGAAAAGATTTCTCCAAAACATACTTGTCGACCAACAAAATCCCAAACAAGCGTTAATCAAAGGAAGAAAACATGTCTCTACTTAGATTGGGACAGAACTAAAATGTCGCCGAGACACTCTTATAAATTCACTTTTTCACTCCCGACGAATGCATTAATTTCTCCTCCACACCACAGCACGGATAAGAGGCATCAAAAACCCTTCAGACACCATAGGCAAGACGACGAAAATAATAAGAAAAGAAGAACCATCAGAGATTTAGACGTTTCTGATTACCAAAGAAAACTGATGCACCGAGATTCTTGCGAATGTTTCAAGACAGAACTAAATGTGTTTGCCATGGAACCAACGACGATGACAGTGCACGAATCCCATTGGATAGATTGTCATCCAGTATAGTCTTTAACCACTTCAGCTCCTATCGAGTTTGAAATCAAAGGACAAACTTAAGATTACATCAATCTGAATACCAGTTACTTGTACCTGAAAGTCAAAGTTCTCAAAATGCACAAAAAAAATCCAGATGCAGATGTCAGAGTGGCTCCAGTCAACAATGTCATGCCTTTTTTGTTCAGCGAAGTGGATTGTTACTTGAATATCAAACTGGTTCACAGCAGCATGGACACTTACCCTTAACGAGCTTACCTGAAACATATCTTGACACCTGGATGCCTCAGTGGTGTGGAAACCTGCTACCTTCAATGCCTTCAACTGGACAAAGTGGACAGAAGCTGAAGATTCTCACAATGTTTGACTTAAAAAGCGCCAAAAGAAAATCAAATGAGGACGTAGTTTAGAAATGATGGTTCCTTTACAAATGTACACGTAGTTGCAAGACAAGTATTTACCGCATGGTGTGGATATATGTCTGAGACTGAATGGAAGTAGTACCGTGTTCCATTTGATGGCTATTTGTTTGGTTTTTGTACATGAAGAGGAAGGGACTATCTCTAATCGTCCCTCTTCATTTCTTGTTGATGTGTGAGTTAGTGGGCTTTTTAAAATATTGATTTTGAAGAAACAAAATGGTGTTGGCTTGTTTGTCGTTGCAAAACATTGTTTGAGGTATGTTGTTTCAGATTCTCTCTTTCGATATTAAAATTTTTCTAAGAGGAATTCGTTCTATCTCGTCCGTGTCTCCCCTTTTGAGGGATCCTTTTCTTTACGTTCGTGCCTCTCTTTTCAATCATCGTAGACTCGTCCACGAAGAAAAGGAATGAGTGAATCAGTAAGCAAATTAAGTGAAGCCAAGTACTTACTGAAATGGGCAGAGTAGAAGAAATTGAAGTTTACCCTTACAAGAGTCATTTCAACAAGGAAATGGTAGCATTTCGAACAGCAAAGAATTTGATTAGGGAACTGATGGAGAAGGAAATGGAGAAGATAAAGTGGACAAAGGAAAGGAGGGAGCGGAAAATTATTCAAAGCGAAGAATTTAGAGTCCCTACCACAGAAAAATATGAGAAAGAGGCATATGAGCCTACTTTTAGGCTCTCTGTCTCTTATAAGAAGAGTTTCTTCTCTCCCGTGCTGTGTGGTCAGGCCAGTAAGGTCCAGTCGTCCTTGATAACAGTCAGATCTTTGATCCAGGACAAAACAAACGGCTCTTTACAGGGCCATACAGATAGCTTAGAAAAGAGATACTTCGCAATCATTGCCAACATATTGTGTATTTTATGTTGTGCTAGTATTGTATGTCTTTTACAATTAAAACTTAAACACCTCATGTATGTTTGTGTGAGCACTCCTCCCATTGTGTATGTCTGTATGTATGTATGTGTTTGAATTTTTCTAAGGAGTATATTTTTTTTTAGTTCCGCTTGATTCTTCCTGACATGTATTCTATCCTCACTGTGTACTGTACCTAGGGATGTTATCCTTCATATCTGCGTCTCTAGTATACTAGGTGATTCGTTTGCCAGTCGTGCCATTTTTCGTCAACTACTAAGAAGAATGAGTAGCCAGCACTGTCAAGTTGTCAAACTGTGCGGAGACAACATCTCGCCAACATCTCGAAGAAGAAATGGTTTCTTTGCGAACGGGGAAACAACGCGAAGTAATGGATAAGGAAACGGCACAAATAAAGAGACCTTGGGCGAGGAGTCGAAGAAGCGAGAGCGAGAGAAAACGGAGGGAGTGCAAGAACTCCTCAACGTCAGATGGAAAACAGTTCAGGAGAGGTTACATGCCAGAGAAGATGAAAAAGGACAAACAAGCCATAAATCTCTGGAGCCACTTGAGATGCGGCAGGAAATGTGCAGAATGCAGAACTTTGTCCGGGAGGTGAGATATGTGTTAACCCTTTTTGTTTAACAACATCCAAAGGCTCTTTTCAGGGCCACGCATATCTTTGAGATAAAGAGATAATATTCAATAATTGCCAACATATTGCGGATTTCATGTCTGTATGTCTTTGTCTATGTTTTGTCTATTCACAGCTAAAACTGTAATCCCTAGCACAGTGTGATAGTGTGTTTGTTTGTGTACGTGTGAACACTCCTAATCATGTGTGTGATAGTATATAAGTATGTTCGAGCACTCCTATCCATGTGTGTGGTAGTATGTTTGTATATATGTGAGCACTCCTACTCTTTGGTTAAAAGATGACTCGGTGTTGGTCACTCCAACGGCGTAATGGATAGTAAGTCTGGGGTGTTGGTTAGTCAGTGTGGGGTGTTGGAAAGTAAATCTAGGGGTGTTGGATGGTAGATGACTGAGTGTTGGTCACTTCAAGCAGCGTATTCGTTAGTACGTGTATTTTAACATTACATTTCTCCTTGACCCTATGCAGACCCATCTTGTTTAACGTATGAGCCAGTGTTAAATTCCGTTATACCCCATAGTGACCCATTTTGACATAGTTTTATAGGGTTTAATGGAAAGTTAGCATTACACTTTCATTGTAAAGGCGTAATGTCATATTCCCGTTAGATTTCAAAGCGACCCACCTGACGTAATGTTAATTCATGTTTGACCCCATATCAGCCAACACTCTTGTTATTTTTGTTAAAGTAACTCCTTACTTTTATATAGAGTTAATATAAAAGGGACAATTGTTAACGCGTTGCTTTTTGAAAGTAATTTCTTACTGTTACAACTTATTACATGAGCGGTCACTGATACTGTGGCATTAAAATGGGATCTGCTTATAGGTACTAAGCTGAGATAACAATATCCGGTGTGTCAGGTTCCTCCTGGGTCCCCATTTCCTACTTCAGTTTTGATCACAGTTATGTTCCATAATCCCACCTTCTTGAAATCTTCCAACATTATTACAGCACAATTGATGTCTTTAGTACACATTGTATCGTTATATATTGTCTAATGCATAAAATAAACTTAATTGATGTGAAATATATTTAAGTTCCTATATTCCCACTTCAGGTGTGTGTGTGGGTGTACGTATGTGGTTGATTGTTTGCATATTGGTTTGTGTAAGTATATGGCACTTCTGTATTACGATCTCTGTAGTGTATGTACGAGGGTGAGATAGAGAAAAGAAGCCACTGTAGTAGAAAAAGCATTCATTTAATAAGTACTAGCACAATATTTTCAGATAAAATCTTGGAATTTAGTTGTCATTTTCCCTTCTACTTCTGTATATAATTTTACTCCAACTTTCATACATCTCTTTTACGTACTACCCGATGGTTTTTGAGCCTTAATGCTCTCACTTTAGATTACCACGAGATAATTTGTCGTTTAGTTCATACTGTCTGAAATAAATATTATATTTTCACCTTTCTTCCTCAATTGCTAACCTTCTTTTGGAGAAAACACCTGCTTCTCTACGAACGTTTTCAAGTATTTGAATCTACAAATACAAAATTATGAAAAGTGTTACATTAAAATACGTGTGGACGTATTAGCGATTAGCCTTTGCAAGTAAGTTTAAAATTGCCACCGATGTTTGGATCTTGATTGTAAAAAAAAACAACAACTTTTTGTCGATATATTTTCTGGTGAATCTCTTTTATTGGCAGTTTTGTCAAATGTTTGCGATTTTTTGTCAGTAATTTGTCTAAAATTTATTGTATTTTACCATATATAATATTCATATAAGCGTCATGTAGAACCTCGAAAATCCCCACCCACACATATTCCTACAGTGCTATTTGTGCAAGTAATTATGGATGCATATATGTATGTATATATGCATGCATGTATCTATGCATATATGTATGTATGTATGCATGTATGTATGTATGTATGTATGTATGTATGTATGTATGTATGTATGTATGTATGTATGTATGTATGTATGTATGTATGTATGTATGTATGTATGTATGTATGTATGTATGTATGTATATATGTATGTATGGATGGATGGATGGATGTATGTATGGATGTATGTATGGATGTATGTATGGATGTATGCATGGATGCATGCATGTATGTATGCATGTATGTATGTATGTTTGTATGCATGTATGTATGTACGTATGTATGTATGTATGTATGTATGTATGTATGTATGTATGTATGTATGTATGTATGTATGTATGTATGTATGTATGTATGTATGTATGTATGTATGTATGTATGTGTGTGTGTATGTATGTATGTATGTATGTATGTATGTATGTATGTATGTATGTATGTATGTATGTATGTATGTATGTATGTGTGTATGTATATATGTATGTATGGATATATGTATGGATGTATGTATGGATGTATAGATGTATGTATGGATGTATGCATGTATGTATGTATGTATGTATGTATGTATGTATGCATGTATGTATGCATGTATGTAAGCATGCATGCATGCATGCATGGATGGATGGATGGATGGATAGACAGATGGATAGATATATGGATGGGTGCATGTATGTATATGAGTAAAGTTGGATCTAGCATACATCACTTATTTATGTGTATGTGTCAGAGACGGAGAGTGAGAGAGTCTTATATTTCGTAAGGCGAAATAATGATACACATTGCTTTATATTGTTTCATGTATATTTAAACTGTAAGAGTTATCTCACCTGCATAAGCATGGTGAGATATAATAGTCACTTTTCTGGTGTTGTTAGCAACGGCGGCGGCGGTGACATCAATATTAAAGTTTTGCCTTAATATTTTTCAACATCAGAAACAAGTTGTTGGCAGGACATTGGGCTGCGCTTAACTTGTTTCATTTTACTGATTCAGGTGTTCGTTGTAAGCTATGTTCCAACCATCCGTTCATGTTCACGGTCTGTCGTGGAAATACTGGCAAAGGATATAACTCGATAAAGGTACATACGATGTTATGCAAGTGCGATTAAATATAAGAAAATGATCGAGATCTGTTTTGTCTAATAACAAAGAGCATTGAAATTAGTTTAAAACGCTCTATTGGAAATTAAAGAACCTAAACCCTGAATACAAGCCTAAGCTGAGCGATTCCATATATATGATATAGAGAGATATGCAAGGAGTGGGACACACACAAAGGATTCAAGTGGTTGCCACGTTTATTACAACTATTAGATTAGTTTAAATCCAATATATTATTTAATATTAACTTCGATTTGGCATAATTATGTCCGCAACCACACGGAGACATGGTGAATTGGAGATTTCCTTTTGACTATTGAAAAGTGCATGCCATACAATTTTGTCCAGAATTTATAAAATAAACGGAACAAAATATACTAGAAAATAAAAACATAAAAGTTAAGCCGTTATAACTGCCAACTCTGTTATTGAGGAGATTTTAGATGCCATTTGTTAGTATGTTTTCTACCTTCTCTTGTCTTTCTAAACCAATTTATTGCCTAACAGACTCTAACTCCAGTTAAAATAACAGTTGTTTCAATTGTGGATAAAAATGCTTCGATTACAAAACATTGGGTGCAGAGCACTGAGTGCGGTCGCAGCCTACTTAATTAACATTGATTTTTGTTTCTTTTATCTCGCCTCGTTTATTAAAATTACTATGTTCGAATGTTATCAAACTAGTACTTTGTGCTGATAACTTGAATGACACAAATCCAGTAAGTATCTAATACAATTTAATGTAATGTAATCTTCATTAACTCTGTTTGCAATTGATTCATGTCGTCATTTGGTAGAAATTTACTATTGAAAGATTTTGTTGCTGATATAACACAATCTGACAATGGCTTTAATAATTGTGGTGATCTTGTATTGTCAAAGAATTCACACAATTCCTTGTTTTGCTTTTCATCCACTTTTTCCAACTCCTTGTCAGTTAAGGTTCTACAAGTTATCTCTTTGAATTTTCTATTTGGAATTCTACTTTTTAATTCTTGTTTGAATTCTTCTATCTCAGGGAATGTGAGGCTATTTTTTAAAAACTGTTTCTTATTGTAATCAAGAACACTACCATTTTCATAACTATATCACTAGATAACAACAACACACTATCACAACCAAAAACAGTTTGTTATGTAGTGTTGACATTCTCCCATAATGTTTTCATATGAGTAACCTTACACTAATAAAATTAATAGGGTAAATAATATTTCAACAGTGACTGATACTGTCTAAATTGTCTGTATACTGTATGGTCTGTTTTGAAATTGACCACCTAATATACAAATAGCGTACAATCTGATTCCTTGGTTTAACCTTGCAATGCAGTTCTTTGTCAAGCTATTGCTATCTTCTAGAAAACAAAATAAGACAAGCCAATAGATTCAGTGGGATCAACATTAACCTTGCAAAATCGTTCTTTGTCAAGACATTATTATGTTCTAGACAGAAAATAAAATAAGTCAAGCCAATACATTCATTTGGATCAACATTAACCATGCAATACCGTTCTTTGTCAATCCATTGCTATATTGTAGAAAACAAAATAAGTCGAGCCAATAGATTTTACTTGGATCAACATTACTTTTGTAAATATTGTAATTGGCTTCAATTGCATAATAAAATCCACATCATAAATATGTCCTTTTAGTAACATTATTCTTATCTTAATTACACCGATTGATTTTTCTCAGTGATAATTATAATTATTATTAATAGCTATTTGATTTTTCCTATCTTTTTATCTCCAACCAAATTTTTTTCAAAGATAAACTTGGTACAGATTAGGCGAAATTGTTTAAAAAGTTCATGTTGTTATTTGAATTAACTGCTTTGTCATAATGTAAAATTATTTAACATTTTGACAGCAGTTTTCGTATTTGAAAGTTCATGTGAAGCCTATAAACCTATTTTACTTACTATGTACACTTTGAGCTTTTAAATGCCATTAATAGATTCCACATCTTGTTGTTGCCGTCCATACTGCCAGTTAATTTAACTCTGCCAAAATGTTATCTCACTATGGTTTTTGTATGTCTACAGATTTATTATTGTCATTCTGGAAATGTAGTTATTAAAAATGTTTAATGGCTTGTATGTGAATAAATCCTTTTCAGTATACCAACTCTAGTGTCTGTGGATATTTGTGCAATGCCTCTATTAAATGGAGCTTTAAACGAAGTTGCAGTTCAGGCATAAGGTGCTGTACTTGATTTTATTTTAAAAAAATCTCGAATCCTTTATTTAATTGTCAGAAATGTTTACATTTATTTCTTTTCAACTAAATATAGTAATAACGTTTCTAATCTCATATCAGGTCTATTGAATAAAGGTGGTCAGAAAATATGTTATCTAATTTTTATTGTGTTTTATCTGTGTTTTGTATGCGTGTGTTTACGTGATATTTTCACGACGTAATTTTGATGTTTGAAAATGCGACTGTGGTGACCGAGAACATAAGTACTTATTTTGTGGTTTGTATGATAAAACTTTATAAAATGAGTGATATATAAAATAATGATTAATTTTATGCTTTTTTAACTTTTAGAAAACTACAATATATATCACTAATGAGTTTATGGGGTGGGGTAAAATCGCTTAGAAGTTACGTAAATTTATGTTGGTTTTAGAAAATCATTGCTTTGATTGCGAAGATACAAGATACCCACTGCTATCGGGATTCGAATGGTACAAAATACACTGCTATCGGGATTCGAATGGTACAAAATACATTCCACTCCCGGGTATTGGATTTCGAAGATACAGCATATCTACTTCTCCATAGTGTTTGATGATGAATATACGAAATACAGTACTACTCCAGGGTGTTAATGATGAAGATACAAGATACCTACTACTCCCGGTATTGAATTGCGAAGATACAACATATCTTCTACTTCAGGGTGTTTGATGATAAAGATTGAACATACCTACTACTCCAGGGTGTTTGATGATTAAGATGCAGCATACTTACTACTCACGGGTATTTGATGGTGAAGATACAACATACCTACTACTCCCGGGTATTGGATTGCGAAGATACAATATATCTTCTACTGCAGGAAGAATGATGATGAGGATTCAACATACCTATTACCCCCGGGTGTTTATGATAAAAATGCAACATACTTACTACTCACGGGTGTCAATGGTGAAGATGCAGCACATCATCTACGTCCGGCTTTTTAATGGTTGGCATTCAACATACCTACTACCTATGAGTTTTTGATGGTCAAAATGCTGCGTACCTACTACTCCCGGGCGTTTGGTGTCGAAAATACAACAAACGTACTACTCCCGGGTTATTGGTGGTGAAGATACAAGATATTTACTACTCCTTGGTGGTTGATTGTGAAGACACAACATACCTACTACTCCCGGGTTTCTAATAGTGAGGATACAACGTGCCTACTACTCCTAGTATTTGATGAGACACATAGTTACATAACATACCTTGTCTAACTGTTATTTAATTGCTGTTTAGCAGAGTTTCCAAATTGTGAAGCACCAACATATCGATAACTCATAGCATAGGGAGAGAGAGAGAGAGAGAGAGAGAGAGAGAGAGAGAGAGGGGGGGGGGAGGGAGAGAGAGAGACTTCAAATGTGTAATGTATTTTGTACAGTTACTATTTTGAATGCTTGTTAAAAACTTTAAAGCATTATTTCAACTATTTGTCTCAATAAGTAGTTTCGTATTTCTATTTATTGATAGAAACTAAATGCAACTATTTAGGACCAAAACAGAAAAATTATTTTAAAAGTGCTATGAGATATTGTTGCTTCATGCGACTGCACATAGTTTATTCATAATCAATAGAAGGGTTGGAAAAACGAAGTATAGTGAGTGTGCATCAACTGTCACAGTGTCACTATCAGAAGATTTCTTTCCAGACCTAAAATATGTTCTTCATTCAAATAAAACAGATTAGATACAATTGAAAACCAAAACAATCTTTTGAATCGAGTGCATGTTTTCAGCCTGGGAATGTGAGTCTCGTGTTGAAAATACTAACGTCATTGAAATCAATTAATACTATCCTGAACACAAGGATTTCATAAAAATTACACAAGTTCAACTGGGCAATCTGGGAGGATTTTCCAAAATACTACACAAGCTGAAGTGGAGGATCTGGGTGGATTTTGATGGTAAGATTGTAGCCATGAGCTACAAAATATTCGAGCGCAATATTAGTTTAACACTGTTTACTTAGCTGTAGCGTTCCAGTCCTAATAATCTTTGTATTATCTATTTTCAGTTGATTGAACAACAAGTTCTCACTAGTTATGCAATGGTCTATTGACAGCTTAAATTTTGACATTAGGTGCTCTTGGAGGTGGAGGAAAAATGGAGAATCCGAAAAAAATCCCACCACGTTGTATAAGTGACTACATACCTTTGCAGGTAGATATTTCATTGTCTCTGTAGTTGTATTCCCAAAAAATGTCCCTGGATTTTAAAGAGTCAACTTCTTTCAGTTTCACCCACATTCTGCTTTTTGCAGTTCAAACAATACACTACATAGATTAAATTGTTAGCACATGGAGGATGTTGCTAAATTCAAGCATATATACCTGTTTTCTAGACTTGTTCTATGTCTGAATGAATTAAATAATTACGCAGCTTACAACCGTCAAGTCCCCACTTAAAACTACCCGGTTTGTCGATGCATGGTAGTATAGGGATCTCTAAAATGTCTCTCATGTTCTTACTGCCTTTATAAGAGTTAACCAAAGTGGATATTTCAAAATGGACAATTGACATAATTTTATTTCCTGTTTTTGCTGCGAATATTTATCTTTTTTAATATCTCAGATTTCATATTCCTATGTTCCCTGATTTTATAAAATATTTGTCGTAGTCTTGCAAATAGGCAATAAACAAGCGTTGCGAAAGTATTGTTCATTGTTTTAGCTTTAATGGGATCACAGTATTTGGAATTTAATATTGCCCCTGAATGAACTTATGCATGAATACTATTCTTATGCACTAATTGATGAGTGTCAGTTTGCTGGAAATATACCCTAGTAACCAGACTATTTCCCTATCAAAGTTATTTCTCTTGTAATTTGTTGCATCTAAGAAATCTACACTTTCCTCACTAATTTTTGTTTTAATTTTAGTTGATAAGTGATGGTTATTCATCACATCCAGTTAGGAAACTCCTTTAGTTCTTCTCTGAATGAGTCCAAACGAAGAGAATATCATCAGTACATCTAACATAGAAAAATGGTAGACTTTAAGCCTAGGCAAATATTTATATATTCCATACAGCAGTACACTTGTTTGCATAAGATGGGGCAGACGTGTTCATCATAACTGTACCTTTCTTTTGGAGATCATTTTTGTTTCCATTAAAATTTAAATCGTTCTTATCACACAAGCAGACAGATACAACTACATAGATACATATATGAATATGTAGACAGATTGAGAGATAGATGTGTGTGTGTGTGTGTTTGCGTGTGTGTTGCGGGGGAGGAAGAGATGGGTTGATATAATTAGGTGGAAGATGTAATGACAGACGGATAGACAGACTACCTTTTGAATTAATAGTCGCTATGAAATGAACTGTGCATACCTATCCATGTGAGCTGGTATTCTATTTCGGGCTTGTGAGTATACATAAATATTTTGATGAGATACCATTTCACGTATTGCTATAATAGGTACGACTTTGCATTATCGAAAGCCTCAAGCAATTTGTACTCATTACAATTATTTTACCATGGTATTACTCAATGATTTTAACAGATTTCACCAATAGCTATACGTGGCTGGAACAAACATCCCTCAATTACATAATATATATCCAACGATTCGCATATATAAGCTACATAGTTAAGTCAAACAGTACTTCCATAGACTCCAGCCTGTCTTTGAGTTGACGATGAAGACTAGTGTATTTAATTTTGTTGAATATATATATATATATATATATAATATATATATATATGTATGTATATCTAAATATATATATATATATATATATGTACATACATACATACATACATACATACATACATACATACATACATACATACATACATACATACATACATACATACATACATACATACATACATACATACACACACACATTCTGTTTTGGGGCCTTACAGGTAGCATATTTTCATAACTTTTAAAAGCCTTTTGTAAAATTCAACTGTCTAAAACTTACAAATAGCATTAAAATCGATGGCAAGTTAAGACGAAAGGACAATGCACCCTGAGCAAATATTTGCCCAAGGTTGTTAAAAAGGCAGTTGATACGTTATAAACCAAGTGTATGTTAATTCTGAATTGATGATAAAAGTGGACTAGAAAAAGTGACAGAATCGTATACAGGCCACATCTAAACAAAACATTTTCTTTAAAAAAAAAACAATTAAAAAAAGAAGAAAAAAGAAAAGACTGAATGTATAAAGGGCGCACACAAGCTAAAACAAATACCTTATAGGAAATATTTAATCATAATTGTTTACATTTTACAGAAGTTGAGAGTTTTCAGAAGAACCAGACTCGAAATTTAAAACAAATCTGCAAATTCAAACTTTTATGTCAGAATTCCTAATGCAGCATAATGTGTATCGTGTAGTATTTTAACAATATATTTATTTTGTAATTTTCTCGAGCATATTATTTCAAAACATGAAAGTAACACATATGATTTCTTTATCGACATCACTATCCTTGACACTTGTAAATATGTACTCAGATATCTATGCTTACTATTACTATTGGATGAAAGTTTTCAGTATACACTTTAAACTGCAACGTTTTGTGCATAATAACAGCAGCAGTAGTAGTAGTAATGATTTTTACCAGTATACACTTTAAACTGCAACGTTTTGTGCATAATAACAGCAGCAGTAGTAGTAGTAATGATTTTTACCAGTATACACTTTAAACTGCAACGTTTTGTGCATAATAACAGCAGCAGTAGTAGTATTAGTATCAGTGGTAGTATTCATCATCATCATCCAGAACGTTTGAACCAATGGATATACAAAATATTTAAAAAAAAAAACAAATATTAATTTCTCTTGTATCCAATGTTAAAAAAATTTGTTATGTGCGGTATGATATTGCATATATTGTTTATATTTTTTATTAAGGCAAAAGTATACTCTTGAATATATGACCAGATTATGCCAAAATTTACAATAAAATATACAAAAATGCTTTGCTACGTTAGGTTTGTTAGCAGAAAGCAATTCACCAAAGGAAATAAAGAAATTGAATAGTAATCTATGTTAAACGCGTTTTAAACGTAAATAATGTTACTTTACGATATGCCATAAAATGGTCTAAGGTTAACTCCAGTCTGCCTCCTAAGTAAAGAATATGTGATTTCTGACTATCCACAATACAGGTTTGCTTATTATCCCTGCTCATTGGAGCAATTCTGTTGTCAAACTCTTACATTTTAGAGGTCAGTAGTTCTTGCAAGTAGTCCACAATCCAATAATACCTAAATGGATGTGATCGGGACTTTTGAAGTTTTAGGTTAGCGCGGCTTTCATACAAGCAAGTCGTTTCGACACAGAAATCTGTCGTCACATAATGATATGGAGGCACATTGTATATTTGGTTACTAAACGTTTTCGTTTTCAAAATGAAATGACTCATTGGACACGTATACTTACTGAAATAATAAAATATACTGAATTACATCTTATTACCTTCTTTATCGAGTTCAGTATAATCGCACTTGCAATTGCTCTTAATATTACCTTAGGTTTATGTCACCCATTTACTTTTTTTCGTTCATTATATCCATGCAAAGTACTTATAAAATATGGCTGTAAGAAAGAGATAAAATAATCTAAAGAGTCGTATGCTGAGAGTAACACCAAAAAATATATAATACGGTCACGAAATTTATTGATATATTACGAGCAGGAGCGATTTGTGATCTTGATTGTCCAAAATGTGATTATTTTTAAATTTATATTTATTTATTTATTTATATATTCATTTATGTATTTATTTATTCTTGTATCGAGTAATGTGAACTCACTAAAGTTCGTTTGTTCGTTCACTATGTATTCTCCGACTTTGTCTTATCTCCATCTTCCCAGCAACAACCGACGCAGAAACGGTCTGGCTGAGAGATGTGACCAAAAGATTCCTGATAGAAAAACATACTCTCGATGACCCTGACCTCCCTGACCATTTATCCTTTCATCTCAAGCGCAAGTCACATGCTCTGACCTTACACTTGAAGAGGAATCATCATATTGATCCAAATGCTGACGTCTACATTGTGCGGAAATTGAAAGACGGTCAATCCCTTCTGGAAAAGACACGAAATTTGGAAAAGGAGGTAAGCTTTCAACGAATTACAACAAAAATTACAGATGTATTAATCGCTGTCTTCTTAAAAGTACACGATGATGAATTTGGATTTTTTACGTGTTCGGCGATTCCGTCATGTACGTCTGTTTAATGGGTGCACCGCACCCTTATTAATTGATCGCCAGGTGGGTTGCGAGGCTGCAAAACACCTGCCGCTTTAAAGTGTGCAAAGCACACTGTGTGCAAAGCTCACACCACTCCCTCGCTTCATGGTTTCCCCACTAATGGGGTTCATTTAAGGCGTGATATGGGAGTGTGTGTACAGTTACTTCTACCTGTACATAGGATTAGAACCACAATATTTTCAGGTTACATGTACATGAATGAATGTCTGGAGTGGAAGGTTGTACGGTGTTGGCATGGTAGGGACGAAGCGTGACGAAGTACTGAAACACCATGAACGTACATGATCAAATTCTGTCCAGTTAGCTAAGTTGGGCTGTCCCCAAAACCAATTACACTGGTATACAATTTTTTCGAAGTCGTCTGCTTCAGAGATAAAATGTGCTTTTTATTAGGGATTTTCATGTGCTGAATTCAAATATGACAATTAAAACAACTGATTGGCTACTATTTCCAAGATATTTCAATTTTTACATCTATGTATATTGTGTACATAGTAGACTTTTAATCATAAATTGTAAACCTAGGTCTTTTCTGGTGTTTATGGTTGCTTTACATGATAATATTTCACCTGTTCTGTTTATGTAACACTTTAAAAAGCAGCAAAAGGGTTATATAAATAAAAAATATATTGAAACAAAAGTACAAAAAACTATTATGTATATATACATAGACATATATATATATATATACATATATATATATATATATATATATATATATATATATATATATATATATATATATATACTCGTCGCTTCTTGGCTTGTCTCTTGTATTCATTAAATGGAGCATCTCTTGTCACTGTCCAGCAATAGTCTGCAAGCATCGATGGGCTCCATTTGCCCTGATAGCGTTTCTACATTGTTGCAATGTCCTGGTGAAATCGTTTGCCATGCTCGTCGCTCACTGCTCCGCAGTTCGGTGGAAAAAAATCTAGACGAGAGTCCAAAAAATGTATCTTTAGTGACATGTTGCAACCAAGGCTTTTCTATGCCTTGAGGAGGTTTTCCAAAAACGCCCTGTAGTTGTCTGCCTTGTTGTTTCCGAGAAAATATATTGCCACTAACTGGAAGGCTTTCCATGCCGTCTTTTCCTTGCCAAGCAGTGCACGGTGAAATGCATCATCTCGAAGAAGTTCACGTATCTGAGGACCAACAAAGACACCTTCCTTTATCTTAGCTTCACTTAACCTTGAAAAGTATCCACGGAGGTACTTGAAAGCTGCTTGTATTTTGTCCATGGCCTTGACAAATTTCTTCATCAGACCCAGCTTGATGTGCAAGGGTGGTAACAAAATCTTCCTTTATTCAACAAGTGGTGGATGTTAAACAGTTTTCATCCCAGGCTCCAATGACTGTCGGAGTGGCCAATCTCTGTTGATGTAGTGGGAATCTCTCGCACGACTATCCCATTCGCAGAGAAAACTGCAATACTTTGTGTATCCAGTCTGCAGACCAAGCAAGAGAGGAAGAACCTTGAAATCGCCACAAAGCTGCCACTAATGTTGGTCATAGTATATGCACCTCAAAAGTTATTTAATGTTTTCATACGTTTCCTTCATATGGACTGCATGACCAACTGGAATTGATGGCAAAACACTGCCATTATGCAGCAAAACAGCTTTAAGACTCGTCTTCGATGAATCAATGAACAGTGTCCACTCATTTGGATCATGAACGATGTTGAGGGCTGCCATCACACCATCGATGTTCTTGCAGGCTACAAGATCACCTTCCATGAGACAAGATCCTTTTGACTGTCACGGAACATGGAAACCCTAACATCACCTGCCATGAGATTCCACTGCTGTAGTCTGGAGCCCAACAGCTCTGCCTTACTCTTGGGTAGTTTCAAATCCCTGACAAGGTCATTCAGTTATCCTTGTGTTATGAGGTGTGGTTCAGAGGAGGAGGATGGGACAAATTATGGGTCATGTGACATTGATGATTCAGGACTAGAAGTTTCATCCTCTTCCTCTTCCTCGTCTGACTCAAGTGAGAATGATTCTGGTGCATCAGGAACCGGCAGTCCTTTTACGTTGGGTACTGGACGTATAGCTGACGGAATGTTTGGATAATGCACAGTCCACTTTTTCTTCTTTGACACATCTTTCGCAACTGGAGGCACCAATGCAGAAGTAACAATTGCTGATATGATCTGTTGGCTCTCTCCAAATCATTGGCACTGCAAGAGGCATAGATTTCCTTTTCCTGTTCAAGTACTGGCGACGATTTGTTGCACAAGTGTTGCAGCATATGTGTGGGGCCTACATCTTGTCCTGATCTCCAATTTTGCAGCCAAAATAAAGGGGATAGGATTTCTTAACCATAGTGGTTATACTGCTCTTTGTGATGCAAAAGTCACTTCACCACAGACACAGCAGAAGTTATCTGCATTGTTCACACAAGTACGAAGCATCTCAGCTCACTTTGGCTAAACAGAAATGTGCCCCTTTGCAAAGTCAAACACTGACAAATAAGAGAGCACGACACTGTAAGATTTGTAGAGCTGATATAGGGCAATTTCTTCAGCAGAGTGATGTAGGCCTAGTTATGATTGCATCATCCATGACTTCTAGGAATAACATGATGCAATTCATATTATGTATGACGCAATACCAGCTTCAGATTCCATCATTCATTGTTTTGCCTAAAAAGCAAGTACTGTCCCAACCCAGTCATAGATTTGTTCATAGATCTAGTCAAAGATGTATTTTAGTCATTTCTGGTTTAAATTTAGATCTCGTCCCTTTATAACTCACTTATCCTCCGCCATTCCCAAGTCAAGGGTCGTATATACTGACCCAGTATAATATCGTTAAATCTAGAGTCAATCAACAATTTTAAGCATCATTTTCGTTCTCAGTGACCAAGAATTAGTAAAGTTTGACAACATTTATTGCGGAAGCATTTTGGCTGTAGACCAGTGTTGTGTGTAAGCCACATATTTAATTATGGCAATTCTTACAGTTACAAATTTCTTTATTTGTTTCATGAATCCATTAAGTTGTAAATTTGGCGTACATGGTGTTCATAATATGCCCAAAAATAATACCAATCCGCGAGTACAAGTTACTCATATCATTTTCGTATCACGCACAAATTACTAAATTCAAGGTTATATTTTTGACGGTGGATCAAAATAAGTCAAATTTGTGATATAAAGAGTCTAATCGAAAGGGGTTTTTAAAAACCCCATACAGTCAGGCAAATTTGATCAGTCTGCTCGGGTGATGGAGCCTTCTCGGTAGAATGGTCTGTTCTCAGTCTCTCCCAGGTTTTTATCGGACAGGCTGACTCTGATCCGGCCGTCAACAGCAAATCGTCTGAGGAAAGGGCGATATGTGTCGCCTACCTCTGTGGGTGGGTGCTCGGCTAACCTGGGTCTGCGTCGTAGGCTGCGTCTTCGCAGCACGCTTCCATTGTGCCAGCGTTTTCCTCCATGCTCCTTTATATGTTCAGCCCCAGGCATGGCAGGCTGCACCTGCTGCGTCGGGGTACTTCCGGAGGGTCTGTGCCTGTCCATTGTACTCCTCGACTCGGCTTCGGCTCCTAAGGGGCTTTGCTTTGGTGGTGAGGGTAGGTTGTCCATCTTCTGTGCCGTACTGCCACGTTCCTGCAGGTATGCCCCTGACTTCGGAATTACCATCTGCCGCTTTTATTACTGCTTACTGTTGTATATATATTTTGGTAAATAGTCTCCTGTCTCTCAACTCCACTTCAATCTTTTTCAGAATTTCATTCAGCTTTTTCCACTTAACCCGGTCAAATACTTTCTCAAAATCGACAAAGCAGATGAAAAGTTCTTCCTCATGTTCTAGACTTCGTTCACGCAGGATTCTCATCACCGCTACTGTTTCTCTCGTTCCTCATCCTTTCCTAGATCAAAAGTGAGTCTTGCTGATGAAATAATTTGCTTTCGCCGCTAACCGGTTTGTCAATACTTTTAACATGATTTTGGATGCATGTGAAAAAATACCGATTGTTCTGTGGTCTGCACATTCTACAGCGTAGCGTAACTATTATCGAAGTTGTAAAATCCTCAGGCCACTCACCTTTTACATACATATCTTTGCACAGAACACTCAACTCTTTTTTAGTTTTCTCTCCGAGACAACTGATAAACTTTGCTGGTATACCGTCAACTCCCTCTGCTTTTTCAACTTCGAGCTCCTTAATTGCATTTCTCACTGCCGCTTCTATTAGTTCAGGTCATTTTTCGTCAGCTCCAACACTGTCTTCATTTTCGAGATGTATGTCCTCCATTCTGGGTTTGCCTTCTTTATCATACGATTCTCAGATTACTCCTCCCATCTATTGCGGATCTTTTCAACTTCTTTGAGCCCGACACCATATTTGTCCTTAATTGCTATGCTTTTGTTCAACCGTTCTAGATTTGGTAAGCTCCTTGACTTTCGCATACACAATATTCATTTTACCAATTTTGTCCAGCATAGCCAGCTCAGAACATTGCATTTCTCACCATTTGTCTCTTCCTTCTTCAGTTTCTCTCCTTAACTCATTGTCAAGCTGTCTATATATCCTTTTACCTTCTAACGTATTCAACCACTTTGTTTGCCATCTTTCGTCCATCTTTTAGATCATTTTCGCAGTTATCAATGGTTTCTTTATTCTATTACTCTTGTTTCTATCCGATGGTTTCCACTGCGCTATTTAGAATCGTTTCTTTAAAAAATTTCCACCTTGTGTTAACGTCTTTTTTTTTCCATTTCCATGATTGTTAATCTTTTCTCGACAAATTCTTTAAATTAAACTATTCTCTTTCAAACGTTCGAGGTTCCATTTTTTATAATCTTCCCTTTTCTAATTTTCTTCAGTTGTAGACCAGCTCTCATCATCACCAAGCTATTGTCCGAGTTAACATCTTCACCAGAATAAACTGAATGAATTCTTAACACTGTTTCTGTATCTATGCCTAACTAGTACATAATAAAGTCTCTCACCTGGGCTCATCCATGTGTATCTTCTTTTTTCTTGTTGAAAACGTGTGTTTGTCACCAGCAGTTTTTTTGTTCCACAAAATTCGACTAATTTCTCTCCTCTCTCGTTTATTCTACAAAGACCGAAATTTCCGATTTCTTTACCATCGTTTTCTTTTCCATCTAAGGCGTTTCAATCTCCCATTACAACTAGATATTCATTTTCTTTCTCTGAGTCGATTAGTTCCTCCATTTGTTCGTACATGTCTTCTATGACATCGTCTTCACTTGATGACGTTGGCATATATATATATATATATCTGCACAATCACTAAATCTCTCGGTTCTGCTTCAACTTTTACCATCAACAATATATCGCTATGTTGTACTACTTTTGTCACCCTTTTACCTGTGTCTGCATCCAAAATGATTGCTACGCCTCTTTCACTCTTTACCCCTCCTGCGTGAATCACTCGATATACGTCGTCATAGTCATCTCTATTTAATTTTCAACTCACTTCACTCAATCCGAGTTTGTTTAACTCATTTCTCTCCATTTCACGTTTAACATTTGCTAACTTTTCTTTTCCGAGCATCGATCTTACGTTCCAGGCACTAATTTTAATAGTCTTGCACTATTCAAGCAAAGTATGTATCTGTCTAAGTTGTTTAAAGACAAAAATACTAGAAAAGGCGCGTATATTGTCAAAACTATTTGTAAAAAAAAATATGAGTTTTAATAAACAATACATTTTTTGGAAGATGACGGTTATAAACACAGCATATGAAGAAATTAGCATACATAATAAGTTCATCTCAGAATATAACTCAAGCCAGAAGAAGATACGTCAATTAATAAAGAAAATACATTAAAATAAGTCATACGAGATATCATTTAAAAAAAAATATAAAATACAAAATACATAACAGCAAGAAACAAACAATAAAAAAAAAAATACTGTATATACAAATAAGTGGTGCTAGCACAAATAAGTACGTGGCTGACTAACACTCAATGCCCGTGACACAAAATCTAGATTACGGGATTCCATAAATGCAAATGTGTAAAAAGTTGACGATTGTATAAATAGGTAAGTTGGTGACTACAAACTACAAAAAAGTGTATGGGAAGTCATAAAGAAAAAAAGGCATCACAAGGATATGTTAAGAATAACTGTGTGTTCAGATCACAGAATGTAGAAAACAAACTGGTTTAGGAAATATAATATGACTCTATGGGTGGTGAAGCTTTAAATATAAAATATATCAATAAATCACCCTAGGGACAAAAGAGTTATATACCGAGGCGGGCATTTTGCAAAAAAAGTCTAAAAAAATAAACAAATAAAAATGAAAGATATTAAAAAGTCATTTTTTTCAAGTTGAACAATATGAAATATATATATATATATATATATATATATATATATATATATATATATATATATATATATATATATATATATAGAGAGATAGATAGATAGATAGATAGATAGATAGATAGATAGATAGATAGATAGATGTTTTTATACATTTTTAAAAATCTTTAATATAAAGTCTATTCATTCAAAGAAATGCAAATTAGTAAATATTCTACGGTGGTAACAACCAAGATTTGTATGCATTTGTCAATGTCTTTGAGTCATACTTGAAGAAAATAATCATTTGGAAAATTAGAGAACTTGTTTCTGTGAAACTACAGCTAGACTACATAGCTCCTTCAAAAACTTATGAAACGGCTTACTAAACAAGTAGCAAAAGATGCGTACAGGGCATTTTACGATAGGCCAAAGCGTATGAACATTATTTGACATATAATAAACCAAAGTTTGACAGGAAAAAGCAAAGTTAAGAAATGGGTGACTGATAGGAATTAATATTTAATTTTGGACATAGATATGTATCCACTGCTCAGTGAAAATACATATACAGAGTTGCCTTATTTGTGAAGAGCAAAAAGGCTTGCATCAATGTACAATATACTTGCATAAGATTTTTCTTTTAATCTGTGAGATCAATTTTAAATACTCCACACAAAAATCCACATAAACAATCAAAATACAATTTGAATACGTACTCAGTTTGGTTTAATAGATGATCGATAAAAGTTGAAGACATAAGTAAATTGGAAAAAAAAAATTGGTTTCGTTATAATTAAAGATTTATCAAGTCTACTATCAATCGAAGGTCAATAAAGCAGAAACAAACAAAGCTTATGTAAAAGAAACATGCTTGCATTTTCTCAATCCACCAGAAAAGTTATCTGAATACAAGAAACTAGGTTACAGTGTAGAGAACTCTCTCTCTCTCTCTGTCTCAATATATGAAGAGGGGCAAGTTGTGGAATTTAAAAATTATTGTAATCAGTTTAAAGCTCCATTTGTTTTTTATGCTGACTTTCAATCTCTCAACCTACCACACTCAGTCTCAATGTTGTGCATCATTAAAATGTAATAGTGATACTTATCCAAAATATATATCTCAGACTGAAATCAGAAAAATCAACAAGAAAGCAAAAACATATAAAGAAGATTATTCAGTGTTTTGCATCTGTGCGAAGACAATTCACAAATCGTACAAACCAATAGAATACAAAGTACCTGATTGTATGAATGTTTTTAAAAGTGCTTGGGAAAGATAGCAAACATAATGTTTTGCGAATCAAAACCTTAAAGTTAAAAACCCATTGTGTTCACAGAGGATGAGGATAGACAATACAGTTCAACGGAAATTGATCATATATGTGAGAAAACATTTAAATGTTAAAGTTCTTAACCATGATCTCTTAATTAGAATATATATATATATATATATATATATATATATATATATATATAGATATCTATATATAATGTTCATAACGATTGAACATTGAATTATAAATATCCAAATTCATATCTTTGTTTATTCGCAGCCACTCAGGATATTATTCACAACACTTTATGAAAGGGATGTGGTCGAGGTCTCGATCATGATATATAAATTATACTTAATATTATTATATCAAGGTATATATCAATTAGTATGGACGTTTGTTCATGAAAGAAAAGTGATAATTGTGAAACGCACGTTAATATATATATATATATATATATATATATATATATATATATATATATATATACATATATATATATATATATGAATCAAGCTCTTCCAAAGTTAGCTAAAAATTTAAATTATACAAACTTTATCAAAACAATGGACTCTTTGAGCAGATGAAACCCTGAGTCCATCAAAAATATATGTATCCGTAGGAATACGTTTATAGCTTTTGAAAAACGTAATGAAACAATGCAACAGCTATACCGTCCGAAGAAAAGTATTATTCATCACTTAAGTATTCGAACATATTCACGATGATTAGCATTATGCAAAAGATGTAATGTTACTGTTAAGCCTTAAAAGATCAAATTATGTGACATCTTCAAAGAGCTTAGAAAAATTTATACAAAACATTGCAAACCTGACACATCGTAGTATGTCTCTGTACAGGTTTAGCACATAATGCAAGTTTAAAGATATCGGATGTTAACATCTTATTAATAACTGATCATAATATAATTTTGATGATTACAAGTGGAAAATACGAAAGTATTAGGATGATGCCACATAGATCTGCAAAAGTAAATCGAGAAGTCTTTGGGGACGTAAATGATACTATTCATTCAAAAAATGTATAAATTCTAATAACCTGTATTTTGGTCAATGTGCTAACATTTTTACATCCAAAAAATCAGATGAGCAAATGATAAATAAATGAGATGTCTTACAGAAAATCTGTTACAAAACATGACAAAACGGATACTGGTTGCATTATTGAAGTGGGTTTTGAAATACCAACAAAACTAAACGCTTCATTTGAAGACTACCTACTTGCACCTGAAACAAAATTGCATCTGATGAAAATGATTTATCTCTATTCCAAAGAAAATTGATAACTGATTACAAAAGCCAAACCCCAACTGTTATGAAGTTGCTGACTACACTGAAAAACAAAACACAAAAGAATGCTGTATATTACGGAAAATTAAAGCCATACATGAAATTGGGTTTGACAATAACGAAAATACATAGAATCGCCTTGTTTGAAGAACAGCCGTAGCTTAAATCATACATTGAACTGAATACGTGTTTGAGAAAAAAGCCAACAAATGAATTCGAGAAAGACTTCTTCAAATTAGTGAATAACGTTGTAATCGGCAATCAGCTGGACAGTTTTAGAAACATAACAAGTGTTAGAATATGTACAGATGAAACGAAGTTTTCAAATGTCACAAAGGTTTATCAATTCCAAGGAAAACACTTATTCACGATGGTTTGGTGTTAGCCAGTAGAAAGCACAAAAAGATCAAACTCAACAAACATATATATGGTGGATTTGTAAAACCCAAACTATCGCATTTGTGGATTTATACTGTCTACTATAACAAGCCAAGATCCAGCTACGAAGAAATATGAAACGTTTGATGGCAGATACAGATTAATTATGCATATATGACGAAACAGTACATTTTGTAGAGTCATGACATCCATACACTAACATCCATAACAAATACAATGAAAATGTATTTGTATTTTTCTTAACTATCAGAAGGCTGGTAAAACATATTCACTTTAGTTTAGATCTGTTTTTAATTTTTTCCGGATGGTTTAAATCATTTTGTCATCACCAATATGAGTATATGCGTACATAGACAAACATCGTCCAGGTTGTTTCAGCATTGAGTCACTAAACCTTGTTTGTCAATTTTTATTTCAAGCAGAAAGTGTCTTTGATCTGTTTTCATTGAATTCTGAAGTTGTTCTTAAGTAATAGTCTATTTTTTAGCATCATCTACTTTTTAAATGTTAGCTTTTGCGCCCCAATTTTAACTGCTGAGGTTTGCTTTACTTGTGAGTAACACATTTTAATTCTATTTCACATGATACTATATCTGTATTCAAATTGTTTAGAGTCAATCCAATTATTATGACATTCTTATGTCCCTAATATGTGTTTCTTTTACACTGTAGATTTTTGCGTTCAAATTTATTTTCAATGT
The DNA here is from genome assembly GCA_029931535.1 of Margaritifera margaritifera. Taxonomy (NCBI): domain Eukaryota; kingdom Metazoa; phylum Mollusca; class Bivalvia; order Unionida; family Margaritiferidae; genus Margaritifera; species Margaritifera margaritifera. Next base: position 4,700,234 of record JAQPZY010001596.1, on the reverse strand, counting down.
CTAATGAATACGCAAAACTGTGCATATTTCTAATGCGACAAAACAAGTATATATATATTTTCAGGAGAAAATATTTGGATATTATTATATATCCAGCTTGTCATTTCCTATGCAAATGCAGTACGTGTGATGATCCAGTAAATTTTTTAAATTATTGGACGTCGTCAAGCACTTGTTTGGTGCTGCCAAGCATATAAAAAACCCAATACGTTTGCTTCTGCATAATCGTATGCGTTGGAAGTAGTGAAGGAACTGCCTTTGAAGGTTCTTTAAAAACGGTTGCCAAGTCAAATGCAGACGCTATGAAATCGGTCGTTGACAATGCAGATGATTTGATGGCCTGGCTATTAAATTTAACATCTGAAAATATTAAAGTGACATTTGATTAGACCATTTAAGACATCAAAAACACCCACAAAACAAAATCAAGATCGTTCTCCTCATCCTGGGCATGCAATTCAAGTCAGCTCTGGGAATAATTTAGCAAATCAGAACATGAATGTTTCTGAGGAAGAAATTGACGTTACTAAACTCATTGAAAGACAGAAACAGAAACAAATTTAGGTAATAAAAGCAATGGATATAAAAAAAAAATGTCTAAAGGTGGGTTTGCTAGAAAATTCCGTAAAATGAACCTAAAGTAAAAGGGTCTTGGAAGCAAATTACAGCGCCCCCCCCATCTCCCGATCACGCCTCCCCCCCCACCCCGTCCGCTGTGCACTTAGCACATTATTACTTCTTCAACGCGATCTTAAAAAAGTAAAACTCCGAATTTGCCTTCTTTGTAACTCCAGTTCATAAAGATAGGTTTAATCTATACATGGATGTTTGGTATATTCGAGGCCAATGGGGAGAAAAACACTCGGTCAGCTGATTAGTACTACAGAGAAATCTTGACTGGCAAAGGCTATTGCAAACAGGAATAATGACCATTCGTGTAATGTTTTTTGAGCTTTGATTTGATCGCAGAAATATATACATGTTGGCTTCAAAACTCACAAACTGTATCAGATTTACTAGACGTCTCTTTAGTTCTCTGGCGATTGAGTCATATCAATTTTAAATTGTAGCTGGTTGTTTACACTATGTAATTTTTAATCAGAGTTTATTGCTTTTTTGAACTTTTGAGTTGTGTTTCAATCATTGGGGATCAAAAGTTTCTTCATTAGTTTTTTTATTGTTGCAGTTATTCGCTCTGTATTTTTTAATGTGCATTTCAAGGTTGTAATAACCATCATGAATAATTCTTGTTTCATTGTGGTCATTGACGTAACAAAGTATATTATTTTAAGTTCATCAGAGACATTACAGTAACCACCATTAAAATATATTCTCTGTAATGAAATATGCATTCTGTTATCAATTGGAATGGCAACATATATGTAGGTTTCAGGGTGACCGTTGCTTGTCATATAGATCTCAGCGTTCATGTATATAGCAATAAAGGTTAAAGTTAATAGTTTTCTTCTGTTTTTCAGTCAGTAGCTTTCTTCTGTGTTTCTTTCTGTATACGAGTATTCCTGCTGTAATGTGTTCTTCTTTTGTATATGTTACACTATTGCATTAATATAAAACAACAACAACAACAACAACAACAACAACAAAAACAAAACACTGTTCAAGGTTCATTTCGCTCTTGGTATAGCCCAGAAGTTGCACCGTAGGTGCTTTGTTGCTATCACTGTGTTTATCATATCATTGATATTGTTCAATTTGGTGATGGCAGATGCTACTATTTCATCATTTGTTGTAAGCTTTATTTCAAAATATCTTATCATTGAATGCGTTCAAAACAATTCCTACAACTCCTGTGCTAAATCCCGTAAAGGCTGGTGAACCAACTATACCAGTAGCTATTCCTAATGAACACAAATAAGTTTCTCAAACACCTAGGCTGAAACTGTTTCCAAACCTGCCACAAACCAATTCGAAACACTGTATACAACTTTGCAGTTATTTCTCATACCTTGATCAGTCAAATTCTAATCCCGTTATATATTTGTCAGATGTTCTAGTGCTGCTGTCTCAGATGGATTTTCACTCACTTTCTAAGCTTCTTAATTTACTGAGTTACAAGTATGTCAGGTAAAGATCATTTGCTAGGTAGTCGAATGTAAACTGCTTCAACGAAACTGGTAAGATTAGGTTGGCAACTTCCCCAATATCCATTGTTTACTTTGGACCAATTGTAAACCTCAATAAGATTTTCAAAAGTGTGCTGTAGGCAACAATTAAAGCAAAACTAAATGTTGCACAGAAAATTGTGCTGATGTTTGTTGTTTAGCTCAATATTTCCTTGTTTTTTTTTAGAAAGGTTAGCAATCTAAATTGTGAGCTAGCAATTTGTCATGTAAAAGTCCACTTACTATCAGGCAGTCGATTGCGAACTGAATAAACGAGAAAGGAATCATAAGCTTTAAAACTTACTAAGTGCCAATTGTTGATGGTTAACCTATTGACATATTAAACAACTTCTTGAAAAGATGATTTATGTACGTGGTAAAAATGTTTTCATATTGCTTTTTGTATCGCTTGACATTTTCTTTTTTTTTATCTCTTTAAGTTATATCAGTTCATGATGTGATAGAATTATAACATTGTTGTATATCAAATTAAACTGTTTCATATCAATGCTATTGTTATTTGATTTGAATACATCGGCATAAGGTAAAGGTATTTTCCATTCAGACAATAATTTTAATGTCTTTTGTCTTATTCGATGAAATGCATTAAAATATCGCAGACATGGGTAAAGTGTTACACTCGTTGGCTTTTTCAATCTGGAATCTAGTTATCAACGATAAAGTTTTAATTTAGCTAACTAACAAAATTATTGCGTTGGACAATTTCTACCTATACTTTTTATATGGAATTTGCTTTTGTGTAAATAAATACATTGAGCCTTTAGTTACTGTTTTTCCACATTCACGTGTAATTCTATATTTATTTTCTCTAGAATATGTTAATTTCCCTTATTGCAATCCCATATTAATCTTGTTTCTTTTACACATTCTATACATATGTGGTATTTTGTATTTTGTATTTAGTTTTTCGATTCCCTTTATCAGTTTTTCAATTTTGCATATGTAACATTTTGCAAGACCCATTGTTTCTTTAAGACAAACCTCATCTGAATATGATTGTAGCATTAATTTCAGCAGTTTAATTTCAATTACTATCGCATGAAAGTTCTATGAAAACTAAATATTCAAACATTGTGAATCAACACATTACGAAAGATGTACTGGGTTTTATTTTATTACTATTATGTGCAAATTCTTCCTATATCTACCAATTTTAATATTTTTGTGCTCATTTCTTATGATGGAAGTAGTTATGTATAAATTAAAACTGTTCATGATAAAAGTTTATCCAGGCAAAATGCATCATTCATTGAGTATTTGCATGAGTCACTGCAATATCTTATTGGAATGAAATTTGAAAGAAGTTATATGATTTTTATTACCCTTTATTTTATTCAAAATCTCAAAGAGCAGCTTGTAGTCGTTTTATCAATATAAATGTTGTTCAGCGTTTCAAAGGTGTGGTTGGAAGAAAATTCATATTTATATGTTCTGTCTTTTCATTACTTCCATGATGGCATTATTACAATGGTAGGACATTGCCTATACTGTAGTCGCCATATCACGTTTTTCATTTCTTACATTTTGTTGTTTACCTGTGATGATTTTGTGATTTTCTTTTCTTATTCCTTCTGGGTTTCTGTACATAACAATTCACACGACCTGCATGCATTAATGCCTTCATTGGGTACCGACCTTGTTTCTCTACATTTGTCACATTCTTGAAAATTGGTATCTTTCAAATTCTTAAAGTTTGCATGTTCCTTAATACTGCTATATATGCATTGTGCTTCCGTCATCGTCTCCAGTGGAGAGTGTGTCTTTGAGAAATCATTTGCTTTCGCGTAATACCGTGTGAACTCAAAAAATACTGGTCGTTCACCTTGGGAAGCCGTATTTTTGAATCCACATCCGATGATACATTTAGTAAAAGTCGCACGTACTTTTGAAAAGCTTACACGTTCTATTTTTTACAACTCATGACCATAACCGAAACATTTAAGAACTGCTCACCTAGTCACCTAAAGAGTCAGCTTAGAATCAACTCTGCCTATTTATCTACGTACCTACCTACTCTTCCAAATACCCACTACCTAATCATCCACATAACTAGTCAACCTCAAACTATACTACATACACAGTTACCTATATACTCACTCACCCACCCAAATAGCTACTTAGGTAACAAACTAACTGCAATCAACTTACAAACTTGTCTACAGACCTATTTGCACAAATATCTACTTGATGAAATACCTACCAACCTCCCTACCTACCTTCCAATCTAAATCTACGCCTTTTTATTTCAATAGAATGTGGCTTACTACCAAGACAGGGAGAATGGGGCATTCATGACCGCAGAATGTGTGAAAAGATCAAGTGGACAGTGTGACATACTCATCGTAAGTATATTAATGCATTATCAAGTATAACATGTACTGGCCGTATTCAGCACAACTGTGTCACACTCTTTGTACCAGCTCATATGTCATTAATGAGTACACAAATTTCATCATGATACTGTGTAATCGTCGTGATCAAAATGGCAATGGAATTAGCCTAAGGCGGTTAATTCGAAATCCAGAAGTCTAGGGTTGGACACAATCACTGCAACATAGACACGATGAAATACCACCATACCATGGCCGCATGTAAAAATAGCGCTCCAAAGGCAGCAACAATATCCCTTGTTTTTGTAGACCTACGTAGTGGTAAGTCAAATGCTACAGACAGTATAGTCCCATAAAAGATCTAAGACAAAGGATTAGTGAAACATTGTGCAGACCTAAACTATATTTGGCAAAATTGCTACATTTCCTACTTAAGTAAGCCCTGACTCACGTTTTTATCTCAAAACCCTGCGAAGATGTTGGTCTCACACAAATATTGTTATGTAAACCAAGAGATATAGCCTAGCTTTATCAAAACAACAAACGGGCTCGTGTTGTGCTGCTTGAATTAATGTGGCCCGAATTTAACAAGGAGACTTCAAACAGAAACCCTCAATTAAGGATACCAGGGTGGACATTTAAAATATCCAGTGCAACATATATAGAAATGTTGTTTTTAATATTTAAAAGGAAAACTTCTAAGTTTGAATCGTTCTTCGTACTCAATCTGAAGTTTCTGAAACGCGTAATATTACCAAAGTATTGCAACGCCCAAGGTGTCAGAGCTATTTATATTTCTGTCTTGATTTGTAAATTTGAAATATATTTGTGAATATTTACTTTGCTATAAAATTCCGGTGTTGAGAAATTATTTATAAAACCGAATAGTCACCCAATCAGTAAGTATGAGTTGTCATACTTAGTCATTCTTGGTCATATAAACGCAGCGAAACTAAACTGCTTTGCGTCGCTGATACACAACACGACATTCACTATTGGGATTGTGATCGTTGAACCTATACATCGGCAAACTTTCAGATATCCAGTTTCGTCTGGAGCTGAAGCCGGTGGTTTGTCATATTGTAATTGCTGTCTTAAAAAGATAGTATATTACTTCTTTGTGCAGAAGTTTTGATCGTCCTCCACGGCATGTAATAAGGCGACCCTAGTGTGTAGCAGAGTTCTTCTTCTGCGTCTCCCTTCTTTTGCACAGTGGAGGACCGTCGTTTATTTAGTAAGCCCGAATGCGCACTGTATAGAGAGTTAGGGATATTGGTATCACGGACTTTCCTTGTAGGCAGTCAGAGGAAACTTATTATCGTGATATAGGCTGTGGACATTACAAGTGTGCGGCTATCTTAGCGGTGAACCATCTCTGGCTTTCCAATGATAGTGAATATTGTGTTGGTAGCATCAAATCAAGGCCAGTAGGGCAGCATGTCAACACATAATATTGTTTCATTTGTGCATCACGTCTTTGCCATCGAGATTGTGAATTCATATGTGACACGGCTCAGCTTGTGAAACCTCAGGCCTTAGGTAATCGTTGCATCCTTATTCATTGGGAGATAGGGTTCTATATAAGCATATGAAGCTATAATCGCAAGAAATGAATGGTCTTAGTTTAATATGAAAATGATTACCGTCTAAATAAGACAGTGTACATAGTGCTAGATTGTATTTAGGTACACACAAAAAATAAAAAAAATAATCAGTGACAGCGAATGCTATCTAGGAAAGGTACATTTTAAACAGCGACACAAAGCCAACTCACGCACGATTCACGCCATTTATTCGCTTGGTTCTTGTGTGAATCATGCGTCCCTGTTCCACCTTAGTGGCCGTCATCGTATTCTGACAAGACCCTTGGGTTGTAACTAGAAAATGTATCTCAAACTGACTGAAAAAAAGTAAGTCAGGTAGCATCAGTAGTCATAGTTTGTCATTGTTACGCGACTCACTATTAATATTTAAGGAAAATAATTCATGGGAGATAATTGTCCGCACATTTTGATCATTCAAAACCATTTTAATGTGTTGTGTGGAACCTTGTGACGAAGAAGTTCATGCCAAAATTTGCAAAAAGTTAGTCATTTTGCAAGAAGGTGGTTCTCACTAGAGCAGATGTTTCTGTGAATGAATCATTGTAAGTATTTAGTCAGCCTTGTATCAAGCATCCTGCCCCCAAATTAGAGTCCCGGTTGCTGGCGTTGAAACCTAAACAAGTGTTGCAGACCTACTGAGGGTCCAGTAATTTGTTTTAGTGCCGCATCCCACTGGCTTGTCATATTTCAGTTGCTACTAGGAAGTGTAGAGTGATAGCGTAAATGGTGCGGTGATGCTTCCTAAAGCAGAGTACTCTTCTTCCACCACGGCGAGTTTATTAAGTGATATAGGATTTTCACGATTATTTGTTTCTTTCATTCTTTCTTCCTCAAGTCTTTTCATCTGTTCGTTATGTTGTTCGAGTTAAATTTTAAATACTTCTATTTTTGCGGTTGCAATTAAAGCAGCTTTTTGTATCATGCCATCTCTCCTTCGTATGGCGTAAATAACATTTGTACTAACTGTTCTTGATCTGCAGACGAATGTTGTACTTTTTGAACGTTATCAAAGTTTTTATTTATTTCATTTTTTAATATGTCTTAAATCATTTCTAACCTGTATATCTTTACCACCCAAATCTTAGATCTCTATTTCTTTTTAAGCTTTCGCTTTGAATTAGAAGACTCTTTATCAAAATGTTTCGTAACGCACCCTAATCAGCATTTCCATTTCTTAATCCAATAATCGATTCGTTGGAATCAGTTAAAATCTCTTGAGATAATTTTGTATCTCCAATATATAGCATTTGTTACCGTATTACAATAATGGATATTTAGGTTGCGTCTCTTCTGTACGTCTTGTATTGAAACTATCACGATAATCACTGTTTATGATACTACTGAATTGTCTCATAAAATAGTACCTATCGATTTGCTTCTCAATAGAACTGGGTGTTTCAAGTTTTGTACCACCATTTAGGATGATCCCTAAATCAACTACATTATTATATCTCCCTCTGGATTTAATGTATATTTTACCCTTAATATCTCTATTGATACATCTGAGTCTAGATGTAATCCAGAATATCTAAATAATTTCTCCAATTCAAAAATTATTACAATGATACTGTGTTACATCATGAAACCCAGTAGCTAGGTTTACAGTATCATCAACTTGAATTTTACCTTGTACTGGTCTTGCATCATCATCATCATCATCATCATCATCATCATCATCATCATCATCGTCATCATAATCATAAACATGATTTGCAAAATTCTGTCATTTCAAAATTATTCCGTCATTTAAAATACCGAAGAAATGGACAAGTCACAACTTGAAAAATAACTCAGATTGTTACGCATTTTAAAAATGTTACAATCTATCGTTTTTCCAAATGGAACAAACAATTAGAAAAATAGTAAAAACTCCACTAAAAAGGTTTGAAAAACAATTATGAGAAACAAATGAAAAAGACACATGGAATGTTTGTAACTGCTGGAGCTGCTGAAATTTCAAAAAATCATTGTCATATATCGTAATTTACACTACGACATAAATAATTAGTGATTGAGCCTGGTCGAGAACTTGGACAGTTTGCAAAATAAACTGGAAAATGACTAAATGACTGCGTGACGTCAAACTTATTAAAAACTGTACTGGAATTTTGTTGTTTAAATTGGGATTGCCTCTATCTCCATTGGGTACAAGTAATCTAGCATTCAATCATGTTAATTCAAAAAAGGCAAGAGTAAGTAGGGCATATGAAAACGCTGAAGAAAATCCTTCTTAAATAAAAGTGCACCGGTTGTTTTGCATTGGATACATTTCTGATTTTAATCACACTTATTAAAATAGTTGTTATTACAGGAGTCTATGTCTATTATGCAATGAAGTTTCACGTGAAAAAATAGATTCGACAGTACTGTTCAAGATTTCCCCAATGATTAAGTAAACCATCCTGAATGATTCAACTTTCTTCTTGTGCTCTACTATATCTTTCCCCTGATGATGGTTTTGCATATTTAGTTCTTTTTTAATTGTTATCATGTATTTAGTATTTGTTCATTGGAAATAGCTTCTTTGCTGATCTGGATCAGACAAATTTAAAGAGGCAAATAGAATAACGTGTTCAATATTAAGGATATTATTACTAACAGTTTCAGGTTTTGTCCGTTGTGGCCATCTACGAAAAAATCTAAATCTGGTGTTGCTAATTATTCTGAAATGATTGACATTGTGGTATATTTGTTGTATTCTCTATTGTTTGTATTGCAATTTTCTCTGTTTTCACATCTCATTTATTTTTGGGACTCTTTTTTGTTTTGTTTTTTTCATACCCGTTTCGTGTCATATGCTTTTTTTGCAAGGATTACAGTACTTGCTTCTTGAAATCCATCCTTTTATTTCCCAAATAAGATTTTAAGCCATTATTTACTATTCAAAATAAACTTGTATATCTTCTTTCAGCCAATCTTTGTTAGCATCTTGAAATAGTTCACATTCCAATTTACTTGTAAACTGAATTAAAGACAGCGAAGAAAAAAAACACAACAAATGAAAGGTTACAAAAGACCATGAAAAAGAAATTTTACAAACACCTAAAGATTCTCGTAGACTGGTACTTGTTAGGCAACATGGTAAACATTGACTGGAATTTAAAAAAGCAAACGCTTAACAGCAGAAATAAAGATCCAAACATGTCTGTCTGTTACAACCGTATCCTATATATGATATAGAATAACGTTAATTCTGCACACCCGTTGGCTAATGTATCAGGTATTCAATAATAAGATACAAATACATTATTTGCTCTATTTACCACGCAACAGTTAAATTTACTCGCACAGTTCCATGCAGCGTGCTTTTAAAGACGTTGTTTAATATTTCAATATTCCACCTTCAAATATTGAAATTGAATACACTTTTAGAGATAACTATTCCATTTTTACTTACTTTACGATCGATTACATGAAATCACATGGACTTATACTTTACATAGTTGCTAACACCGTACAAACAAGCGTAAATTAAATATGCATTGCTAAATACTATAGTAGAACTTTAAGTCTGCGTGCCCGTTGGCTAGCTTCTATTATTTATTAATGGCAGACAATTGTCGACTGAAGCAAAAAATATTATCGACACAATTTGAGATGCAACAGTAAGCCATGCCCTAATTACTGCCTAAAGCGTGCTTTTGAGAAGCTGTAGATTTTGTACAATTAGTAGACCATCAATAATTGGTTTGGAAAGCTAATTCCAGTTTCTTTGAAGCAGTTCACAATCGACAACCTGATGGCAAATTTAATTTTATGTTTTGTAAGCGAACGCACACTGAGTGTCCTTGTCTTTAGACAGCCTTATCGCTAATCAAATAGAGTAGCTTTAATTGTCAGATAAATCTTTGAAAAATAATAAAATGTCATTCAGTTAGATTCTATACTTTCCGCTCCCCAACAACAAACTAAAGAGATTAAACTATTTTGGTCATGTAGATCGAACACTATAAAGGTGTGCGAAAAAAATACAAAATGACATATAGAGTTTTAAATTTATTAGGGTCAGGTATGGAAACAGTTCCGGCTGGGATAAGTGTTTTTCAGCTGGATTGTTTTTATCAGGCAACAATTTCAGACATAGTTGTTCCTTTAGGTTTAACTGGTGTGAATACAATACTGGAAGGTATTGGTACAAAAACTATTTAGGAAAAATTGAATTTACAACAAAGTTGTAGAATATGATATTGTAACACCTGCCATTACCAAACAGAACAGTCCATATGACATGATAAGCAAAGCGATCAGTGGCTATGAAATGTAAAGTTTACTTTGTTTATCAACAAGTTAAAAAATGCAAACAGATACAAATAACAAAGGAAACATTGTGAAGAAAAAATGAAAACGGGAACAAAACAAATCGAGGAATGGAAGAACTTACATGAGAATAACTTTATGGAGAAACTTACAGGAAAGCACGATACAAGGTGAAAAAAGAAGAACATAAACAAATTGTAACTCTTTGCTGTTTAGGTCTTGGCTAAGTTAATTTCTTCTATAAAACCTGAGAGTTATGTGACAATCAACGGACTCCCAGAGAAAGAGAACTACTGTACAAATCTAGACAACAAAAATGGGATACTTTCCATTTCTCTACAAAGAATGATTTTGTCATTGTTTATTGCAATATTTTCCCATGAACTCAAAAACAGCATGGAATGGAACAATAACTGTTTAATAACCGATGGTTTCTACAACCTTGAAATAGATATAAAAATGTAAAGGCGGGAATGACTGGCAATATTGAAAACAAAGAATGTACTGATATTGAATTTTTGAAACACAACTCAAAAGTTCAAATAACTCCTAGCAACAATTACACAATGTACATACCCAACTACAGCTCTAAAATACTGTGATTCAGCAGCCAGAAATCTACCCAACAATCTACTTAATCTGATTCAATTTGCGGGGTTTTTAAACAAAATTATTCATATATTTTCCTCGAGAACATTAATAACACCAAATGTACTATAATGGTTATATATCTTTTGTACTATAATCTGCTAAGAAAACAAACTGTTCAAGGAGACTTTGTTTCATTTAATGTTAATGGCAATTACAAGCAGTTCAAACAATGTACAATTAACATACTGAATATCAGCGTCAGAGATGAATATATAAAAGTGATAGATTTTCTCCATGCGTCTGTAACATATGTTTTCCATGGAAAGAAAATAACTGTGATAACATAGAACGGACGTGGTCTCCCTCCGAGAGACTTCACTTTATGCGACATAGGCTTTATCTCTTGTTCAATGGCGATATATCTCTTAGAGACCCTATGTGACTTAAGTTTACCTTTTAAGATCGAAACAAGACCAGACACAAACAATGCTGCACTAGGTGAAACAATTGACAGTGATGTAATCTTGAACAATAACCAAACGACCAATTTAGTATATCATATCGACAATATTGATACAGCCACTATAACTTGTATACATAAACAAGTTGATACTCAAATACGCATGAATCTACATGATAACAATTTGATTCACATTTAGTTGTGGAGGAAAAAAGCTTAGTATAATTTAACTGCTGCTAAATATATACCGGCAATGAAAGACCTGACAAAACTTGAGAAGTGTCAAAACAGATTGATGATAGAACAATAGAGATTTTAAATGCACATAATTCGTTGAGAGAGAGAGAGAGAGAGAGAGAGATGTTGCATGTTCCGTATCTGCTGATACTAATGACATGCAAGTAAGGGAAAAAGTAACTGTTATAATTGCCATCTGTAATTATGTGCAGCGAGTCGAGCAGAGAATGAGTAGTGAGATAGCGGCTTTGGGGAGTGACATGGAGAAAATATAATCTCTGGAAAACTATGGAATTTAACAATTTCAACTGTAACGGGTGCAGATAGAATTGAATAATACAATCCAAAAGAAGAATGAAGAGATTAAAAAATATAATTAATGATTTTGGCACAAGATTATTTACATGAACATGAACATAACAATTAAAATTAATACACTGTAAGAGTTGAGGAAAAATAATGATTTCACAGCGATATCCAAAACGGTGAAGGACGTCAAAAACCAGAGCAATTTGAAAGGAAAGAACGATTGAATCTACAAAAAACAAACGTTGATTTATCTACTACAGATTTAAGTGATAAGATCAAAGGACAAAAAATGTTGCATTTCACCAAATTTTACAACAAATTATACGCTGAGTTGGAATCATCAAAAGACATAAGATACGGTTATATCCGAGTCAGTTGCATAATCGATTAATAATAAGTACACAAACAAAGTTGCTTTGTTCTATGAATAAATTACTATGGAGAGAATCAGAGACATAGCAGCTGATAAGTTTTAACGGGGATCATACTTAGGTCTCCCATGATGAGTTAAAATGGTGTGTTAATACTGTGCAGAAAGAGAGGAGAAAGTGATCCAGAAGAGTTTTTCAACTCAGCAACATAAACGATCTCGGCAACTGTAGAATGTTTGCCAAACATGGTTTATTCCCATGATTTTGTATTCATACAAAACTTTACAGAAGCCATTCAGTATTTTCTTTTTGATGAATAACAGAATCACGTAAAATTTACCAACGTAAGTGTTAACATTTTTGCACTGGCAATCATTGCTTCTTGCTTGATTTGAGAAGTGCACACTAAAACAGATTGTATGATAGCGGCCGTTTTAAAATTAGTCACTGTAAAACAAAATATCCCTTTTCAAATAAATAAAAAGAAAACCTAATGAATGCATAATTTGTTCAGAATATCAGACTGACATCCAAAACAAGCAGACAACATTCATGATATTAAAGTAAACAGCGTAGGGTTTAATTATGGAGAAATGGACCTAAAGAAACGTTATAACATGATCAAATGTGGACCGACTAACTGTATTTAGACATTATTTGCACTATATCTTACAAAGACTGAATACAAGTACTTTTTCGATCACGTCGTTATTATCTGAGAGCTTTTCTGTGCTATATGACTTACGATAGAATGTGGTATAAAACAGTGTAAAATAAAGAGGTGATTGTGTCTGATTCCTCAGATAAATAACATATGTGGATAAAGTTACTAGTCGATATATATATATATATATATATATATATATATATATATATATAAATATGCATTAAACTGACAGCAAACAGTGTAAAACCAGTTTTTAACAAGCCTAAGTGCTTTCGACTCTCAATGAGTCGTTTTCAAGAGCAAACACAAAACAAAGACAAGACAAACAATAAACACAAAAAGCGCTGAAATTACAAAAGTTTACATAACTACTTCTAAGTTAATTACAGCTAATGTTTCGTTTAGGTGGCTTCAACTCGACTGATGATGTTGTAACCTAGTTGGTATTGACCTGCAAAGGGAGAAGCCATAGCGCCGTCTGTTTTTTAATGTAAAGGGGTGATTGAGGCAGCATCTCCATATTACTGATTTAGCAATCGGATTAAGATAAGATAAAAGAATTGAGAACGTATACACAAGAGAAACATAGAGTTTAAATGACACTTCCAAAAAGATAAGCCATGCTAGCAGATATTCAAACTTGAACAAAGAGAAGAAATATGCCCTACATTCAGTGCAAAACGGAACATACATTATAATCAAGTCTGCAGATAAGGGCTCAGCTGCGGTTGTTATGAATAGGGAAGACTACATAAATAAAGCAAATAAACAACTAACCGATGCCAGGATCTACCAAACACTAGACGAAGATCCAACACTGGGCTATGCAAAATCCATTACAAATATTATTGATGAGGCGTGTGAAATTTGACACATTATCCAGCAAACACAAGACTACTTAAGACCAGAAAACCATAGAGCCGGAAGATTCTATCTTTTACCAAAAATCCACAAATAAGGAAACCCAGGGACAAATATAATTATAGCCTACAGCCAAAATGCTTCCGCAATAAATGTTGTCAAACTTTACAAATTCTTTGTCACTGAGAACGAAAATGATGCTTACAAATTGTTGATTGGCTCTAGTTTTAAAGATATTATACTGGGTCAGTATATACGACCCTTGGCTTGGGAATGGAGGAGGATAAGTGATTTATAAAGGGAATTGATCTTAATTTAAACCAGAAATGACTAAAACACATCTTTGACTAGATCTATGAATTAATCTATGACTGGGTTTGGACAGTACTTGCTTTTTACGCAAAACAATGAACGATGCAATCTGAAGCTGGTATTGCGTCATACATGATATGAATTGCATCATGTTATTCCTAGAAGTCATGGATGATGCAATCATAACTAAGCTTACATCACTCTGCTGAAGAAATTGAACTATATCAGCTCTATAAATCTTACAGTGTCGTGCTCTCTTATTTGTCAGTGTTTTATTTAGCAAAGGACACATTTCTGTCTATTCAAAGTGAGCAGAGATGCCTCGTACTTGTGTGAACAATGCAGATAACTTCTGTTATGTTTGTGGTGAAGTGACTTTTGCATCACACAATCACACTATAACCACTGTGATTAAGAAATCCTATCCCCCTTTATTTTGGCTGCAAAATTGGAGATCAGGACAAGATTTGGGCCCAAACATATATGCTGCAACAAATCTTTGCCAGTGGTTGAACAGGAAAACAAAATATATGCCTTTTGTAGTGCCAATGATTTGGAGAGAGCCAACAGATCATATCAGCAATTGTTACTTCTGCATTGGTGCCTCCAGTTGCGAAAGGTGTGTCAAAGAAGAAAACATTCCGTCAGCTATACGCCCAGTACCCCACGGAGAAAGACTGCCGGTTCCTGATGCACCAGAATCATTCTCACTTGAGTCAGACGAGGAAGAGGAAGAGGATGAAACTTCTAGTCTTGAACCATCAATGTAACATGACCCATATTTTGTCCCATCCTCCCCCTCTGAACCACACCTCATAACACAAGGTGAACTGAATGACCTTGTCAGGGATTTGGAAACTACCGAAGAGTAAGGCAGAGCTGTTGGACTCCAGACTACAGCAGTGGAATCTCCTGGCAGGTGATGTTAGGGTTTCCATGTTCCGTGACCGTCCAAAGGATCTTGTCCCATTCTTCTTCATGGAATGTGATCTTGTAGCCTGCAAGAACATCGATGGTGTGATGGCAGCCCTCAATATCGTTCATGGTCCAGATGAGTGGACACTGTTCATTGATTCGTCGAAGACGAGTCTTAAAGCTGTTTTGCTGCATTATGGCAGTGTTTGGCCATCAAATCCAGTTGGTCATGCAGTCCATATGAAGGAAACTTATGAAAACATGAAATAACTTTTGAGGTGCATATACTATGACCAACATCAGTGGCAGCTTTGTGGCGATTTCAAGGTTCTTGCTCTCTTGCTTGGTCTGCAGACTGGATACACAAAGTACTGCTGTTTTCTCTGCGAATGGGATAGTCGTGCGAGAGATTCCCACTACATCAAGATAGATTGGCCACTCCGACAGTCATTGGAGCCTGCGATGAAAAGTGTTCAGCATCCACCACTTGTTGAGTCAAGGAAGATTTTGTTACCACCCTTGCACATCAAGCTGGGTCTGATGAAGAATTTTGTCAAGGCCATGGACAAAACACAAGCAGCTTTCAAGCAGCTTTCAAGTACCTCCTTGGATAATTTCCAAGGTTAAGTGAAGCTAAGATAAAGGAAGGTGTCTTTGTTGGTCTTCAGATTCCTGAACTTCTTCGAGATGACGCATTTCACCGTGCACTGCGTGGCAAGGAAAAGACGGCATGGAAAGCCTTCCAGTTAGTGGCAATATATTTTCTCGCAAACAACAAGGCAGACAACTACAGGGAGTTGGAGGAAAATCTCAAAGCATACAAAAGCCTTGGTTGCAACATGTCACTAAAGATACAGTTTTTGGACTCTCATCTAGATTTTTTTCCACCGAACTGCGGAGCAGTGAGCGACGAGCACGGCGAGCGATTTCACCAGGACATTGCAACAATGTAGAAACGCTATCAGGGCAAATGAAGTCCATCAATTCTTGCAGACTATTGCTGGACAGTGACAAGAGATGCTCCATTTAATGAATACAAGAGACAAGCCAAGAAGCACCGAGTAGACACTGAATAAACACTAAACTATGTACTTACATATACATACTATTTTATTAACTTTTGTTTCAATATATTTTTTATTTATATAACCCTTTTGCTATTTTTTAAAGTGTTATATAAACAGGACAGGTGAAATATTATCATGTAAAGCAACCATAAACGCATGAAAAGACCTAGGTTTACAATTTATGATTAAAAGTCTACTATGTACACAATAGACATAGACCTAAAATGTAAAAACTTAAATATCTTGAAAACAATAGCCAATCAGATATTTTAATTGTCATATTTGAATTCAGCACATTAAAATCCCTAGCAAATAGCACATTTTATCTCTGAAGCAGACGATTTCGAAAATATTGTATACCAGATTATAATCACCGGTAATGATCATCATATAGAAAGGATATCATGCGATCACATGTTCACAAATTACCATCCTATCATCAGGACACGACAGATTATCTCATTAAAAACAAAGCAAGCGAACTATTAGCGCCAGATACAATGTTTGTTTCCTTTGACATCACATTTCTGTATACTACTATACCGCACAGTGAAGGGATACAGGCATGTAGGGACGCATGGGAAACAAGAACTGTAGATAATCCGCCCACTCATTTCCTAGTTAGACTTTTGGAGCTAGTCCTACAACTCAATAACTTTTGTATTCAATGAAGAAAACTACCTCCAAATCAATGGAACCGGAATGGGTACAAAAATGGCCTACACTTATGCTAATATTTTCATGGGAAGACTGGAGGGTCAGTTTTTAACATCGGTGGAACTTACATCATACCAGTGGGTACGCTTTAATGATAATATAGAAATGAAGCGGCAACATGGAAGAGAAAATTTGGATGACTTCATATCAAAGGCAAACTTCTTTTATCCTTCAATAAAAATCACGCAGTAGTCTCCAACTCAAATCACGTGCTTTTGGACACAACAACAGGACTGGTAGAAAACAAACTCTATGCAGACATCTACTTAAAGCCAACTGATAAACACCAGTATCTTCAACCATCCAGTTGTCATCCAAAACATTCCATTGGGAGCATCCCGTATAGTCTTTCACTGCGGATACGCAGAATGTGCTCAGACGATGCAACATTCCAAAAAAGATCTGAAGAGTTATTCAAACATTTGATGAAGCGAGGCTACGACAAAGACTTGAGAGCAGATTCAGCACAAATTGCTAAACAAACAAACTGCAATGACCTACTAAATTATGGAGATAAGGAAAAGGTTGATCAGATACCATTTATCCTGATCTACCAACCAGACAACTCCCAAGTAAGCAAAATCATCCAGAAACACTGGATCATCGCGGACTCGTGTGACACTAAAATTAATCCTCCGGAACAAACCAGTAGTAGCCTACCGCAGACCAAAAAAACTCAAAGACATCCTAGTCTGAGCGAAGCTAACGCCAATCACAAGCCAAGACCACCATAACAAATCTGGTCCCTGTGGTGATATAAGTTGCAAAACCTGTCAACATATGATAGAGACCGGCATATTCTTTAGCACAGCGACGAGAGAAAAAAATTTAAAATATATGGTCCAAACAGAACATACAAAACAGAGAATGTAATTATCTCATTACATGTAAAATCTGCGGCCTTCATTGTGTCGGATAAACAAAAGGATGAATCTTCAGAGATCTGATTGAATTTTTAAAAAGCTGGATAGAAGTCCAGTTGCAGACACTTCTCCTCCCCTTGGCCACACTTTCAGTGATGTAACACTGACTGCAATTGCTCACAACCCCTACTGGAGTTCCGAAACCAGAAAAGAAAAAGAATCTTACTGAATACGCCGTCTTAGAACACTGAAACTAAGCGGCTTAAAACAATGATGACTAGAAAAAAGACAACCGCACGCAACTAAAATCATCATCTGTTTACATCCACCACATTTTCAATTAAATAATGCATTAATTGTGCTCATTAGTCCCTCACCCACCTATAATTACTACGTTTTTTTTGTAGTTCTTTTTGCTAGTATTATTGCTATGGTCATTACTCGCCTTACTGATACAATGAAATATCCGGGATATAATCTGCGGTTACACCACTTTACATTTTAAAAAAAATGAAAAGAAAAAAAAAAACAACAAAAAAAAAACAAAACAAAAAAAAAAAAACCAAAAAAAAAACGGCGCTATGGCTTCTCCCTTTGTAGGTCAATACCAGCTAGCTACAGTATCATTAAGTGAGTTGAATCCAACTAGAGGGCACAATCGACATTTTTAAGCTGTAATTACCTTAGAAATAGTTATGCAAACTTTTGCAATTGCAGCGCTTTTTGTGTTTATTGTTTGTCTTGACTTTGTTTTGTGTTTGCCTTTAAAAAAGATTCAATGCAAGTCGAAAGCACTTAGGCTAGTTAAAAACTAGTTTTGCACTGTTTGTTGTCAGTTTATTGCATTTATCTTAATCAATCCCTGACACACGCAATCTCTCCCTTGATACAGTGCACATTTAATGTATGTAAATAATGTAGTACTATATCCATTCGCTCTCTTCTATGGAATGCTGAAAATACATTCTGCAAGTTGAAATACTATGATTTGCTTCTTAGACTTCATCAAAAAAAAAGATTTCCTAACATAGGTGGTTTTGCTAAAAAGTCCTCGTATGAATATGTTTCTAAGATCTGCATAAAGTGGGAATTCTAAAACTAAGTGACATTCATCATATTTATGCATTTTTATCACACAACATACATGTATATCGATTGTGATGGATGCCATTATGACGTCCTCCCTCTATGGATAAATTATGGGCAACACATAGGAGTCTGGTTAATATATTTAGTAGATAGGTAGGTAAATGATTGGCTATGTAAAATTGAACAGAAACAAGTATCATAGCATTTATTATAGTGATATGCTTTATGTGATTTATTTATAGTTGAATTCCAGTTTTGAATTAAATTTGTCTTTAGGACGTTAACTGGAGTTCAGCACAACTACTTTTTGATCTTTTGCATCCTGTGCGTACCAAATGTAACAAAACCCATATCTGGATAGTGTGTCTTTATCTTTCATAACCCATGTCACCTGACTAATCTAATTTTCAGCATAATGTAGCATTGCCTTGAATATCGGTCATCATCCATTCTGGAAAACCATATCCAACACTTAATACATTTACAATGACAATTAAAATATAGAGGTAATCTTGCCTATTCTTTTGATTTTCAGTGTGATTCCATATATCTCGTGATTGCACGATCTAAGGAAACTAATTTCTTGATAGATATCTTTGTGATTAAATAAGTAATATTTACACATATTGAATTTTGAATTCGTTTTGGTCAAACATTTCCATGTTCTAGTACAAACTTTCTTTTCATCATTGTTATATTGAATTAATGGAGTTTTGATATTAAAGCCACAAAGCCGGTTAGTTCATATTTGAAAACTCCTGGTATCTTTTATTGATTTGTAGTAAACAAAACTCATTGTCCTTTGGATAGTCACTAGTGTCGTAAAAATATCCTCTTTCATATCCATGTAAATGTTTTCTGTCTCAATACGAATCCATAATGAATCTGTATCGCTCATGAGTGGTCTTATTCTATCAACGTGTTTGTATTCAAATTTGTTGTAATAGAATTCGTACATCAACCATTAAGATAGCTCTAACACTGTAAACCCACTATAAACTGATTTAATTATTTGATTTTCTTATTTTTCAGACTGTCTAACACTATGTCATCGTCAATAATTGTTCTCCTGGGAAATGATAAATAGTTTTGGCATCTGAAAATTTAATACTTATTTGCACATATTTTAACTGTTGTCCTCTTTCTGAGGGTTTTCATATGTTTGCTGATCACAGTGTTATTCAATTTAAGAAAGTCTTGCTCAAAATCATCATTAGCTTTTTGTCTCAGATTTGTTATGAGCTATATGCAAGGTTTAAGCCACGTCTGTTGTTCAAGCAATGCAAATTTATGTAGTTCTTTTGTCATTTTTAAACCTATCTTAACGTGAAGCTGTAAGCTTCTTTAGTGAATTATGTACATGCTTTTGTTTTTCAACGTGCATGATAATTTTGGTACTGTTGTTGTACCTTTCTTTTACAATGGAGTTAATTAATTTCCTCTGGTACATTTTGTTCAGGCCCTAGCTGGCAGTCTTTGATATCATCATGGAAATAAAATGGAATGTCCAAATCTACTTCTAATGTGCAACCAGTATCACTATCATCAGCTGTTTGAAACATAGTTTCTTCACCCACCTAATTTGTTCATCAGTGTCCCCTCTAAAGTTATTTACCCGCATGTATTGTCTCATGGGCTACCCACCAAGGTTCGTAGCACACTGGCACACGATATATGATTCTAGTTTTGTCTCACCAGGCTCTCTGTCATTTTGTAATTTTCGTTCATCATCCGTGTACTATTCGGTACTTTCTTTTTGAGCATATGTGTGGTATCATATTAATTCCGACAGGAATTTTACTTTCTATCATCAGAAACATGTCGTAGTCTTTAAAAGGTCAAGAACTACACTCGATATTTTAAAACTCGCATCATAATCTAGTGTACTTTACTAGTACGCAGAGTCTGACGTATATTGCCATGCATACATTACCAAACTCTTCGTTCGTTATTAACAGGTGCTATATACATTCCAGACAAGTGGCCGTGGTCATGATCTTTGTTAGCGCGAGCTTCATTACCCACCTTGTCTATAAATATTCTTGTCTCACATATATTGCATGTACTTGTTGAATACAAATGTTTTTGTCAAAGAATATGGACACCATATTCTTGGCATTTTTCAGTCTTAATTATTCATGCACTAGTTTTGAGATCCCGTCCAACCAATTGCGAAACACCTCGAATGTATTAACTCTGTAAACAATTGGTCTGTAACATTTATAAACTGACTTGAGGCACTGGTACAATCCTGATATAATGTGTTGAAATATATGCATTGTCCAGGATATATTTGTGCGTTGCCTAGCACTATTACAATTGTGTGTCTGTTTTGCGCAGCAAGAAGACTTCGTGTACGGTACGACGATACTTTCAAAAGCACTGTGTACTAAATAGATAACTTGTAAATGATGTCGATAACCTGTAAATGTTACAAATGAGCTTTTCAGGCATCATATCTATCGAGTTGTCTACACTCTAACATGGTCCTTTATGTTCAAATAATTTGTTTGTTCATTGAAATGATTCAGGTAGTGTTACGTATATATTTCTGTCTTTCATATATATCTATCTGTAATTAAACCAATATTGATATATCTTTCGTTCCAGCGTGTTGGTTATTTCCATGTTTGTAATCGTCTCTGCAGGAAAGGTACACATTCTATGCAATATTAGTTGTACCGTTACACAGCTTGAAAAGAACATGATAAATATGCCAACATGTCTAACTTCTCTATCCCAATTATTCCAACCGGTTTGATGCAATGTCTCTCCATACCGCTGTCTCTCCCTTCCGATATTTCATACATATTTACAAAGATGTAACATTCATGTTAAATTGTTGGATGCATTTTCACAATAAATCTAACAAAACAATGACTGTATCTATCCAAACTGTATCTTAATGTCGATCGACATATGATCACATAGTGTACTTAACACAGATTCTACGGCATAAAAGAAACATTTATGATTTGTATCTTTTACATTGTTGCAATCTTCTTTGTTCATAATCCATTTGGGCAAATGTATATACGTTTTTACTGTGAGTTGCTAGCTATTTGCTTATGTGTAATGTCATCTATTTCTTCCTATCATACACGTATCTTATATTTTTACTTATATCCTGTCCAAAGGTTGTACTTAACTTGTTCTCTTTCCTGATTGGTTGTGTTCTTAAATCTGATCGTCGAATCAACTTGTTCTTGCACATAACCAAATTGCCAAATTTCTCTAATTTGATTTTTTATTATCTAACAATCAATGTATTTGAAAACTGCACATCCTCTTTCTTATTGTCATAAAATCTTGACCCTTTTAAATGTCTCCTAAATGAATGCATACGTCTGTTAGTGATAATACCATTTAAAATTTGCTTATTCATATGTCTAAATTATGTTTGAGTTGGGAGACGTATTTAATTATACTTGTTGGCCACATTTTCTAAAGAAGATCTTTACACTTTGCGATCATAAATTTATAGTTCCGTTTATTGTGTAATAATAATAAAAATAATAATAATAATAACATGCTTTATTTATAGAAGATAACTCCAGATGTAAAATAAAATAATTTCTCTTTAGGTCTCCTCTACAGTTTACTTTCGTACAATTTATACATTATTTAACAGTAGTTGACGTAAAAGACTTATTTCTTATTTAATATGTAATGGAAGCATTTATTTTTAAAAGCACTGAGATGTTTTAGAAATGTTTTGCATTAAAAAGCCAGCTATTCCCGACAAGAATCCCCAAAATGCAAAGCTTTACTTAAACAGTTGTGTTATAGGTTTTGCTAGGAAATATTTGCAGGTTTTGCAGAGCGTGTCTGTATCTGGCGTATCGGGGTAAACATGTATTTAGAGCTTTATTACTAAAACAGCTTCACTGTAAGCAGTTACTGTGTCAATTTCGATCCAACGTAATGTTTTAACAGGAGTTTTGGAGGTGAATCAAAAGATTTATCGAGAAGAATGCGTGGTGCTCTTCTTTGCAAGTTTAAAATTCTACCAAGGTCGTCTCTGGAAAAGTGTCCTTGTATATTAAAAAAAGTCTTGTAGGGGTTTAATATATGTATTAAAATATATGATTCTGAGATCAGGATGGAGGTTTTCCTAAAGTTTGGCAAGAAGTGCTATAATGTTAGAAGAAAGTGCCTGTTCACTGACGAAAACTGTCAACATGATTAGAAACATTTTCAATTGTTTCATTCATAAGATTTAAATCAAGATCCTTTTTGGCCCATGTCAGCCGATTTCTGGCCATGGTTATAGACATGCACTTAGTTTTATTCTGATTTAGAAGAATTTTGTTATTTGTACACCATATTTCAATATTCTTGATATCTTCCTTTAAAATAGTTTCGACGGCATATAATGATGGAACAAAAGCATGTAATGTTGTGTAATCTGCAAACAGATTTATGTCGGAGTTCTTAGTAGTAAATTGGAAGTTTTGCTAAGATTAAAATAAACAATGACATACTGACCCTTGTGAAACATCAGAATTAACAACTACAGAAAAATTAGATGTAACGCTACCTATTCATACATGCTGCCTTCTGTGTTGAATATAAGATGTTAACCATTCTATCACGATGTGATCAGAAGTATGGTTCATGTATTGTAATTACGATATAAGGATATTGTGATCTACTAAATCACTACTATGTATTTTGATGTCAATAGAAATTACACCTGCCGTATTTCCTTTATTCATTTAAAATAATCAAATATCACAGCAATGGATTCTGATTTAGTGGTGTAATAAGACAGTCATGGAAGTAATTTCTCAGTTTGATCTGTGCTTCTGTTTATCGTTCGTGGGCCAGATTTTATGTAAAAATGAGATATCCAATCTTAATAAATCACCTATCGACGCCATCCTATCCTTGATCCCACACCAGGGACTTGGGCTATTTCTTTTATCTCCGGATCCATTGTTTTTCTTAAAAAGTGTTAGCAAGTATTCCAATTAATACAGACACAACTGACACTACCACTGATATTTTAAAGGACAAGATAAATGACTAAAGGGATAAACAAAAATAGAGGAAACCTACTCTAACTTATATTCTTTGATTATATACATTTAAATACATATATTTATTTCACCCTAAACTAGAACGGAAACGTTCGAATTGCTGACAGAAATTACGATCTTCGACCGTCGGAGGCTGACATCACATCAAGAAACTTCTTGAAAACTCTGGGTCTTCTTGACAAACGATATGTTCTACAGGAACAAGGAAATAGCCAAAGAGAAATGTCAGTAGAACATACAGGTTTGCTATAGTTTATTACATTTTTAGCATAATATATGTGGAGACAATCCTTTGTCTTTTAATTTCTGCCACGAAGCTGAACATATTTTGCTGAACATATTTACAGTTATACAGCATATGAAGATTAACGCATACATAGAATTATTGATTTTTTTTCTTGTGACATCGTTTATCTGCTATAATGCCGATTAAATGCTGATTGCTGTCTATCTTTGTATCAATTACGGTTTAATGACAGTTGTCATTTCTTGTTGTAAAGGGAAAACGAAGTTAGAAGAAAGTAAGGAAAATCACTATGATTAAAGTTCTTGTTTCTCTCATAAGAATCCTTGATTTAAGTTCATATTTGATCCTTTTTTATCTTGAAGATGGATGACAATTACGAAATACATGAAAATAAAACTCAGCTTACGTCATAATCTTTTTAATATGATAAAGAATATACATTTTACAGATGAAACAAACGTATATGAGAAAAACCTACAAAAGACACTTACAGATCCTCTCCAACGTATCCCACATGGACAAGACAAACAAAAACAATTTCTTCGCCCAGATATTGAGCTATCAACCCGAAACGTTGCAAGTCTACATAATAAATGGGCAAAAGGAGATAACAGGAGTGAAACAAACAACAAGTATGGTACGATTTTATCACATATGAGGATAGTCGGATAACCCCAGAAAAGAATGGTACAGCTGTAACGATTGAATTTGGTTATATGTTATTGTATTCCTTTAATTTTCTTGAGCATTACATGCCTACGGAGATATATCTTTGTATGGAAGAACATGACATTTTACACGGAAACTACTTTGAACACAATTACATTAAGATATTTAAGATTAAAAATACAAAAATGACACAGATTTATATAAATTATAAATATTAAAATATGGGACTTTGGAATATAAATATGTTTTCTCATTTCAAATTCCATCCACAGTTACAATTCGCAATCCAAAGAAAGTGTACTATGTCGAGGCCTTGGTACTGACCGATTCAAGCGTATCGGATGTGTAAGTGATATTTTGGATAACAAGCATATCTATCTATCTATATATCTATCTATCGATCGATCTATCTATCCATCTATCAATCAATCTATCTATCTATCTATCTATCTATCAAACTATATATCTATCTATCTGTCTATCTATCTATCTATCTATCTATCTATCTATCTATCTATCTATCTATCTATCTATCTATATATCTATCTATCTATCTATCTATCAGTAGTCTCTTAAACAAACAGATAATGATAGCTGTGTATCTATCTATATATCTATAGACCTACATACCTACATCCATGTGTCAAACTATATATCTTCCTAACTACCACCCTATTTAATCACAGCTTGTAGCTATTTATATATCTATCGGCATGCCTACTTATATGTCTATCACTATCTCTATCTATCTACCTACCTACCTGAATACTTACCTCCCAACTTCTATCTATATATCTATCAATCTATCTTTGAGTAATCTCTTGGCATAAAAAAATACACACTGAAATCGATATATCTATCGACCTACGTGCCTACATCCCTATGTATACTTATCCATCTATCTACCCACCAGCATCTTTGCCCCCAGCTTGTTGCTTAATATATAATCTATCTGCCTCCCGATTTTATTCAATTATATATATATATATATATATATATATATATATATATATATATATATATTTATCGATTGGTCTATCTATCTATCAATATATATATCTATCGGTAATCTCTTTGCAGAAACAAATGTATACTGATTATATATATACATATAAATATGCACAAATCTTAAAATTAAACAACATATTTTATGTGAGACACAAAATATGATTTATGTAGTGCATTGTTGGAACTGTAAAAAAAACAACATGAAGGTGAAACGTAACGCAAGTTATGCGTCAGGATGGAGGGGTATTTTCCGACCTGCGACTGTAAACACAAATAAAACATCTGACTAAACATTTTAGTACAAACTGTTGTCAAGATCATTTCACTGTGATTGCAATTGAGCACAGCATATGTTGGTCAAAGTGGATAGAAATAAACGAGAACGATTCTGGGTTAATCTTTTTGGAGCTAAAAATTTTTTTTGAAATTCAACTGATTGCGCAACCTCAACTAAAGTCCTGTGCAGTATGAGGCTTTTATTTTCCTAACCTATTTGTTTGTTGGTACTAAGCATTTGAAATAAATCAATTAAATGGTACCCATCTATCTGCTTATTCAGTGAAAGTAAGTGAAGTATCTATCTATATATCTGTCTATCTATCCCTGCCAGTGCTACATATCAATGTTGATTGAAATGATTATCCAGTTATGAGCATCACTGAAAACAAAACAATAGCGCCTTGATTATGTGCCACAAATGCCCTTGTCCAGTGTTCGAATTTCAATTTGTACGCACTTACAGCAAGATATAATATCTGGTGCCCATCACATTTGTATAGAATTTCTGATGTTGGAAACTTCAAGTGCTAATTTGTTTTCAGTATTCTCAATGAGATTGAAAAATATAATTAATTATTCCAATGTACTAATTATTTTCACGAGTTTAAATTTTCCATAATTTGAATCACGAAACCAAGTCATAAAAGTTGCAAAGAGGACGATTGCAGAGAGCATCACACGATTTATCATGCAGGTAAAGCACTACTAGTATTCATTCCTTTGAATGAGAACATTTAGCAAATTCATGCCTGCATATTTTATGTCATTTTGGTCACATAGTATGAGACACTTGCGCGCACAACACACACACACACACATACATATATATATATATATATATATATATATATATATATATATATATATATATATACACTGTAGTTTCACAGACTTTCGTAGGGTACCAATTTTCGTGGATTTCGTTAATGCCTCGAACCACAAATGTAAAGACCCAACAAAAAATTAGCTATATATATTAAAGAAGCTCACCCACCCACCCTTCAACCTCACACACCTCTCCTCATTTTTGTGCTGTTTGATTCCCAGAGTTCAACAAAGCTATTTGGTATATCAGCGTCATTTCTGTAATATGGTAAAAAAGATTATTTATCTTTATTTAACCCTTTTAAAGACAGAAATCCTAAAGCATTTTATATATTGTTTCAATGTACACATGTCTATACGGTATC
The DNA here is from genome assembly GCA_029931535.1 of Margaritifera margaritifera. Taxonomy (NCBI): domain Eukaryota; kingdom Metazoa; phylum Mollusca; class Bivalvia; order Unionida; family Margaritiferidae; genus Margaritifera; species Margaritifera margaritifera. Next base: position 4,673,005 of record JAQPZY010001596.1, on the reverse strand, counting down.
CGGTAGCTGTAATTTCCACTCACTATCTTAAATCGATCTCTTGTGAGCTAAGTAAGGATAGAGAGAAACGAGAAAAAGCATAAGGTATTGAAAAACTGATATTACTGAATATGAAAGAAAGAATAAAAAATTATACTATAAATGAAAATTAGATTTAATACTTATTCAAATCGATTTTTCATTCAAGTGACAAGTGAAACTGTTGTCGACAAATTAAAATCCTCGTGAAAACACGTCTCATTTTATCCATGCATGCTTAATCCTAATGAACAACAAGACTGTAAAACACTAAAACTATTGCTTGAAGCATAATTACTAATGAAACACTGTGTTTACACTAATTATCGCAGATTATTGAAGCTCACAGTTCACTGATTTTCGTACAAAACAACGGAATAAACACAAATGTTTGTCTGGTAAATAATCCTGAAATTGTTGAAGTAAACAAGTCCAGTATTCTTAAAACCACGGATAATTAGGTCCATTAGTTCACACATTTTGGCTTGAGCCGCAATTATCCATTCAGCATGAATTGTTTCAATTCACGAGGGTGTAAGTAAAGTCAAGTGGTTGAAGTTGGTTCGTACACGAGGCAGGCTCAAACGAAGGACTGATTCCATTGTTTTTCAATTTAGTTAACATCTTCGCACTTTGATTGGCTCTGAACAGATCAAATGTTGACACTGATTGCAAATTGCATTGAGCAAGGAGCAGGTTGTCACGTGTGCGGTTCACGCGTGGAATGATGACATTATCCAAACCGACCGGATCTAAGACGACATGGTCTTTAGAAAGTAAAGACATTGTTTTAAGGAAAGGTCATACACATGTACTTTAATAACCGATTCGCTTAGTGTTGTTGGCTGCCTATGCTCCCTTTGATGTTGAGTGTAAGCGATTGATTTTGACAGGAGTTTGATTTGTACTGATACAGTGCTTTGTATTATTTTAGCCATGGAAGAGGCCATCGTTTGGTGTCGTCATAGTTTTGTTCATCTGTATTCTTTATTTGGGGTACCTGTAGAGGTTAATTCACAAAATAAAACGCTACAAATATGCAAACTTTGACAGGCAAAACCACAAACTAAGTACACACGAAAATGTTTTTTTTTTACAAAACCACGAAATTATATGATGCAACAGTATATATATATATATATATATATATATATATATATATATATATATATATATATATATATATATACATATACATATGATATCTACTTGCAGATTTTTAAGTATGTCAAGAAACCCTAATATCTCGGAAATGGTAAGGAAGTCAGAAAAGAATATGAGAAGATGGTACTCGCACATTATCAACGGTGTAAGTATTGTATACCCAACTACTAAACACATTAACAATCATTTAGTTTACATACTGGATGTTTGTTTAAAAGATAAAGATGGTTCAAAATGTAACGAAGCGTGATCAAGTTGAACCATATAAAATCTGTTTGTGTTCGCCATGCTGTAAAGTTTTTTGAGTTATTTGCATGCATCTCCCCTGATGTACTTTCTTCAAAAATTTATATTAATTTAGTTTTTGTAGATGTAGCTACAGTCAAACTACTCTCCTCTGTAAACAGCTCCCTTTGTAAGACTTGAAAAAAAATGTCCCCTCAAGGGAGTTATAATTCTAAACAGGCCTTCATATACTGGTCGTCTCTTTGAAACAGCCAAAATTGGTGTCATCAAAAGTGTCTGCCTTAGAGAAGTTATGTGTATCATCTTAAAAAATAACACTTTCTTTGATGTTTTTCTGTTTTCTTCCTTATCCTTTCTGATGGTAAAATCGGTCACATGTCTGTTGTATGTTCTCGGTAAATGATATTATGCACGTACTTCCTATGTGAAGGATTTGAATTAACAAGTATTATTTCGTACATTTTCTTGTCAGAATAGTAAATTACAATCACTCTGAAAAACAATATTTCTATTTGTTTCATAGGTAGACCAGCTCTACAAAGGAATAGAAGATACTACAATAGAAATCCGTGTCAGCGTTCGGGCATTTCTATTTTTCGGGGTAAGATATTTTTGGAAAATGGGATTCTTGCACGTCCTTGAGTGCTTGCGATAGAGTGTGCGTTTCGTTGGTGAACACATGATTTAATGTAAATCTTTCATTAAAACAATTGTAACATTCTGATTTACAATCTATGTGAGAAAAGTTGATGATGATTTTAGCGCCTTTACGTAGGTGAAGGGTATGTAAAGTTCTGGTTTCGATATAAGTTAGCCTTCAAATAATGCAGAAGTAAGTCTATAGCACATACAGGACTCCCTCTTCTCTGCATTCGGAACCCTTAACTCCCTTTGGAAGGATAACACAATTGCCTTAATGATGTTAATTTGGTAGCAAAATGCCACCGAATTTGCTGGCGAAATGCCATCTGAGCCACCATACATTGTGTGGCTTTATATCCGTCGTTTTTAATTATATTTCATTCTGTGACTAGAGAAAGAAGGTAAGGTCCAGTCAATGTGCCCGCGTAATAGTGCCCAGCGATGGCGACGATGGACTAAGGTTTATATGACCCGGGGATCACTGTCTTATGGTAGAGATATATTCTGAAAGAGTATAAGCTGTAAGGACCTTGATAAAGTATACGTCCTTCTGCCCACATTTCATAAAAAAGTCCCCCTATTGAAACGAGAGGTGGAAACAACCCGGTCTTAAGGAATAATACTACCAGATAAGATATAGTTTTCGTCGCAATAAAGTTTAGATTTCTTATAGCACTAATTATGCGATATTTTTAAAATCAAACTGGATCCATCTCTGCTAGAATTACGGGAGAAACAACCAGGTTGATTTATGTTTTATTAGTATAGAACATAAGGATACCAATTCACCAATCTGTACTACTCTGATTCATACAATTTAGTTGCAAAGAGCATGCTAAATTAAAATAAAGACGCAATGCACTAGAGATATTACCATACTGGGATCCATTTTTGTACTAATCAATATCAGAACTATCTGTATTATTTGAAGCATTTGTGCTATCTGTGTACTCCTCTCCACACCGCATGAAGTACGGAGGCATAGGCTGTATACAAGGTTTTGGAAATAATGTGCGGACTATAAACGGATAGACTAGCGAAAACCATACTTTGAATAAATAATAATATATTAGCTGAAAAGGAGGCTTAAATATATTTTTTGCAAGGGCAGCTAATGTATTGGCTAAAAAAGTGTATGAATTACAGCCTAAACTATTATCCATAACTGAACCTAAGGTTGTACCGATAACTGAACCAATACATATAATTAAACCAAAGTGTCCTCATGTATCAACCAAGTTATCAAAATACAGAAAGGTTAAATGTATACATTGTGAGAAAGAAGTAATGGCAAAAAAATGAGCAGATACAAAAAGAAATGCCATAAAAATGGTAAAAGTATTAGTATTAGTAGTGGTTATATTAGCTATTATGGTAATAATTCTAAATCCACTTGCTCGTATAGTCTATTGAATCTGTTGATGATTCTAATCCTAAAAAACCTCGTCTAACAATCCTAACTATAATCCTGATTGTATTGACTCAAATGATAATTATGACACTAACTTATGGTAGTCTGAATGAACTGCCGCATTAATGTTAATTTAGCATTATCCGTAACTGATACTTATAAATATACAAAGTCTTATTATGAAGGACATATAAATACTGTTCTTACTGTGATAATTGTGTCCTTCCACCAAAATCTAGTTCTGAGTATGGGCATATATATATATGTATATATATATATATATTGCTGTGTGTGTTTGTATGTGCGTGTGACCTACTGAGAAAGAATATGTCCTTTAAGGATAATCGCAACGCATAAATGAATAAATTTACTACTCGTTAGCGCCCTGAGAAGGTTAATAGCCCAAATTGAAGAATTGTCATCTTTGCTGAGGAAACTGATAGATGATGGAAAGGTATGAAACTATCAATACCAAATTAATGATGATCATTGAAGAATACAATACGTTATGTCATTCAGCACCATAACCTTAAAGCATATGTCCAGATAGTTCTGAAATTGACTATGATTGATAGAACCATCCTATTCGATCAAGAACCATGGTTACTGTCCTATACCGAAGGAAATACAGAATAAAAAAGAAAGAGTACAAATGAATTTGAAAAGAACTTCTTCATATCGATGAATAAAGCTGTATTTAAAAAACAGATGGAAAATGTGCGAAAGAGAACTAAAGTTGAGATATGCGCTGATGAGACAAAGATCTCCAAATCCCAGAAAATACATATCATTTGCAAGAAGGACAATCATAGATGATTTATTACTGGTCAGTATGAGAAATAAGAAGGTTATATTATCATAATGTATCTATAGAGGATTTACAATTTTAGAGCTAAGTGAAGCAATAATGTATGATTCCTACTGAACCTAGCTACAACAATTCTGATGGAGATGTATCACACTACGTTTTTACAGATAAGGAGTAATTGTGCATAACTATTTAAACTGATAATTTCTACGAGGATATCAAACAGAACATAAATTGGTACGATACCAGTGAGTATCTGAGAAGTAACATATATACCATACCATTGGTAAATAAGAAAATGTCAGACTTGTTTAAAGTGGTATTACTATCAGGGATTTATGTGGGTTAAGAAGTGACCTCTACTTTTTTAGGATACGGAAAGAAGACAGTTTGAAAAATATTAAAATGACGTTGATAGAAAATTGTAAATTTTGAAATTGATAAAAATTGCCTGTTTGATAACAAGGTCAGTTATCATAGAATTAATTTAATTCGCTCATATAAACGTGAATAATTTAATGTGAAAATCAACAAAGTTTCACTATCTACTTTTAATGACAGTCGTTATTTAGTGGATACCTGATCCTTAGGCCATTTGAAACGTCATGAGAGTATTATAAAGGTACTTACCATATAAAGAGATATGATTAGATCCAAAATATAGAACAGTGTATTTATGCAAGTCGAGGCTGAAGACATATATTGACGGAATATTTACATAGTCTAGAACGCTGAAAAATCATTGGTGTACCACCAATGGACTTCCTGGTCAAATGGTTAGCGTTGTTACCAAACGTACCTATATTAAGAAACCACATATTGATTATGTCATTAGTTGGAGTGCTTTTGATCGCTGAAACAATAGAGATGAACAACCAGTATGTTTTAAGTGGCATAATTTGGGATTGATTGATGCAAAGGATACTTTACCTAAAGTATCTAAATTGCCATCTATTATGGAAATTCAAATGCAAATGAAGAAAGCAGAAGAATTTGAATATGTTATACGTAGGGTTCGCTCATTGCGCTTATATATTCTCTGAAAATGATGGACTTGTTTATGACAGTTGGAACGCACGTCCTACCCCCAGAGGTTTAGAGAGGTACAGAGAAGTTTTATAAGTATTTTAACAAATGAAATGCAGCATTCTACAGCTTTGTAATCATTGGAGTCTCGGCAAAATTGTATTTATCGTGTTGTTTCAACGTTGCAGTTATTGTTTCTTTGATTTCTGATGGTACCACATTATTTTCATCGAACACACTTTCCATTGCTTTGTTATTCCTCTTGTAGAAGACAGCGAGGAATTTTGTGTTATTTCTCACATCTTTTACTATTGCATTCTATTTCTAAACGATTATCGAAACACTTATTCCATAGTGCTTGCAATTAAAAACTAATATTTCTATGTTGGTGGATTCCTTCTTTGCATCTTCGAGGTTAGCGCAGTCCGTGATGAGAAAGAGTGTATTAGTGCATTGAAGGATATTTATGAGCAATTCTAACGACTTATCCAGTTTGTCATCTGGGTTTATCACGATGACATCGTCATCTCTGAAGAGCCACCTTATATTATAGGTCATATTGCAGATGAACGTGAGAAAGATGATGATGATGATATAATCGAAGAAATACTATACTTAGTCCTCAGCAAATCTAATCCAATACACTTTTTCTTTCCACGATTAGTCACCAGACATGATTATATTTATATAGGTAATTTAGATATCATATATCATGCAATAGTTTAAACCTTCTGTCTCTTTGTCTTCTATGACAAAAACGAATTTACTTGTATTGCCTTGTAATAACGACATTCATCCCAAACAAGTTGGTTAAAGTTTAGTTCGTGTTTGTTCATAGTTGGCTTGATAGATGTTTCAATATCACACGTGGTGAAAATCTTGTTCAGGGTGAAGGGATAATTAATAGATTCGTTTGAATATTTGATATGCACAAAAATAATTAATGATTTAAATATATCCATAACTCTATTGATATTTTGTCTCTCTTTAACTTGTAAGGTATTAAGTATTTCAAATGTCAATGTGTTGTCCCTGATGTTACATTTAACATTCAGCATTTTAGATATATCATCAAAAGTTAAATTGGGTACACTTTTCTAAATCGTCCTTATCACCTGGTACGACATTGCTCAATTTATAATCGTTTCATTACATTTTTCATGTGAGTTAATTTCTTGCTGAAACTTTCTTTGGTTTTATCGTATTAAAAAGACACGAGAAGCATAGCTTTCCTCCTTCTTCTATGAGGAAGTTCTCTCCGCACGCATAACACTCACAAAGGAGATGACCATCACATTGATTAATAACAAACTCTTCCATTTTACATGACCGAGATTATTTAAAATAGCTTATGTTTGATCTGATTATTCTGGATGTGTAGCTGACCATAGTCGATGGAGGATATGTGCATATTGTGACCTTCCACATTCCCCTTCCTAATGATTTGCAGATGAATACCCTGTTGTACGTTTGCCAGTCAATTACTAGTTCCGTACAACCCGTTATCGTGTGTACTTTTAAGATCAATCCATATACAACGATCATTTGTGAAGAAGTTATTTACTCTTATGTTGGTTGGCTCTGAATTATTCTGCTGTTCGTTGAAAAAGTACTTAGTATCTTCTGTGAACTATTGTCTGAGCATATAAATTTGAGAATATGAAATTTTTGAAAAAACCCTCAATAGTTACTATTATCTTATTTATGGTGGGATTAAATATTTATCTGTATTTGTCTGATTTGTCTTACACAATATGAGTAAATCTCTGAGACTCATGCTTGGAAAATCTAATATCACATTAGTTAGACTTGTATTAACACCCACATTAATGATTCTCTCTGCTGATGTAATAGAAGAAAAGTGTGTCATGTATGTTTTTATCGTTAATACTCTGAGCCATCATTTAAGATGTGATGGTATCATAACTTAGGCAAAAGTTTTCTGACAAATAATCCTTGTTTGCATCTTCAGTTTCTACTGATGATTTTGCCGAAGTTATGGTAAATCTCAAATCTTGAGGAAGGGAAAAGATATAGAGGAGTGTGCTCTGCAAATATATGTTTGCAAAGTGATATACGAAATCATTTTTCATGCACTGCATATTAAAAAGCTTCCGTATCAGTATTCCGCGCAATACCCCCTCCATTTCGTAACTTTCGCAATTTTTTATTATTCGCACCATGTTCTATTTTGTTGATTCTCACACTGGTTGGTAGTAACAAATCGTTTTAGCTCTTGGAATATTGGTATCATTCAGCTTAAAGATCTCACTACCATAGGAGATGGTTATGTTTTTGACCAAGATTCTTCCAATGTTGTTAACCCCAAAGTTGTTCGCATCTCCTTTATCTTTCAGATCGAATAATATAAAGACGGAACCTGAACTACTAAACACACTAGGTCCAAGTATAGGAACCACCAAATGCAATTGCTATTCAAGTTTATTAGTACTCGGAGTATGTGTAATGCAATGATCTGTGGGATTTAAACCTATTATCCCTTTTGGTATTTTCTCCTATTTGTTCAGAGTTATCAATTTCCCATATGTTGCCTTTTAAGTAGAGAAAATACCGATACTTAACTCCCGACTGACTCCCTTTCTCGTGAGGTACAGAGAAGTAAACAAGGTTGTGGTTGTTTGGGTTTCTCCAAAGAAATATCAGTATGTATGAATGAACAGAGTGTAAAGGTATCATCCAAATTGTTTAAGCACTGGGTTTATAAACCTCGTTGTCTCAATGTTTGGCTAAGGTAGTCCAAACTCTTTGCTATATTATTACTGAACTCTGTAGTCTTTTTTGCAATTCCTCCATTGCAATATTGTGTCTTTCCATTTCTAGTATTGCATTACTGGGACCAAATAACGCAATAAATTTATTAGCTCCTTTAAACGTTAGACCATTAGATGTTACACCAGCTAATACAACTGCAACTGCCATTTAATGGTAGTATATATTTTTGTTTCCAGTTTTGATTCTACAGCATGCTGTTATGTTGGATTCTCCCTTGTGTTTTACTCCAATAAACAGGATGTTGTTCTATCCAAGATGGTATGTGCGTGATTCTTTGAGTCTGTAAAGATTTTATGGTTGCTTTACTTCAAACACTCTGGTGATCTACATACAATCCAATGTAAAAGTCGAGATAACTGATATGGGCAATAATAGTAACTCGGGGCATAAGTTAAATAATTAAGTTAATGAAAATTGCATACATACCTGATTTCGTTACTTAAAGTAAATCTATGTGTACATAATTTATCAAATGCAATTGATGCTCAGAGAAACGTACGGGTGCATAATTCAGCTCATAACTTGTAACAAAAGTAAGTGGCGAATCATCAAGATTACAAATTTTCAAATTTTCAACAATCCTGTGGTTATTTCCCCTTCTATTTTATGACAATGTACTATTTGTTTGAAAAGTATTATTCTCTCTATCACTTAAATCTTTCAATTGTATCTTTTTGTCCCATTTGTCGATGCCACCTCGTACCATACGTTTTGAATTTAGTTCATTTGTGAGAGTTAACAAAGTCTGATCATTTAAGGTTTCAATACTGTAGTTCATATCTAGTATGGTTACAGTATATGTTGTTCTCATCAATCTAATAGCGCTTTCATTCACATTTAACTTATTCATCAGGTCTATTATCCTTCTATTAATTTCTTCAAATTCATTCTTCTTATGTAATTGCGAAAGACTATCGCTTATAGCAATTAGTCTATCATCTAAAATTACTAAATTTTTATATCTTCTTCATGTTTTATCTTCTCATTGGTTAATTATTTATCCAATTGTTAAAGTTGTGAGTGCAGAGTATTGAACTTTTCTGTAGAATTCCTGATGTCCAACATATCAATCTCAAAGGCAGATATTTCAATGTTCATCCTCTGCTCAATGGGTTGTATGTAATGTTGTATGTGTTATACTTTTACTTGCATGCTTCTAACTGTTTGCAAAGACTGCAAAGAGGTGGATGGATTATTCAGTCGTTTGGAAATTATATCCTGAGCATCTAAAATCTTTTGCTTCTTATCGTCTGTTGTTTTATGGAGCTATTTTAGTTTGATTGATCTATCATTAGAGCTTTGTTCCACTCTTGTCTGCTTACTTGGTCCACTGTTGTCAGCTTACTATTAACCTCTCTACGTTTATATATCTTTTAAATAATGTTCCACAAACATCTTCCATATATGATTGGCAATATGTCTCTGTACAAATTAACGGTGAGCCGGATCAGTTAAATGTCGCGGATTACCTACATTAATGATATGGTTGTTGTTTAAGTTTAGCTCACTGTTTATAGATTGATCTAGAGCAGCTGTGCTATCTTCTTTCACTTTTTTAAAACCACACTCACCAAGACCTCTTAATATCACCATTTACCTAGCGTGAAAGATATATGTAATAGGCATGCCATGAAAATCTATCACTTAGTATATTTTTCGTACCTGCTTGGAATTGTTTGCATGGACTATTAACAGCACACGAAATGAGAATAAAGATTAATACATTTTAAACAGCTAGAGACTCTTTCTTTATATGGTTTAGATGATCAAGGAAAATGTACAAAGTCTCGATCTTCAAAGACACACAAACTGTATCCGATACACTAGATGTCTGATTAGATCTCTGACTGCTAAAAATCCTAACAACTTAGCAATTTAGTTGCTTATGTAGACGGTATGACCTTGTTAGGTGTAAACAATACTTTACTTTAGAGTTATGTTTCGGACATTCAGTTCCATATTTTCTTCATTATCGTTATTATCAGTCATCGATTCATTGACTTCGTTCATATACAATTATAGAAACCATCAGGTATTACCATCCTAACATAAACTTCCGTCTTTATAATGCAATCTAAGAAGTTGAAACATAAAAAACAAAGTATTAGAGATTTACTTATTAACGTTTAGTCCTTATATCTGTTACTGATTTTCTCAGGAGCTTATCTAATATCCCATTATGTCACAATTTCTTCCCTCTTCTTAAACTCTTGTATGCTTTGGTTTTCTGAGATAGTGTGACTAGTTTTGCCAATATAGCGATTGTATTCGTTGATGATAAAATTACATTCTTCATAATTTATCGCATCGTCACTTATTGCCTTCCTAACCATATGATCAATACTATTTAATTTGCTTATGGAAGAGGCAACTCTCTCATTGTGTGCTAATGACAAACCATTTTATCACTTAAGTATCTTACATCAAACCCTAATGTAGTTGCCCCAAACCGCCAAAAGCTAAAAGGGATAATAATCCCGGTTGCTATTCCTGCTACTCGTAAGCTAGCACCTGTTATAGCCATTCTAGCAGATATGGTTTACATGCATACGTCTACCCAATTCAAAACATATATGCAACCTTATAATTTGTCCGCACACCTCTATAATGCTCGATCTCGTTAATTAAATCATTGTCATTCATCTTTCGCTATCTGAAAGTCATATATGATGTATCATCTAATATAGAATATGCGGATAGTACAGAAGCTATGTTCTCTTCCATTTAAAGACATGAAATTTATAGATTAGATTTAAGTTTGGGCTTAGATGATGGTTTATACAAAGGTATTTCTGGTGGTTTTGGTGTGATACATCTTACAGTTTTATTAATTTTCTTGGGTTCTCTTGTCAAACTAGAACAGTAATCCTTTGCCCACTAGCACTCATTTAATTATTTAATAATTATGTAGCGTAATATACCAGATCTAATGAGGTAGCCAAAGGAAACTCACTAAAATATACAGGTATAAGTAACGTAATAACGTTTTCGATAAACATCTTTGTTGGTGGACCAACACTTAATTTTAGTACCTTGTTCAGGAGCATAATGTAACCAACCACAATTGCAGAGCTAACACTTGCATGAGAGACTGTGCTAATTATGTTATTAGTCTGGCTTATTTATGGGAATACATTTTTAAATCTTTTGATATACCTACCGAGGCATAGAGCTGTAACCAAAAATACTCGAAATTGTTATAACCTGATACTCTGATTTCAACATTTCTGGTAAGAGATTAGGTTGTATAGTTTGTTCTGGTGGTGTAGATTTCAATGCCGTGTAGGTTGTGTAGTTGTTTATGAACATATCTCATCTTAATGTATGCTTGTATGGCAAACCAGATAGTAGTACGTATTTCAGTTGTCTTCTCTTCACAAGGCTCTTGTCTTTTTCGATCTTTTCCGCCTTCAGTTACTCTCTTGCATTATTCTGAACCCTTACCAAGTTGTCCGCCAAGTTCCACTATACGTAAACCATTATTCCTGGGTTAAGTGGACTTCACAACCTACATAATCATCTTTAATTTAAAGTTTTCTACCTTCTACTTAAATTTATAAAATAATGTCAAATGTTTGAAAAGTGACCGAACATGATCATTTGAATTATTTTGAAATTCAGCAGGTTGCAAAATGGATGCTAAGACAGGTTTAAACAATTGTCAAATAGAAAAAGGTATGAAGGAGTATAATAAGATTAGTGTCTACTGCAAACCTTGTAGAATGGAATATCAAAAACAGTGGAGAAACAGAACAGCGATTGCCATAACAAAATAATTATAGAAATTGGCGTGAGCAAAATAACAAACACAACAATTCATACTTCAGAAAGAAACGTCAGAATGACGCAAATTACAGAATACTTTAGAACAACAAGAATTAGAATTACCAATGCATTAAAGGACAATCTCAGATCTGGAGCAACATTAAAATTACTTGGTGTTTCGTCCATGTACTTATCTTCGAATGTGATTGAACGTTGCAAAGCCAGAAGGTGGTAGCTGTGGCGAAAAATTATACAATGATCAGTTAATACCTTGTTCGTCTGTTGATAATATCAACCTGGACCAGCAAAGGAAATTTAATTCCTGGAAATTCTGAGATATATGAAGGCAAGTAAAACAGAAATAAGAATGACAAGACGCCGTCCAATCAAGAAAGCAGCGAGGATGATAAGAAACTTTAAGGTTTCAAAACAGCGCAGTTTATCATAGATGAGGTTTTGAGTCAGGTTTTCCGTCGTCTTTCTTAGGTAGTAGGGTTTTCAAAGATGTAACAAACACGTAAACTGATATGCAGACATCAATAAGCAGTTAAAACCGTTGCTGTCAGTGGCACAAAGGCGTCAGGTGCATAACAGTTGATGCTTTTTTTATTAGCCTGGATAATTACAACGGAAATGTGTCGAAAGTAGGACAGTAGCAGATAAGTATTTTCTTTAAGTCTCCATTTATTCTACCATCTCTATCAACTCTGCATCTACTACATTTTCCTTTCCTATGTGTTTGAGAGTTATCAAACTAGCACTTAAAGCTGGCAAAGGTGTGCATAGAGTGGAACTTGCCGGACAACTTGGTAAGTACTCAAAATAATACAAGAGGGATGAAGCAGAGAAACTGAAGACGAAAGGATGCAAAAGATCGAACAAGATAAGTCTTATGAAGCGAAGACAACTAACTCAAATACGTACTACTAACTGCCACATAAATACGACAGATAACAGCACCACAGGAAATAGAGATGCAAGCAATATATACAAATGAATCATTAAACCAGCAGGTGAGAGAGCAAAACGAACGATACATGAATTTTATGAAAGATTTTAAGCAGAAAAATGCCCTCTATATTGTGTACATTTGAGGAAGAACGAGAAATCGAAGGATTTCCTAAAGATGTTGTCTGATCTTGTCTTGATCTCGAGGAAAGTATTGAAATCATTGGAAATATACATAGATGTGGATCACAAACATAAATGGTATAAAAGAAATACTTCAGCAAAGAAACAGACGACGGTACATTAAATTCGTTGCACAATATGTTCTTGAGTCTTTGAAAGTTTGAGAGCACATAGAGTTGGACATAAGTAGGATTCGAGTTTCGTGAAAGAAATAATTGAAAAGATAAATGCAAACGTTAAGTTACTACTTTGTGAAAGACCTAGTTCAAAGGGAAGAGTGTAACAATTGCACAATTGCTGCAGCAGTAGTAATGATGGCTACATGAGTTGCAATGACAATTGCAACCTTGTTAAGAATGTAATTTGTCCAAGTCATTCTTCAAGTTCTTCATCTAATATAGTCACTGACAAAATTAAATAAGGTTTAACAAATATTACAGATTATTTGAAGACGTCAGCTGATAAAGAAATAGCAGCCACACCCGGTAGTATTAGTAGTACCACAAGCTAGTTATTATCAGCTACATCAAAGATCGCTTCATACCTGTATGATTGTGTCATACTACTAAATTTAGCATTAGTTGAGTTAATATTTGTCATAGCTGTTAATGGTGTGGAGATTGCTACTGCATGAGTTCGAACATAATATCTAATACTTTGATTTAGTCTGACATTTTTCTTGTATTAGTCTGCTGCTATCATGTACAAATAAGTATGGCCAACCAATTCATTATTCTGGTGTTGTTTGAGAGGTATGCTGCTCAGGAATGTATCGTATCTACCATTCCCTATCCCACCATTTGTCTGTTTCTTTTTTGTCTCCTTATATCATCATCAGACATTTCCCGCTCCGTTTTTGTAATAGATTCCTGTACCATTAATAACAGTTAAATTGTTCCCTTTTAGGTATCTCCAATCATGATGTGGTGTAATATTAAAGTTGTTGTTGATTATGTTTAATTGTTTCAGGCTTATCCATTAGTATTAGAGTTAAATGATTGGTCATGTTGGTAAATGCATTGAACATTCAGATAGAAGGTTTCTGATTTGAAAGTAAATATTAAGTCTGTAAACAGACTTTGCTAACATCTGGTATGCTTGAATTTGATAAGTACCAATAACTTATTCCACGTCCAGGTGTCGCACACCATACAGCTCAATAAAGCTGATTATTAAAAAGGAATATCACACTGAGCCTGAAGTGAATCATCATTGTTAAATTTAAGAGTGTAGTCTTTGCTTTTATGTAATGTTCTGTATGTGAAGAGTTTATCTTGCATATCGTCGAAGTTTATGTCTCTTAGTAAGGTTTTTATAACCGTGTTAACAGCAGCAATACATTATGTTGCTGGGGAAGGATAAAGAACATTATTTGATAATTGTTTGACTCTAAAATCGATTTAGAAAAGTTATGGTTTCAAAATACTTCCTGGTATGAAAGATGTATGCGATTGGTATGAGGTATCAGAGAAGTATGCAAATTAAGAGTTGGAAAACGAAATGTAATCATCATCATTCATATATAGTATTATCCTTTTATGATACTTGTTACATGCCATATTTGTATTTGGAGCGAAGGACATTAAATACCTGGGCCCAAATCCACGAAACTCCTCAAGTTGAGTGAGAAACTCAACTCAAAATAACCGAGTTTGTCCCTCATGTGAGTGTGCACTCAATTTATGATTCACTAACACCGGTCTCCTCAAATTTGAGTGCACTCAGCTGAGTGCGACGTAATACTCAAATTATTAAGTGCGTAAGCGGTCGGCTACCGCGATCTCCAGTTTTGAAAGTCCAAAATATACTAGTTGCTAAGGATGCTCTCGCGCACTTCCGTAAACAATTTTACCGTCTGTATCTTTTTCGTCTGCATTGTGTGTATTGTGTGTGTTGTAAACCATGGATGACAGTGAAGGAAAGAAAAAAAGACGTGCAAATTGGAGTGAAAAAGAAAAAGTTGTTTTGGTAGAGAGTGTCTTGAAAAGAGAGGGTGTCTTGTTTGGAAAATTGAAAGGTTGCAGTGGTGAAGGGGGAGTGAGCGTAAAAGACAAAGAGAAGGCCTGGGAAGAGGTGACTGATGCCGTTAATGCGTAAGTATCTACAATATTTACATATTCTTTTTTCAAATAATAATAGTTTTATAGAGAAAATATTGTCGTTACGGAATTCTATCAGTCTCTGGATAACCTACATACAGTTTTTTTTAATTGGTGTACATTTAATGTTAATGACGATATATAAACTACTAATATACATATTACTAATATACATAATATACTAATATACATAATATATTAATATACATAATATATTTGTTATAATTTTCCATGTATTGAGTAATACCTCTATTTATTTATGTATTTCTTTTGACATTGGTTTATCAATCATCAATCTGCATCATGCATGCTAGAATGCAATTTGATTCAATTAAATATTGAAAGTATTGAATCATAATTGCATTATGATTTATTTTTCATCATTAATGACGACATTGGAAAATAATATACAGCAAATTATATATTCATAATGTATTTTTTATACCTGCACATTCAAGGAGTGAAAACCTTTCCTATTTACAAAATCTGGTTCATTTACTGTGGGTGCAATTATTCTTATAAACGTTCCATCTATACATCCAATCACAGTAGGAAATCCTAGTTAAGGAAATAAATGAAAATTGGATAAATAATAATAAATTAATGTTCTCACAAATTACAAATAAATTATGCTGTATGAAATATATACATGTCATAATGATTAGCTTCAGTTGAAAAATTTTTTCCTGCTTCATAATGCTGTTCAGGTGAGTCATGCAATATAATATTTTTGTTGTTGTTGTATAAACCATCCACTACTGTTTATCTATAGCCCGATAGGGCAGAAGAAGTAAAAACAATTAATAGACCAGAGAACAATGTCTACGAATATATATATATCCATGTGGAAAAACATAAAAATATGATAATTATCTTACAAATATATGGATTTAAATAAGCATATAATTGGATGTATACACAAACTGTATCAATGCTGTGTGAAACTCATTTGCTATGGCGTACCCGATGTATATTTGATATAAATAATAATAAATAATGAGTCTGGCGGGCCGTATCCGGACCGCGGGCAATATGTTTGTCACCACTGCTGTATATGTTTATTTTTAGAGAAGGGGAGGTTACTACCATAAATACAACAAAACATTTCATGATGATGCGTACTCACCTGCTATTTTGTAGAATTGTTGTTTTACCGTTGCTAATTCTTCTTCACTAGGAAATTTTATGTACTGGCGAGCTAGTGTAGCTATGGCCTTTGCAACTCTGATTACAACACGGCTCACTGTTGGCTGCGATAATCCGATGCTATCCCCGATTAGCCGCATATGGGCTCCACTTGCAAAATATCGAAGGGAGCAGAGCACCTGACATTGCGGTGAAAGTGATCTAGATCAATTTGTTAAAAGTTGATAGGAATCGTTCAAGAATTGAAATCAAGAATAATATTGTTTGCTTTCGAAATCTAAATCTCTGAAAGCATTCTAAATCATCCACATCTTGTAATGATAACCTTTCCTTAATTTTTTTGGCTCACATTCTATGGCGTCTACGAAAGCGATGTGCGTTCGCCATTGTTGAGTGTATTCATTGAGTTAGGTAAGACGCTATCTCATTTATTTGAGTGAAATATTCAAAGTTGAGTTGAGTGGTTCCCTCAGCTTGGTTTCGTGAATCGCGATTTGAGGGCACACTCAAGTATTTGAGGGAAAACTCAGATTTGAGTGTGAGTGTGGACTTGATGAGTTTCGTGAATATCACAATTATCAAAGTGAAAGTAGTTATTTATATGTCCTTCATAATACACCTTAGCTTATGTATCAGTATCATTTACGGATGATACTGAATTATCATTATATAGTAATTTATTCAGACTACCATAGTTAGTAGAATTACCATCATAATCATCATCAGAGTTAACATAGTCATTATAACCATCATTAGAGTCAATAGAGTCTGGATTAGAGTTAGGATTTTTAGCCAAGCTATTTTTAGGATTATAGCCATCATCAAATTCAATAGAGCCAGCCCAGGTAATGGGTTTAGAATTACCATGTTATCACTAATATCGTTATTACCAATATTACCATTATTACATTTACATTTCTTATTGTATTTGCTCATATTATTTGCCATTACTTCTATCTTAACATGTATACATCTAACATTATGATATGTTTGTGCAATTACATGTATTAGTTCATTTATAGGTACTGGTTCAGTTATAAATACAACCTTAATTATGGGTTCAATTATATATATATATAGGTTCCATGATAGGTACAAACTAAGGTTCAGTTAAGGATACTAGATTACGTAGTAATTGATCCCCCTTTTCAGCCAATATATTACTACGTTATTAACTAATATATTAGCACCCTTTTCAGTCAGTAGTTCAGCCACATATTCATGTAATATTTCACTCGCTATATTAAATACAATTTTTACTGGGTCTATCCAATTATTATTCGCACATTATTTTCAATACTTTTTATACATCTTATTCCTCCATACCTCATTAGGTATAGAGAGCCGTTTACAGATAGTACAGATAGTTCAGATACTGTTTAGTATAGAAAACAAGGATACCAATATGGTTGTATCTCTAATGTATTTCATATTTATTTTAGCTTATTACGCTTTTTGCGCTCTAGTACGAAGATGATGTAACTACATTTTATACATTAGAGTAGTACAGATTGATGAATTGGTATCCTTGTTTTAGATATCACTTGTTTTATTTGCGTTAGCCATAGGAACACAAAATACTATATTTTTTTATTATTGTTTTTTTGTTGTTGATTTTGAAAAAGTACTCGGTTAAGTAAACTGTGCATTTATTTCAGATGTTTTGCAATTTTGTAATTTTTGGTGTTCCATTATTGCAAAACCAGCGCAAACAAAATAATCTATCATTGTTTTTAAGCATGTTTAGAAACATAACATTTTGGCAAGATATCAAAATTACTGAATTAAATTTAACAGCACAAAATGCAATTTTTGTTTTGTTCAGTGCAAAAAGCAGAATCTATCATTGTTAATAAGAAAACAGTTTTGCATACAAAGTAGTGTAAGAAACAGATGCCATGTTTACAATCATTTAAGAAAAATCTTAAAAGACAATATCAGATTAGAAAACAAAATTGCCTTAAAACATGGCAATTTTGAAGATTTTCTTGGATTAAATGAACCATACCAACGTTGTCTTGAATCATAGACTTTAGACTATATTGTACATGCATTGATTATCAGTGTCATGACAAGCGAATACACATGTTTATATAAAATTAACATTATATATATATATATATATATATATATATATATATATATATATATATATATGAGAGAGAGAGAAAGAGTGAGAGAGAGAAGGAGAGTGAGAGTAAGTTCCAACTCTGAACTGTCGTTTCCTTACTACAAGGAACATGATTGGTTTTAGTATATATATATATATATATATATATGCATATATTGTTTGAACATGATGAGATGAATGCATAGTATGCATATGTGTTCGATGTTTGTATTCACAATATAACTTATATACTGAAAGATTCCTTGCTGAATAGTTATTGCAATGAAAACGTAATGAAGAATAACTTGCTTGTTCAACTGTCTCTCTATCTCTCACTTTCTCTATCTCCCTCTCTATCTCTCCATGTGTGTATCTCTCAGTACATTATATGTTTTGGTTGTATTTATATTTGCACTAATCATAATACCGACGACACCTTTTATGAGGTAGCCTGTAGGATACTCCCCGACCTACTGCTACCCATGTACGGGGAAAATAAATCCCCGCTCGTCCCCCTACCCCGAAACCCCCATGAAAAAACAAACAACATAATATAATATGCCACCTTTTTACTTTTCACTTGTTTCGCTAGTCTCGTGCGGATTTTACATTAAAGTGGAAACTGAATTGAGATAATTACTACATCGTTTTCATTTGTTTCCTCTTTTATTTAAAGGGTCTGTTTCCACACAGACGGTCTAGAGTGGAGATTATCAACAAAATAAAAACGATTGAAGCACATGCTTATCTTTATGATCTCGGTGAATGGGACACCAACCCTGGAAATTTACAGTTACCAAAATACGACCAAGCAATTCTCTTTACTAGGTAAGTGTATATACACGGGGGATAGCCGTACACGCTGAAGATACATTCACTTCGCGCTTGCTACGCCGAAATTACATGCGAAACATGTTACAAACAATTGGCTAAATGACCAGCAAAGATGCATTTCACTATTTCCTTAATAAAGCTTAATACTTTGTAGGAACCTTGCAGCCCTCGGAATACTGCATTCACTTTCGGCTCTGAAAGTTTAATTACTTATGATAAATATGTAGTGGTGTTTACAATTACTATGACACAACATGCCTGAGGTGAGCAAGAATTTCGCTCTGGATTCATACAATTTCTACTTAGAAAAGATTTAAATATCAAACTCTTACAGCTTCTTAAGGTTAAACAGGCATGGAAAACATTTTTTGTGGGTGGGGGCGTGACGGTGTGGTTAAGTTGCAATACTCTTGACTAGTATTGCAATTTGTTTCTGAACTACACTGATTAATATGTGCCATTGGTTACGCCAGGGATACGGTCAAAAAGCAATTTCTAGGCTGTATCTCATTTCAGAGACGTAAAATCCATAAAGTGGATGATTAAATAAACATCTAGCAGACAATTTGATAATCGTGTTTGCACATTTTGATTATGAGTGGCATAATATAAAGTTAAGGGAGCTCCTTTTGTATGGAAATATCATATTATAGAAATTTTAATGCTGTTAGGATATGTCACAGTTAGTTGGTATTTTTAAAATTTGTATTTAATCCACTCTTCGTCTTGATAAATTAATCGTAATTGAAAAGAAAGAAACAAATACAAAACAAGAAAACAGGAGCAATCTAAAACAGAAAAGAAATGATTTGGGTAATATATTATTGTATCCCAGACCAGTCCAGGTCGGCTGCATCAGTGTGTCCTGGAAAAGGCACTTAGCTCACATTTCCTAGGCATGATGAAAATAAACTGCTTAAAGTGCCGTTAAAAGCCAATCAATGAACCAAATGCAGCTCTGATACAATATTTGTTTTAATCTTCTGAGAAACAATGCTGTGTTTAGGCATGAAACTTTAACCTACTATATAGTGCAAACTGTCTAGGTGTCTAATCATCTGTGCAGTAGATGTGCTCCTAGTCAAAAAAGCTTTGTACATCTGGTGTCTGTACATACAAAATGATACGATAGCCTGGATAAGTCTGCCTAGCAGTCAATTGAAATGTCGAATAAACAACAATGGAGTTTGGGGATGCGTTAATTGAACTCAAGACCACAAAGATACAAAGCAAGCAAATTGCCACTATGCTACTGAAGCCTTATTATTATTATTATTATTATTATTATTATTATTATTCAGTGTTTTTCCATCATTATGATCAAACATCCCTGCCTACTTTGTCAAACTGCTCCAAGTAAACCCGGATTCATATTTTCTCTCAATACTGATATCTCTCGTCAAACTTGAAGTTAATATTTGGAGCGGAAAAGTAAATTGTCCCTGCATTAGATAGAAATCACCTTTCGCTCTTTCTCCAATTACTATCTCGTACATATGTTGAGGTTCACTCATAACAAGTATGACTTTTCCACGGAATAATGTATTCCCTGTTTACCAGAGTAGTTTTGCTTTTTAGCTGTGATGTGTCTCAGGCCGAAAAAGCTTCAAGTGTCTGAAAACAGATGCAAAGAAATGCTATGTTATGAAGATTTCTCTCTCCATCTAAAATCACTTCTGATGATAGCCCATCGCTGTCAAATATATCCAAAATGGATCCCCAAAAATCTCATTTGATAATTTAAAGTGGTCATTGGCTTCACCTCTGTGTCTGCTCCTTGCATTGATTCAGTATAATTCTCTCGTATGTTCTTTTTTGTACTTGCAATTTTCATTAACACAAAGTAGCTTTCATTCTTTTCTTTTCTTTCTATGTCTTTGTGTTCTCTTTGTCTAAATTATTGCTCATTTTATCTGCATATATGAAGAACTCTGGGTTTTGGTAATTGCAAACAAACCACAACATATTTATTATAAGTAACTAATTTTTTGGAGACCAGAGTGACTGTAGCGTTCTGTCGGCTACGCCTGTCCTCAAAAGTATAAAGATGAAAGGAGGAAATAGGTACAACGTAGATTTCACATACATATAAAAATGCGTTTGGATCGTATTCCGCGCGTTATGTGAGCACATTGTGCATGTAATGATTGTATCTGCAAAGTTATGTTTATTTCAAGTGATGTTACTATCAACAGAACTCGCCCATATCTATTGTCTGTTGATAGATGGCGTGACTATACTTCGGAACTAATCTCTAGATTTGCTGTATGTTTGAGAAAGCTTGAGTCATGAACAACATTTCTTGAACAGGGAACCAAAGGATCAGTAATCAGTAGGTGAGGTCCACCGCACCAAATATTTTTTTTTTAAAAATTACGTTTGGTTGAAGATACTATTCAAGACTTGGATGGACCAGATTGGGTTCGAGTGAAGAAGAGAGGCAAAGATATTCATTTAGACACCAACGCCTACTTAACGATACTTTTATTTTCTTCAATACTTTGCACACTTGTGTTGTGTCGTCCGCCTTTAACAAAAAAGATATCCGTAGATCTAGAAAGCAATTGTTGGTTTCTGTATAAAGTGTCCATGAAAAAGTTACAAGATCCTATGGATTCAGAAAGATCGTCACTTGATATATATATATATATATATATATATATATATATATATATATATATATATATATATATATATATGTGTGTGTGTGTGTGTGTGTGTGTGTGTGTTTGTGTGTGTGTGCTTCCGTCTGGAAAGGAGCTTGCAAATCAAGTGCATACGCAATATCGTAAAGCTATTTTTAAGGCGAATGTTATTAAACAACGTAACATTTGACAGTATATTTTATTTAATAATTCTTCCATAATAATTAATATAAATGAAGATGTATATATATATATATATATATATATATATATATATATATATATATATATATATATATATATATATATATAAACATACTATTTCAGCTAATTGAGTAATTTAAACTAGTTTTAAATGTTTAAAATATTAAAGGATGATGACATTTTATGTAGACGCCAAGTCATCGTCTATTCTCCTATTTTATTTTCTTCAGAAACATGCATATTTTATGAGCGTCATGCATTATTAATAAAATCCGTATTACAGTCTACGCACTGGTGTGAAGTTTCCGTCTGACATACCAACACATGTGATAGACTTTCTCTCATTTCTGTATCAAATAATGTGGTGAAGTTCATAATGATGGCTCGATTTTTAATATGTTGCAACTGTCATAGACATATTTTGGGTCAAAAGCACAAGGATATCAAGTTCATGTCGTTTGGGATAAGTTTAGTCTACATGATTTTCTCATATGGGCCAACCTTCTTACAAAATATGTGGGAAAGAGACAAATGTTCCTTCTACCTGCCTCATTTAATATATTGATTGATTTATTTATTTATTTATTTTTGGGGAGGGTGTTTAGTCCATATGAGCCGTCTTCGAGACTTCATAACAATTTCTTCCTCTTTTAATGTAAAATGTAAAATGTTTCATCATATTTCTTTAATAAGTTTATCCAATACATCACAATGAATGCCAGAGTCTTGTCTGTACATGAGGATTAAATAGTTTTGCCTGCCTGTAAAATAGTATATTGTACAAATGCACATGATGACTACTTTTTATATTCAGACATCATATGTATGAGGGGAACATTGGTAATGGTCAAACCGCCGGTAAGTACACACACACATATTCTGTCTCTGTCTGTCTGTCTGTCTGTCTCTCTGATCAGAGTCAAATGCATTATAACAATTTTAATATTCTTTTAATACAAGCCAGGGAGGGATTACTTTTTTGGGAGTCAGTATCCATTAGAAACGATGGTATACTCAAGCTGTTGCCAACTTATTTGGTCGTGAACCTTTCCAGGGAGTATAATACGTACTATCATTCAAGACGTTGAAAGCTGAAAGGGTAATTTTTGTGTCACGCAAACAGTCTCTTATTGATTTTATTAATTATGTTTTTCAAGTATATGCTTGGTTACAACTATATCTGTCCTTCTCCACGAAGTACCATTTAGAAGTCATAATTATCATTATTTGTCAGGGTTATTATTTCTCAGTTAATAAACAAAAATGTATAGCACCAACTTAAAAGACTAATTATTAAATTGACCAGAACATTTGATTAGGGTGCTCTGGGTGCCCTTAGTGCTCAATGCCTATCTGCTTTGCGTCCTCATTCCACCCCACCCCAATCTCGTCCACTAGTTGTTTGTATTTCTTGTCGATGTCAACTTGTTTTACAAGCTGCACCAATACTCCGTCAGCAGGATTAGCAGGCGGTATCAATGATTTGAGTTCCTAGTCTATGTCTCGTTGCTCCTCCATGACTTTGTTTTAAACTTCATGAGTTCTAATTCCGAAAGCCAAAGATGGTTAGAGTGGTTGACAATGCTGTCGTCTGCGTGTTGATGCTGAGACCCTTGCAACTAATGGTGTCTCCGGCGGTAAACATAAACTCAGGCAAGGCTAGTTGTAAGGCTTTCGTGTGAGGCGTTAGCCTGAAAGGCAATACTGCCATTATGTGCCTTTACGACTCCGTTTACACGGATTCGGATGGAAAGGGCTGTGACGTTCCGTCACCACGACTTCAGTGTAGGGTAATGAAGTCAAACTCGCTCCATGGATGGTGATGGTGTTGTTGTCGTTGTTGAGTGTGAAACTGCCAGCGTTTTGAAAGTCTTGTGTTCAATCCCAGCAATCCAAACCGGACACATTTAATGCCGTAACGCCACCAACGGACGTGATTATGTCGGTCGCTAAGTACACGGCCTATAAGTCGGTGCTGTTCGCACTAGAAATGACAACCTCGCGGCAGGGATTTCAGACTCTGGTGCAAACTGGGACTTTGGTCCCGGAAATCCCTGCAGCGCCAGCTGCAAAGAAGTCAAAATCACGTAGACTCATAGTATGTGAGCTCCATTGCTTAATTCAAAGAGTGATAGTGCAATCCAACATGTTAACTGGTCTTTGTTTTTCATCTAAGATACGTATCCAGAGCTCATGGATGCCGTCTTCACAATATCTACGCTAATGTTGTTTTCCATAGGAAACCGTAAGAGTGTCCCAGTAAGACTCTCCACCCACAGGAATAACTTGCAGCAGGGTAACTTCATGTTATCTGTGCAAACGTGGTTTTCCACGGGAGATCCACATGAATAAATTGTAGCAGGGTATTGTTTTTCCATCAAGAATATTCACGATTGTGTTTATCTGATCGAGGTGGACATAGAGCCGAGGGATGTTGGTAAATATCTGAGTATTAGGTTCTTTATAGTCAAACCCAAAGATACAGGCGAGCGGCAAGTTGAGGATTAGCGTATAGAAGGATAGGCCAGGAAATGTGATGCTGACCTGCCCAGTCGCCGCGTTGTTGTCCGCAGTCACTCAAGGAAGGACAGCCTGCAATACTTTCTCGAGCGTATGGATGATTTAATAGCCATCCGGAATGGTAATTGATTCGAGGGCGATGCACATTAGGAATTGGTTGTTATCAAGCACAGCCGAAATGTTCAACTATCCTCGTTTGTACTAAATGTCACAGAACGCTCTGTACGTACTTGAGTCTGTGCATATCGCATGTTCTAGAGCAACATAGCCAACTAGAGGATTAGTTAATACAACATACATTGTCAGAACCAGCACTTGTGCGAGGGGATGTTATTGCCATAATTACTTCACTTACACGGCGACGTGAAATATTGCGTCGGCGGAATCTTTCTCTCTAGCGATTGAGAAGAGAGCGCAGATTCACCAACTGTTGCTCAATCTTGATTTGTACGTACCTCTGTACGTCTCATTCATTCACGGTAAATTTCTGGTCGTATTCGAAAAGTACGCGATGCCCCTCGTCTACATATAAGAGGTTTATAACCGCTGGAGCTCAGGAAATGCAGACAATGAAATGAGGTTCTGGCACATCAAGTACATTTTGCCGCAAAGTGCACAACCACTAGTTGCGGAGTCAGCATTCGCGACCACCTGTTGCCAGACGGAACATCAGGGCTACCAGATTTGGCGAGAAGATTTGAGCGCTTTTATGTTTACTACCAGATTAGAAAGATTCCCAATCAGATGAAGTGCTCCATTCAGGACGAAACAGGGGGGGCGAGTTCGAAAACGGTATTGACATGAAATATTACAAGGCCGTCTGTAATAGATGCGACAACTGGTGAATAAAGAATGGCATAAACAAATTTCCTGGCCACGATGTATACCAGTAATATTCCTCGGGAGGGGGGAGTCCATCAAGCTGACCGTGGGGTAAAGGAAGGCCTCCCAATCCTCGTGTCAGACCCAACTTTATTTGAAACCGACCATTATACGTTTGTGGCGCAGGCTGGCGGAAATCAACACGTCGCTTATTTTGCGTAGGATTTCCAATTGATGAAAAATAGGTTTTTTGTACTTTATGTTAGACAATTCGCAAAGCTTCACCCAGCACGGTGTGATGCTTCTCAACGGTAGCGTCAGGGCGTATGTTTGGTCAATCCTTGGCGCGCAGTCCAAGACGCTTACCTCGATCATCGGAGAATGTTACGGCATTCGATGAGCACAATCATTTTCTCACGCTCGTAAACCTAGAAATCGCCGGCGCTATCGACGTCCCAAAGTGGATAGCTAATTACCAGGACGTGATCACAAAGACCAGAACTAAGACAGATTACGTCCTCAGGGGCCGCCTTTACATGATCCCGCCTGACATGGAGCTTAAAGGTGGCACCTATGTGGGGTATAACAAAAACATTCAGGAGGCAACAGACGACATGATGTTCGGAACCAACGTTCACGTCAATGCGATCAGGATACCAGGTCAAGTGCATGAGCCAAGCACACCTTAACAACCCCAGCAGACGAAGCATGAACCAGTTCCCGCGTCAGTAGCAAAAGCCTGCACCATGCAAAAGGTGCAGGAGTCGAAAGATGCTGAACACCACGAAGACACTAAAACGTTACATGTCGTGGGTAGTATCTTGTTGACAAGTACCACATGATTTTCAGCGAGCCAGCAGATGGCATTGCCCGCGGTCCTCAGCAAGAACTGCTCGATTGACCCTATAATTCTGAATAGAGCTGCTGTGGTCATCGCTTCTTATGCCAGAGTTTTCAGCATTCCAGTCAGCCGCTCAAGATTCTTTTTTACTCATTCTTTTACACCGCCGGAGTCTGGTTTAGGTGCTGGGACTAGAGATGATGTTTTGCAGCCCCAGTCTGTGACTGCGAGCACAATTGAGCTTATGATAAACCCGAGCGTCGTTAGAATTGAGGTAACCATGAAAGAGGGTTCGCAGGATTTTACGATACACATCAAACTCGGGCAGACATTGTTCTAATCACCCCGTGGATAGAACATCTTGCTACAACCTAGTGGCACCTCGCTGCCGCCGGCCCATGAAGGGGTTTCTGTTTCGTTGGTTTCGGCGACAAATGCGAGTTCTTCTTCGTCGGGCTGATAGGGCTCACGAGGGCGAAACTCTTCAGTCTGAATGTGAAAACCGCCTTAAGCTATGTTTTGCTGTCAGGCAATGCACACTTATTAAAGCAATGACACGTGTATTTCAATAGCACTGTAGCTGAACAGCAACCATGTCTCAAAACGGAAACAAATTCGATCCATATCGCTCCCTCCGCATCGCGCTTTGTGTGAAGGGTGCCCTCGGCACCATTATTTGTGACCAAATAACCACAATATCATAGACCAATAACAGCTGCTTATTGTCAGAGTTCCCAACTTCAGTAGCAACGATATCATTATGTCCCATACCGCTAGACTGGCATTCACAATTGATTTGAGCGGCGGCACAGCACAGCCGGACGCCAAACGCATGATCGTTAAAAAGATCAGTATAAAGCTTGAAGTGAATGAATTGGGACTGCATTGACAATGTCCACGTCTGGGTGCTTACAAGGTATTCTGGTTGACGGTAAAGAGTGAACTACCGCAGCCTATCAGGGTATGCAAAACGCCAAAACCGCTGCTATAAGTGTCTATGCTGGCAATACTGTTGCCGATATTGGGCCCGATGCGTCTATCGCCCCCCCGCGTTCAAAAGCCGCTTCTTTGTGCCGCTGGACTTCGACCTGCTAAATGACCACGCGCCATAGTACCAGTCTGGTCTTTCAGACCGCCTCATCTTTGAGCTGACGTTCAATGACTACGGCAGGGTTACCCGGTGCACGAACAAAGGGGCGAGCTATTAGCGGTATCTCTCTGGAATACGACTTTTTGATCTACTCAGAGCTTGCGAGCATGATCCGGCAGCAGTACATGGAAAAAGGTGGTTATTTTGTACACCTGAGTGCTGCGCCATCGCAGGGTGGTGGACAAGAGAAACGATACATCGAACATCAACATAAACACGCCAGCAAAAAGCATGAAGGTGATAGTCATGCTCTTTCAGTACACGACGCAAAGGTCTGATTTTGTACGCGACACTAATTATTTATACAAACCCCTTATCGACAAGGTGACGGTGACGATTGTGAACATCTGAAACCAGATCTATGCTCAGGGGCAGGCTCGATACCAGTAGTGAGGTGATGCCCTATAAGTAATGACGAGGGAGTCTATCAAGGGCGCAGAGAGCTGCCGTAGACAGGTGTTGGTGACTTCTACCAAAACCAGTTCGCCCTTGTCATCAAAATGAAGTCAACGGAGGACGTCACGTTCCAAAACTCTTGAAGACGCTTCGAAAACGCGAGCGAAAGCGTAACCATTCAAATCGAATATTTAAAAATAATGGTTCTGGCGTCTTGAACATGTGCTCAAATTTCATCATAGATGCGCAGCTCAACATACAAAATGGCCAGTTTGTCTCAGCCATCTAATAGCCTCTGTGGTAGCCCCGCACTTCACCGCCCTTGGGGTAGACAACACGTGTTTTGTGATATCTTACAGCCACACTCCGCTATGATCGTCGGCTATCGGTGTTGCGGCAAGAGAGTGTTTGCCTGTCAACTGCTCGAATCGGCATTTAAGAGCCACTTATATTGTATCGTCATTATCTGACCTACAATACTCCTCAACAAGGCATACAATAGGCCGCGGGTAAACGGCCAAAATACGAGGGAGTATTTGTGGCACACCCTGAGGGTTATGATATCGATGCTTAGCTTTGCGTACTCGCTAAAAGTTCGAGGAAACCATCACGCTTTTTGTACTAGAGGATTGTGCCTTTCTTTCTAGCAATGGCATAAGGAAACGGCCCTTATTAAGCTCGCTTAAGCTTAAGTCAGCCATCATGCCGGCATTAGAGTGTGGGTCACAACACAAAAGTGCAATTACACACGATTGTAACAGGATGAAACCGGGTTGGGATTGGATTTAGCGAAGACACCAAAAGCAGTTTCGTTAATGAGATGTTTATTTATAATGCAATTGAACGATGAATGAATCTAACACCATATACGTGCGCATAAAGTTCAGCATGGGATGAATCGCACTCAGCATTTTTAAATAACTAAAGACGAACAATAAACCACCCTCGGCTAACCATCTACGCGCCAACGAAACCCGAGTATATTTTCGTTCAATATATATACTGACATTATTAAATTACACACTATTCCGTGACAACGAATTCCTCGAGCAGACACCGTGGATAGCCCTCTTCTACTGCGAAGAAGACGAAGACTCATTTAGGGATACGCTGAGAAAAAGCGATATCATTGAGGCTTCACGTCGAGCGGTGACTACGAGTTTCTTATAAAGGAAAGTTTTGGCAATCTCAGTGTCCTACCAGTTTGTCCACTCCGCTGCTCTTGAGCTGATGTAATGTGGTGGCTTCATATTTTCTATGCCACCTGCGACGACATAACATTTATGGCCTTAGACTACCTGCTAAGGGTACATTGGGTTGTTCGCATTCGCGTGGCGGCCACTGACCATGAAATGCGCCTCTGCGGATCCCATTCTCGATAAACGGGTGCATGTTCATGTCTGTCAGCAGCATAACACCAGTCCGTGGAGGATCGAGGCTATAGTTTACAAATGACATCCTCCGGAATTCCTATAACACGCCCGCCAGATAGAGTACATCGGGTTTTGGATAGAGGTCGTGGTAGTCACCATGTTTTGGGCATTCAAACTCGTTTCACACGCTCTTCGTGTATACGTAGTCTTTTCTTTCGATTTCTTCTGATGAGTTGGCTATAGAACTGCTCCATTGGCGGAAGGTGCGTTTCTTTGAACCGCTCCCAACCGCTCATGTATACGTACGAGTGGACGCCATTTTTATTAGAAGGAGTACATCGTACTCTGTATGCGAAACGCCTCCTTAGGCATGAATTTGGCCAGCTGTTAATAAACTGAAGGCTGTCAACAAACTGCAACTGATTCAAAGAAAATGACATGTACTTTTCCATGCTGTTTTGAATGGCTCTGATGTTCTCCTTCGAAGCTGTTCAGATTGTCTCCATTATAGGGTGACCGTCATAGTCACGTAGGATATAATTCACATCTGCACCTTAGTGTTTTTCTGGGGTTGGGGGGGGGGGCCAGACATTCTTTGTGGGCGGCGCCGCAGTACCTATCGATGATATGACAGTGGTCGCGCACCCGGTCCTTGCCTAGATCCTCTTCGCAGATGTGGCAGTCTGCTGCTTCCTGAAAGGCCTTGTAGTCGTCCACGACCTTGATCATCTTGGCCTGATTTAAAAACAGGTCTCACATCTCCTCCAGCTCGCCTTCATGGTACCTAATGCATGTAGGAACCGCGTCCTCGCTGCGGTGCAACATCGGCTCCTTGGTGACTCCATCGCAGCGGATGACCATGTAGCAGAAGCTACATGGAACCTGGTTAGCAATTTCTGTGTGAAGCTTTTGTCCGGATTGCCAGCAGGGCCTTCTACTGCCACGTTCAGTGCCTCCAAATCCTGATAGATGATTTATGGGACACGCATCTGGATCTGATGGTTCTGGAATGTTTTTGCCTGGCTCAGGCAAGGACACGGGCTGTAACGTTCCGCTTATGCCGCGTCAATCTTTCATGTGGGCTTCCAATAAGACGGCCCGGCTGACGTACTTTTTTCTCATGTTTCTATTATGCATTTTTGCTAAATGGTATAGGTTCTTTGTCCAGACATAGTGGTTCCTTTCAATGTCTGTAATAAGCAATAAATCCACAGTCGCTGATGTGTAATCGGTAGAAGCCAGGTTTTCCTACGAAAGACGTTAACTAAGATAGTTTCATAATGGCGCTCAAACTTACTAATATCGTAAAGCTTGACGGGAAAGTCGATGCCTGTAAAGTCAAGCTCGCCCAGGTGCCGGCGGTACTTGCCTACCCAATTAACATTGTTGTCTGCCGGGTATAAAGCCCACTCACAGCAACGATTGTCGTTGTTCCTCACAATGGTAGCAGACGGTCGTGGTATGCACTTTGGTGTTTGAATGTAGTTCAGACGGCGAAGCGGCCGCTACTGCAACACGTCAAGTCTAGCACCTGACAGCGGTCAAACGTCCATCCAGACTCCTCGTGCATGTATTCTTCAATGCGACGTAAAATTGTGGCGATAGCTTTGGCAACCAACTGCTTGATCTCTTCGATGCGGGATACGGTGGCTTGATCGCTGCGAAAGTATCCCGTAATTTGTAAGGAGTCCATCTCAACTTCTTCGTAGACTTTTGGTTGGCCCGGTAAGGCATTCTCCAGCTGTGCCGTGAGAACAAGGCTAAAGTTTGGAATGTGTATGCACCTAATTTCCCTTGAATGGGCCTCTTGCGCCTTTGGCCCCATGGCATTAAGAAATGGAAAGACGTCAGCTTCGAGCTCATGATTTTCCGGCACAATGGCGCGGTAGTCGTATACAACCGCGTCGGCTCCGCCCTGATGATCTACAAAGTCTGGCAGGGTCTGAGCATTGTGATTATCCCTACAGTAAGGAGCAGGAATTGGTCACGGTGCTGGAATAGGAGAATCAACCCGACGCCGGATGGCCAGGACCGGAGGATCAACCCTGCGTCTAGGACCCGGAACTGGGGCTGGGTCATATTCACTCTGGATTATATGCCCTCTCCGTAGTCCACAGATAACGTTATTCAAATGTCGTATTGTTATGTTACTTCTCTTCGTGTCTCTTGCCGCATGATTATCAACACAACTCGCATATATCATATAATTTTTCCATGTTCCAGTCCCACACTTCCAGCATGTGCATGCCCTACATCCTCTTCTAAACTCTGCCATATGCATACCACAATGCTCACCAATACATATGTCTTTACTCTTTAAATTCAATCATACCCCTCTGCCCATATTTCTTTAAATAAAAAAGCGCACGCGCCCCGTGGATGGACTGCCCTAAAGTCTGACAACAAGGGGAAGCAAATGTGCCTTTTGCACTCCTCATGTCTCGTTATGGATGGCATGGATATAAACAGGTTTTACTGCCGGAGGGGGCTGGCTGGTGCAGGACAACACTTTCATGCTGGGCCTATTTGAGACCCCCCAATCCCCCCTCCAACCAGCGACGAGTTCTTGAGGGTACGGTTGCGCAAACGCAGCCCGAGGCGATATTATATTCAACACCCCATCCTCATCCCTGGGATTATTGCAAAGTAGACATTTATATCTACTACATAAAAAGTCATTCATGGAGGAAATAATAACAAAAAATGATTCCTTTTTGAGTGCTATATATGATATTTCACAAGCGTTCTTGTTAAAGTCATTCATGTGAGTATTTGATACGACGCTTGCCCAAAGCACAGGTAAAACAAAAATATATTAAAACGGCGCTATGCATTGTGATATTAGAAACCAAGTGAGGTTATAAATTGAACCCTTTGAATAGTTTGCCTATAAGTGAACATGGTACATATTTATCGATGTAATTATAAAATGTACTAGAAAGTTCAAACAAAGAATCATCCAACGTCGCTCGACACTATTTAACAACAACTTCATCGCGGTAAGTTTGCTTTCTGGGTGAAAGGAGAAATTATCACGAGAATTTCATGCATTTGAAATATCTTTTGATATGATTCACATAAATAATTTAATCTGACACAACCGGTCACTGCTCGAGGAGCATATTGTGACAGACTCCCCCCACAAAATAACAAAACAAAAACATGTTATCACTATTTTTTATCTAGCTGAATTCGAAGTACTAAAACATATAGTGACAACACTCTTGGACAACTGCGATATTTGTTTACCTTCGAGTACGTTGTTACGGAATTGCATTTCTTTGACTAGCTCCCCCACAATCGCGTCAGACACAATATCGCTATTGCCATCTGGTGAAATAATTGTATTTATGTTAGGATATTTTTAATATAATGCAACAAGCGAGAAGAATTCATATCACGGGAATTAAGTCAAATTATACTAGTTTCCTTCCCGTGAGTTATTTCTCTTGCGAGTAGGACTAGTGCTCTAGGATGGTGAAGTAGTACTCTCCCCTGGCAATCTAGTGCTCTCAAAGATGACGTCGCTTTAACGCGCGTCATGTTAAAGAAACATGTCATGAGGTCGATTTGTTCTACTTCAGCAACGTGACATTTGTCTTCACTTTATTTTATCTAGCTGAATTTGATATACTTTTTAACGTATAGTAACACACTATTGCAATCATTTGTGTGGCGCTCCAGTTTGTGACTTCGGAGCTGAACTTATTGAATAGTTCTTTCCGCTATCGCGTCGAACAAAAGCCATTAAATTCGGTTCCATAGTCACACGCTCGGTCAAGCAAATTTCACTGTTGACATTGGGTGTAGTCGCTATATGTATATTAGTATGCCTGTTTATGTCGACGTAATCATTGTAGCAGTAGCGTTACATTTCGCGATTTTATTTGGTTTTCTTTTGCAACGCACTAAGTGAAATTTATGTAGAATGCCATTTTAATGAAATGAATGAAAAAAATTCTTTAAAATTCAATATGGATTGATGCGTTGCTTAATCGATATATTTTGCCGATCCACATCATAACAACTGATAAGTTTTTAATGTTAACCATTCGGAATGTAGTTATTATATACATACTTTTTCCTTCATTTCCTTTCAGGTATGTCCTTCATAAGGGGTGTATGTGACATGGGTTACAAAGTTCAGATTGTCCATTCAGTTGATTATTTTCAGACGGTGCTAACTGCAACACACGAACTTGGACACAGGTAAGTCGACTCCTGGCGCCCTATTTGTATCCCGCATTTGCGTTCACTTGGTTAGTACTTCTGGTGTCCGTGGTGGATTCTAGGTTTCAACATGTGCAAATATTAGTTGGCACTCATCCAGGGTTGGTTATTTTCTCTGGGGTTTCTATATCTCAAGCACTAGCTCTCGGCATCATGCGGCCCTTCGAGAATGTTTAGCGTAGGGCTGTGCAATCGACTTAAGATACATAAATTTAATAATCAGCTGACCTTCCAGATCTGAGGCATGTGCTCAGCCCACTTTTTATATCACTTATTTTTACAAAATCATTTTTATTCTCTTTGAGAAAGGATAATGTTGATTTACATGAGACTATGAAACTAGAAAGACTTTGAATTGAATCCTTTTGTTCTTCTTTTTTTAATTCTTGATTTAGAATTAGAGAAAACATCTTACATTTAAAGGATACGTACGAACTTACGCTTACGAATACATATAAAGCAGAGCGTTTGGGACGATTTAATTCACGAAGAGCAAAAATTATTTATTTCTGGGAGGTTCTTTGTGGAAATATTTGAATTATATGTGATATTTTATTTGAACGAAGAAAGCTGGATATCCCTGTTCTAATTTGGATATAGATTATGAGAAGTGATTTTGATACAGTTTCGTGGAAATATATAAATAAAACGTTTTGATGCATAAACTGTGTGGCTTCAGAATTAAAGGGATAAATCTAGTTTGTAAGGGAAATAATTAATTTATAATAAAAAAGGATATATGTTATATTGTCTGTTGTATTGTAAAAAGAGGTTGCAGACAAGAAAACAATTAATAATATTAATAATGTTGAAAACAAATTAAGTCAATATATTCATGATACTCATATATTTTTAAATGTTAGTGAAATATCACTTAGAGCTTCATTAATTGTGTCACAATAATTTTATGGAATGTTAGGATTAAACTTTAATGTAGAAAAGACAACTGCAATTTGTATTGGGACATTATGTAAGATTGTGTCATAATTTTCATTTAGATTAAGAATAAGGAACTTTGAAATTTTTAGATCTGATATCTTTTAAAGTCTAGTATATGATATTTGAGATTTAAATTCACTTGCGAAAATGAAGAATAAACTCTTAATTGTTGGAAAAGGAAGAATTATTGTGCATGGAAAAATGACGATAATTACATCCTTAGCTTTATCTAAGCGTGTGCACATATTTCAATCTTTGTCTGATTCACTACACTTTCTCACACAAAAATTTGAAAACTTGTATTTAGATTTATTTTGAATTCATGTCCAGATTGTGGTAAAAGACGGATAATTTATCAAGATTATATGACCGAAGGTTTGTAGATAATAAAATTATATATTTTGTTAAAGCATTAAAGATATAATGGTTTAGAAAAGCCAATAAACACAAACATAAATGGATGCCTTGAACGTGTGTCGATTTTAAGAAAATATTTTGTTTTAATTCAAGATTAATCACTTAATGCTTGAAAATTGTACACCGACAAATTCTGGATAAATATACGAGAAGCATGGCAACAATTTACTAACAATTTGAAATTATATGCAATTGAATATATTTTACTTACACTAATCTGATATAAATCAAATATGTTAGGATCATGAAAATATTATCGATATAGGTGCATATGATGGTTCTTTCTATTATTATGAGAAATAAAGGAACTAAGTAGATCATACATCAGTAATAATGAAAATTTGTCAGAATTGTACAGATTTAATTGGGAGTGAAAAGGTGACAATTGAAGAAGATAAAAAGCATTTTATTTGCAAGTTATGATGTCTCTTTATCATGTATTTTTGATGAATAAGAAAGGATGAAAAATTTTGTATAATGCCATTGTTGAAATAAATACATGTGTCTCTGCAAGAAATAGAATGATCAGGTTGATATTATACACTCAGATACAACGAGTCATTATTTTTCTTTACATGCTCACACTAATAAACAAGTCATTACTTTTCTTTACATGCTCACACTAATGATATGAAATTGAAGGATTTTCAACTTAAGATATTGCATACAATTTTGTGCACAAATTCATTTTAACATAAAGCCAGAATACTAGAATGTGATATATTTAGTCTCAGTGAATTGAAGAAACAATCAATTATACATTTGTTGTTTGAATGTAGATAAGTAAATCGCTTACGGATTCAGTCAGAACAGTGGTTGAAGGAAATCTTTAATATTAATAGGAAAATATTTGACGAACCTATAATATTCAGCACTGATGGTCCAGATGTTATTTACTTTATCATTGTTGTAACAAAACATTTTATTCATAGATCAACATTTTTGAAATCACCTTTGAATTTTAAAGTTCTGGTTCAAACAATTAGTAGGTAATATAAAGCTGAGAAACATATTTCAAAAGCAAAACATTCGTGTACAAATGGTCCGTTATGTATACATATTTTGATACATAGATTCGTAAGAGTCTTATTGATCAAAGTCATGCAGCTCTTTTAGCTTGGACAACAAGTACTAGAAAGAAACTTCAGTTTCATTAAGGTACTTGGTATGTCTCAATTACTGTTTGTATAAGTAATTTGCATATGCACTGCCATGCAGGGTCGCCTGTATCTATCAACTTAACACTTATAGTGTATACGTTATATAGTATAAACGGCAAACGTGACCTCCTGAGGCCCCTGACAGACTGCTTGACACACTCTAACACGTGACCTCCATAGGCCCCTGACAGACCGCCTGACACACTCTGTACAGTAAAAACAAACATGCGATTAGGTGAGCATTCCCACCTAGCAGGATGATTAAACTGATCAAAATGCCATTAAATCCATTTTTGTTTTCTGAAACCGGATTATGTGACACAGTTTCTATAATATTCACAGGTTGAACAAGAAAACGGAAGCTATTCTTTAATGCCAATACGTATAACAATTTAATGCAGAAATTCTTCTAAAGGTATCACCTACATGTTAATAAATAAATTACTTTATTATGGAAAATTTATATTCAGGTGAACCAAGTAAATAAACTCAATGAGTTCATATTTCAATGATTAAAGAAAAAACATTATTTCTAACGAAATTCTTTTCTTTGAATCTTTTTTATATGAAGTCACGGTAGTCACTGTCTATAAACAAGTTTTTGATTTTACAATTATCAATTTAGGATATTATAAATTTGTATTTTTGGACTTTGCAATTTTTATTTTTGGACTTTAAAGTTTCAATTAGTATAGTTTTAAAATTAAAAATAGTTTATATAAAAAATGTTTAGCTAGTTTTATTATAACAATTATTTTTCAAGTTTTTCAATATTA
Source organism: Margaritifera margaritifera (assembly GCA_029931535.1). Classification (NCBI taxonomy): domain Eukaryota; kingdom Metazoa; phylum Mollusca; class Bivalvia; order Unionida; family Margaritiferidae; genus Margaritifera; species Margaritifera margaritifera. Next base: position 4,636,339 of record JAQPZY010001596.1, on the reverse strand, counting down.
GTATAAAATATTTGTATATTTATCATACACGTGTTTATTATTGACATACATGTATAAATTCCGGAGATTCAAATTGTGTTTGATTTTTTTCGGGCCTGAGCTTATTTGTGTCTTCGATTTGATTATGTATTTACCTTATTAAAATTTTATATATCTTTTTAAAAGTAATATAAAAAAATTTATTTGATTATTCTCCATGAATTATTTTACTTGTTCAAACAAATTATATCACAAATCAGCATAACTTAAACTTATTCATTGGTTAATTTCTAGTGATACTTTCTTATTTTATTACATTGTACGAACACAACTTCTAAATTAATTAACTCGTTTATCTCATGTTGGATTACATTTATTCTGTTTTAATTTAAATTGAATTCATGAAAATAAAATAACTGACACTTTTCTAGCGTTATTATTTTTATCTTATTACCACCTACTTTTGACTTCTTAAACTTAATTAAATTTTTCATAAATGTTGGAGTTATATAAATATTGTTGCCTCATAAATAAATTTTCTGTACATTTTAAGACGAATATTTCAACGGGAATTTCATTCAAAGATAAAGATGATAAATTATGGCAGTTGAAGTTAAATATTGCTATTCTGCTATCTTGAGATATTGATATTATGTTATGAAATTAAATATTGTTATTTTGTTACCTTGAAATATTGCTTTTACTTTTAATTCCTGTAATTGTAGTCTGGATTTGTTTTGGGATCATTATGTACTTATATTGTTACGACTAGGGGTTATGTAGCAAAAGAAAAGACTCAAACAAGCTTTCAAGATTTAAAATACAAATCTTTAATTTCCTAAAATATTAAAATATTTCAACAAACAATGAAAGTGAAAGAATTAAAAATAACTTACAGTTAAGAATATCATTAAAAGTACTAAATTGTTTTAATGTTCACTGTTCCGGAAGTTAATCCAAATATTCCGAATGTAGTATTCCGAATGAAATAGCCTTCACTGTGCTTATATGTTGATAAGATTTAGCTATATTCAAATAATCCTTGTGAATCTGGAATCTCACAAGTTTTAGAAATATTTCCGATAATTCCACGCAGCTGTATAATAATTCAGGCTCAAGACAGTACTGAATCCTAAATGTACTGTATTAATTAATAAATATCCAAAATCATTCACTTAAACTGAATCAAATTTGTAATGTCCTTTCTATTCAAATGTAACTGTAAAGAATATTTAAATACAGGATTATTTCATATATATATATATATATATATATATATATATATATATATATATATATATATATATACATATATATATATATATAGCCTTAATGCGCATAAACAAAATAACAACCCTTTACGTCTCAACGTCTCATACAAACAACTGGTCATTTCGAAATAATGCAACATTCTCCGAACCAATCAGGAATTTGGTTATGCGTGATTCTGCTAAAGTGCTCGAGTACCAGTGTTTTAAACAGTAAACATTATATTGATTCATAGAATCACGGTCAGACTTTCACCTTCTTCCCGCGCTCTAAAACCATGTGATATGAAATATTGATCGAGCCTACCGTATGTGTACTCACGGTAAGAGGACAGCCCTTAGACTAAAAATAGAGATCACAAACTAATAAACTATACCATTATTAAAAGATAAAATATATATAATTCCGTAACAATATGTAAGATTATTTTGTGTGCATTATTTACATAAAAATCTATTATTTATGTTTATTATGTTATCAATATTAGCTATATTTTTGTTTACCATAAGATATTTTACCTGTGTTGATATTATATATATATATATATATATATATATATATATATATATATATATATATATATATATATATATATATATATATAATTTCCTTAATTTTTTTTACTTGCTTCATCACAATATACAATTTGTTCTATCATATTGCGTTCAAAGCTTAGAATATTTAAATAATATAGGTTTCTGATTACAATACGTACTTTCTATCTGATTACAATCGGGGATTTTGTATCTGATTACAATATGTACTTTCTATCTTATTACAATAGGTACTTTCTATCTGATTACAATAAGTACTTTATATCTGATTACAATAGGTACTTTATATTTGATTGCAATAGGTACTTTATATCTGATTGCAATAGCTACTTTATATCTGATTACAATAGGTACTTTATATCTGATTGCAATATATAATTTATATATGATTGCAATAGGTACCTAATATCTGATTACAATAGGTACTTTATATCTGATTTCAATAGGTACTTTCTATCTGATTACAATAGGTAATTTCTGTCTGATTACAATAGGTACTTTCTATCTGATTACAATAGGTACTTTCTATCTGATTACAATAGGTACTTTCTATCTGATTACAATAGGTACTTTATATCTGATTACAATAGGTAATTTATATCCTGTTATATCTGAGGTATAAATCCTTTAATATATATAGTTTTCATATTTCGACGGGTATTGTTTGTATTTTATTAGATGACAGGTCTAAATATTTTAAATTATAAAATTTCTACTTTCAAGATATTGTTTGCATCCTTTTATATGGAATGTCCAAAGACTTTAAATTAATCAGTTTTTCAATTTCGGGGGATATTGTTTGCATCCTGATATAATATAAAAATAACTTTTTTATATTAGTTTTTTTATTTGTCCACATTTTTATTCGGCTTATGTAGTTGGCTTATGTAAATTGTTGCTAAAATCAAAGTTTGTAAATTAGATAAAAGAAATATTTGCCTTATTATGTTAGACATTTATTTTCACACATAAATTTATGCTATATAATTTAAAGATGTTTAAAATACTATTATATAATTATAAAAATAAAAAATAATTTAATAATAATAACCTTTCATTAACCTTTCATGGAAGTTACTTTACTGTGACCCAACACATATTTATACATATGAGTGTTTTATTGGTATTTTTACCAGAAGGTAAAATCGTGGATCATATAAATGGTAATAAAATGAATAGCCCTGAAAATTTAAACATGCAACAGAAAAGGACATATGTCAAAATAGCAAGAAAAACATCATAATAATCAAGGAATTAAAAAATTTGAAAATCAATCTGTATAGAAACAATTTAAATTGTCATTTTCTTTAGCAGATAGAGACTAACAAATAACACTTTGGATAGCCAAATAATACTTCTGATAACCAAATAACACTTTGGATAACAAAAAAACAATCCTGATAGCTAAAATCATGTTGTGAAAAAATTAAGAAATACACCAGCCAGATCAAAACTTAATAAAAAAATGTACATATTTGAAAATTGAGATAAATTATCTGCTGATTAGCAAAACCCAAAAGAATATACACTAAAAACATCACATTTTTGTCCTAAATGCAATTTATACCTTATTTAACCTTTCTTGATATAATCCTCTCTTATTATTAATAATATTAATAGTAATAATAATAATAATAATAATAAAAATAATAATAATAATATTATTATTATTATTATTATTATTATTATTATTATTATTATTATTATCATTATTATTATTAATATTATTATTATTATTATTATTATTATTATTTTTATTATTTTTATTATTATTGTTGACATTTACCAGATTTTTACCTATCTAGTATCAATAATTTTCTTTCCAATAATTTTGAAATTTATAAATCAGAAAAAATTGTACACTAAAATTAATATAAAAACTAATCCAGTTTGAACCGAATTTTTCAAGAATGACATTTATAAAATTAAAATATAAAATTACCATTTCCAGAATTGAAAAAATGTAAATTCCATACATGGAAGTTAATTAACTTTTTTTTACGCTACAATTGAAAGACCTGAAAAAAAAAACTTTAATATTTCATATATATATAAGAAAATAAACTTTACATATGTTTTTAATGAAAACTATAATATAAACATTTTTAATAAAGCTATATATGTATATCGATAAACAACATATTGAAATTAGTCGATGAGATGAAAAGTTATGTGTGCTTTGTGAAAATAATTTCAGCTCAAACAAGTACTGTAGTATCATTTATTTTCGTGGGGCTCAATTTTCGTTGTTTTGTAAAATGAAGACATTTTCGTGGGTACTTAAATTCGTGGTTTTTCCTGTCATAGTTTGCATATTACTAAGTGTTTAATTTCGTGGTTTAACCTCTACAAATACCCAAAATAAAGAATATAAAAAAGAATAAAACTATGCCGACGCAAACGGCGGTCACTTGAATGTTTATAACAATACTTTTACATGTATGAGCAAAAATCGAAAACCTGACAAGTTCAATACTGACACCGTGTTTTTGTCCAAGTGAATAACATCAATAGAAGCCGACGCAGCAAACAACATTAAAACAATACTACCGCCTCTATGATCACAAATAACTCACATGTCAAGGTCAATCACTTCACTTACACCGTGTTTTCGTCTGAGTGCTCAACATCAAAGGAAGCCGACGCAGACTACAACACTAAGTCAATCGGTTATTAAAATAACCTGTATGATCTCTAACTTAAACCACTATCCATAAAGGGAACAAAACACGTGACCGGCTGCCCTTTGTTAAATTTAATCAGCAGACAGTGGCAATATTTGATGTGTCTAAAGCCCTACAATGTGAGAAGATGCTAACTAAATTGAAAGACAATGGAATCAAGCGTTTGTTTGTGCATGCCTCATGTACAGACCAACTCAACCACTAGACTTGACAATAAATAAAGAGTACAAAGAATAATTAAAATCACACTTCCACAACTGGTATGCTAAACAGATCAGATGCTACTGGTGACCATCACTGATTGCAACCTTATTAATCAAGCCAATTCGGGCTGAATGGATAATTGCAGCTCACACGACAATGAGTGAAAGACGTGACCTAATTATCAGTGGTTTGGAGAAAGCTGGACTTGTTTAATTCTGCAATTTGGGGAGTATTTACCTGACAAGCATTTGTGTGTACATGGAGACTTGTTTGACACGATGTTGATAGAGTGACTTTGTCCGAAAATCAGTGAAGTGTGAGCTTTAATACTCTGCTGTAATTAGTGTATATACGTAGTGTTTCATTAATAATAGTGCTTCAAGCAATAGTTCTAGTATTTTACAGGCTTGTTGTTCATTTGGATTAAGAATGCATAGATAAAATGAAATGTGGTTTCAGGAGGATTTAAATTGTTCAAACAACAGTTGTACTCGAGTGAAGGATCGATTTGAATAAGTATATTATTTAATTTTCATATACTACTATTTTTTATTATTCTTTCTTTCATTTTCTACAATACTAGTGTTTGAATACCTTATGCTTTTTCTCTTTCTCTCTATCCTTACTTATCTCAAATATCGATTTAAGGCAGCGAGTGGAAATTACAGCTATCGAATAACTTATCGACATGTGTGCATTGAAACAATATAAAATGCTTTATAATTCAACGTGTAAAAGCTAATATTTTATTACAAAATTACGGTATTGACGTTGATATAGGAAATACTAGTAGGTTCCTTAATCTCTAGAAACGACACACAGGCCGTCATCATCACACGTGACTAATTTTTCGTTGGGTATTTAAATTAGTGGTTCGGGGCAATAACGAAAACCACGAAAATTGGTCCCCCACGAAATTGATGATACTACAGTATACTATCTTTGGTCAATGCCCCTCTGTTAGTAACAATATATATATATATATATATATATATATATATATATATATATATATATATATATATATATTCATTAAATTCTTGGTTTTTAGGAATTGTCACACTTACATTTAAAAAGAAATGTTCTGTAATAAGAATAATTATATAATAAGAAATCTGATAAATTTCTTCGAATTATAACTGATAATTTTATCTACCCTAGAAACAAATTGATTGTATATTGTATATTGTTGTTTACCTACCACCTCACCCAGTTTAAAGAAATTACTTCATGTGTAAAATATGTGACCGGAATGTGAAAAAGAAAGGTTTATTTTATTCTATTCCAGTCTGGAAATGTTATAAGGCAATAGTGGACTGACTTTCTGATTGTCAAGACCGCACTGTATATAGTGTATATTCTGCCTGCTTGTTATTTTCAGCCTTGGGGCAGTTCATGATGGCGATATGAACGATACGAACGCCAGAGCTTGTAAGGCTGAAGATTACTTTATTATGACTGACAAAACGCCAGTATTTGACCCAAGCAAGGAAAACACCAGGAACCCCTGGCTTTTCTCCAATTGTTCCGTTGAAGCTTTCAAGAATACACTACAGAACAAGTATGTACAATGTGTATCGAGACATATGGCATTATAAAATTGCATTTGTTTCAGATTTCCTTTGATAAGGTTACTGCCTCAGCCAGATGCACAGGAGGAACATAATTTTCGCATCAACCTCTGGAGTACTGGTCTGTTTGAAACCTCAGCAATTGAAAGACAATGTTAAAAAAACATTAAAATATACCTTTGCCTCATGAGATCTATGATATATGCCTGTATGTATATGCACCCTTTAATGCAACGTATATATGTACATCTGTCTTTTTGTTTGTGTAGAAACATTCAAGCGTATGTTTGTATGTAGATTGGTAGGAAAGTATGCACATATGTAAGTAAGTAGGTAAGTAGGAAGGATAATTGGTAGCTAGGAACCTTTTATATCTATCTATATATCTAACCATCTATTTATCTAAGCATCTATCTATCTATATGTTTGTCTGTCGATCTATCTGTCTGTCTGTCTATCTATCTATCTATCTATTAAGCCATCTATCTATCTATCTATCTATCTATCTATCTATCTATCTATCTATCTATCTATCTATCTATCTACCTACCTACCTACCTACCTACCTATCTATCTATCTATCTATCTATCTATCTATCTATCTATCTATCTATCTATCTATCTATCTATCTATCTATCTATCTATCTATCTATCTATCTATCGCTGTAAATGGTCCATTTCGTATTTCAGAGAGTGTTTGACCAGTAAGGGTAATCTCTCCAAGGTCCAATTGCACGAATGGAACAAGTTTATGGAAAAACTGCCAGGTGTGACGTACGACCCCCATAAGCAGTGTCGCATTATTTATGGACCTGGATCCAACTACTGTGGGGTATGAACAAGGTGTGTGTGTGTGTGTGTGTGTGTGTGTGTGTGTGTGTGTGTTTGTGAGAGAGTTTCTTAATGTAAGTTCCAATCCTATTTAACCCAAGAATCCATTATGAAGTATTTGATTACAAGTACAGTACAAATAAACCATGAATGATCAGTATATATATATGTATAGGAGGGAGGAGGGGTACAGCACATCAGCACAATTATGGCTATATTGTAAGGATTAAAACTTAAATAGTATAACTGGTAAAGTTTAAAATAAATGCTAAGGAATTTATGATGATAAATCCTTCCGAAGATAAGTAAGAATCTACTCCGGTAAGACAAAAGGGAAATATGGAAAAATTAATGAAAAGCTATGCAAGATAAAGGATAAAAGTAAAAGGTAAAATTCTTAAAATATAGGATTAATATATATATATATATATATATATATATATATATATATATATATATATATATATATATTTATATTTATATATATAAATATATATATATATATATATATATATATATATATATATATATATATATATATATATATATATATATAACGTTCTTTTTGAAAATTCAAGATTTCCTCTGGTGACGCATTATCAAGAACATGTATCACGGGGCGAAAGTAAATACACTGAAGAAGAGTGTACTGATGAATGCCCAGAATATTAAAACTATTGCCGTTTTGGTTCCAAGAGTGTAGAGACACGATTTACTCAAATTTAAATAGTATTAACATGCAAAATTGTGCATGTTAATCTGATTTATGCGTCTTACCCTCACACGCTGGACTTGCTTTGACGCGTTCATTTTACGGGTTTATGAATTTTTCACAGGCTTGATATTCCGTCTGCCTTATTCGCTGACAATGAATCGTCTATAGCTATGTTAATTAAGAATAATCCGTCGATTAGTAATCCAAACTGTTCCTAAATATAAAGCTCTTGTCGTAAAGGCACGTTGATATATTTTTGAACACATTTTTGATAAGACCCTCGGATGGAAGTAGTATAACTGTGATTTCTACTTCATCAGGCCATATTTTAATTGTCCAAAAAATAACATCCAACCCCATGAGACAAAACTAATTTTTCAAAAATAAGCACCCTACCCATCACGATAATGTTTTTAAAAAGTATGATTCCTGGCTTAGCCACGAATAACCTAAGTTTTAAAAACCAACACCCTTCCTCCATGGAACACAAATTAACGAACTCAACTCTGACGTTATAACCTCTACTATATAAGTCATTAAGACAGCGTCGCCATTTGAAAGGAGCTTGGAGACTATGCAAACGCCATTAAATCACTAATTGAGATACTCGTTAGGTTAAAACTCCTATACTGAAACAATAGATGAATGTCTAAAAGCCATTATTTTTTATTTTAAAATGATTAAAATTTGAAACTTTGGAGAAATAAATAATGGACTTCTGACTTTTTTAAAACTCTAACAAGCAGTGGACCTTACCCTTGTCCTGAAACTCATTTGAACGCTCCAGTTCATATGGAAATTGCAAAGATATATAAAGAGACAAAATGTACAGAAAACAATTATTTATGTGCAAGCCATTTAACATTTTAGACAATTACAATTTGAACTTTGACAGTAATGATTCAATGAACAGAATGATATATTTTAGTGTGACCTAAAATTCTGGCAAAATCATTTAAACTGGTCAGTATGGCTGGCAACATCAGGATGTAGAATATCTTATTGGCATATAACTGATAGTATCATATCAGAATTAAAGCAATAACTATAAAGCATCCACATCTACTTTTGGATACAAAATAAAACCTGTTGTCTGGATGCAAAATACAATTGTATCTGGTGATCAATATTTTAATCCAACAAACAATGACATAGATCTAAATAATTGAGATAATATGTAATAAGGTCAATATTACTCCTCATAATTATTGGAGATAGATTAATGATAAAAAACAACCATTAAAATTGTACTGAAGAACATAATACTTTACATCAGGGTTTTGGGAAACCTACACCAGATCTTGTAAAAAATAAATCCTTACAAAGTGAATATAATGATGGAGCTGGAATAGTTGAATAATGGAGAAAAGTGCCTACTGAAGAAACAAATTCGATGTTTACAAGTGAAACAGTATGGACTTATTTCTTTCTACAAGACAACAACGGCATAACAGAATACTGAATATTTAAACTAAATCAAAGTATAAGATCTTATGTGATATGTATTTCAGGTGGCCAGGTATAACATAGAACATTTATGACTCAGTCTGTTTCAACTGTACAAGACACTGTAAAAAAGTAAATTGAAAATATAATTTTATGTGAACAAGGATATGACTCAGAATGAAACATTTCCATAAGATTTTAGCAATATATTTCAAATTCGAAAGTTAGGCTAAACTATGTTATTGCTGATGATGGTATATTTTTGTTACCAAGTTATATGGTGATGATAATAGGTAGCATACTGGGTTAAAATGACAATTTACAAAAGTCATCAGTACGATGAAATTACTTCTAATACTATGCTAATTAGTTTAACTAAAAGTGTACAAATTGAATTGCTTTTCTATGACTATGTCACAGGAGAGATAATTATCGATGTGGCGTCTGATGCAACCTCAACAAATGTCATACTTTATTCAACAAGAACGAGTTCAAAAGAAGTTTTTATACTATAAAAACAGACAGAGAAAATGATCCTGAAAAGTATTATAAATCAGCAATATAAATATTAATTATTACTCTGGAGGATTTAACAAATATGGAATGCACATGCAAATAAACAGAAACAAACACGTAGATGCGTACAAAATGTATATTTATTTTGTGTCTGTTGTTCAGGTGAATATTTAAAACAACCAAATAAAGAATATACTTTTTTTTACGACGGTTACAATTTTAATAAATATACCACGAAGCCTGCTTAAGGGATGAATTTGAGATTTTAGATGATGAATGGGTTTCCGGGATTATGTATGGAAAGTGTCCCAGATGTAACAAGAATGGCGGATTTGAGCAAGAAGGTTGTGTTATATCTGTTTTAAAATAGAAATAAAAAAGAGAAACAAATTAGAAAAGATCAAGAACAAATTAATTCATTTTGAAAATGACATATGATGGCTAAAAACCAATAAATGCCCTTGCGAAATAATTAATTATGTTGCATATGCAATGGAAAGGAATAATATCACAGAACTGAACATCGACTACTTTTCTAACATTTTAAAAGCTAACTATTACACATTGAACTATAATTTGGTGTAAGAGATCTCAAACAATTTAGAAGGACGTAACCAAGCAAAAAACAACGGATACAATACATTTTTCGTTTTTCAATTTTGTTTAACTTAAATCGATGAACAAAATATGCACTGCATATTCTTTTTTGACAAGATATTTTTATATGTGACTTAGGTACATCTATAAAGCCATCCAATACAAGCCAAAAACTAAAACCACCCCCCACACACACACACACAAAACTCATTTTCAAATAAACAAAACCAATTAATGTTAGGATGTACATATTGATTGCAGAGAGAAAACAGAGCAGATTAGTAAAAGCGAGCACGTTCTTAAGTCGGAGATCTCCTTTACGACACCAAAAGAATGCAACATAATTTTTTATTTTCACATAGAACTTTCATCTAACATTTAAATAACGTCAGCTATATATTTGAAAGAACTTCATAACATGATTATATGTGGCTTTACAAATTGCGGAAATGCAAAGTTTGTAGAAGATTTGTTATAAAACTTTGTTATTCTTATTGTTACTATCTATACAACATTTATGTGCGATAAGAGCTACAATAGGAAATCGCTTTTTAGAGACCACAATATAATTAAAATAGATTCTGGTGATAAATTACATAATCGCTTAGAACTACGTATTAAGGTATATCAGGAAACTTATACTTTGTTTCTGAAACATGATTGTGCAAACTTGGAAGATGCAAAAAGAAGGCAACCAACCTAACCAAATTAGTATTCAGCGGTCGACGATTAACTGGGTTGGTACTAGTCTAAAGATATCACTCTGTAATAAAATACCTTCGTGCAGATGTTAGATTTAGGGTTGTCCATGGAAAATATGTTTGAAGAAAATAATGTAGTACCTGTAGAAATTAGAGAAAAAAAAATGAAAAATTAAAAGAAGGCAAAATAAATCATATGCAATGAGGCTTGAATTTCGTTTAATTACACCATGGAATGAAAACTTGTTCGCAAAAATTGTTTTGTTTGATCATTGCTTACTAGCCTCGCTATGGTCGATAATATTCATAAGACGCGTATTCATCGTGTCATAGTAACTTAATACAACATTATACAATGCAACATTGTACATCTCATGATGGTAGGATCTAATTATATTCATCTGTTGGTGATTTATACTTGTTTAAATAGACAATATTTGTAGAGTTTTAACTTTAGATTCTTTTTAATGTCTTATTTTTTAATGTACTTTTCTTTCATTTTTGTCAGTTCAAAAAGCACATAGCTTACTTGTAAGGCCACACTATTTTTGCACTGGTTTAAAATCAATTAATCTCAAAAAGTCTTTTTACCTTTCTATTCATGTGATGAATACCATACATATTTCATTTTAGTAATCTCTATTATCATAAAATATTCTTTCATGTCATTGTAAAAGTTATCTGTCTCTACATTAGCACACAAGGAATCTGTATATGTCATTCAAAGTTTCTTTTAAATCATCATATTGGTTTTTGAACATTTTGTAGTAGAAGGCATACATAAGCAAATTACTTAAAGCTAGCACTGTAGAACCACTATAAATTGGCTTGAATTATTTTAGCTTTAGTTACTCAGACTAGCTAACACCATAGCTTTTTCTGTAATTGTTATTCTTGCAAATGAAATATACTTATTTTTACATTCGTTCTCTTTCTTAATTTTTCAATCTGTTTTCTGCAGACAGTATTGTTCATCAGTTTAAAGATGTATTAAATTCCGTATATGGGTCTTGATCAAATAAAATACCACCCTATATATCGTTTTTATTTGTATTTCTGACTAAACATACAACATCAAATTACAATAGAGGATAACATGTCACTCTTTATTTTTCAAAGTGCACAATAATTTAACTACTGAAGGTTTTTGTGCCCTCTTTGTCTTTTATCAATTTCGTCTGTAATGGAGATAAATCAGACTCATTAATAATTATTTGTTCTGGTGCTAAATGATATTCTTAACAATAGAAGTGCAAATGTGTTGGCACTTTTAAATCTACTTATAAAATTCCATTAAAATTTGCATAATCTTTCCAATAAACAAGATCGTCATCGATTACTTTGATTTGTTTTTTTTTTTCCAATTTAATGTTTTTAACAGGCATTGGTTAGCAAAGGCTCCGACATAGTAAATGTTATCGTTAGATTCGGAATGACTTTCAGCCTGAATTATCAAAATTATTATCTCTAATACTGCGATCACTACAATACTCGTGATTTGGTTTAGTATGTGTATTTGCTATCATGCTAATTCCTCCTCTAATTCCAGATTCAATTATTAGGAGCATATCACAGTTTGTGTGCACACTAAAATAAAGTGCTGGATCTAGTTTATAATCATTCATATATACATGTCTAAATTTTTTTGAAAAATGTCGCATAGCATTAAAGTATCTTCTTTGTATAGTCATGTAGGTCATCATTGGTGTTCAGCCAGTTTCGGCTTTGTAAACTTCTGCTGCTATAACTTCTGATCCAATTGCTTTGCCATTTGACAGCAGATCAATTGCTTTCTTAGTTTCAGTCAGCGTTGGAGGATCTGCAAGTGATATCTTGATTTTCACTTGGGACAGTGGATCAATTTCCTCCTCACTGACAAAAGACTGTTCATTTAGGATATTGTTGAAATGTTCTACCCATCTTTGAAATATTTTTTCTTTGTCAGTGAGCGGCGTGGTGCTGTCAGAACTCAGTATTGGAGATATTTCCAATTACTGCGGCCCGTAGATTGTTTTCAAAGCGTCATAGAAGTTCTTCATGTCATTCTTGTCTGCCTAGGAATGAATATCAACTGCCTTATTGCTCAGACATGAGTCTTAAATCTCTCGGAGTTTGCATTGGATAGTCTTCTTGATGTTGCCGAAGTCTGCCTTCTTAGATGATGAAGTGTGTCTTCTAAGCAGGCCTTTTTGTGGCCGATGTTTCTCATTCAGAAGGCTCTGTATGGCAGCATCTTTCATAGTGATCTTTATGTATGGTGGGTCCGAGGGGTTTGGATGCAGTTGAGTACACAGAGTCTCTGAAAGATGCCCAGTTTTCCTCTACATTTTCAGAGTTCATATCGATTGTATTTAGTTGGCTGCACAGTTGTTCGACAAATGCCGGTTTCACATTATGCTGTTTCAATTTGGACACATTAAGCTTTGTACGTACTTTTTGCCCTTGTGGTCGTCTGCGAGGCGGAATCTGGATATTGAGCTTGGAGACTATGAACCTGTGGCCAGTCCAGCATTCTGCCCTTCTCATGGACTTCGTCACTCTGAAATCCTGCCTGTCTTTTCACCTGACGTCGACCTCAAGAAAAAAAGAATTGACACAGTCGGTCTTGGGGGCCTTTGGAAGATCATGGAACAATTTGGTTGCCCAGAGAAATTCATCGTGATGGATCGTCAATTCCACGATGGCACGCTCGCTCGTGTCGTAGACGACAGCGAATCATCTGATGCATTCTCAGTTACCAGTGGAGTCAAGCAAGGGGGTGTGTTGGTCCCAACCCTCTACCGTATGATGTTCTCTGCGATGCTTACTGGTACCTTCTGTGACTATGACATTGGGATCGACATCAGATACTGGACTGATGCCAATCTCTTCAATCTGCAGAGACTACAGGCGAGGACGAAGTTACAGGAAGTGACTGTGTGTTATCTCCTATTTGAGGATGAATGTGTCCTGAATGCCAACTCTGAGATGCATATGCAACAGAGTATGGACTACTGCTCTTCAGCTTGTGACAACTTTAGTTTCACAAACAGTATCACGAAGACAGAGGTGATGCACCAACCTGCACCAGGGAAGTCTTACGTAAGGCCTACTACCACAATAAACGGCCAAACTCTCCTGGCACTGGACAAGTTCACCTGTCTCAGCAGCACACTGTCGCGTGAAGTCCACATCGATGATGAAACCAAAACTAGAAATGCTAAAAAAAAGTGTGGCCATTGTCAGACTACCCACAAATGTGTGGGATCGCAGAGGCATCAGTCTAGAAACAATGCTTAAGGTCTACAAAGCCATTGTGTTGCCGACCCTGCTGTATGCATGCGAAACCTAGACGGTGTACAGACACCATGCCAAGAAGCTGCACCATTTTCACATGGACTGCCTGAGGAAACTGATGAGGATAAGATGTCAGGCTTGGGTCACCAACACTGATGTTCTCACAGGGGCAGGCATTTCAAGCATTCACACTCTGCTGATGAAATTACAGTTTAGATGGGCAGGCCACGTCATCAGAATGTCAGAAGAGCGACTACGAAAGAAGATCTTTTGTACGGCAAGCTGAATGAGGGAAAGCGATTTCAGGGTGGTCAGAAGAAACGCTTCAAAGATCCCTCAAATCATCCTTGAGAAACTTCAACATTGTCCCGGAATCTTGGGAAGATCTCGCACTGGATCGCTCCACCTGGCGCAGTCTCATCTCTACTTGAGCTACCGACTTTGAATTGAGGAGAATTGCAGAGGCGTGTGGAAGCGTTAGCAACTTAAACCTCAGAACTGCAGCACGTCCTCTATCGATCAAGAAATCTCAGTCGGCTTCTCCTATCAAGTGTGCCACAGACAGTTCAGAGCACACATTGGCATGATCAGCAACTCACGTACTCACAGAATCCAAACCAGTTAGTGAAGTCATTGTCATCTTCGAACTTGAAGGACAAACAATAATAAGAATTTTAAAGGGCTCATGACATCATTATCATAGTGATAATCCACTTTTCTTATTCCTGATCCACTAGGACTTGAATAAAAATGTTCTATTGTTCGCAATTTCGTTTCATTAATCCTTTCCAATGAATCCATGTATTCGTACAGATAGATATCTTCTCTCAAATATTTCGAGAACCTCTTCGCATCGCACTCTGATTCTATGTTTATGCCTCGAACATGTTCGCTTTGTTGTCTGGTTCCTCCAAAAAGTTTTATTGCTTTTGTGAATTTATCATCGTTTAGATTTTTAGCCAGTTGTTCTGGTGATTTGTTCATAAATCAATACATAGCTAAAAATGTGATTGTTCTTTTTACTTAAGCTTCTTTTCCTTCTTTATCAACTTTACTGATTAGTGTTAGTAGTGCTGTATTATAGGTTAAACTGCACCATTTATAACTGAAATCAGCTATTTATATTGTGACACGTTTCGGTCGTTGATCTGAAATATCAATGTTGCTCTTTTTGAAAAAAAATATACCACTTAAATTTTCATTTAGCTAAGTGCATTTACGTCAAAGTCTCAGCATGTCAACATGTACACATGAATTAATTTCCAAAACAGTATTCAAAGTCATCTGTTGAAAACAGATTACACATCGTAAACCATGATGTGAGTGCATGCGGACACAATTACTACTCGTTTTTGATTCTGGATATCGGGCGGTAGGACTTAAATTTGATTGCTGACTTTTATACGTTTTGTGTTAATTGTTGACTGTAGAATTTTAGCAAGAACATACAACATAAATGGTGCATTATTACTCTGTCCTGTGTTCAGAAGATGCAGCAGTATAATGCCAAAACCATTTACCTTTTTGTGGTATATGTGGCCTTTTCCTTCTCGCAGGTATCTTTGGCCTTGATCTTTTAGCTTTTCACCGCTATGTGAGTAACTAATCATATCAATTTATTTTTGTTGCTGTGTTTTCTCGGGGAACAATTTGAAAAATTATTCTTCATTACTATTTTTTCAGGAAATATAGCAAGTTTTTTCCAGAATTGGTTTGATTACTGCAGGGGAACACTTTTAATAATAATTTTAACGCCCCTCCCACCATTACTTTTCCTTTGGGATATGTAGTAAGCTTTTGAAGAGTTAAGATTGATGTTTGCATGGCTATTGCTTTTACATATTTTAAAATACAGCTTTCTATTAATAATTTGTAATCATGTTTTCCATTACTATTCTCTCACGAAATGTAGTAGGTTTTAGAAGAATTGATTTTGACGACTGCATAGTCATTACTTTTACATGATATTTTTGGAGATTTTCCACAGACAATAATTTGATATATCTTTCCAAAATTGTTCCCTCAAGAAATCTTCTGTAGTTTTCATTTTTCCATAATTTAAATTGATGAATGCATTGCTTGCATCGTTACAGCTTCAGAAAAAGTTTTCAAAAGGTTTCCTCAAACAATAAGTCTAGAAACTGATCTTTATTAATATTCCCTCAGAAAATGTAGACAATATTTCCCATCTGAATGGTTACTGCTTTACATCACTTTTGTTGTACCGAGTTCACACAGGGAACAATTTGATAATCTGTTATTTTCCAGAACTGGTTAGGTGACTGAATGTTTACTGTTTTACATGGATTTGTTTTACCGAGTTCTCTCAGGGAACAATGTGAAAATCTATTCTACATTACTATTCCTTCAGGAAATATAGAAAGGTCTTCCAGAGCTGGTTTGATGACTGCTTGTTTACTGCTTTAAATTATATTAGTTTACTGATAACCTTAGAAAACAATTTGAGAAACTGTTCTTTGTTATTATTCCCCCGTGAAATATAGAAATTTCTTTTTCAGAGGTGGGTTAGATGACGGCATGAAAGGTGCTTAATATTACATTTTCACTGGGTTACCTCGGGAACACCTTTTTTATCCATTACTGTTCCCTGATGAAAGACAGACAATTGTTGCAAATTTGAGTCAAACTCTAGTTAATGCTTTATAAGTATTTGTCACTTAGTTCCCTAAGGGAATATTTTGAGAAAAGTTCTTAATTTCTATTCCTTTAGGAAATATAGAACTTTTTCAGAATTGGTTACGATAATTGCATTGCTACTGCTTTAAAATTAGTTTTCAATGAGTTCCTTGTTCAGTAAAATTTGATTACCTGTTTTTATTACTTTTCCGTCATGAGAAATATGAAGGTTTTACAACGTTAAGTTAGATAACTGCATGGTTTTCGTTGTTCTCACATGTTGTGTTTTGCAGAGATTAGTTTGATGATTGCGTTGTTGTTGCTTTGCATGATTTATATAAATCGTTGCTTTTAAAGTTATTCATGTCCATTCCCTCTGGAAATATATTACGTTTTCAAAAAGGTGAGTTTGCTGGTGGCATGGTTACTGTTGTATATGACATTTTCACTGTGGTCCCTGAAGGATCAGATTGTATTAGCTGTTCTTCAATACTGTTCCCTCGGGAAATATGGAAGTTTCTTTCATATTTGGGTCAGATGACTGAATTACATGAATTGTTCACTGAGTTAATTCCTTCAGAAAAAACAAACAACCCAAAACTTGATACACTGTTCCTATTACGGTTCCACCTGGAAATATGGTATACTTTTCATAGCTGGGTTAGATAGCCGATATGTTACTGCTTTAGATGAATTATTTCACTGGGGTAGTTGTTTCAGTGAAATATTTATAAACGGTTCTTATTACTTTTCGCTCAGGAAATATGGTTGGCCTTTTCGTAGCTGGGTTATATGACTGAATTATTACTGCTTTAAATATATTTTTAAATGAGTTCCCTTGGGGAACAGTCGGACATTCTGTACACTGTTTCACGTTTATCCTCCCTCTTCATAACTCTTAGCGCTGTATATATATATATATATATATATATATATATATATATATATATATATATATATATATATGTTGGAGCTATAAAAATGACCAATGGTTCAAGTGAGTTCACCGTATGTTCAAACAAAGCTGTATCATATCGTAGTGCATAGGAAACAAACCTTATAATTGGTTAGACCGAATGCAGATATAAGTGACGTAAAATATCGCCTAGTATTAGTAATACAAATACTTTTGACAAGTTTAATAGAATCCATGAGCATAATTACAGTAGAATGGGGGGCAATATTATTTATGACCACAGTGTAATAGTCCTTTTCAAAAGCTGAGTTATAAGTTCGCATGTCACTAATACCTCTAGATTAAAAGATTCGAAATAACGAGGCTGTTTAGTTAAGTGACCTCAAACACCTCGAACTACACGTCGTTTTTCTTTGTCTTAAAGACAGTACCTTGGATGATGTGTCAGTTCATGTATTGTATGGATCCAAAAACGAGAAGATGCGTGGACAAATATTTTGGTGCAGCTACCGGAACCCAGTGTGGAAGAAATCATGTAATCTCTCACTCTCTCTCTCTCTCTCTCTCTCTCTCTCTCTCTCTCTCTCTCTCTCTCTCTCTCTCTCTCTCTCTCTCTCTCTCTCTCCCCTGCTAAGAAATATGCTTGGCTTTCAAGGTTGTAACAAGCTCATTTATCAGATTGGTTTTTTGTAGCAAAAGCCTATGGTATCAGCAGTATAATTTCTAACCTTTTATAATGAATTATGATGAATTATGATTAGGTGTGATAAGAAACCATTTAGTACCGTTTACAATGATTCACACTTAAAAGTAGTCATTTATACAGCTACATATACTAGCCTGCAAATCAATTAAAAATAAGAACCAGTGGGTGGTTGTGGCTGCAAAATCTGCACTTGTCTTTTTTTTCCCCGTCAAATGTACATGAATCATCCTTTTTTAAATTTGTTTCAGTGGTGCAAAGACGGACTGTGTGTTTTAAAAGGTTCGAAATAGGTGAGTACATCCCTTAGGTTCGTCGTCACGGTGGGGACCCTGGGTGGTCGAGTGGTCTACGGCGCCCGCCTTTACAGATCGCTCAAACATCTCACTTCCGTCCGCGTGAGTTCGAGTCTCTGCACGACCAACGTGGGTATGTGAGAAAGCTTGCCAGTAGTTTCCCGTGGGACGGTCGTTCTTCCCGGGTTCTTCCTCCATCAAATATCTGGCCGCTATGTATATCCTATCATGTGCTGAATAATGGCGTTAAGCTCTACAAAAACCAAATCAAACCTTGTAGACACAACGGTTAGCCTGCCAGACTCGCGATCAGAAGGAGGCAGGTTCGAATCCTGTTCAGATCATAAAGGGTCGGTAGCCATGGTGTGCCCTTTGGGAAGGCACTTCACCCTAGTTGTCTCTGCACAATGTGCATGTGTTCATGGTCCGCTTAACAGCGAACAAATACAAACAAAAAAATGACCACCCTTCTGAAGTATTTATTAATAAAACTTATATTATTGATTCAGTTATTAATTATTGGTACATTAAGATTTGAAGTCTTTTCGATTATAATTATATGATGATGATGGTGGTTATGATAATGGCGATGATGATGACGATGACGATGATAATTATTCTACGTACTTGGTTATTTAACATTTACTAAATCAAAATTCGGCCAATTGATTCGAGCAATCGAGGTGACAGTAATTTAAAGCAGTCTTTGTACTTTCCAGGTTCGAACCGCAGTGTGCCACATTCAGCCAGGTATGAAATTAGGCACGTTACAGGACTTCCGAGTTGTGTGATAGGATACTCAAACTTTCTTTATATTATTTTCACTAACAAGTAATATGAAAGCATTTTTATAAAATTTATATATATATATATATATATCCCTGTATACTACTTTACAATATTTACACGTTTTTACATATCTTGAATTGCAATCAACAATATATTCTTATATACTATAGAAATTAGGTTGCCACACAACCAGTACGGATGGGGAATATAGTGTAACATTGTTTGTCCGTCTGTTTGTCTATCCATTCTACACCTGTTCATCTCACATTGGTTAAATGTTGGGTTACTTAAGGCCATTTTATCAGGTACTCTTACTGATAGTGTCATGTCGTATAGTGTAATGGATCCAACTTGGTGATTACTTTACCATCTTGACAAAAGTATGTTGTTTAGCTATTTTTATCTTAGGTCTTGAAGGACAAAACCAAACTTAATGGGCATTTCTCCCAAAGGACAAAACCATACTTAATGGGCATTTCTCCCAAAGGACAAAACCAAACTTAATGGGCATTTCTCCCAAAGGACAAAACCAAACTTAATGGGCATTTCTCCCAAAGGACAAAACCAAACTTAATGGGCATTTCTCCCAAAGATCAAAACCAAACTTCATGGGCATTTCTCCCAAAGGATCAGACCAAACTTAATGAGCATTTCTCCCAAAGGACAAAACCAAACTTCATGGGCATTTCTCACAAAGGACAAAACCAAACTTAATGGGTATTTCTCACAAAGGACAAAACCAAACTTAATGGGCATTTCTAACAAAGGACAAAAGAAGAAAACAACAAAATGGGTTAATGTTTTGCCAGATTTAATTGGGGGACACAATAGCACTCATCACAGTTCAATATACGTGATTCCGATTAAAGTGAGGAAGAATGAAAAGTATAATTAATCTATCAGGTTATCTGACTACTGGCATATTTGGACCGCCTAACTTCAAACTAGTTGAAACTGTTAGAATGTCTAAACACAAAACTGTTTTCGCAAAGGGCCACCTTCCTAACTTAACGAAGAAATATTTTAAATTAGACAGTTAATTCTATCGTTTACAAACGGTAAGACCAAAACAACTAAGAGCAAAAAGTATGTAATTGTTAAATAAAAGGATTTGAAAGATCGTTTAAGAGCTGGGTACCAGCTGGAAACATTATCTATCAAGTTAAGTGGATGATGCGCTATATACGAGTGTTAAGGACAATGAAACGTTTGAGTTTGTCAAGGATAACGAGTTTTTAGAATGTGGCATATGTGAAGCAAACAAATAGCGCATTAACGCAAGAAGCAGTTAAAACATGCTCGACATGTGAATTTTTTTGATTACAAAATGTAAAGGAAAAAAGGAAGTACAGCCAAACTAATCACAGGTAAACACTAAAGTAGAAAAATGCCATCATAGGAGAAAAAAAAAATAACAGTTTAGCATAAGAAGCTGATTCCAACTACATCTCAGTAAAACCAAATACAATGTAAATGACTAAGAACTATTCTACGGCAGTTTGAACAATAAGAAGGGTGATCTAAATTATACAAATGTTCATCATGGGGACATTTAGACTTCTCTTAAATTTTATCCCAACAAGGCACATACATTTATCAATTAACTAGTCTGCATTTATCCTCTCCAAAATGTTTATCATGTACAATTTAAAAATGTCCAAGAAATCTTTAGTCACAAAGAAATATCAGAAACTTATTTAAAATTAGTTGATAGAGGAGGCATTTTTATAGTGCCATATGGATGAAGAAAAGTCCAGTACACCGATTTACATTGTGCATATAAACAGATTCTGAATACACAATTTTATCAGAATTTTCATTTGACATCTAGTTGTATTTGAAATACACTCAATTGTATAAATGTCTGAAATGCAACAGAGAAATATAAATGGAGGGATAGGAAAAGCGAGAAACAAATGCAAGAGATGAATACGATGTGTTAAATCAACGTTATTACACTGATATTACGATGGAAGCAATGAAAAAAGTAGAGAGAAAATTCAAGAAAAAAATTACATGTAAATGTGGAAATATAGTAAATAGAGGCTCGACATATTTGCAGTAAAATTGCGATTTCATTTTTGTAAGTCAAAATAATTGACTTTACAAGATTCACTCATAGAAGCAGAGACTATACTGCCTTTGTAGACCGAAGAGAAGTGAATCAACCTTGGCTTGTAGCTGTGCCAAGGGCGGAAACATTGGAGGACCCTAGTCCTAAAATAACACCCTCTAATCCTAAAGTAATATACTCTACTTCAGATGCTTATGTCCCTTTGGCGATAGACTTAAGACTGAACAAAAAGAACTAGTGCAGCACCTTACTCTTGTTCTGCAATTCAGTTTAATACAATAAATTGGATAACTCAAACTAACCAAGATAAGAAAGCAAATGCATTTAGGAGATGACATTTGACAATGCTGAAATTCATTTTTTTTGTATTAACCAATATACGTTTTTGACAAATTCACATTGAAATTTGATAACGATGTCTCAAAACAGAGCATAGCGACATATGAGGTTTTGTCAGAATATTCCAAATGGAGCAGTGTGGATGGCAACATCTTGTCATGGGAGATTGTACTGGTGTTTGATAGATAAAAGTGTACCAGAATTAGCAAAATCAATGTGACAATATAATTCTTATATCGACATGCGAAAACTGCTGAAATATATTTTTACCTGATGACAATGACAATGACGACCTTATTTAGTATTTAAGGCCACCGGTCCATATACAGTTCATGTTATCAATTTTCTAGCATAAGATAGCCTCAGTAAGCATCAGCTTATATTCACTGGTAAATTACATTCTTATATCTAGACATATTCATATAAAGAATACGCGCACACATAATATCTGGAAATACAAACCATTAGTATTGCATTAAAGTTGGAATATACCAAATTTGTCAAATGGCTAGAACTTATGCTCTATTTTTAAAAGTTTAGTGAAGAAAGGAAGATACGTTTCCAACAATATTTGGTCTTTTCATTTTCTGCATACATGAATACATTTTTCTTTTGAAGATAAGATTGACAGAATGATAGAACAAACGTTCTTTTTGCAAGGCATCGAATAGAATAAAGATAATGCACTGTATTATAAACTAGGAGAGGCCATATTGTCGAATATTTGAAATGATTCGGAATATGGTAGAGGTCAAATTTTACCTTGGATCTTATAAATCGTAATTAATGCTTTCTACCTTGTGTGCAAAACATTATTTTGCTTTAGTCCACATGAGTTTGAGATTAAAGAGAATCGCCAAATATCAATATGCTGACACGGTGTCAATTTTCAGACCTCGATAGAGCTACTGTTTATATTTTTCTTGGAAGACCCCGTTTATAAAATCAATAATTTTAGTTGTATGAAGACTAACATACGTCCGTGTTTCATCACATAACTCCTCCGCAACCTTAACTTGAAGTGATTATTTTTTTTCAGTGCCTGCACAATTAGCAACAATATTAGTGGAAATTAGACAAAAATGTCATGCATACAGTTCTCTTTTAATATTTGCAATCAAAAGGTTCATCAATAGATTAAAAATCAAAGTGCATATGATACAACCCTGTATGGTTCGAATTTTACAAGGATTTTTTAGGGTACTTAAAGTCAACTAGGACACGTGCACAAAGACTAATATATATGTATGATATGATATGTATAAAAAAGACTCTCATCGAATATCCTTCCTCACTAAACGCGGAACATGTTTGTGTGATCTATTGAAATAACGTCATGAAAGTTCAAGAAAGGACAATGAATTCTGTCGTAATGTTTGCTAAAATATTTATGCAAGAAAATGTGAAGAACGAAATATACATCTACGAGTTAAGTCAATAGTAAATAATTTAGATCACGAATATAATTATTGGATAAATATATCTCAGCGATCCCAGTCAGTTCTTACCTATAAACACTAAGACCGAAACAGAATAGAGAGATGTAACGTTGGGGCAAACAGTGACTTAAATCTCAACAATAACCGTATATGGTACACAAAGTTGATTCAGCTAACATTCACTTTTTACAAGAACGAGTTGATACTCAAATACAACAAACCTTCGATGATGATAATTTGAAAGATAACAAAACATAAAGAGAAAATGTAGACATTCCATTAAAAGCTATTGAACGGAATGGCAGTCAAGGAGCTAACAAAATCTCAGATCTGCATAAACAGGTTGTTGCGAAGAGAATAAAACAATAACTTAATAATAGATTTGAGCAGATAAAATCTAGTTTATACTCCAAACAGTAAGGGAACAACATATGAATGATCAATGCCTAATTGCCAACATAATTAACAACAAATCAAACAGAGGATATATAGCTGAATCAACTGACACAAACAAAAATGCTAACAAAAATCACTGGAAGACTCTAAAACTTGACACTCACAGTTGGAATTGTTACAGCGATATTTCAAGAATAAAATTTAACAAAACGGTGAAGAGATTAAGAAGGAATACATAATTTTAGAGCAAAAATTAATAACCTGATCAAGAAGATAACAGCTAATATTAATGCATTGCTAATGTTGCACAACAATGATTTAAATAAGATTGCCAAATACAATAAGGGACGTAAAAAACAAAATTAATGTTAATAAAAGGGAGAATTATAAATATGAAAGCAGCTTAAGATTTATATATTGCATATCTAAGTGATAAAATCAAAGCAGCCAAAGATGTTGCATTCACCGAATTTTACAACAAATTACGATCTGATGCTGAACAATTTAAAACAGATACAGAAGATCTTGGAAAGAATAATTCGATAAATGCAAACGTTTTATGAGAAAGACGAATTAAAGCCTAAGTGTTTACTGATTTACGATTTTCGCTTTGTACCAATCTAGGAGTATTAAGATGGTATTGAATTAATTGCATGCCAGAAACAGGAAATAAAAATCTATTCAAGAATACCAATGCTGTCAATGAAAAAATAAAAAGGTTGTTGGATATTGTTGAACCTAAAACTACACGAGGGACGTTGATTAACAGTTTTACATTTAGCTATGCTCCATCACGTTTCGCTGAATACAAGTTTCACAATACAGATGATGTGCATCTAATTGTCATTAAAAAACAGGATTATATAATTTTGTTTATAAAGTTGTATATTGGCAATGCAATTCAATCAAATATATTTTTATATGGGACTAGATGTAATCAAGCAGAGTAATACTTATCCAATGAATCAACAAAAGGAATCACAATATTTGTTTCGTTTGAAAAAAACAGTATTTTCCTATCTGGAAAAAGCAATATAATACTTTTTCGACCAATAATAAAAGGTGATATAAATGACTCTAACAGTTTTACATTAAAATCCGGGAAGGGTATTAAGTGTGTTACTCATACATACATACAAATAAATGAGGTATACCAAACCATAGACTTTATTGTGGTATTCCTTCAGAATAACTCACCGAAATCGTTCAGTAGACTTCATCTCCGCAGAAAACAATGTTACGGCCCAATAAATGGTCATAACAGCAGTTATGATAAGATAAACATTAGGTAAGGGTCTACCGTTTACAGGAAATAACTTTCTGTTCAAGAAATTGAGTAGAATACTTGTTACAACATCACTATATCCTACTGAAGCGATCATCTTTGCAATTTAAATGACCTAATCCCCTGATATTTAATTGAAACAACAATTTACATAAGCCACTGAGGATTTATTCGATGTATAAAATAGCTGATAAAAATGATTAACCTAAATCGTAACATTTATTTCATAGGCAATCTTTGCATATCTGACATGATTTGAGAATTAGAGACGATAATGTATTGAATGATAGTGTTCTTAAACTATCTAATGTGCAAAACAAATCACTTCCAAATCTATAGAACATACAATGGTCAGGTTAACGTTCAAACAATTCAGCTCAAATCCATTCTTTTTAGACATCGATAAATAGCACAGATTTCACTTATGGATAAATGTATTTAAAACAGCCCCATAACATGATTCCTACTAATTGTAGGATAAGATTATTTTGCGTTAAATCTGTTAGAGACTGAATACAAAAACAATTTCGATCACATGGTTGTCATCTCTCAAACTTTTCTGTTTAACAAGATTTACGATAAAAAATGGTAACTGAAAGACGAAAAGGGGATCGTGATATATCTTGAAGATACATTAGATAAGTGGTTAGAGTTATTGGTTAATAACTATCAAGGTACAAATACTTTGATTGTCATTGATGATTTTGGGAATATTAACGACATATAAAATAAGGAAATTAACCCGACTAGACAAGCGGAACGACTGTTTGGGTAAGTAATGATTTGGAAAAATGCTGTTTGCTTTCATTTACTACCTTTTTGGTGGGTTTAAACATTTGAATGGTCCCTCCTTAAAATTCTTTATAAACTTTGTCATTTCTATTCGACGTTTGTCATATTTGATAGGTCATTATTAAAATGAATTGGAAAATGACCCAATGGGCCCTGTTCTCACTAATGACTTCAGATGGGTTTTATATGTGGCTCTAAAACTTTGCTGATAGTCTAATTTCACTTTTCAAACCGTTATGTATTGCAAACATTTTACCATAATGTTTTCATCTGTAATTTCATAAGATTAATTGTTCCATTACATTTTAACAGTATCTGATGTATCGAAACAGATTGTGGAATAGATGCTCTGTTTTATACTTGTGCACCTAATATGCAGATTAGATAAGACATTATACTTTGATTCATTATAGTTATTCCTCATCTTTTAATCCACTGTTATATTGAAGAAAGAAGTAAGTCTGGATAGTAGCTTTATCTTTGTCCGCAGATAATTAATTGTATCAGCCGCCATTGTTCTCCAAAATTCGACAATACCTACTCCAAAGTTATATTTAAGTTTGTAAGCAACAACAGTAGATTTAATCTCCCCAAAACGTTGGTGTTTAGTCTTATATTCTTCTGCCTCATTATCGATATTATCGATCAAGTTTTTGGTTTTATCCCTTAAGGTATCTCCAGTCATAGTATGGTGGAAGTTTAAAATTGTGATGCAGATTAATAGAAATTGTTTCATATCTATGCTATTGCAACTTAATTTGAATGCATACTCAACATGTAAAGCAAGTGGAGGTTCAAGTGTTTTAAATTACTTTATAGCATGTAGTGCACGTTCCACTATTATGTGAACTGACATTTAGTCATTGTGATGACTTAGTTTTTGAAAATTTTTGTAAGAATGATAACGTTTCACAAAGTTTTACAAAATTTAGATGAAATGAAAATAAAATGGATGTATTTATTGATACTTTTAACATGTGTTTTTCACTAGTCAATAGGTGCAATTTTGAATATAATTTCTGTCAGTGTTGACGAAGCCATCAAAACGAATATAAATATGTATCGCTTATCAGCTCAGACGATGAAATGTCACACATCTGGTTTCTTACCCTCATCATCCAACAAACCTTGGTGGGATGACTGATGAATGGAACTAAGGCAAGTTAAATTGCATACCCGTTATAAAATGAAAACATATAGCTCGAACAAATGTGAACTCCTATCTTACAGGGAAGCGTAAGTTAACACACGGGTAAAAATGAAGTAGTAACATAATAATAATAAATTCAAAAGTGAGCTAATCACAGCACACAACAAACTCAATGATGTTTTGGTGATTTTTTGTTCACAGAGAGTTCTACCCATATAGATGAAGTCTCGCTTCCCTATGGCTATGATGCTGATAATATTCTTGAGAGGCCCATTGATGAGAAAAAAGTTATGAGAGTTATTTGAATATTAGGTTTGGGAAAGCTAGGGCTAGGAAGGTGGCACACGGTATGTTGATTTAAATGCGAAAACTTTGCTGCAGAAATTAATCTAATATTAACCCATTTATTTAATACAGTATTTTAGCCTGGTAATTTCCCGTTTGCATGCGAAGAAAGTGTTAATTGTCCGATGCAGAGAA
The DNA here is from genome assembly GCA_029931535.1 of Margaritifera margaritifera. Taxonomy (NCBI): domain Eukaryota; kingdom Metazoa; phylum Mollusca; class Bivalvia; order Unionida; family Margaritiferidae; genus Margaritifera; species Margaritifera margaritifera. The sequence goes on along the minus strand of JAQPZY010001596.1, from coordinate 4,608,699 downwards.
AGGTACCGTACATTTTCCAATTAACAAGACGTTTCACTCAATATGCTAAAGAAGGCATTAACCGGCACCTTGAATACAAATTAGCAGCATGGTCAACTGAAGAGAGGTAGTCAATGAAGTTTAATATGGATTCCATAGGTGTGCTGTATCGTGAAAGATTTGCTACAAAAAATTACTCCAATAGTAACCCATTTGTTTAATACCGTATTTCAACCTGCTAATTTCCCAAGTGCATGTGAAGATAGTGTTAACAATCCAATACATAAAAGGGTACTGTAAATTATCCCAACAGTTATCAGCAGATTGGCAGTATGATCAACTAAAGGGATGTAGTCAATAAAGCTTAATTTGGATACCGTTGGGGTAGATATAATATTGCAATGTATGATGGTTATTATAACTCTGAAATGTATATAACAAGTCAGAGGGAATGACAATGAAGACATTATTGATGTGGAATGTTTAAAATACAATATATACAAGTAGATAGATAGACATATTCCTCGATCAGATCAATTACACGAAAAAGTACAATAATGGATATTAACTAGTGACTTTGGCTGTTAAAAAGATTTCTTGCAGAGAATTTGTTTCATCCAATGTTAATTACCATTACAATCAATTACAGTGGGTACAATTAATATAATAAATATCAGCATCATAGATGAAGATGGAAATTCGATGTTTTCTGTGTAAATAGCGTTGACGTTGTACAGAATAAGTGGAGAAATATTTCTTAGAACTCCTATTGACTTTTGTTTTCTTTAAACATTGCGACAAAACAGAATTGAAAAATAAATTGCTGCATTAGGTGTGACAATTTATACTGACCTAAACTTAAACAATAACCGTGTTCGTGTTACCAGTGCAGCATATCTATTACAAAGTTTGATGCGTCTAATAAGCGTTGTGTAAAAAACGAGCTGATTATCAATTGCGTAAGACTGCATATAGCATTTTGAAATATATTAGGATTGTTACTTAACACTTAAAAAACAAAATTAGCTGATATTGAAGAGTACTAATGAATAAAGGTAACAAAAATCCCAGAGCTACATCAACATATTTCTGACAGTATAAATAATATTTTAGATGAATATGAATTGTTCACACAGAGACTAAGTACCGGGATATATATTGAAGATAAAAAATTAGATAAGTGACTACAGTTACTGGTTGATGTGTAGCAAGAAACCAATGCTTTGTTTCAAAGTAATGATTGCAAGAATTTAGCTGACGTAAAAAGAAAGCAACTAACCTAACAAGATTAGATTATAGTGGTAGTCATGTTGAAATATCAGTATAGCCAGTCGTGACAAAGGACATCTCTGTAATCAAAGATGTTGGGGAAAATGCACTTTTTAGGTAGTCTTCTATTGCATTTTCTATTGCATGTACACAAATACAATAGAAACAGTGCCTGAAGAGAATTGTTTTATTCCAGGCGAAATGATCTGCTTAATTTATTTATGTTGTATTTGTATGGCTTCCGCACGTCCCAAGATTCGACTGCATACAAGTATATCTGCCATTTTTGTTTAGAACATTGATACAAAGCTTTCTATTCTTAACCCATTCTAGTATATCTATGTTTATTTCGCTCTGTTATAACTTGAGCTTATCCATGTTCAAATAAAGGGCATTGATTTTATCAAACATCTGTATAGTATTAACAGTTATTTTTGTTAACCAAACAGAGTGCTTAGATTGTCAAACATCGCCTTTAGTACATTTTCAATTACTAACTTGTGAAATATTTCTCTATATTTCATTGAATTTATATTTCTGTTTTCTCTTGACTTACTTCTCATAGTAACTTGAAGATTAAGGTGAACCTTCACAGATTTAAATTCTTTGTATGCGTCTGCTTGCAATCAGCCTGATAAAAGTACACTCAAATATACGTGTGTGTGCGCGCGTGTATTTATGTATTATTGACCGATATCATTGTATACAAATTAACTTTTTGTTTGAAATCAGTTAACCTCATAATATGTATGTTTTTTTATTTATTTTTCAGCAAGCACCCTTATTAACGTTGTAAATACTCGTTGCACGTCTATATCCAATGTTTAAGTTGCTTCTTGATCCTTATTCTATTTCGTATAGCATATCGTCTTTGTTTCGTGTATTTTCTTTTCTCGTATGATTACTCTTCTCTTCAGCCCTTTTACTTCTCTAGATGTGGAAGCTGATTATTGTCCCTATTTTTGGAAATTACTTCCTGTTATTTATATAATCTCGATTTAACAGTCCCACAAATTTAAACATTTCTTGGTTGAAATGCACTTGTAAACATCTTGATTCCTGTTGATGACATTTTTTGGAGAATATTTTTTAAGAAAGAAAAATACGAACTTTTACCTTTGTTTCCCATTGTTGTTTAACTCTGAAATTTGTATGGTAAAAAAATGTTTCGATATTTGCAAGGAAGAAAACTCTGAATTGTTACTACTGTTTTCCATCGTTGCTTTTGAACAGTTTTTATCTCTATTATATCAATTGTTTCAATATTTTCACGACAAAAAAGCCCAGAATGTAGTTTTAAAAATCTCTTTGACTTTTAAGCATGTTACAAAAATTAATTTTCACATCAATGTGCTCAGTTTAACTAATGAATCTACTTTTATCTTAGACTTCTTGCTCGGTCTTTTCAGAGAATATATATAATTCTTCCACACTCTCATACTGTATTTTTCTAACATTTGGTATCCTAACATTTTCTTACCATTCTACATTTTGTTTATCTGAGCAAAGTTTACATTAAATCCAGTTGTCATCTCTTTTTGAAAATGCATTTGCAAACTTTAACCCACTGCATTTCCTGCACTGATTTCTTAGCACAGCACACAGTGGTTTCTCACGAAAGAGATGAAGGAAAAATAAAACACAAAACAATTCTCCTCAACCATCTTGACCAATATATTTATTATCATATGAATTCTTCAGTAATGCGATATTTACATTCAAAATTTTCCTTAATAATCAAGACAGTTAAATTGTTTACTCGTAATCAAAGTTTCATGAGATGTGAAATGAACTATAACCCGCACCTTCTCTGAAAGTATAGTGTATTTTCATTCTGTTTTTTCCACCATTAGTTTATTGTAGATATATTTCTTTTTGCATTTGTCTCAATGACGAACTTGTTATTAGTTTATTAATTTACATTTAAATGTTCTTCCTTCTTTTGAAAGGAAGGCTTAAAATCCGCGGCATGGCCAACTTATACCACCATGAATTTCGCAATTAACTTCTCACTAAATCTACAGAACCAAAGCCTAAGAGGATCCAAACCGAAACGGAAGAATCAAAAGCAGGCCTATTCAAACGAAAAGTAACAGTGTCACTTGATACGATGGTTTTTATTCTTTAAATAAATGACCTGCGAAATGAAAAGTATCGTCATTGATATCACGCAACACTTAATAGTCCCTTCATTGCTTTATACGGTGTGTTACTATACAACATTCTTGATTTCAAAGTTGGACAACCCCAAAAACTAGCTTTCGAAGAGATGATGAAATTAACTGTGTCTGTAGGTTGAGTTGATTAAGGGCTACCTGGATGGTAGTAATTTACTGCCGGTCAAGACTTTGCCATAATTCATTTTATTACAATAATTAGTGAATATGACCATTTAACAGAGTTGCATAAATATGGCGAGTTCTGGAGTCACTCGTTGTCGTTTTTCAGTCATTTTGCTTGTTTACGTTTTAATTTGTAACTGAGATACTCACCTCCAATGGGGTTTCTTTTGCTGTTTTTGTAGCAGCGAACTCTGAAACATCTTTCGAATTTATACTGTATTCATTTATTTGGAGTAATAGTATGTGGTACTTCGGGTAACAAAATGACACCTGGGGTACAAGAGAAATTAACATTAGGCCACTATCTTGGACGTATGATGTTTGGGGCACAAGGTGAATTTAACATTAGTCCTTAACATTACAATTCCCTTGGTACCCACCATTATTTTGAAAAAATGATACCATGGGTAGAAGTAAAATGGAATGCTAAATATTAACATACGATTTCACTTTGTACCCAGATTTATTTATTTAAGTTTTATTTTTATTGGTGTGGGAGGGGGAAGGGAGTAAGTACAAAAATGACACTATGGGTACATGAGGAATGTTAATTTTAAAAATTAACATTATATTTCCCTTTGTTCCCATCATTTGTTAGATAACATGATGCTATGGGTTCAAGAGGAATGGTAATGTTACTGGCCAAAACCTACACTAACTAAGCAACACACCATTTTGACTGAGCATCACATAGTCAACTACTGACCAACACCTACACTTACTAACCAACACACCGTTTTGACTGACTATCATCCACTCATCTACTGATGTATACTTACTAAACAACGAAAATAGAAGGTCTGCTTTCACATACACAAATGTACTACCAGCCCTGAAAATGGGAGGAATATTCATTATACACGCAAACTTACTTATATACTATCACACACAGTGGTCGGAGCTCTCTCTCTCTCTCTCTCTCTCTCTCTCTCTCTCTCTCTCTCTCTCTCTCTCTCTCTCTCTCTCACACACACACACACACACACATAAGGGTTTTATTTTCAGTTGTGAATGACATACAAAACATAAAAACAAATATTGGCAGTGATTGAGTAGTATATCTCTGTTTCTGAGAGACTTGGATGGCCCTGAAAAGGAACGTTGGGGTTCTTAACTAAGATAGGTAACACTGGTGGCACCGCTTCACTATTCTTCGTCGCAAGCTTCTCCGCATTGTATGTCCATAGACCAATACTCGCTTGAGGAACAATTCGTCTTCATCTTGACTTGCCTTGATAATAGGTGACACTAAGGGCAAACTCGCCTCCATATATAGTCTAGGGGCTAAGCAAAACTGATTTGGAGGTTCCACCAATCAGAATGCGTATGACATAATTTAGTCATGGGTGTGTTTTCTATCTTCCAATCCAGAATACAACGGACAAAGTTTCTTACAATTAACCAGTACGGAACAGTGTGAGTACAGTATAACATGGCTGGGTTGCTCCGACAGTGGCTCCTTCTTATACAGATGCTTTACTTGGATTTCCAATTGACTTTATGCGATTTCTTATCCTCGCAAGAATTGTTGCCGGTACCACCTTCTCCTCCTTCTCCATCATTGCCAGCTTATGATGATTTTAAAAATAAACATAAGGAAACGTTAGAGACTCTTTTACAAGTCGAAAATAAGAAGAACAGATTGCTATGTATATTGAATTTATAATATGTGTCCATGATTATAAGTTGTACTTTAGTCAGAGTATGGTCATTTTGTAAAAAAAAAGTTTACATAGCATTTGAGTTCAAGGTAAGTTTTGTTAGCAGCTGGACTGCTGCTTCCATGTCTTGTTGTGACAATGGTCATGTACACAAAGTAATTTTCCATACAAACTACTCATATTCTGCTGTGAGAATTGTCAGGTACACCTACATGTATATATATATATATGGGCTTAGTAAACAAGAGATGATTCGGGTTATACAAGTCTTGTTCTAAACCTCAGTCTGTAAAGAAGCTATTTTAATAATCAGATGTTACAGTTGTGAAAACCAGATATAATTCAGAGAGAGGAATTATTTATTTAAAATATTCATTGGAAATACTAAAGTGCTCATAGATTTAAGAACTTTGGGGGATTTATTTGAATTAATTCAAAACATTCCGGATTACATCATTGTGGTACATAAGGTCATTCAAGACTTGTCTTACACCAGGACATTCAAAACTTGTGGAACATTAGGACATTCAAGGCTATTGGAATTCATTCGGAACAATATATATATTTTTGGACCTGTGATTAGGACACTAAGGATTATTTGGACTTTAATTCACGTCATTGTAAGTGCCTTTTGAATTTTCACTTTAATTGTCTAGAAATAAATTACGTGTTGCATTTTCTTGATTTTCTTGGTTTCACTTTCTTTATGTTACATATTTTTATAAAATATAGTGTAAGCACGATTTGTGTTAAAAACAACAAGATGAGGAAATAAAAAAGCTACAAGAGGAGATGAAAACTTTGAACACTGAACAACAGGAAGGAAGTGAAAAGAAAGAAGTCAGTTCGTTACAGGACATTCTGACGGAGTTAAAACACATTATAAAAATTTATGAAACTTCTTTGCAGAAACTCACGAAAAAGGGACCATCACAAACCTTGAATTTTAAACCTTCCATGGCTATATCGACGGCCACTACCGACTGCCACTATTACAGCAATAGCAGTAAGACTTGAACACGGAAGGTTTAAGAGATTTACAGCTGATGTTGTCAAGTCCATAATTTATTCTTTGAAAACCCATGGCCCCTTTTCAGGACAATATAGTTCTCTTAGAAAAGAGATACAACTCACAATTCCCAAATCAAGCAAAAACAAATCCTTCCATTATAAAATATGTGTGTGTGTGTGTGTGTGTGTGTGTGTGTGTGTGTGTGTGTGTGTGTGTGTGTGTGTGTGAATACCCTAGCAATATAAAAGAAACACATTATGGCGTGGATTCACATACGTCTTTGGTATATTATCGTGAAAAAGATACAATGAAATTTCAAACACACCACAAAAGTCTATTTATTCTTCTTTTCGCTGTCTTTCCTTTTTGAACTTCTTCACTAGAACGGGTTTTACTTCAGTTTATTCTTCTACTTCTAAAAGCACATCCATTTTCTCTCTTTTCACTTTATTGGGACACTCTGAAGAACAATGTCCTTTTTCATGACAATGATAACAGGTATCTTTACATTTGTCTCTGGATGTGATTTCTTCTGTCTTTGAGGTTACTTTCCTTTGACGTTGTAGACATTATGTAGCCCAATGTCATTTCCCTTGACAGACATAACAAGTATCTTGACTTTCATCTCAGAAGAAGTAGTCTGGAGTATGTCCAGAAGTCTTGTTGTAAGTGTATTATTGAATGACTCTCGGTAAATCTCTGACCAGACCTGCGTTATGTTGTGGCTCTTTCATCCCTATAGATTGAAACGGAATGCGTGTATTCCCTTATATAGCAGATATATATATATATATATATATATATATATATATATATATATATATATATATATATATATGGAGAGAGAGAGAGAGAGAGAGAGAGAGAGAGAGAGAGAGAGAGAGAGAGAGAGTGGTCACCTTACTGGAGTCAAACTTAAATCGTTTATACTCATGAAGCGATCACACCCTTTCGAGGAGAAACCAGACGCCAAATGACGACAATTTTCTATATATCCTCATACGCTGAGAGAAGTATTGGCAGGTGTTCACCCTAGCGATTATGAAGAGAAGATGATGGATCCTTATCCAACACCATCTACTTCCTCAAGACCGAGCGAGTCAGTATCGGCTAAGAAATAAAGTCACTGGGTAGTCCCTGAAGATTATTTCCACATTCCAGCTACCCACGAAATTCCATACAGAAAATTTATAACGACTGCCTACTTTTACACGGTTAAATTTTAAAGAGTTAAAATCTCAAGTCCTGGCAGAGGAAGCAGTTGTCTTCATCACTGACTCATTGGAGTCTGTGTTAGAGGAGTTGAAACGACAGTGCCAAGCTTAAGATTACAATCGTTTTGGCCTGTCGATCACACACGACAGTTTGAAATGCCCTATTTGGATCGAATTTTGTGCACCTTGGACAAAGTTCAGCACGTTCAACAATGTAATGATGAATTTGGCATGACCGAGGGAAAGCTATCCTTCATATCAGAAACATTTCATTACCTTCAGGTAGCGGACGGCGCAAATTTTTATCAGCGGATCAACTTCCAAGTACCAAATGAGTATCGTCCATAATGAGAACGATCAAGATCAGATGTTGCTAACCCGTGCCATCGAGTTGGCTCGAACTTATGCAGAGAGAACCACTACAATGGAACGGAAATGATTATGGGGGCAAATTAGAAGATTACACTTGCCTCAACAACCGAAAGAAGCAGAAATCCTTTTGAAACGAGCGGGAATTTTCAAAGAGACTGCATGTGGAATTCATGAGATGCAGACACTTCAAGACGTGTTAGACTTTCCTTCTACGTCGAAAGTGTACCCTCAAGTCATTCGTGGAGATCTCCTGTTTCGAATACCGAATTTTTGTAGACGGAAAATATATTCACATATATCATTATGAAAATCATGTTGATGCTATTACCAGTATCACAGGATTTCTCAGATACGGATACTATTGTGGCAAATATGACCAAGGATTTAACAATCGGAAACAGCATATTTATTGTGGAAAAAGATGTCGTGGCTGTTTCGCGTCCAAACCTTGTGTTCCTGAGGGACAAGAAATGATTGAATGCACTACTTGCAAACAAACATTCGTGAGTCAAGCATGTCACGAACAACATTGCATGAAACAATTCCAACAACAGAAAATTGCTTGCGAATTATTGACAGTGTGTCCTACCTGTGCACAGCATGTTGGTACAAATAACAAAAGGTCACAGTTTTGTCCAGGAAAGAAACGATGTTGTATTTGTGACCGAGTCGTCGAGTTGGAACATCAACGTTATATTCAAAATTATCACAATGAACCCGTGGAATTATCGAATGAACAGAAAAAGATATATATTTCTTTATTTTAAATGTTCGCAAGACACTGGGAGTCACATTCCTAAATTGTGTGTGGCTCATCGCGCTTTCCATAACTGTATTCAGGAACCTTTGTTTCATCACTGTCGAAATTGTAGCGTGATTCGAGGGGGGGGGTGGCAGAGGAGGGGGTGGGGACCGGAAAGATATTTCGTGGCTCTCATACTCTTCCTGACTTTGCTGCGTGGGTTTTTGACCTTACCGACGACACCTAGAGCGAAGAGGAGGTGTATCGTTAAGGTCAGTGTCATCATTTATTAAAAGATTTGTTTTCAGAACAAGGAACCTAATTTATACAAATCACCATAAATGGAGCCAAAATCATTTACATAAACGCGGAGAGCGTACAGTTTAAAGATTCCATGAGTTATTTGGCTATGCATTTGAGTAAAATGCCTTAAACGTTTGGAATGACGAAAATGGATCAAGGATATTTTCCACACTTATCTAATAGGGAAGAACATTAACATGATGTACTAACGCATTTAGCTCAAGTTCATTGCTACGACCATGACGGTATGCAAACAACGAGAAGATTTCTGCATCTGGCTCCAATCCCACTTTTCAGACCCATTGGTTTGCAAAAAGAGATGTTGAAATATTTGTCGATCTGATGTGTACAAATTTCGAAAGTCATTTCTTGGTCACGGTAGTATCGATCCCTTAAAGGAAGCTTCTACCATTGCCAAAGGGTCATTCCATACAAAATCACCCAAATCCGAAAATCTTCCCGGGTGACCATCTCCAATTTCCATGAATTTTTTTCCAGGTGTACATCTATGTAAATGATGCCTGAATGCAACATTTCAGTAAAACATTCCAATTACTTATGAAGTTATGGCCAATTGAAGTGGGGAGGGATTGCGGAAGTAGATGGTGTTGGATAAGGATCCATCATCTTCTCTTCATAATCGCTAGGGTGAACACCTGCCAATACTTCTCTCAGCGTATGAGGATATATAGAAAATTGTCGTCATTTGGCCTCTGGTTTCTCCTCAGAAGGGTGTGATCGCTTCATGTGTATAAACGATTTAGTTTGATTCCTGTAAGGTGACCTCTCTCTCTCTCTCTTTCTCTTTATATATATATATATATATATATATATATATATATATATATATATATATATATATATATATATATATATATATATATATATATCTGCTATATAAGGGAATACACGCATTCCGTTTCAATCTATAGGGATGAAAGAGCCACAACATAACGCAGGTCTAGTCAGAGATTTACCGAGAGACATTCAATAATACACTTACAACAAGACTTCTGGACATACTCCAGACTACTTCTTCTGAGATGAAAGTCAAGATACTTGTTATGTCTGTCAAGGGAAATGACATTGGGCTACATAATGTCTACAACGTCAAAGGACAGTAACCTCAAAGACAGAAGAAATCACATCCAGAGACAAATGACACCTGTTATCATTGTCATGAAAAAGGACATTGTTCTTCAGAGTGTCCCAATAAAGTGAAAAGAGAGAAAATGGATGTGCTTTTAGAAGTAGAAGAATAAACTGAAGTAAAACCCGTTCTAGTGAAGAAGTTCAAAAAGGAAAGACAGCGAAAAGAAGAATAAATAGACTTTTGTGGTGTGTTTGAAATTTCATTGTATCTTTTTCACGATAATATACCAAAGACGTATGTGAATCCACGCCATAATGTGTTTCTTTTATATTGCTAGGGTATTCACACACACACACACACACACACACACACACACACACACACACATATTTTATAATGGAAGGAATTGTTTTTGCTTGATTTGGGAATTGTGAGTTTTCCCCGTCAAATGTACATGAATCATCCTTTTTTAAATTTGTTTCAGTGGTGCAAGGACGGACTGTGTTTTAAAAGGTTCGAAATAGGTGAGTACATCCCTTAGGTTCGTCGTAACGGTGGGGACCCTGGGTGGTCGAGTGGTCTACGGCGCCTGCCTTTACAGATCGCTCAAACATCTCACTTCCGTCCGCGTGAGTACGAGTCTCTGCACGACCAACGTGGGTATGTGAGAAAGCTTGCCAGCAGTTTCCCGTGGGACGGTGGTTCTTCCCGGGTTCTTCCTCCATCAAATATACTGGCCGCTATGTATATCCTATCATGTGCTGAATAATGGCGTTAAACTCTACAAAAACCAAAATAAAACCTTGTAGACACAACGGTTAGCCTGCCAGACTCGCGATCAGAAGGAGGCAGGTTCGAATCCAGTTCAGATCATAAAGGGTCGGTAGCCATGGTGTGTCCCTTGGGAAGGCATTTCACCCTAGTTGTCTCTGCACAATGTGCATGTGTTCATGGTCCGCTTAACAGCGAACAAATACAAACAAACAAATGACCACCCTTCTGAAGTATTTGTTAATAAAACTTTTATTATTGATTCAGTTATTAATTATTGATACATTAAGATTTGAAGTCTTTTCGATTATAATTATATGATGATGATGGTGGTGATGATAATGGCGATGATGATGACGATGACGATGATAATTATTCTACGCACTTGGTTATACAACATTTATTAAATCAAAATTCGGCCAATTGATTCGAGCAATCGAGGTGACAGTAATTTAAAGCAGTCTTTGTATTTTCCAGGTTCGAACCGCAGTGTGCCACATTCAGCCAGGTATGAAATTGGGCACGTTACAGGGCTTCCGAGTTGTGTGATAGGATACTAAAACTTTCTTTATATTTTTTCACTGACAAGTAATATAAAAGCATTTTTATAAAATTTATATATATATATATATATATATATATATATATATATATATATATATATATATATATATATATATATATATATATCCCTGTATACTACTTTACAATATTTACACGTTTTTACATATCTTGAATTGCAATCAACAATATATTCTTATATACTCCAGAAATTAGGTTGCCACACAACCAGTACGGATGGGGAATATAGTGTAACATTGTTTGTCCGTCTGTTTGTCTATCCATTCTACACCTGTCCATCTCACATTGGTTAAATGTTGGGTTACTTAAGGCCATTTTATCAGGTACTCTTACTGATAGTGTCATGTCGTATATTGTGATGGATCCAACTTGGTGATTACTTTACCATCTTGACAAAAGTATGTTGTTTAGCTATTTTTATCTTAGGTCTTGAAGGACAAAACCAAACTTGTTGGGATTATCTCAATGTGGAAGCTTGAGGAAGCATCAGCTATTTATATGGTATGTCCTGTAGCTTGACACCTGCAAAAAATGACAGTAGCTTAGCATTAACGTCAGTGAATAATGGTTCATTTTTCGAAAGTCCGACAAAATGTTTTAAAAAGAAATATATATGAAATTAAACTAACCACTTTGTATTTAAGTCTGGTTGGGCTAACGTGAAATACGACTGAGTAATACCAAACAATCAGGTAGTACAATCTAAAAAAAAGTGCGTTACTTCCCTTACACTTCAATACACTGCATACACTGAATGAGTAACATTGTACATTGAATTGAATTCAACTGAGAAGGTACATGACTTTTTCATTACCTTAAATGTTCTTGAATATTCATGTACTGCTTTAAAATAGTCAAACTTTGACGAAATTGTACCAAGGGAAAAAATTAGATTACAGCTTCAAAGAACACAACTTTGTTTTTCCCATAAAAACTAAACCCAAATTGACAAGTATAAAATGAAAGTAAACAAATGTGGCAGTCCTAGACTGACATGCATTAAATTAATTATAAGTTTTTATGTTGTTCTTTTACACATGGAATTCCTTTAGAATAGGGGATCCGTAATCGTATTGCATATATTTCCTCATGCAAACTCTGTTCTCAAATGCACTTTTTAGATGACCGACACCAAACTTTTAAGCTTGGTGGACATTTCCTTTCCGAGACTCATGGTCTGAACTTACAGAAAATGTAAGGAACTTTGTTCATTGATGCTTTTGAATGAAACTGAATATGTGCCATCCATCTGGATTTTGCATAACAGCTTACAAAGTTCAAAACTACCATTTTAGCATCAGACTGAAGTAGCTTTGCATTTCAGCCACAGTTTGGCATCTGCATCAGGTTTCAAACCATATTTTATAGGGAACCCTCAATGACCCAGATCAATTTCGACACCAACACGTTGGCCAACCATTGTCCACATAGATACATCTCTTTCTTGATTTTTTACACATCTACATGCATCCTAATTTAATTTAGCTTTAGGTTTTAAAAATTGACCGGTGCCAATTTGCGAAACTGTGGTGTTCAGCCTAATAGGCAGCAAAAGACCAAGAACAGAAACCATCTGTGGTAAGATCAGAAACTACAATATGTACTAAAACTTATATCACTAATATGTTATGAGTGGTGAAGGTAGTAAAATTGTTACGAGACTGATGTAGCGGGATACTGACAAATAATAATAATAATAATAATAATAATAATAATAATAATAATAATTTGGTGTAAAGAGAGATTATTTAGATGGATACAAATTGTCGCAAAGATATGCGTACGAGTCACAAACTGATGTCTGACTGAAATATTCATAAGGCTGCATTGGGAAGGTTAAATGTACCCATTTGGACCAAATTATATACGATTTCACCCCGGTTGCAGAATCCAGTATCGTGGGTTTTTATAACGGTCCACCCCGGTTGCAGAATCCAGTATCGTGTGCGTTTTAATATCGATCCACCCTGGTTCAGAATCCAGTATCGTGTGCGTATTTATACCGGGCCACCCCGGTTACAGAATCCAGTATCGTGTGCGTTTTTATATCAGTCCACCCCGGTTGCAGAATCCAGTATCTTGTGCGTTTTTATACCGGTCCATCTCGGTTGCAAAATCCAGTATCTTGTGCGTTTTTATATCAGTCCACCCCGGTTGTAGAATCCAGTATCTTGTGCGTTTTTATACCGGTCCACCTCGGTTGCAGACTCAATCAATAGCATCTCGAGAGACTCTACTGAATAACCAGTTGGATTACATGCCTGGCTCGACATCCTAACTTCTGATTCATAGGAAAGATAAATCATGTAGACGAACGTAGATATCGGGCATATGTTTTCAGATTAGGTGGAGCTTTTGAATGCATGGATATGTTCAGTCCTATTCGTAGTTACCTTGGCACGTACCAGATCGTCCTTAAGATACTTCTGTCAACGGTACGCAACCATAGCAATTTCTGGAGATATGTCCTTCAGACATTCGGAAGATTCGATCTGGTGCCAATGCTTCCGTATGATCTGTTGTAAGTTTGGGGAATCGGGGTGGAAAGTAAACACAAAGGGGATGCGTTTGTTGCCTTTCTTGGTTTTATATTTCAAGATGGTGTTTCTAGCAAGGGTTCTAGTTTTGTTCATAGCCTCGTCCATGTATTTCCTTCTGTATCCTCTCCTTCTAAGGTACTCTTTGAACTCTCATGGGCAGCCTGATCGGAGCAGATGTTTTTTGTCCGGTCATTGTCCACATCTTTGAACTCTCAAGGTCTGAATCTCTCTCTCTCTCTCTCTCTCCCTCTCTCTCTGCCTGTCTGTCTGTCTGTCTCTCTCTCTGTCTCTCTCTCTCTCTCTCTCTCTGCCTGTCTGTCTGTCTCTCTCTCTCTGTCTCTCTGTCTCTCTCTCTCTGTCTCTCTGTCTCTCTCTCTCTCTCTCTCTCTCTCTATATATATATATATATATATATATATATATATACATATCCCATTCAGCAAATATTTGATTGATACTTATGATGGGAAACGAGCATCAATGTCTAAGCATGTCATATCATTAAAAAGAGGAAAGAAGAAAAATATGCATATGCCACATTTAATTTGAATTATTCTGACTGGTTCATAGTGTAGATATGTGTGTATTTAGATTACAAAACTTTCCACTGTTTTCTTCCTTAGTACCGTTGAACCATAATGGATTTATTAGCATTATTGGATTTCCATTAATTTATTATTTGTTCTCTCTGGTTCCGTTATGCCGACGAGCAAAAAAGAATCCCGATTCTTGAATTCATTCTGCAAAGGTTAGTGGGCACCTTTTAGTGGTTGGTGGTTCTCTGTAGATACCCTGTCCTCTCTTCTTCATAAGTCCAGGAGCCGCGGTGGCTCAGTTGTTAGCATGTCGGACTCGCGGCCAGGAGGGCACGGGTTCGAATCATGCCGAGAACAGATCGGGTCGACCGTCGAGATGCGTCCTTCGACAAGGCGCTGTACTCCAATTGCCTCGGCATGATATCACATTTTGAGGTGTTGATGTGCCGTTAAAACGAATCAATGAATCTTCCTCAAAATGCAACATTAGTACCATGCAGATTGTTTTAGTCTGGTTGAACTTGTACAGTTGATTTAAGAATAAAATAATGTTTTGTCTTACCGCGTGTTCAAAAATGGAGGTAAGGTATATTAGAAAGAGCTTAGCTATATTTTATTTTTCATATTACAAAAATTTTAATGTCTGGAAAATCTGGAATCGAGCTTGTTCTTGTGCACTTAATCTATGATTCAGAGAGAGAGAGAGTTGTTTGTTTGGTTCTTGCTTTAACGGCACTTTTAACATATCATTAGGTATATCATGCTGATGAATTGGAGCTTAGTGTTTTAACCAAGGACACATTAATGCATCTGATCAGGACTGTCTTGGGCAGGTATCGAACCAGCGACCCTTAGATTACGAGTCCGAGGCTCTACCAACTGAGTTACTACGGTTCCAGAGAGAGAGAGAGAGAGAGAGAGAGAGAGAGAGAGAGAGAGAGAATGAATGAATGAATGAATGAATGAATGAATGAATGAATGAATGAATGAATGAATGAATGAATGAATGAATGAATGAATGAATGAATGGACGAACCCACAAAATGATTACGCATGTATGTTAATAATGAATCTCAGCAAGATTCAAGGCTTGAAATAACGACAAGATGAATCTTGCAAAATGTTTTATTATTAAGAGGAAAATGTAAAGGGAGACATTTTCAGTGTCAAAAAATGGCATTATATTACCCTCACGTGCCCGTGACGTTACGTCATACTACCTTCACGTTAGCGTCATAATTGTTACTCTGTAATTTTTCAAACGACTACTATTTCAAAAATGCTTATCACCAATCAGAAAAAAAGACTCAGATTCTGCATTTTTATTTTACTTGGGTATTTTCACTTTTCTTCAGTATAAAAAAAAACAAACAATTACTGCCCTCGTTCTGAGGTTAAATTCGAATTTTCCACCCTGGAATAATGTCATGCTATCCTAGGGTTGCGTCAGAGTGTAACATAATTTATCACATAGTTCTTATTTTAGTGGAAAGAGCTTGGATAGAAAGAAGAACGGATGATTTTTGGCATTTCATTAAATTTTGATTCAGAAGCTTCAACTTTCAATTCTTGAGCGTGAAAACATAGTCCCAGACGCGAGTTGAATCAATTCGATAACCAGTAACATTTGCAAGTAGATTACTTTTAGCATTACAAATTATAATTCAAAGAGCAACCATCCTTCCAAATCAATAAAACATTTGACAGGGAAAACATCGTTTTTCAACACTGTATCTCCAGTGAAAATTCCTGCGTGATGTCACATAGTTCGCTCGGAGTAGTTGACACGCCATATACATGGATTTCGATGAGACTGTTTACAACAGTTCCACCAAAAAGTGGGTCGATTTCACTGTGGGTACTCACCATAGACGCAGCGTTGGATACGGCAGAAAAAAGTAGCATTCCAGTTGTTGGATATTCGTGTGAAGGGATGATTACTGGATGCAGAAATTTTACTAAATCTCAACTATAAAGGTGTTGCTGTGTATACTAGTAATTCAATATTCAATGTTTTTGTGACTGGATATTTGTATTATTTGATTTGGAAGAATGCTGTAGTTGCATAACTTTTTATCAGTGGGAGACCAGCATTTGTCCATACCTGTCAAGTCTCACACATTCCACGTGAGTCACAAGCATTTTGCACAGAAATCACACTCACATGCACATTCTGAATTTTCTCATGCATACTTAAAAATGTTTTTGAACACGTGTTTTCAACATATTAAATCTTCAAACTATTGTGAGTATTGTTTTTATAAATATAAATTTTACGTGCAGTAGCAACAAATTATGTTAAATATTGTTGTTTAAAAACAAGCAAGGAGAAGTATTAAGTTGGTTTATGATGTAACTCTAATGCGTTGGCTTCACGGAGGCTTCCCTCACCCCCACCCCCACCCCGACCTCGCACCGTGATCAGGGAGCTACCGCATCTCACTCCTAACACTTAATGACCCCCCTTGACAGCTCTGATTTGTCGACATTCTTTTCAATAGAGAGGCGAGTTTATTTACTCCTATATAGGTTGACATTTAAACCACGCTTGTCCTGGGGGTGCGGTGCAATGTGCTTATGTTCTAGTTTTAGGTTGGGATTCCGAGAATTCTACGTTGGGTAAATTGGCCATATTTCTACATACGTAACTACTACTGTGCATTTTTGTGGTAGACGACCGTTTTTTTCCAAATGTCCGTTGGGCTACCGATTTAAAAGACGGCCGTCATATTGTCTATAGTGATAGTAAAAAAAAAAAAACAAGCTTCAAGAAGGCGGGGCAAGGACATATCCCACGGTCGCAGCCAATCAATAATGAGAATACTGCACAAGAATTTCATGTGCTTATTTGGACCAATCAGATTCACAGAAAGTGATATATCACAAATATGAAACCGCAAACACTGTATGTAAAGTTTAGCACTATGTGATAAATAGAGGATCTCAAATGGGTAATGATTTAATATTAAATTTATGAAACTCATCGACAAATTTCCATCTTTTGCTCGCCCAGGCTCGCAGAAACTGGACATTATGCAACTCGTTTCATAAATTCAATATTAAAAAATTACCCATTGAGATCCTCTATATATGCCTCAGGTGGACAATTCGTCATATATTATCAAAACAAGGGCATTAGTTGTGTGAAGTCATATAAAATAATATTCACAATTTCTAACTGATTATCGTACTATGGAAGACATTTCTCGTATCTCGTGGTAGTTTCGTTAACAGATTTATAACACAGTTACAAAGATTTTTATGTTAATATGCCAATATCATAATGTTTCTGTATGCAACACGTATAATAACACTTTGCCACGTCACAAATACTGTTATGACTTCATATAAGGCAAAAGCGTCATGACTGGATTCCGATTTTATTTTCAAGTCATTTCCCTTCACTATTCTGCACTTTAGTCAAATGAAATCAATATTTTTCGTCAAATGATAAATGGAATCCTTGATTTGTTCTCATTCTAGCTAAGTTTATGAAACTCGTCGAATAATTTAAATATTTTGATAGCCAAGGCAAGCAAAAGATAGACTTTTGTTCGACTCCTTTCATGGAATGAGCACTCATGTAAGACATACTCGGAACCTCTTCAGCCTTTTCCTTCACATGCTAGTGGGCATTTTGAACTGCCCCCATTCCTGTTTCTTTTTTGTTTTTGTTTTTAATTACTTCTTAATAACCCTATTGACGTCACAAGGGATTCATCGACGTGTCATCACTAATTGCAACGCAAGCATTAGTTTGAGGCTATGGAAACTGATTTCTTCGTTGCTCTATTCGATAGTTTCAGGAAATAAATTTCAAATTAAAAGTAGTTATTTGATTGGTGGTGAAACGTCGTGAAATGTTATTTTTAACGCCTATCTTTCTTTATGAAGATCTATTCTACGTACCTAGTCCGATGTCTTTCAGGCCACAAACTTACCAATTTGGGGAGTATCCCTACAATTGCTTCCGAATCTCTTTTCTAGAGAGTCGCTGTCTTTCGACTTGCATGGGAAAGAGACGAGGACATTCCGAATGATGTAAGACCCTCTATATTTACTCCAAGGGAATGCTATTCACGAGAGTTTACTGTGAATTGCTTGGTGGGGGATGGGGGTGGAGGAGGGTTTTATTATACAATAGGTGACTTATTTTTATTCTTATTTATTTTAAAATGAAAGAATGGATCATTTAAAAATTCTAACTCAAGTATTTCAGCATCAAACATGATCGAAGGGTCCCTTAGTATTTTGGAGCAGAAAGGTTTGATAAACTTAACAAGTTTAATATATAGATACATAATATTTTAAAATATTTTGTTTTCAAACAAACTCTGATTTTCTTGCAGATACTATCTTTAATCGAAAATATTTGGAACTATATAAAAATGTGCAATTAGTTTTAAAACGTTGAGGGACTTAAATGAGACAAGCTTGAGTAGATGATAATTATACATATATTTCTTAAGAGCACTGCACGGCACGTAAATCTTTTTTTAAGATTTTTTAAAGTTTTTATTTTCTCCCTGTTGATATGCAGATCATTCAATTTTATAGAGGCCAATTACAAAATGCTATTACATTCTTGAACTTAGCCACGCAAATATTAACTTTGTGATAAACCTTTAGCCAATAAGCGATGAAGACTATTCCTTCAGATATAAAGAAAGTTACACACACACACACACACACACACACACACACACACATACACACACACACACACACACTGTTCCCAATGTAGGGAGTTATATAAATTAAAAATTTCTGAACAATGTGTTATGACTGCTTGCTCGTCGAAGGAAGCAGCCTTGTAATTTGTTATTTTCATTGAAAAGCACGATATTCATGAAATTGGTTGGTTCAATACTGTTTACATTAGGTAATAATTCGCCATAGCCTTATATTCGCAAAAACTTTTATGCACAAAGTTCAAACTTATGCCCAAAAACTAAAATTATTTTCCGTTTAAGTATTCCGTCACTGAAAATCAACATGCAAGTAAAACAGAAAAGCTGTCAAGAAAAATTATGAAACTCTTATAATTTTAATTGGATTTTTGGCAAAGTTAGAGACTGAAAGCAACCATTTTCGAACTTAAAGATGAAGTTTCAATTTTTTTTCTCAGTCATGTTTAAGAATATGAGGTATTGCGGCAAAGATATATTTAAACATACAAATATATAGTTAAACATACAAAGATATAGTCAAACATACAAATATATATTTAAACATACAAATATATACTTAAACATACAAAGATATAGTTAAACATACAAATATATAGTCAAACATACAAAGATATATTTAAACATACAAAGATATAGTTAAACATACAAATATATAGTTAAACATACAAAGATATAGTTAAACATACAAATATATAGTCAAACATACAAAGATATAGTCAAACATACAAATATATAGTCAAACATACAAAGATATAGTCAAACATACAAAGATATAGTCAAACATACAAAGATATATTTAAACATACAAAGATATAGTCAAACATACAAAGATATAGTCAAACATAGAAAGATATATTTAAACATACAAAGATATAGTCAAACATACCCATTTGTTTCATACTGTTGATCATATTTGTGTGTCACTTTCGGGGATGTCTGCGTGTGCCTTTTGGAATCATGCCCTCGCACTGATAATTCGGCATTAGATTTCCCGGTTATGTGCCATTGTTTCCGTGAATACAATCAGTTCTACTTAACATAATCGGTAAAATGTTACCCAGTGGTAAGTAATATTTCATGTGATAAGTTTCAAAGACAATCCTTCAGCTATTGTGGTCTTTGCAATTTCCGAGTATGTTCATATATCAAAAATTATGCATTGCAATGTTTAGTGAATTTCTGATCGTTTTCTTCTTCTTTTTAATAAATCTATTTATTTTCGCGAGACTTCATATTGAGTTAGAAGAATGATTTGTAATATATGTAGCAAAAATAGTTCCTTGGATTTTCGTGAAGTTAACGTATTCAGTGCGTGATCAGCTGTGATAAGTCAAATGAATGGAGCCACGCGAAATACAAAAAAAAAAAAAAAGACAAGAAAAAAAACCCCCAAAGAAATAAAATAAAATAAAAAATAAAAATAAAACAAAACACAACCAGTATAAAGTGTCGTGCCGTATTTTGATGCATGAATATTATTTTCGCAAGAGACAGATTTATGTCAAACATTAAAACAAGCAAGCAAACTCTAATACTTGTCCTCATGGTGTCAGCCAACTCCCAAAAAGCAAATTATTCTTTGGTTGGTGTTTTCTTTTTTTTTTTTTTTTTTTTTTCGAGAAAGAAATATTTGTACTACAAGAAGTAAGATCAAAGCATATTAGTAACATTCGTTTGAAATTTGTTATCAGTATGCAAGTTACTATTACGGGGCTAGTGACTGCTTGAGCCAATTTCGTTAGTAACAAAGATAATTATATGAATTAAGTAGCTCTTGAGTTCTCACAAACACAGGAGACAAATAATGGTATAATTGGAAAATTAAACCATGCTTGCCAAGTTGAAGTATATTGATAATTTCAAGGAAGATGTAGTACCGTTAAGGATAACACGAGATGACGCACAGGTCACGTGACTGGTCAGTTTTTTTTAAGCAAAGTATCACGATACATCATGAGAGAGAAAGATGTGTGTCTGTCGGGGGCGGGGTGGGGTTGGCGTGTGATCTGTCAGGGTACTACAGGTTCGATGAAACTATCGTCAGGCTTCAATTGGGTAAGTATCGTTCAATTTTCCAATTTCATCGAACCTTTCTTACCCTAAGGAACTCCACGAGATGTTTAGAGAATGTATCCTGTGACAGAAATAGAGGTGCAGAAAAGTGAATTACAGGACATCGCAAATAATAATATACTCTGAATAGAAATTCAAGAGAACAAGGTACTTGCATGTAATTAATTGACTAGCAATGGGTTCAAGCTGATTCTCACAGTTTTTCACTGAATGTAAAGTCAAATGTAATCGATTTCTGGTAATATTTCCGGAAAGCAGAGACTTTGCTGTAACCAGCTGTTTTTAATATTGTAGCTATAGGTACCTTGGCTGAAATAGTAGCACTAGTGGATGGCATTCTAGTAATATATGGGGTAAAAATATCACTCTTGATACCAGCAGCTTGTAAGGTGGATTTCAGCCATCTTGAAACAGTGTCCTTACTCACTTCCTGTGAAGTGATCTACTATACAACAAACTCAATACCCACCATGTGTGGGTCTATATGGGGTCTAACCGGAATTAACATTACGCAGTAGATTTAACATATTTGTGGCTCTCTTGCCTTGAACAGAAATCTATTATTCTCTCTTTTATGGTCTCTAAGGGGAATTAACATGGTGCCGTAGTTTTAATATACGTGGTTTTCTCTAGTCTCTAACAGGAAACGTGATGTTAAACATTTCCATAGGTTTAACATACACTTGTACTGAACAATACACAGTGACCTCCTATCAATTAGCCCCATCCATACTATCGAATGCTCCTACACCTACTAACCCATACCCCTTTTTGACTAACCGGCACTGATCAACACAAGGCAGAGGTAGGATGTAAACGAAAGGGGTATAACAATAGAATCTAAATACCTTATAAACACAAATTAATCCCCATATCCCGTATCTCCCTATTATCCCCTTATAATCAAAAGAATCCCCCCCCCAATCTCCTTATAGATAAAATTGTTATCCCCTTACCATTCTCATGATCCCTATAATTTTGAACAGTGGAGTGAAAGAAAAGGAAGACACAATTGGGAGAAGAATAAACACACACACTTAAGAACAGGAAACTGACTTACCTTTTACAAATACAAAAATATCCTTTATAAATCATGTATGCAGTCCAAGAGCGGGGAGAAGTTGTAGACATTTTATCTATCCTAAATTTAAGATTCTCACTAAAAATGCGACCTATACTGGCAACCATTTGTATTTTCAGTCATTGTTAAGTCGGGCATATTTTCATTCATCAGTTTGTGAAAAATGTTACAAGTTTGCTAACCAAGATGCCGTACGCTGACCGACTTTATCCAAGGTCTGTCCACTTGTTTAAAAAATTGTTTATGGTACGCTGACCGACTATATCCAAGGTCTGTCCACTTGTTTAAAAAAATTGTTATGGTACGCTGACCGACTATATCCAAAGTCTGTCCACTTGTTTAAAAAAATTGTTTATAGTACTCTGACGGTTTTTATCCAAGGTATGTCCACTTGTTTAAAAAATTGTTTATGGCACGCTGACCGACTTTATCCAAGGTCTGTCCACTTGTTTAAAAAAATTGTTTATGGTACGCTGACCGACTTTATCCAAGGTCTGTCCACTTGTTTAAAAAATTGCTTATGGTACGCTGAACGACTTTATCCAAGGACTGTCCACTTGTTTAAAAGAATTGTTTATGGTACGCTGAGTGCAAATATCACCTAGTCGAGATTCAGGTCAGAGTTATTTTATCTACATTCTTAAGCAGAATTTGGCGAGTGCCAGATATGGTTCTTAAAATATTTTTGTTATCATTTTTTTTTTACAATTCTGCCAGCCGTACACTCACTTGACTTTGGCTTAAAATTACTGTCAAGATTTATTTTTTCGTTACATGTATAAACTTAAGGCAGAATTTTGATCTGTAGTTTTTCTTGTAAGGTTGTGATTTTTTCTTTTTTTTTTTCTTTTTTTTAAGACAGGCAGATTCAATGGTAGTTCATTTTATATGACACATTGGATAATTTCGTTTTCTTTTTTCGCCAAGTCAAAGATTGATCCTAACATTTTTTTGTCTGTGTTTTTTAAAAACATCCAAACTGAATTTCAAAAGGCCAAACTAAACTCTACATTTAATATTATGAGTTAAATGTACCCTATAAAGAGGCAGGACTGACAGAATAATTTTCCATTTTTGATTCTGTAATCATCGTCAATTTTGACAACGGAAAATCATTACGACATAGACGAGAGAGAGAGAGAGAGAGAGAGAGAGATATAAAGAGAGAGAGGGAGAGAGAGAGAGAGAGAGAGAGAGAGAGAGAGAAAGAGAGAGAGAATATCTGATCCATACTTTTAAAACTTCAAATTAAGGCATACAGACACTTACGTTTTACTTGGTATACTCTTTTGAATATGAATCGCAATGAAATTTGAAAACACATCACAAAAGTTAATTTTTCCTCTAGCTTTTACTGTCTTTCAATTTCTAATTTCTTCACTGGCTTGGGTCCCTCTGTTGTTTCTTCTGCTTGTCTTGCTTTGAATTTCTTTCTGGCTCTTTCATCTTCACAGACTGAAACTACGTGAGTGTATTCTCTTAGGTAGAGGTGGGCCATTATGATGACACAAGTCGTGTCATGTCAAGGCTTATAAAGTGTTCGCAGAAGAGTCTTGTCACAAAAGATTAAAGAAATACTTTTTATCTTCAGGCTTGTTCAATCTCTCATCGCTGTATTTTTAGAGCGTTCCGATATATTTCATTCATAATTATGTCCCAGCGTAAATGCTGAAATGGTTCGCAGAGAGAGAGAGAGAGAGAGAGAGAGAGAGAGAGAGAGAGAGAGAGAGAGAGACTTGGGGTATTTTTGAATGACTGTTTGTTAATCTCTGACAAGAAGTGTCATCTGTTGTCTCTCTTCCTTATTTACAGATTGAAAATTTAATTCAAATATAGTATAATAACCTATAATGTGTCACTATATTTGTTTTTCGTCACATTGATGTCAAGCAGTGTCTTACACTTTTAGACTCATCTCTTTTAACTTTACGAAAATGCTACCCTTTGATTTTCCAAAGTCCACATGGTTAAAAATATGATTTTGCATTGTATTGCGATATTGATCAATTTCTATAATTTCTAAATATGAACGTCTGTTTTTGTAGTAAGACGATGAAAGTGGTCTCAACCCACCTACGCCCCTAATGTTGCTGAGGTGGTGGGGTCTAAAGTCCACCCGGCAAAGTCAGAAAGAATAGGAGAGCCACTAATTATCTTTTCAAGTCCTCCTGGAATCACGCTACAATTCGAAAACGACATCCTCTCCTGTAAAAAAATCAGCCTGCGTATGTTACTGGGTCTGTTTGGCGGGAAATGTAACATTGTAACATTATGGGTCTGTTTTTGGCGTATAATGTTAATTTAACATTGAAGCTATAGTATTTGGTTTCAAATATATATATCTATATATATATATATATATATATATATATATATATATATATATATATTTTCTTTATCAGTATTTTTCAAGATTCGAGTTTTACTTTATTATTATTAAGTCAAAACCCCTCTATTTGAAAACCGAAACAAATTTCGATCCTAAATTTCAATTTTACACTTAATAAAACCGAAACACACTTCAAACTTGGAAACGTATTATAGCTGCTAAATTCATGAGGCGCGCTGAACCAGATTACTGACGGTTAATAATGACTGTAGTAGCCCTATCGGTGAGAAAATGCGCCAATGACACGACTGGTTAAAACAACACTTGACACTTGAGTAGTATGGGGGGGGGGTAAATAGACCCAAGGGGGGCAATATAGACCCATAGGGGAAATTAACATGGATGGGCTTGTAGAGGTCCCCATACGTGGGGGCACTATAGGCCAAAAAAAATTTGTCTGGAGAGGCCCAATACGTGTATGTGTGTGTGTGTGGGGGGGGGGGGGGAGCACTATTGACCCAAAATGGTTTATGGGACAGAAGTATTTTTAGAGAGATAGAAGTGACACATACACCTAATACACAAACAAAACATAGAAACAATATTTTTTTTAAGGCAATAATGGAGTAATCTTTTCTAGATCGGTGGGTGGCTCTGCAAAAGGCCGTTGGAGTTGTATGAACCAAGTTAACACAGATGCCACCTCGTGGAGGGTCTTCTTCTCCTTAAGCTTCGACGGACTTCAGGTCCGTAGAGGAGCACCCGCTTCAGACAGCCTTGTCTCTCGATATAGATGCGTCTTTTTCACACCGCTGTATCTGTCATCTTAGTGATCGCCCATGATGCTTTCACATACATCGGGAAGTCCGGGTTGAACAACATCCCCGATACGATGGTTGATGATTCAACACTAGTCCACATCTTCTAGTCTTGAGAACCGGTGAAGCTATGTGACAAAAGCGGTGGTATATATAGCCTAAGAGCGGATTTAAACGGATCGAAATAAACCACCAATCCAAATGCGCGTTACAACAGGGTAGGTCTTTCAATCAGAAGAGAGCGGGAGGGGGGGTGGGGTGGGTGACGTCATCTTCAGTATATAGGCGTCACAGCGTTCGTATTTTGAGTATGACTGATACCACGAAGACCATGTATTGGGGTGAACCTGCGACGGAAAGTTATGTTCGGAGTGAGAGTACGACGACGGCGAATGCAGTGGTGAACTTTCAACCAGAAGACTTTAATTTAGATTTTGTGGATTTTCTGTCGTCGCAAGAATTTGTGCCACAACCATCTTTACCTGTGATCGATGATTTTAAAAAGAGACAGAAGGAAGAATTGGATTTTTTTTTACATCGTCAGAGAGAAGCAGAAGAAGCCTTTCTTCAGCAAGAAGAGGGAAGAAGAAAGCAACAAGAGAAAATAAGAAAGCTAGAAGAGGAGAAGTGTGAAGGACAGAAGGAAGAGAGTGATGAAAACAAAACGGTGAGTTTATTACAAGACATTTTAGCCGAGTTAAAGCATCTGAGAAACATGTATCAGACTTCTTTAACACAACCCAGGAGAAAGAGACCATCACGGGTTAAAGATTCTAAACCCATCACTAGTACTACTACTGAGATGCTACCACCACCATTGACTACTACTATCAAAGCAGCAGCAGCAGGAGGAGGAGGAATAGGACTTGGCCGTGGAAAGGGATTGAGACAGTTAAAGCTCATCATGTCGAGTCCATAAATTTGTTTTAGAAACAAACACCCCAACGGTCCTTTTCAGGGCCACCTACATTTCTTAGAAAAGAAATATAATCTCATTGCCAAAAATCAAGTAAAACTTTAAACCCCATCTTTGGTTTGTGTTTGATAGTCCATACTCTAAAAAATCAAAACCAAAAGACACTTATTTTTTTCTTTCCATTTTGGTATATTCTCTTAAAAATCACAATGAACATTTCATAACACATCACTCAAGTTCATAGTTTACTGTCTGTCTCTCTTTTCTTTGAATTTCTTCACAGGGATCAAGGGTTCTTTTTCTTCTTCACTGTCTTCCAGTCGTCTGGCCTTCTTGCCTTTCTTGACGACGGGGATGAGTTCTTCTTCTTCTTCTAAAGATCCCTCTGATTCCTCCCTCTCTTGTTGGTTCTCTTGTTTTTTAAGGCATTCTGAAGACCAATGTCCTTTTTCTTGACAATGATAACAGGTATCTTTCCGTTTGTCTCTCTTTTCATTTTCTTGGTTTTGACGTTGTGGACATTCTGGAGCCCAATGTCCTTTCTCTTGGCAGATATTGCAAGTATCTTGACTTTTATCTCGAGAGAAGTAGTCCTAGTCTTACTGAAGGTGATATACTTTTGAAGGACTCTCTGCAAATCTCTGACCAGAAAGGCGATCTGTCATGACTCTTCCATTTTCACTGTTTAAAAGTTGAATAACGAATAGTGACTCTGAGAGTAGGAAGGTCTCTCTATATATAGGGAGAGAGTCTGTGTAAAACTCAATCAGATTCAAGTGAGACATCAAGATGAAAAGATCACGCCATGTCAATGAGAAAACAGAAGAAGAAGAAGAAACGAAGAGGCCACGACAGAGACTTTCCTCAAACACCGCTGGCCTCCGGAGCTGAGAGAGCGCATTTACCAAGAGTTGGTCCAGATTCAAGTGAAACGCAAAGAACAGTTACATCCTTTACGACACAGACAATTTAACCATTGGTACCTGAATGCTATAAGAGCATTGGTTCTTTTCAGAGTGTATAAAGAGTCAGTCATTGATCAACTCCCCACAACTCATAAGGATTTCTATGCAACAACTTCTACCTACAGGGTTGGAGTGGTACACAGAATTCGAGAGAACAATGACTTAGAGGATTACAAAAAAACTTTAGCAACAAGTGTCACCTCAAGAAGAGACTTCTTCACGGCGTGTTTTGTGTGAGTTAGTGACTGATCAGGTTTCTTATCATTTACCACCAGATAAAGATTCCATTTGGCAAAAGTATGACTCTTTTCTCAAAAAGAAAGACGTGCCTTTGAATGACTAGTTTAGAAGAACACATTCAGAATCTGCCTTTGGAGCTGCGAGATCGCATTTACAGAGAGTTTGTCAAGATACAAGTGAAACGCAAACTCAAAGTCATTTCTCGATTTTAAACTATTGCTACTTCCACAGTATAAGAAGACTGATTCTTGGGAGAAACTATCACAGATGCTGTGGAGCAGACTATCACAAAAGATACCAACCTTAATGAACCTGGATATAAAAGCGAACCATGCCCGGACCGTTCTCTTCACTTGTGAAAGGTATTCCGTGGAAGGAAGTCAACGATAGTGTTCAGACCTTAAAGGATTATAGACACCTGATACAGGAACCGTTTCCATTGAATCTTGGACGCTATGCGTTGTGTGTGTTAGTGACTACTTTTTTTTTGGATTTCGTTTTCCAGGACATTCGTTGTGGACTATTTTGGAGGAACAGTGTTTTTTGTCGATTATTTATGAATGGTACAGGCGACAAAGATATGACCATTCACGGTTTTTCGGCGCACGAAAGACAAATTGTGCTAAAAGTGTTGAGAATCGTGATGAACACTAGTTGTGTACCTCCGTATGAAGAAGACATTTGTCAAACTTTATCTTCACTTCACACGTTTCAAGAAGTGTGCATCGCTAGTTGGTCACACCAACAACTTTACGACTGGAAAGATGTACGTGACTGGAAAAGTGTTGTTTTCGATGCTTGGCTACCAGAAGTGGCACAATATGCCAAGGACCTTGCGCGTCACTAATTTTCCAAGACAAAAAGTGAACTTGGAATCCAAGTTAACCATGACACTCGAACCTCAAGAAGAAGCAGAAGACCACACCGTCGTACCCATAGAAACACATGAGGAACAAACAACCTTTTCGCCAGAGACATTTCATTCTTCCACAACAGAGACAAGAATACCACTGCGTGTACACCCATTTCTATTGAGACACCCCCATCGGGACTATTGTTGTTGTACATTGACTTGTTTATACAGAACTTTGATTCTTTTAGTGGTTGCCTTATTGTTGTACCTCACCATTTTTGCTGCATGCGTTTTTGTGCTTCATGACCTGTCAATACGTTTTTGTTGTTTTTTTTTTTGAAAACATTAAACGTGTATGAAACGTATACAATGTCTTGTGTCTTTCGTGTTCTTCTCAAAATTCTTAATACCTCAGTCATGGCTGCATCTTCCTCTGCCTCCTCTGCCTCTTCTTCTTCTGTGGTCAAAGTGATTGACGAAAAGTTAGAGCGTCCAACCTGGGAAGCTTTGTATCTACGCCATCCATTTAACATGTTGATTGCTGGACCCAGTGGGTCAGGCAAAACCGAATTTGTCAAACGTTTGATCGAATAAAAATCTCATTTGTTTGATCGTCCTCCTCAACGTATCGTGTGGTGTTACAAAGAGTGTCAATCGTCTTACACGTTTCTTCGTGAAAGTCAAGGAGAAACCATTTCGTCTGTCGAAGGCATTCCTCGCGAAGACGATGGGATTGTGTCTGACTTGAGTCAAATGCATCTGGTCATCTTCGACGACATGTTAGGAAAAGACGAAGAAGAAATTAAACTTTGGTTTACACGACAAGGACATCATCGTAACGCCAATATCATTTATATTACTCAAAATTTATTTCAACAACGTAAAGCCCATGATACCATCAGTCTCAATGCCCATTACCTCTCCTTCGCAGAGTGGTCTTGTTCTAAAATCCCAGAGACAGATCTCAAGTGCAAGTGTTAGCCAAACAGTTAGGCACTCCTTGGCTAAATTATGCTTACGACGATGCCACTCAAACACCACATGCGTATTTACTCATCGACTTAAAACCTGCCACTCCCGAGTATTTGAGATTTAGTACCAGTTTGTGTCACCATTTGTGTCAAGAAGGAGGTCCCGTCATTTACACGTCCCCTTCGGTCACTCTCTGACAGAAAAAAGCTATAAAAACATGCACCGCGTCATTTCTTTCTCACAGTCATCGAGACGACTTCCTTTCAATCTCATCCTCCTGCCAAATTGATTCGTGCCCTGTATGGCATCAGTCGTGAAAAAAATGTACAAGTCCGTGCCCATTTGTTAGAAGCTAGTCTCAAAGAAGTGTTACGATGGTTTACTTTGACGGCACGTCAATTACTTCAAGGCATCATTCACATCCCTCATCAAACAAAACGTTTTTTTAAAAAACATAAAGTGGCGTTGTCACAACTGGCCGATCCTAGAATCGATCAACGCACTAAAAAACAAATCATTTTGACCCCTGGTGGTAGCGGTTCTTTAGGAGGTGTCATGATTCGTTCTCTTTTGAAATGGGATCCTAATGCCCAAGCCAAACAAAAGCAAAAAGAAAAGCCCCAAGAAGAAAACCCCTAAGAAGAAAACCCCTAAGAATAAGAAAACACCAACCACTACTGCTGCTGCCCGAAAGATAGGTATAACTGCTATGACGCGCATGTACTCCCGAAAGCCACGAGTGGCAGTGAGGGTGTCTTCTTCTCCTCCGTCCACGTCTTCTTCTTCGCTCTTCGTCATGATGCCTGCCAAACCTGAATTAAGACAAGTGTTTCCTAATTTGATGCAAAAATGGAAACCCATTTCGAAAGTCACCACTCCGGGGGCATCTACTTCGGCTGCTCTGGCCACTGCGGCTGCCGCTAAAAACGTACCCTCACCTCAAACCAAAGTCCAAGAGAGAACCGGCGTGTTACAAAGTTTACTGGATTTATCCAAACAAGAACTGACACGATTTAGTCCTTTGAAAACAACTCAACGTCGAGTGATGACTGTCATGAAGATGGTACGCCGTGCGGACAATCAGTGGAGACATGTTCCAGTATAAAAAAGAAGTGTGACCTCCGAGAGACCTCAGTTCTATTGTTTGCTCCTGACATCCAAGATGACCCCCAAAAGTGGACTCCATTCTACTCGTCCCAGGAAAGGCAAAACAAAAAATGGACTTCCACCTCGTCTGGCCAAACATTATGACGTGTTGTCTGTCCTGACTAAATCCAGTCCTCCCATGCGAAAACAACTCATTCAAACAGCCCCTAAAGAAATCATCGATACCGTGTGCGAATGTTGTTTGAATGTGTTGAGAGGAACGGTACCTTTGTCCAAGATACAGAAACAGAAATTAGGCAAACATCGGAACGTTCTTCGCCAAATGGTCAAAAAGAAAATACCTCTCAGTCAAAAGAAGAACATGTTGGTGCAACGAGGAGGATTTCTACCCATGCTGATAAGACCGTTGTTAAAAATAGCGGCTCTTTTGTTAGGAACGATTGCTGGACCACTTTTAGGAGGAGTCATGCGATAAAGACGGGAAGAAAAAAGAAAATAGAAAGGACACCCTTCTCTGGAAAGACAACACACTTGTACATTTGGATCTTATGGAAGGACGAAAACTGACTTTAGTTCCTTACACACGATGGATGGAACTACATCGTTGGAACGTACAACGGATACCTCATTTACCTCCCAATCCGAATCTCAACGAGATGTCTCAGTTACAACAAGAATTACAATCGCTTATGGATCGAAGTGATTTGTCAGAAACATAACAATCGCAACGGTATGGTCAACTCTTGCAACTCTTTCACCAGAAAGCTTGAGACGAAACAGCTAAACCCACTCTGAGAGATTTCAAAGCCATGAGGAAAAGCGAACCTAAAGTCACCACCACCAAGACAGCAGACACCGCAACGATGACGACAGAAGAAGACGAGCCACGAGAAGTGTTTCAAACTCCGTCTGCTCCCATCCCTAGTAAGATTGCAGCTGAATTGTTGAAACACTCTCCTACACTTCATCGAGAAGAAATGAAAGTTTGGGTTAAAAAGATAATGACCACTCCCTCTTCAGCAGAAGAAAACAGAAACAAAGCAAGACTGAAGTGAAAAAAGATAGCAAGAAGAAACGTACCATCACCCCTTCACAACCGACTCCTGTGGCTCGTCGAACGCGTCAAGCCGCTTCGTCCAAACCTCACGACACCAAAAGTGCTAGTAGCATCGAACAGTGGGTAACTTATTGAGGAGCAATAAAACCATGGAGAAACTTTTAGCTAGCATTTAATACAATCCTGGCCATGCTGCTGGTTACGGAAGAGTTAAAAAATTGTATCGGGCTGCTAAAAGCAAATTGAAAAGTGTACGTTTGCCAGAAGTACGACGATGGTTACAAGAACAATCGACGTACACGTTACACAAACCCATTCGACGAAAATTAGCTATAAGTCAAACCAAAGTGGATGGCATCGATCATCAATGGCAAGCAGATTTAGCCGACGTCTCTCATTTGGCAGCGTACAATCGTGGTTACAAATATTTGTTTTGTGTCATCGACGTGTTTTCCAAATTTGCTTGAGTCGTTCCTTTGACTTCTAAAAGCAGTACCGAGTTAGTACGCGCTTTAAAACTGGTGTTGAAACAAGGTGGCTGTCACCCTTTACGATGGCAAACCGACAAAGGCACCAAATGTTTAAACCAAGCTTTTCAAAAAGAATTGAAACAGTCATTTTTTTTTACCACCGAAAATCCTGAAACCAAAGCCAGTGTCGTTTAACGTTTTCAAAGAACTTTGAAAGAACGCATGTGGAAATATTTTTACACATCAACACACTCTCAAGTACATCGACGTGTTACCACGTTTGGTCAAAACGTACAATCAATTGTACCATCGTAGCATCGGATGTGCCCCCGAAGAGGTCACCCTTGAAAACGAAGTGACAGTGTATGATAAACTGTTTGGTACACCAAAGATGGGACACCAGACATTCCTGGTGCTCAAGACGGGAGATTGGGTTCGCATTGGACAAATCAAACACACTTTTGACAAAGGTTATTTACCCAGCTGGACTACCGAATTGTGTCGTCTCACTGGACCAGTGCGTGGACGTGATCCAACCGTCTATAAATTGGAAGACATGCACGGAGAAGTGTTATAAGGAACTTTTTACTTGCCTGAGTTACAACCAGATACCAAAAAAGAAGACCACTTTTACGATATCGAAAGCATTCTCGAACTAAGAACACGCAAAGTGGGAAAACGTCGAGTAGAAGAAGTCAAAGTGCGTTGGAAAGGATATCCACCTAGTTTTGATTCTTGGATTACCGCTTCCCAAGTCGTCGACTATAAAAAGAAGAAGTAACAAACATGCCGTTCAACACAGCAGCTACCTCTCCTTCGCAGAGTTCCCCTCTTCAAGAATTACAAAAACAACCTTTGTGGGTGTGGTGCGGAGAACGTGTCCCCAAAAATCAAATCGTCTTTTTCTGCCAAATCTTTGTGGTGTATTGTGTCATCGGAGCAGCGATTGCCAAAGTTTACAACAAGGGGACAAACAATTATGGATCATTTTACTCAGCAGCAACTGCTGTTATCTTCTGCCCAGTCTTTCCTTGAAATTTACAATGGACAGTCACAACAACCACCATCAGAACAGTAGGACCAACGCCAGTCATCCTTCTTCTAGTCACAACAATAACAGCCCTCTGTTGGCACAGTTTGAACACCATTCTCCTTTGGCCACGAGTGACTACTCGGACACCAGAACCTTGAAACTATGAATAACCAACTTTATTTAACTTTACCCAGTGACAGTTCGATGGATGTGTTTCCCAATAATGTTGTTTCACGGCCAAATTACCTCAGTCCATACAAGTGGATCACGAAGCTCATTGGGAAGTAGCTTTGTAGAAATCATTCATCCACGCAAGCCCTCAATATCAGCGAAGGTCAAAACACTTTCAGCGTGGATATCCTGAACGAGCAAGTGCAAGAACACTTGGACAAAAATGATCCTAGCCTTTAACGAATCCAAAAAACACCAATCCTTCTTCCTTGAATAGCTATACCATGAGAATTCCCGTGGGGTATTATTTTAATGCTCAACATTTGGTGGACACCATTGCAACTATCTTTCAAAACCAATTTGGCAAAGCCTTGGACAAAGCCAGGAAAACTGTCCAGATCGAGTACCATAAAGTGGCACATCGTCTCAATATGCATTTTTTTTACCCTAGAATATTGTCCATCACTTTTTGTCCTGGGTTGTTTGCTATTTTGGATGGATACACAAAGCTAGTTCCCATGAAAGACATCAACAGCAACGATCGATTTTACAAGTTTTTTCGCTACCACGTCGAATTGAAGGAAGGACTGAATTTATTGTTTGTATACTCCGATGTGGTGGAGTGCAGCGTGGTGGGAAACACAGCCGCTCCGTTACTGAGAGTCATTCCTTTCATAGCGGATTCTGCTGTCACCGCGTACGAGAAAGGTGGAAACACGTATCACGTTCACCGTGAATTTGTACATCTTCATTATCTTCCAGTCAGTAAATCGTATTTTGACAGTGTCAACATTAGTATAAAAGGAGATTTGGGACAAGGTGTTCTATTCACTAAAGGAAAAGTCACGGTGAAACTACATTTTCGAAAAAGGATCTACAGCGAATTGTAAAACAAGATGTATCCTGTGTACCGAGGAGTGGCTCGACAACGATGACATGGTTTAGGAGATATGTTAAAATCTGCTTTTCGAACGGTAGCTCCCATCTTGAAACCCATGGTGACTCGAGGATTGCATGACTTAAAAGATGCCGCTTTGTCGCAAGGAAAAGAATTTCTTCAAAACGTCCTCATTGACAAACAAAATCCTAAAGAAGCATTTATGAGAGCAGGAAAAAATGTGTTGCTGCAAAGTGGAAAAGATCTTTTGGATCTCCGAGAGACCCCTATAAATTCGCTTCGCACTTCTGGACCTGGCATTACTTCTTTCCTCAACGCCACAACAAGGACACCCCTTCAGAACTCATAAAACACACGGTGTTCAGAAAAAGAATAAGAAAAGAAGAACGGTCAGAGAATTAGACGTGTTTGATTACTAACTGTTGAAAATGATGCACCGAGATTCTTGCGAATGTACCAAGTCAGAACTGGATCTGTTTGCTATGCCCCCTACCATGATGACGACGCAAGAATCCCAATGGGTAGAATTTCCTCCTGTATCGTCTTTGACGACTTCATCTGCTATCGAATTTGAAATCAAAGGACAAACCTAAGATTACATCGATCTGAATAGCAGCCACTTGTATCTGAAACTCACAGCGATCAAAACGGCAACACCAATCCTGGGGCCGATGCCAGAGTAACTCCGGTCAATAATTTCATGCATTTCTTGTTCAGCGAAGTGGATTTGTACTTGGATAACAAACTGGTCAGCAGCAGCATAGATACTTATCCTTACCGTGCTTACTTAGAAAATCTCTTGACGTACGGAAAAGAAGCCAAGAACACCAATATGGATGCTTCCGTGGCATGGAAACCTGACACCTCGGAAAAGTTCAACGACACAGAGTTGCGTGCAGATGATGGTACAGACGAGCACAATGTGGGATTTAACGACCGCCGAAAGAAAATCAGACAAGGGCGCACTTTAGAACTGATGGATCGTTTGCATTTGAATATGTGGTTGCAAGACAAGTATTTGTTGAACGGAGTGGATGTACGCCTGAGACTGAATCGCAGTAGTACCGTCTTCCATTTGATGGCTAATGCCAACGAGTACAAAACCATCATCGAAGAAGCCAGACTTTACGTGTGCCGTGTAGAAGTCTTACCTAAAGTAGCCAACGGCATCAGTCAAACTTTGAGCAGAACCACTGCCACTGAACGTACTGGCATTTCGTACGAGGATTATGCAGGAGGATATGCTTTGTGTTCATTTGATTTCACTTCTGACCAAGGCAGCGACGAAGGACATTTCCACCCTTTAAAATCAGGCCAACTTCGTGTGGAACTTCAGTTTGCTAAAGCTCTGGCTAACACCGTGAACGTCATCTTGTATGCAGAATTTGACAATACTCTAGAAATCAACAGTTTGAGAGAAGTGATTCCAGACTATTAGAAGAAAAAAAGATTCAACACGAAGAACCCATGGGGATAGAAGATGAGGTCTTTTGTGAACCACAGCAGTCACAAACCACCAGTGATGACAAAGTTTTTGATCCAGAACCAAAAGAAGAAGAGAAAATTAGTGTTCCCAAATTTTACTGGATTTATGGCTAGTAGATGGCCAGAACAAGAACAACATTTAGTCTCCTCTTTTGCTACAGAATTGGCTGAAAGATTTACAGCCCTGACCAGAGTCTATTGTTTTGGATGTCAAATCGATCATCCGAGTCAGAAACAACACGACAAATGTATGATGATGACTGCAGAAGAAAAATTGGACGAATATTTGGAGGAAGCATGGTCTCTGATCTGGGAAGAAAAGGTATTGAGAAAGTGGTATAAAGACTTGCAGGATCGTTCCTCACCTCCACTCACTTTCTGGAGACCAAACGCATCGAAGCTCTCTTGCAACAGAATACAGAGACTACCCGCCGTGATTCATGGACTCACTTGACAGATACATTCAAGCATAAAGTCAAGTGTGAATTGATGACTTATCATTACCTGTGAACCAAGAAAAAAATGGATACCTGGGAACTTCATTACCTGTTAACTCGCAGTTCGTACACTTCTTCTTGGAATCCTGTGGTGTGTGTTAAAGATGAACTTCCCCATCGCAAACCTAAACACGTTCATGCCCATGTCATCAATACCGACGACATTGATCGACCAGGAACCCATTGGGTAGCAGTGTACTTTCCCAACGATCACATTGTGGAATATTTTGATTCTTATGGATTACCTCCTTTGGAAGACGACATCATTGACCTTATGAGAAGAAATGCGGTCTCCACTCGATTCAATAATGTCGAGTACAAGGATCATATTCTATGGTGTGTGGACAATACTGTGTACATTTTCTTCATCGACGCAGTCTTGGATATTCCTTAGAATAGTTAGTGAGTTGTTTTGATAGGGAGTACGCTAGAAACGATGCCAAAGTAGAACGATGGTTTTGTGAACATTATGGTTATCTCTTGTCTTTAGCTCAGAAACGTAGTGTGCATCAAGGCAAGAATGATTAAGAACAGTGGAAGTCTAGTTTGACTTCACAACGTTGTCAACTTTGTAAATACGTTCATGCTTAAAAAAATGTTTGTTAGTTTGTATTTGCATTTTGTGTTAGAGAAGCTTCTTCTTATGTATTAAAAATGTTGATTTTGAAACAACTGGTGTTGTGTTGTTTATTTTTTTGAAACAAAATGAAATGGATATGCTCTTTCACCCTTTCTATCGATCTGAGGTACCTACTCTTTCACATTTCTCTCTATCGAGCTGAGTCATGTTTTCCATCGTGTTTGCGCTTCCAGCGTATAAAGCAGTGCGTGTGCCAGTCGGGTCATTCTCGTTGACTCGTCAACACCTCAAGAAGATGGCAGCCAAAATTAGCAAGCTGAATGAAGCAATGGTTAATATGCAGCGGGTGAGACATAACCTGATTCAGAAGAACCCAGAGAAGAAGACGATAGTCGTCTTGCAAATGGCTCAAGATCTAGTGGAAGAAGTTTTGCGAGAAGAAATCGTCAGGGACAGAGCGGAATGGGAGGAGAGACAAAGAGTTCAGCGGCAGCTACAACAACAACAACAGCAGCAGCTACAACACCAACAACTCTTGCAGCAGCTGAAACAAGTCAGCTGTAGGATGGATTGTGATGAGTTTGCCTTCTCTTTCACCAGAAAGCAACCTTGTCCTGCAGCGGTGAGACCTGTGGCGAAACGTGGCCGTGCTGCTGCTAGAAGTTAAAAAAAAAAACAATTCTCATCAAAACAAAACCCAACGGCCCTTTTCAGGGTCACCCAGATCTCTAGAAAAGATTACTCCAGGATTGCCTACAAAACATTTAGTGTCTTTGTATGTTAAGTGTTTGTTTGTTTTGTGTGTCTTTGTCTTCCCACTCAAAACAAATCCCTTTCCCTTCTAAAAAATGTATGTGTGGTGCGTTTGTATAGAGTGTGTTTGGTGTATGTTGTTTTTAAAAAATAAAAAAATTAAAAAATTTATGTTTGCATGTTTGGTGTATGTGTTTTAAAAAAAAAAAATTAAAAATTAAAAAGTGTTTTCTTTTAGGTCCGCGTACTTGGCGTGTTTTGTAGGGGTGGTGGAGTGCAGGATCCGCAAAGCAAAGAATGACGTCATAAGGATGACGTCAGACGCGGTAGTGTGGGTGATGTTACTAGAAACACTATTTTAAATCACTTTTCATAAACAAAATACTTTTTACCAGTTTTATTCACTTTTTAGAAATATTTTCATGTTGAGAGAAACCTGGTTCAATGGTTGTCAAATTATTCGTTAGAAAACGAACCTGGCTCATGGTCGTCAATTTTGTTGAGAAAAAAGCCTGTATGTTGATTCTGCCTCAAGGTCATCAATTTGCTTTTAATGGTAGAAACCTAGTTTAGAGGGCGTCAATATTTTTATAACAAAATCCCGGATCAGTCGTCGTTAAATTAGTTGCAATAACAATACAAATCCTAGTTCAGTTGTCGTCAAAATGGTTCTTATAACAAGCTCTCCTGAGAAGCATGCAGAGACGTCCCGTCCCTCACCAGCATAAAAAATCAGCACTAATCCCCAGATTTTACATAATTAAATCATGGAATCCAATGTAGCAACAAAAATCACAAATAAGTAACACACCTAACCCTTGTCATGCAGTCAATTTTAGTGTACCAAGTGATACAGAAATAGCATTTCTATTTAACGAAATAAAGATATCGTGTACAGAAAATGCCCTTTTTATACACAAGCCATTCACTGTTTTGGATCAACACACTTTAAAATTTGATATTGATGATTCACTGAACAATTATATTTCAAGATCCAAAAGGTAGACCAAACAATGCAGTTAATGCTGATTTCGAAGTTTTCATCCCAAGCCATATGGTGATGAAAATGGATAAGATTCTTTTTAACTAGTAGTAAATCCTAATGCAAATATCGAGGTGGCAAAAGTTGATAAACCACCTGCAATAATTCGTCAGCAGACATACAATACAGGTGATAATATTAATAAGAATTATGTAGACAAACCTACAATTAATATGACTGATAATATAGATCATGAAAGAAAAGAAACCCCGTATTTATTATTATATTTATGCAGAATCTGGCAAAATTTACATCTTGAAACAGATTAAGAAATTAACAGATTAACTAGCTACTTAATAGATTAATCTATAATCATTTTTGTTACCACAAATAAACATTTTAGTACAACTGCAAAGAACAAACTGCTTAATGCAAAACTGACAAAATGGAATTATCAGTTATTAAAGAAATAATGTTTCCATCAGATGTTAAAATAGAGCTTATTACACTATCAATGATAAAAGTCAACGATGCTGCTGGGTTTTTTTTGCAGCTAAGTTAAACAAATATTCAGCAAAGTTTTCAAATCCTTTCTTGAATTTATATATGAATCCGCTATTTTTTTAAATACCTAAAAAAAAACGCAAGTGACGGGAACTACTAAGATAACCTCCAAAGAGCCACATCAAGTAAATCCATTTCCAGAAATGCTGTAGATTACTAATGGAGTCATGAGTAAATTTAATAAACTTTATATTAATAAATGGCAAGCGAAATGAACAACAAAATTAACACTAATTTACCATGCAGCATTAGGATCAACTCTTACAGTAATGTATAGTATGCTTTTAGGTTTTTTAGGTCTTTTTTGGAAAACTTTATAACTAACACATACTCCTATAGCAACAACTTCGACAGCTATTATGCAATACATGATGTAGCCTATTTTAACAACCTGTGAGTCACGCAAGCATGACACTATTCTCTGAATAGTCTCATGTTTTTTAATTTTTCTGCTTTGCTTTCGACATTCTTGTGAACGTTTTTCAAGTTGTTTACCAAGTTCAACTTTACATGGATCTTTAATCTTTTGTGAAGTTGCCTTCTCGGCTTATTTAGAAACCTTTGATTTTTCTTCAGTTTTACTTTCAAGAACTTGTTCGCTTCCTACCATTTATTTTGTAAGGAAAGTAAAGAGTTTCTAAATAGCTATTCAAGTTATTTTCGAGTTACCTTCAAAGTTATTTTTAAGTTGCATTGAAGTTATCTTGAAGTTACCTTCAAGTTACCTACAAATTAACTATGCAGTTAATCCAAGTTATTTTAAAGTTAGTGACTTTCTGCCTAGCTCCTGGTTGTCTTGGCTTTCGAAGCATTGCTGACGTCCCGTCCGCTTTGTTTGCTTTGCTTTGTAAAATGAAATTGCTTAGAAATTATCAAGCTAGCACTTAATGCCAACATTGGCAATCCAAATCTAAAAGAGAAAAAGGCACCTAAAGTATCTATTTCCCTTTGTTCTTAAGCACTCTTCCTTAAACTCTTTCTTCAATTCGTGCACGTTATCAATTGGAAGAAATTTACTCATCAAAGATGTCAGTCCTAGTGTTATTCTATCTAACAACTACTTTGATACTTTAGCTTATCTAGCATTTACATAATAAGCACATGCTTTCTTGATTTGTTTTGAATCTATTTTATCCAACTCCTGATATATTAGGTGCTTACAAGTTATTTCCTTGCATGTTCCATTTACTATACTAACTTTTCATTCCTGTTGGTGGGCTTGTATTATTTTGCCTTTATGCGTTCAAGATACCGATGTTAATGTGTCCGCAAATTCACATTATCGAAGATAAATTTAAGTTAAGCGAAGAAGAGTATACATAAACCTCATTTAAAAATTATATAAAAAAAGTGTAATACGAAGAACTGTCTAAGATTGGTACCCCCCCCCCCCCTCCAAAATAAAAAAATAAAAAAAAATGTACCACTATATAGCTAGTAAAGACGGAATGTAGGTTTCTGGAAATGATAGGTTGTAAAAAATAGGTAATATGTCGCCTAAGGAACCATAAATTCCGCCATAAGATTTGAGTGGGCAACTGATAACAGGTAATGATGCTGAATCAAATGTCTTAGATCTTATAGCAGAAAATACATGAGAACTTAAATACGGGAATAGAGAAGGAAATGCTCTCAAATTGTATACTGATCAAGAAGAAAGAGAATTAGGAGAATATGTTATTGTTCTTAAAGTTGTAAATTCAAAAATATTATCAATGAAAACAAATATTGTCTTGCTTGACAACAATATAAAGAAAATTAAAAAATGATATTGCTAAGGAACAAGATCCAACTAACAAAGCTAAATTAAATGATTTCTTAGAAAGTTGATAAAATCAAAGATCACATAATTGGCCGTTTAATAGAAAGAGAAAGTAACTTCAGAGAAAATATTAATAAAACTGCGACAAAAATATAAAAAAATTACCATTAGGCGAAAGGTTAACACGGCTGTTCAAAGAAGGTCTAACACTTGCTACCATTTCTATAGCTATTGGTATTGTAATGGGCAGGAAATCTATTAGCCTCGAATGTTTTTATTTTTTTAATTTAAATTTAAACTAAGTTCATTATTCGTGAAGATCTCTGTGGTAAAGCTGGCGTGGGTGGGCGTTGTCAGCATTTACGGTCAATATTAATTTCTTCATTAATACCTACCGTTATTCAAT
This sequence comes from Margaritifera margaritifera, assembly GCA_029931535.1. Classification (NCBI taxonomy): domain Eukaryota; kingdom Metazoa; phylum Mollusca; class Bivalvia; order Unionida; family Margaritiferidae; genus Margaritifera; species Margaritifera margaritifera. The sequence goes on along the minus strand of JAQPZY010001596.1, from coordinate 4,567,580 downwards.
GCCAAACGATGGCTGGTATGATTCCCGTTTATATTTCATATTCACATATAAATTGATCAAAAATCACCCTTTGAACTGTTTAAATTCATGATATTATGCCATGGATCGATCTGTAAATCCATCCTCGGTATCAGCCTCGTTTCCAGGTTTGTCACATTTGGAACACTTCGATAGTTAACGCGCGTAATGGTCGCCTACGGCATCATCCATTTCAAAGCTAATCATATTTTGTATTCCAAATTTTGAGGATTTAGACATGCATGCACACGTAGCTAATACATTAGGTAATCTAGGCTTTTAATCACAATTAGTCTTTAAGGTGTGGTTGTGCTGTTATCAGTAGCAAAGTACGATTGCTCCGGCGAGCGCGCACTTGCAGAATGTTTCCCAGAGAACGGCAGAATTTTCCCCGCCAGGCGCAGAATTCTGCAGAATTCCGCGGGCAGTATTAAAGAGCTTGTCAGCGTCTGTGCTAGGACTTGTTCGGGTTTCCGAGGGTTGCGTTAAGAGTTCTGTGTGTTCAGACAGTGCGTGAGAAAGTTGCTTTACTATTTTTACTATAAGGCAGTGCGCCATGAAAAGGTAACTCTTGTTTATTATTTTTCTGCGAATCAGATATTTACAATTATTTTTCAAGACGTCTTTATAAATATTTGTCAGAAAAAATAACGTTTTTTTAGTACATTTTGGTCAGGTCTAAAAGTAAGTTCTGAAATTTCTATTTATATAAACTAATCTTTTCTGGATAGTTATTCGTTCGTTTTTATGTTTTAGAAATTAGCAACTTTAGTTTAAATATTTGCCGAATCAGTTAAATTGCACGCAGACAGTATTTTTCATGATCTTGTGAGGTCAAGTCAAGTGTTTCTTGTAAACGTTATTAAAATAATAAGACCTACTACATTTCAATATAAATAGGAAATCACGGATTAATAATGTTAATACTAATAATAATAATAATAATAACTGCAAGTTGATTATAAAGCCACTAAGTGTTTCTCAATGCTCTATTCATAAGGTATTCGTTACATTGTAAAGCTGTTAAGTGTTTCTCAAGGCTTTGTACATAGGTTGTCAGTTATTATTGTTATAGCCATGTAATGTTTTTCAAGGCTCAGTTTGAAGTTAACCCATATGAATCTAATTAAATGTTAGCCAATCTTTCTAATTCTATCACTACATAATAAATTAATATAAAATCTGAACATTAAAACTTTGATATTTGTAAATGTTTATATCAAATTCTATTATAATAAACTGATATTCTAATTAAGTATGTTTGTCCAAAGGCATACTACGTCTGTGATATCAAGTCAGTAAGTCATTGTATCGAAATGATGCACCTGATGTTTGAGTCTTGAATTTGTTTACGGGCATATGACTTTATGAATGTTAATAAACCAGATGAAACTAAACATTTGAGTCTGCGTTTCATCCCAAGCCACATTCTTATAGTTATGATTGCCCACTTCATCAGGGAATCACAGAGACCCCTTGGAGTTTAGGTCTAAGTTTAACTGGGCCTGTTTTCTAAGGAGATTTTATCGGCCACAAAGAGCACAATGAGTCATTGAGTGGTCACCAATTTATCGGTCAACGCTATCCCGTAACAGTATTACAGCTACAACGCTTGGCCTAACCATAGCAAAGTTTGCAAAACAAATTAGGAATCAGTTGTGGTATTGCTTGTGCAGATGAAGGTGGAGCCGACGATGGGGATGCTGGTGGTGGAGACGAAAGCAGCAGCAATAGCGGATTCATAGATAATTCAAGAAAGGATTGAAAACATTGCTGAATATTTGTTTAACTGAGCTGAAACAACAGCAGCATCATTTATTGGTATCATTGATAGTGTAATAAGCTGATTTTTAACATCTGATGGAAATATTATCTCTTTAATAGCTGATAATATCATTTTGTTAGAATTTTCATTAATTAGATTATCCTTTGCAATTGTACTCAACTGTTTATTTGTGGTAACAAAAAGGATTATAGATTAATCTATTAAGTAGCTAGTTAATCTGTTAATTTCTTAATCTGTTTCAAGATGTAAATTTTCCCACGTCCTGCAAACATAGATATAATAACAAATACATGGTTTCTATTGTTTCATGGTCTATATTATTAGTCATATTAATTGTACATTTTTCTACATGATTCTTATTAGTATTATTATCTGTGTTTTATATCTTGCTGTTGCATAGCATACTGTCCAATTTAGTTGATTTTGCCAAAATGCCTTATATCTGTTCAGTGAATCATCAGTATCAAATTTTAAAGTGAATTTATATAAAAACATTGAATGGCTTGTGTATAAAATAGGCATTTTCTGTACAATATATCTTTATTTCGTTAAATAGATATACTATTTATGTTTCACCTCGTACACTGAAATTGGCTGCATGACTAGGGTTATGTGTTGTACTTGTTTTTTTATTTTTGTTTGCTACATTTGGATTCCATGATTTAATTATGTAAAATCTGGGGATGGGCGCTGACTTTTTATCTAATTTAACGACCATAGAGACAGGATTTTGTTATAAAAAATATTGACGACCTCTTAACCCGGTTTCTACCATTTAAAACAAATTGATGACCCTGAGGCAGGATCAGTATACGGGGTTTTTTCTCAACAAAATTTGACAACCCTGAGACAGGTCCCTTTTCTAACGAATAATTTGATAACCATTGAACCAGGTTTTTCGGAACATGAAACATTTGCTAAAAAGTGAATACAATTGGTAAAAGAATTTTGTTTTATGAAAAGTGATTTAATGTAAAGGTTGTCTTTGGATGTTACAAAACGTTTATGACAAAGTTGGCTTGCTACTCCATATACTTATCGCTTGATTCTAAATAAAACCGACACAAGACCTATCTTTCTAAACGTGATATTTTTTGTTGTTGTGTTTTTTTTTATTTCGACACTTCTACATTGTACATTTAATTTCGAGAAAGGAGAGTAGAATTTCACGATTAATGTCTTTTTCCATTCTAATCAGTCTATACTATCCAATTCTGTTTTCATCAACTGGCTATCGGTAGGAGAAAATATTCTGTAAAAGAAAAAAAGAAAATTGATACAATTTAACGTATTCTTCCTAAGAATATTACACATAGAGAGAGAAACATTAATACTCAGCATATATTCTGTAGCAAGCCTATCCGATTAAAAATAGAGGTATATTGTACATGTTTTCATTTTCGTTTAATTTGTACAATAGAATCGAGAGTTTACATATGACATCATAAGCTTAAATAGTTACTTCTTTTGACATAGCATTTTACCATTTGGATGTCATCCTGCCATAGCCAATTCATTAGAGATATTGATGCCATCAAAATATATAATCTGAAACAGCAAGTATGTCTTTTTTAAGTATATAGATAACAAAATATGCAGAATATATTTCTTGAAAGACAAAATACATAATTTTATAGTATACGAGTGTTCATTTGATACAACATTTATGACTTAAATAATATCATATACTATCAAGTGCCTCCAGTGGGTGGAATATTGTATTATTAAAAGAGTTTTGTTAATTTTCTATCAAATGAACACGAGATTTTGATAGTATTCATACCATAAAAAAACGATAAGGAATTTGCATCACTTGGTGACGTTGCTAAACCTACCAATATTTACATGTATTAGTACAAATTTTAAACCAATAACTATCAATACCCACCTGCATTCTACGAGCTACAATCATAAGTTTGTTGAATGAAATGACTGGATCACTGGAAGACCATTCCCTAGCCCAACAAGACCGGACAACTACATCTTATTGTTGGGCAAGTGAAATTTCAAGTACGTTTCCCATTTTGTACATAGTAAAAAAAAGCAAATTTTTTATTTCGAGACTATTTTTTTCGCAGCATCCTTGGTGGCCAATTAGTTCACAATTGAAATTGTTGCCCCTTGTGGTTGAGCTTAAAGTGCCTTCTGTAACTATTTATTAGAAAGCCTGAGAATAGATCAACTACATATTTAAGCATTCCATCCAAATGAATTACATTGGTCTCAAATCATCTTTCAATTGAGCCATGAATAATAAAAGCTGAAACATTGAATTTAGATCGATATCAGTTTGTCTTTTTTTTTATACTCATTAAATCTGCTTTATTCATAATATTTCAGATATCTTGATGCATATTACAGTTATATGCATGCAAAAGTGCCCCATCTTGTAGAATACGTCGGTGTAAATAATATTTACACTCAGTTCTCATAAGTCAGACACGAACGCTGAGGTGCCGTAAACACTACCACATACATACATACGAACGCATAGGTAGGCAGATAAGTCGGTACTAAGGTAAGTCTGTTGATAGAGAGGTAGGTAGGTAGATAAGTAGGTAGGTACATAGACAGATAAAATATATAGATAGAAGGAGGTGAGTGATGGATAGCTAGTTTGTTTGTTGGCAGAGAGCATACAGAGTGCATACACTAGACATTAGCGTAGTTTCCGTTTGGATCACAGTTGAAATCTTGTCCAGTCCCACCCATTTGTTGATATTCGTGCTTATCTCTTGCACACTCTAAATAAATAAATAAAAACGTATGTAGGTGGACAAGTGAGTATAATTGCCTCGACTTGCCAATTATGAAATTTGTTTTGGAAAGGATATTGGAATGTGCGAACAATGACAGTTGCACAAAAGTGCCATGAACATAATAATCATAATAATATACCGAAAAGCTAAAATTATGTATATGGTATTCTCATATCCCTTATAGCTAAAGCAATTACTGTTATGTTGTTCATACAACGTTAACTTTCCCTACGAGCTAGCCATATTTCCATTTAAAACAAAAAAAAATATTGTATTTCAATTGATTTAATTTCTTGCGTGAAAAACATACATTCATATCTTCCTACATGACATCATGGAATTTTAGACAGAAATACATATTTGTTCACATCCGGGAACATCAAAATACATTCCACTTGAAGCGAGGATTTGGCGGGCGACATGCGTAATGCTTAAACTTACCTTTCTCGTGGTATAGTCGAACAATAGATGTAAAACAAATAATTAAACTTTAGCTAACAAGTATATTTATTTTACGTTGTAATTTATTTGTACATAATAATTACGTGACATTAGTTTGGCGATAACTCACAAATCTACAGTTTTTTTCCTTATTTCGTTCTCACAACCAACCTGCGTCTTTTATCATTGTGGGCATACACTAGAGCTTGATTGTAAATTTAATACTAATGACCTACACTTCATATTATATGAAGAACTTACCGCAGTTCATATTCGCAGCATCCTCTAACTTCTGACTATAATCTTTAATATCCTCACCTTTCATGTTCGTACAGAAACATCTGAAGAATGAATTGTATCACAATTTAGCCTAATTATCATTTATGTTTTCACAATAAAGTGATCTTGATACTTTCTAGATTGATACTTTATTCTTTGTGAGCACCCGGACACAGAAAACTTGTGTATAGCGGACTCATTCTTGTTCACAATTAAATATAATTCAAATGCATTACGCTAAAAGAGAGTACTGTGAGTGTTTGTCCGATCTGGGACGTTTTCTGTTACAATCAGTCGTCTCGTATGACAATTTTTACAGTATTTTGTAAGTTTTAAATGTCAATACTGAATATACCAAAATATTGTTGTTTGATATTTAATCGTTGATTATTTGATTTGGATATAATCCGTGTTTTCTAAAATTGTAATCTAGAAATATCGACATAATTATCTTTCGTCATAATGATCTCTTTTGAAAACATCTATAATATATGTAGATACAAACTATAAATAAATAAATAAATGAAAATATCGAAGGAACGTATGAACGAAAAACGAACAAACATAAAATGATTGAATACTGACACAAAGTCATAACACTGCACAGCGTCATTGTAACCATGCTCGATACAAGTCGGTATATATTGAACATATTCACCAAATCTCACACCCTTCCTTATCTCGTGTTTCCACTGAGCACATTTGCCTGTAATAATAATAATAATAATAATAATAATAATAATAATAATAATAATCCAATGCATGGGCGTGTTGTTCGGCATATCAAGCAACTTGCCTGTGCAAAAGGAAACCATCAAGTAGACGTTCATGCAAGAATATATCCGGACAGCATTTCTCCATGATGATAGCTACTCTATTCTTGTAGAAATCATTTTTTTCGGTTCCGAACACACGTACATGGGGCACGAATAGTCAACTATTGACGCACATATCTTTAATTTACAATTTACATATACTTCTAACGAAGAAAAAGGTTTTAAGATTGAACAACTCAAGTACTGCCTTTATACCAGCTGGTGTTTGTACAAACGTTCGAGAATAAGTTCGGAAAATCTTTATAACAAAAGAGTAACACTAGTTCTGTTTCTAAATCGTTGATGAACATCGAAAACGTAAAGATATTTTTCAAACCAAACATTTAAATGGATGAACGGTTGTGTCTGTTTCTAATGGTTTATTCTCGATTGTTTGAATTTTCTTTATGAATTAGATTTACAATTAAGAACATGTCAAAATAATTGACATTATCCAGATCTATCTTAAGCGTCCACACCTATCGTATAGATCAGCGGACATAACTTCTCACGTCCAATAATTGATCGGCATTTAAAACAAGCATATTAATCATTATGTTGTTATAGGAATAACACAATTGAAACAAAAAAATATTTTTGCCAAAACTAAAAAGAAAAATTGCTAAATATTTTTAGGTTTTTGTTTACTTGAATCTGCATTTCAGGTTGAAGAATAAAGTCAATAAATCTTACTTTATCATGAATGGGGTCCACTGAAAAAGAAATTCTTACCTGGAACAGTGACACAAATGGAACAACATCCACGGGCTACCTTCATAAGAGTACCATTGCAGGTGGAAACATTTGGGCAGTTGATACTATCACAACGTTTGATGGGCATTTGGCCTGTGTATAGACCACAATGGCAGCGAATACCAAACACTTCAACATTTTGAATAAAAGTTATCTAATATTATAGACTATAATGACACAAAACCTGGATTGTACAATGCAGCAATCACATGAATGTAACATTTTTTGTTCATACAGTAGTTGCTCTTAATTGTAATTGAGATTTTGTATAACGGAAAGTGTATGTGTCAAAGCGAAAACTACTTTGAATCGATTCATTTGAGGCGTTGGCATTACATTGTAGGTAAATATTCTGACTGTATTGGCTGGTGAACAGTCTTTCTTTCCTGTTCTCTTATCTATATACAATCAGTCAATCATCTATGGTGCATATTTTAACTGAGTAAATGGTAATGTCACGGTGGATGATACAGAATGTATATCCTCCTGCAATTATTATACACGTGATGCACTTTATTTAAAAAAGAAAGTGTACATCTCTTTTTTCTCGAAGTTCTTTGACGTACAAAACTTCGAGCATCTCCCAACACAGTGGATCATGAAATCTTACATAAAAGAGAAACAACATCAACACTGAAGTATAAGATTAGTTATTACTTTCACCATCGATAACAACAATGGGTGAATACCAGACGGTAGACATTTACCATTTTCTTTGTAGAAAGACCACCTGCTGTTGCGAAAACACTGTTTCAATCAGTTACAAGATAAGACCTACTCCACTGGGTTGCAACCAGTTACGAGAAACAATTGAAAATAATCATATGGTGGACATAATTCTTCTTGTTCTTGTTCTTCTTCTTATCATTATTGAGGTTTGGGGGCGAGAAAGTGTTACAACCATGGACACACGGATCGTGCGGTTCGCGAGGGCTCTTTATGTCTGTGTGTGTGTGTGTGTGTGTGTGAGAGAGAGAGAGAGAGAGAGAGAGGTATAGAGAAAGAAAGAGTTGAGCAAGGTCAAAAGAGATGACATTCCGTGAACACCATTAAAGGAAACGGACTCGTAGTTTCATTTTTGACTTCAATGATAATCTAAATGAATGGGAATATACACCAACATTTTATTAAAATATCAAAATCCACTGAATTTTTAAAAATATAGCCAATTAATTTCAAACATCCACGTCAATTGTCCGGGCTAGAAAATCGCCATGGCGAATATAGTTGTGACTTTACTAAGTCACATCCGGCTACATGTTCGTTATGCAGAGTGTTATTTCAAGTTGGCTAACATCTATGGACGTCAATAACGGAATATACATATCTTGATGATGTTTTTCAATAATTATATTGCTGCTGATGACTTCCAACCTAAACTTCTTATTCTAGCTCCTTCCACAAATTGCAGCAAACATAAACAAGTATTGATTGATATGACAATGATTATATATCATGACAAATTGATACGTCGCAAAGGTTTTATTAATTTTATGCTTAATTTGAAAACCTGAGCGGAACAAAGTGAAAATAAAGAAGGATATAAATATTTGTTTAATTGTTTAAAAATGTGCAACTAAAATTGCAGTTTTCACTTTTTGAAGTAAAGCATAACAATGATCGACTAAAAAGGTGTAAATAATAGGGAATTGAAAATTGGAAATGGATAAATTAAAATCAAAAATTATAATAGAGCGTCATATGAAATATTAGATAATACCTATAGAAAAAGAATCACGGTGTGAGAACAATAAGAAAGCTTGTATCGCGTTCTTACGGATGCCTATCTCATTTACAATATTTGAAATAAAATCTAAGAAAAAGAAATACAAAAAGAAATGACAAAATGTAAATAAAGAAATAACATCTGAAAACAATAATAAAAATGCAAGAATTGACTATTGAGAAATTATTGTGAAAGCTTGTTCACTTACATGAATGTAAAATGTAGCTGTTCTAAGACTGATGGTTTATTCTGTTCCTCTAACTTTGACAGTCAGGCAGGGAATGACTCTCCTTGCCAAAGCATGAGAGGTATAAAGGCCGCGATGTAGAACAATAACCAATCAGATTCCGTCAGTCGGACTAGATTTACCAATCAAAATTCTTTCCTACAGGTCCAGACTTTGTTGTGCTAAAAAACAGGTACATCATTCTGCTGTTATTTACCTCAAAGTTCGAATTACGCAACATAAAATCAACTTTGTTTTTTCATGAAAACCGCTCGCTTTCAAGTTGCCAGTTGAAATTACCGCAAGGACAGAAATGAAAAGAAGTTATGTATTGTTTAGCCTATTAGATCCTATCTGGTATTAGGTGTTTTAGTGTAAGCCAGTTGGATGTGTTGACAGGTGTTGAAGAGTATTTTCCTACCTAAATCCTGTGTGTAAATATTCTTGTTCACCAACTTTATCTCTATAGATGATTATCTAATTTCACAAAATCAAGTTTCATTTGTTTTCCAATCTAAACTCCGTGTTAATTTTCCTTTGTGTGCTTGCTTTACTAAAACCCTTGCTGCTATATTACGCTACTATTGTCTACCCTTTCTATAACCACCAAAACTTTTCATTGCGTTAAATTTGCCATAAAAATCCTGATGACAATCAAACATTCTGCTGAATTTAAAATGTAGACATTTTTTTTTTTAAACAGCACCAGTGTCTGTATTATCTATATTCAACCCGACAGCAAAAATCTACGAATTAGGGTTTAAAAAATATAAACCCACACTTAAAGAAATAAGAGAAAATGAATATATTCACAACCGATATGTAATTCCAACAATTTTACGGTATAACAGGTGGAAAAATGGTATTGAAAAATTTTGAAGATATTTAGAATTTGTTTGAAACAACACATTATTTATCATTTATATTGATAGACCTGTCTTTATCATTTATCAAGTGCGCTAACACTAATTTTGTACTTACTCATGCTTAACAATGGCATACAGATTTATACACCTTATAAAACTTTGAATATCTAGGATAATATAGTCTGAATTCATGGATGTTAATGAGGTCGGGTTAATGATGTTAATTAGGTCGGGTTAATGATGTTAATGAGGTCGGGAAGAGTTATATCACCCGATTTTTTAAACTTAAATATTCGAAAACGTTCTTAACGGATTTTGTTGTTTATGTTAAGATCTTCACATCATATTTATCGTGTTTTCTTTAAAACATTAGTGTCACCTAAAAGATGTTGATCGATATATAATGTGAGAATATATATATAGATAGAGAGATATATACAGATGCTCAGTCATCAATTTCGCTAAACCGGCTACTTTATACAGCCTAAGGAACATCCCGAGGTCTTCCTGGTAGAGGAGGCAAACCGTCCGTCGACGTTTGCTCACTGAGCTCTTAATTTCTACGAAGCAGAAGAATCTTAGGCGGTCAAATGCAGCAGATGTACGTGCTTTCTCGTCCAAAATACCTCTGTTTGGGAATGATGTCCTTGTGTCTGATTTGATATGAAATCTTAGTTAGAAACACAAACTTGGTGTGTATCTCTTTTAGGTTGTAACCTGAAATATAAGTTACCTTTTGGTTACCCATGGGTGCCATCGAATACCATGGCTGCCCATGGGTTCCCATAGGAAATACGGGTAATCTAGAACCGAGATTGAACCAATAGATTCTTTTAAATGTCTTTCATTAACACGTGGAAGCAACCATGAATTTACATTAAAGACAGTCTGTTGAATCTAGTAATAGAAAGGTTTCTTATTAGCAAAGGAAGAAGAGCTTTGAAATATGAGACTACAACAATTAGATTCCGTGGTACAGTACTCTCTGACTAGAACACTGTTTTATGGGCGCCAAAAAAGGGGACCGAGTTATAGGTGAGGTTGTTTTATATTTAGGTATGTTCTAAATATTACTATTAAATAATGAAATGGTTTCAATAACCATACCCGCCTTATAATAGTGACTGCCTTATACTGAGGTGCTTTATAGTGAAAGACTACTGTATTGGCTGGACCAGTATACAATTGTTGTAAACATTTCTTTCTTTTTTTTTTTTTTTTTTTTTTTTTGGTGTTTCCTCTTTCTTCTTATGATAAAATGATGATATAATGAAACGTGACGTGAGAAGGTAGGAAGAATGGAAGGAAGGAAGAAAGAAATATATGTCAGAATGAAGGAACGAACGAAGAAGAACTATAAGACAAGAGGAGAATGCATGAATGTCTAATTGAATGAAGAAAAAAGAAGGAAAGGGAGATTGAACTAGCTAACAGGTGTGAAAGAGGCAGGCAGGAAGAAAAGGGGAAGGAAGGAAGAAAGAGGAATGCAAAACGAAAGATGAATAAAGGAAGAAAGAGGAAGGGCGTAAGAAAGAGAAAGAAAGAAAGGAAGAAAGATGATATGAGATGAAATGAGTTGTCTGCTTTGCATTTGTCTTCATTTTCTAACACCACCTGAATGGAAACGTATACGAGATTTTTGTCCCAAAATCACGTGCCGGTTGAACACCATTATTTATAAATGAGGTATAAACATTGCATCTACGTGGTTTGAAATCCATTACGTACAGCAGCGTTAGTACAAAATTAAACTCATTCAAATTTATTTTCCATTGTCGAAGTACAGCGGTTACTCGAAAGTACGGATCATATGTTCCTAATTTTCATTTAATTTGTTGCATCTAACTTCGCCGATTGCGTACTTTTAGAGAAGGCGGCATTTATTCACGAATTGGGTTCACTCTGCGGTGAATTCATTGAAGCTACATATAATTATACACTTATTTGTGGCAGGGATTAGATCTATAAAAAGATTACTCTGGAGCAACGTGGTGCAATCCAAATGAAAGTATTTCACCGTACACTTTGCAGTGTATCCATTTAATTTCGTGGATTGCATCAACATTGAAGAGCCGACGCAGCCAACAACACTAAGATAATCGGTTATTAAATTACATGTGTATGATCTCTTAAAACACCGTCCTTACTTTCTCAGGAGCATGGCGTTAACACAATGGCTGAAGAGTGGTAAAATTCAACTTAGATCCAGTCGGTTTGCATAATGTCATCATTCCACATGTGAACCGAACACGCGACCAGCTGCCCATTGCTCAATGCAATTTGCAATCAGTGTCAACATTTGATGTGTTCAGAGCCCATCAAAATGCGAAGATGCTAACTAAATTGAAAAACAATGGAATCACTCCTTTGTTTGAGCCTGCCTCGTGTACGAACCAACTTCAAACACTAGACATTACTTAAACCCTCGTGAATCAAGCCAGTTCATGTTGAATGGATAATTGCGGCCGACGCCAAAATGAGTGAACAATTGGACCTCATTATCCGTGACTTTACAAATACTGGACTTGTTTAATTCACAAATTTCAGGATTATGTACCCGACAAATATTTGTGTGTACCACCGACGTGGTTGACGCAATGTTGATTCAGTTGTTTTGTCGGAAAATCTTTGTCATATGTGGCTAATTTTTCGTTGGGTCTTCAAATTAGTAGTTCAGGGCAACAACGAAATCCACGAAAATTAGTACCTGATAATTAGTGATACTACAGTAGTATCTTTCAAATCGTGTGAGCCGTTATAGTGAACAATAGGGTATCTCACCTTCGTTTGACCGGATCAATTACAAAATTTGCTTACATAAACTTTTGTTGGACATTGTGACTTTGTTTTGTTCAGGTAAAAGTTTGGTACACATTACACTTCATATAATGCTGAGAAAAATATGTATGCAGCTTTCGTAGCTCATGAACCTGGAAATTTCGGATTTGCATATAGGCATCACATTTCACCGATAACAGGCCTAAAAAGTCCGCTATGATATAAAAGGGAGAGAACTATCTTGGCAGAGACTTATTGCTATAAATTAAGTAATGTCGCCTACGTGAAATCTCTACGGAAGAGTTGACGTCGTGTCCGATTCAAACAAACTTCGCTATGCAACCATTATTTTGATTAGATACTTTTTCATCTTTTGTAAGAATCTTTTACTTGGCAGCGAATTATCTTGATGTACAAAATGAATTGCTCGACGGAAGAGTCGCTATCAGTGATTTAGCCTAACCTTAACTGATATATATGCTATTCAGTATTTTATCTATCATAAAATAATTGATAGCTATGCAGCAACGTAACCTATTGTAAAGCCATATGTGCTATTCAGCATTTCGCCTATCGTATACTAGTAAATGTTGTGTAGCATTTTTACCTAACCTACCGTTATCTAAGAATTGTGTATTCACTATGCAATAAATCTCAGAAATATAGAGAGGATATTTGCTTGCTCCGAGTGAATAACGGATATATTTCATCGAGTGGGCGAAAAACTCAGTATTTTCAGGAGTGGCGAAGCAAATATCAGTTATTCACTCGGAGCAAGCAAATTTTTTTTTTATTTTATGCTCAAACGTATTGGCAAGCAATATGTATAACAGACTGAAGTAGCAGATTTTGTACTGTGTCCCGCATGATAATGTCAGCGGTTTACCGTTTATGTTCTGCTGTGTTTTGTTTATGATCGCACGGTAAATATAAATAATTCTCCTTCCCAACTGAAGGTTTAATAGCACAGAAAAAAATTTGAAGAAACAAATAAAAAGTGCACAAATTAGGAATTTTGAACTTTTGTTCGTCTGCATGCAGGGTGGCCCATACTTACCACTAGACCACGCAAGTGTCTATAAATAGCTGAGATTTCATGGTTGTACAATTATCAACGCGGCAGTGAAAAAATATATCTCGTATTCCACGCCAGTGAATTATCAAAATTATTTCTCTTAGAAAATACAGTAATGCACGGTCTAGCGTAAAATAAAATGAAATATTTACAATGCGGTCGGGAAAATGTGAATTAGTCTAGAACTATTCAAGTGTCGGTATTGTAAAATATTTGAGAAATCAAACCCTGCATGAAAGTCCAAGTATGACTCTTAAATAAAAGTTCAAGAGTATAGTTGATTCACAGTAATCAAAGGTACCCAAATAATATTCAAAGTTTATTTTCATTATAGTTATAGGCAATAAATATATTCCTTTAATCTACAATTATATCAAATTATTCGCTTGCCTGAGTAGAATACAATTGAAACCGCTATTCAGCAGTGCAGACTGTAGGAACTGCTATCCAGCAGGAAAAATATTGAAAAGACTGTTATTCATCAGCTTAGTGAGCTATTTAGAATTCTGAACAGTTTCTACTTACAACGAGAATACACTGTTTTAAAGTCAATTAATAATTTCATCCACTACTCAGTCAATTAAAAAATCGGTTACTTTCTTGTCAAAATCGAGCATGAAAATAATTTTAAAAAATGAATAGAATAAACGAAAAGTGAGAATGAGTGGCTTGAATTACAAAATAATTAATAATTTGGGCCTAAATTCATTCTGGAAGTTACAATTTTGCCTAAAACTGAGCGATTTTTTCACCGAAAGACTTGAGAATATTCGCATAAAAGTTTTTATGTAGCAATTTGTCAATCCCTCTTGATATCTTACTTTTACAGATTGCATGTGACTAAAGGTTGGCGTTCAGCAGCCTTTATAGTAGCATTATGTAAACAAAATAACCGCTGACTCAGTACTGATAAAAATTCATTCTTTCAATATGTGAGAAACACATGTCATATTCGCAAAAGAAAGACACGAATATCTGTATTTCACATAATACAGTCTATCTTATCCTAACATACATTATTTTCAGGCTTTAATATTCAATCAAATGAAGGAAGAAAATTCATCTACGAAATTATTTTGTCTCCAATCAAAGTATGCGGGCTCAAACTTCTCACGTCACATGACTTACGTCACAGATATAATTTACCAATGCAAAAAAGAGAGTAGACCGCACTTACAGAAACAGCATGGTGGACATTGCTTATAATGGGAGTTTAGTCGATCTACTATCGGCGATATTATCGTTCATTCGATATGTTTGTGACGGAGAATGCGTGCGGGTAAATATATATTTATGTTAGATTATATCCCTATCAAAACAATGTATAGTCTCTAGCGATATTCCCCATCCATCAGGTAGCGAAGTGTACCGTCTATCAGCTGCTAAACATGACACTAAGCACACTTATTTTGTTGCTCACTAAGTACTGTTAATAGATCTAAAGCATTTGATACAGCAGAAACAGTGTGGTAAATATCACTTATCACTCTTCGACGATGATTTGATGCGAAGAAATGCAGTTTAATTGCACTATGATACCATACTTAAAATTGTAAATTACAATTTCTCAACACATGTATAACTTCTTTCTATTCAACTCGAATGCCATTTGAGGCCACAATTTAAAGACTACATCATTTCAAAAAAAGCAAGCCACACTTAAATTTATTAAAAGAAATATTCAAACCAAAACACTGCATGAAAAGATAGACTACTGCAAAATTTATATTAAGAAAGTCCACTGTTTTGTAAAATCAACATATACATCGCAGCACGATATGATGTGGTCATTACATTATTATATCATTTAGGTAACGTCACTCGTTTCCTCAATCAAGTAATCAAGTGTAACCATAATGTTGAATAAGAGTACCGTAAACGGTACATTTTGCGTCCGCCATGAGGGAAATAATATTATTAAACAGATGCAAAACCTTTTTCATTTGTCAGATACTTGACTTTTTGAATTCGAAATCAACATATGACTTCCAGGTCTTAAATTCAAGTCATCCACAACATTTGGCAAAAATTAAAAGACAAAAACCTAGATTTTTTTTTCTTTCAGTGTGTGTGATTTTGACCCTGAAGCTATTGACCCCAATAGATATATTCTTTTTTGGTTCAAATTTAACCCATCCTCAAAGTTTAGTCATGTTTTGTCGCATAACATCTGAGTTATTTTGTGGAACCCGTTTTTCTTATTGCAATCAGTCTGACATTGACCTATGACCTTATAACCCCAAAAGAAATAGGTATCTTCTTTGTCACAAATACAAGAAATCTACGAAGTTTAGTCAGGACACGAGATACAGAACTTAACTAGTTTTGTGGAAATCTTTTTTTCTATCTTTGATTCCCGTTACCCAAACTATATAGATATATTTCTGGTCTCAAACACAAGACATGCACGATGTTTGGCCAAAGTATGTGATAAAGAACTCAAGTTATCATGTGGAAACAAGTTTTTTTCTCTTAGACTCACTGTGACATTCACCTTTAACCTATATAAAACAAAATAAACCAATATTTGTCTTATCTTAAATGGAAGCGATTTACAAAGGTAATAAAGTGTAGTCAAGTTATTGCATGGAAACTGGTTGCCTTCTTTCATTCATCGTGACCTTTGCCCTTGACCTTATTGCATGGAAACTGGTTGCCTTCTTTCATTCATCGTGACCTTTGCCCTTGACCTTATTGCAGACAAACTTGAACGATTACATTCATGCTCCAAATAGAAGCCACTTGTTACGTTTGGTGGCAATAGATGGTTGAGAACTAGAGTTATTGTGCGATAAAGAAATAAGGAACAGACGGATCGACGAACGAACATCATAACATTATACGCTTTACCTTGTGGACGGCGTATACAAAATACTGACCCTGGAATAAAGAAGAATTAATGCTTACATATTTTTTATGTATAAACTTCACCCAAACATTGTGGTAGCTCATATCTTCATCATTTATCACCCCCCCCCACCCCCGAGATTCTAATTGCCTTGACTCTAAGCCCCTTAAGCAATAACATTCTCGAAGTCTTTCTACCTAAGAACAATACATTTATATAATAATTTACCTTTTGACATCAAAAACAAAGCTGAAAAACATTAAATACAAACTAAAATCTATCAATCGTACATACTTTAATTGTATATTTTCAGTTATTGATAAATCTTTAACTTTCCTTGTAAACATCCTTATTACTGTCCCCAGATTTGCCGGCCGTCATAAATCATATGCGATTGTTGGAAGTAACAAGCATTAGCTGAAGATGAAGTTCCAGCTAGATCAAGGTTGCGACTGACATGTTGAAAAAAAAATCTTTTGATGTTCTTGTCGTAAAGACATGAAATAATATTTTGTATTTTTTTATATTGGTTGATTATCTGCACTTGATATCAGTATGGCCTAATATAAACTTTGCTGTGCTTATTTTCATTTTTTTTTCGTTGCTTACGACCAGTGTCTTGTATTGGTATGAGAGTAGCAGAATCAATGTGCTAGTGGATGGATGGATAGACACCTGGTAGATGGCACATCAGCCTTAGCAATGCCCATAGAAAAGTTATTTATTATTGAGATTAATCCAGAGAAACTCCAGAGAAGAATATGAACAAGATAACTTAGCTATATACGCTGTACTAAGTGAAGCAAATTGGTTTCATACGAACACAAAACATTTTTTCTTCACTTTCTTGTCACCGAGGCTTTTCGTCCTTTCTGAGTGTAATCCTCAAATGAAGGTAAAGCCGTTTCACATTAGGATGCATGTCTGTCCCAAAATTAGCTACATATCACTTCAGCATCCTGAGCACTGAAATAATCTTCATTACCAGAACTCGTATAATTGTTGTTACAATATACATTTCATACAAGGTACTGTTATGTAAACACGAATCACCTCTCCAAAAGATGCACATTTTGCATTGCTTGTTTCACACGGCCCTTTATGCAAGACATACATGGAACCAGCACCTTCGCAGTTTATTGCCTTTGTTTGCTTGTTTACCACTGTATCACGAGTTCCCATTTTCCTATTCTGGCAGACCTGCTACGCTTCATTTTTACATTTACGTAGGAACGTTTAAAAATTGTTTCTCTTGTTTCTAAATCTACCGTGTAGTGTTTTATATTTGATTTTTATGATTCTGACTTTAGGCAGTAGAGTGGTACTCAATTTTATCTACAACATTTTAAGGCGGAAACCAGGGTTCGAAAGAGCAACCTTTGGTTCAGAAGTATGACGATTAGAACAATTCGCCAATCACACACAGTTATAATATAATTTCTATCGTATATGAAGATACTGCCCAATTTTGTTTTCTAAGACAAACTATATCAGTTGACAGTATAAAAAGCCAAGGCTTCAGACGTCTGAAAAACAGTGTGAATTATCCCACAGACAAATTACATAGGTCGATCGATAAATCTACGCAGACAGCATACTATTCAATTTAATTATAAGCTAGATAGACATATTTTCTATATTCTGATAAATTAAGGTGGGCCCAAGCAAAAGTCATTAGCAAACATGTATCACATACCTTGATAGCCCTATATATCCCGCATGATTGACAAGAGAAGTTTTAGAGTAACAAAACCTTTATATTTAAATGGCATACACAAACAAAGAACAGAATTTAATTATTATATAGTTCGACTATAAAATTCCCGTTGGTTTACTAATGTAACTATAAAATAAGCGAAACACTCCTCGCGAGTGCTGATCTGTATACATGTAGATAGGCAAGAGCGACACGATTGAGAATCTAGACGTATAATACCGTATATGTTGGAGCATACGTGCACTGGGCATATTATGTAGAACGTCTGGACTGCGCTTTGCGGGTGGGCCCAGCCCACAGTCATGACGTCTGGTCCTGTTATAACAAGACCATGAAACTTATATTAATATAAGACACACACTAATACAGAACATTATTGAAGGGATGTTTACTACGAGCCTAACTTCCAGTTGCTTTTGCAAATATTAATCAGCTGTGGAGACACATTAAGTCTGATAAAAAAATAAAATCTTTAAGTCCGATAAAAAGCAACCTTTAAAATATTCTGAACTTAGAGATTGCATGATAAAACGGTGTACTTACACATTACATAAACCGACTAAAAAAAAGATTTATTACCAAAGGGTTTATGTTACCTACGCGGATGATCAGTACCCCTCAGACGTCATTGAGTTACATCCATATCAAAAATGGTATCATGGTTATTAGCATAATTTGACAGCGATAGATATCTTTTCAAAATATGCCTGGGCAAAAAATGTAAAATCAAATAAATGAGATAACATACATGATGCATTATAAAAAAAAAAATTTAATGAGAGAGAACAAGAACAATACAGTTCGATGATGGAAAGGAATTTCATAACTAAAAGTCAGGGAATTACTGTAAAAAGAGAACTACCGACTATTTTTCGACTCACTCAGACAAAAAGGCTTCTGTAGTGCAAAGATTTATTTGAACTCTTAAGACAAGAATTGGGAAGAGAAGTTTACCGACAATGAAAACAGAAACTGGTACATATATATCACAACCTATTTCAGTATGTAATTATGTAGCGCACGAAACACTGTTTAATTTTTTCAGATAGTTTGTCCTTTATATCAGAAAACCGAGTCATAAGGTGTTTTTTTTTTTTTTGTTTTGTTTTTTGTTTTTTTTGCTTAGATGTACAATGTAATTCCAAAATACTGAAGCAAACTATAAGTCGTTTTTCCAAGCAACTGTCATTTTTGGGATTTTTTTTAAAGCCATAAATATACACACACTGCTCGCACAGTAATTCAACAAGCTTAATTAATTTTATACGAATAAAAGACACTTGTAAAATTTCATTCATCACATGACGAAACAAAGGAACGTGAATGAACAAATCAACCTTTATTAAACTGATGGACAGGACTTAATGAGACGTTGAATCATAATGTTCCGAGTTAAGTGGAAGCTTTTCAGTTGTGAAGATTCTTACTTAAGGTAGGTTCTAATTTTCGGACGCGAATCTAAAATGCGAAAACTGAATAGGATAAACCGCCGAAACTCAAGGTCTGTGCAACAGCAAGCAGCAGATGTTATACAAATTCACAAGTATAATTATTCCATAAAATCTATTTACCCTTAAATAATTGCACCAGATATCTTATATTTTAGTACCATTAGAATAACTGTATCAGATCTCATTCAGACCACTGGAAAAACAATTGTCATTCTTCCAATAATGTCCTTGCATTTAATATTACATGGCTGAATTGCATCCTGATGTATATAATGTCGGATAGGAAACTTTCTGGAAGTTTATACGTGTGGACAGCAAAGTTGTCTAAAAAAAGCTACGTACATAGTTTAAAGTTGGAACACAAGACGGGCTTTAAAAAGTTGTAAAGCGCGGAAGAAGTCTCAGACATTACATCAAAATACCATGAAAACATTGCTTTCCTTAATCA
This sequence comes from Margaritifera margaritifera, assembly GCA_029931535.1. Lineage (NCBI taxonomy): Eukaryota > Metazoa > Mollusca > Bivalvia > Unionida > Margaritiferidae > Margaritifera > Margaritifera margaritifera. Next base: position 4,547,594 of record JAQPZY010001596.1, on the reverse strand, counting down.
ATTTTGCTTGTGCATATAACTGGATACATAGGAGATGGTGTCAAAGCTACACCCCAAAATTTCAAGCCAGTTCCAATCAACATCTTAAACTTATACAAACTTATAAGGCTAGTTAGTCCTATAGACATGTAGCTCTCCTATCAAACTGACAATGAAATTACTCATCAATAAAATTATTATAAGCCACGTAGTTTTATAATCATTTACGCCCATCAAAATATAAATTGAAACTGACTGAAAACTAGTTCACCTGTCAATTATTTAAGCTATGCCTATAAGTTAGGTTAGAAATTACTCAACACCTCTTCACCGTGATTTAAAAAAAAATGTAACTCATCCATAAACTACTCTATACAATATACTAAAGCACAGGCCACCGGAAAATTGAAGCTCATTCACAAAACTAGGTCAGAAATTACCCATCATTATGTCTCCAGAGATTTTTTATAGAGTTCATAGCTAAAACTAGGTCAGACATTACTCAACACTGCATCAGCTTATTTTTCTTTTATGTAGCTTTTGCATACAACTATAGGCCAGATATTACTCATTACCGCGTCGCAGTGGTTGTTTAAAAATGTAGCTCATACATAAACTAGTCTATACAATATACTCAAATACAGGCCACCGGTCAGTTGAAGCTCATGGATAAAACTAGGTCACAACACAAATTACCCAACAGCGGATCGATCAAGATTTTTTTGTGTGTGGAGTTCATACCTAAATATAAGTCTGAAATTACTCAACTCTGCATCAATGTGACCTTTTTATGTGTCTCTTGCATGCACCTCAGCCAGAAATTATTCAAGAAGATAGCACCGATGAGTTGATGTATCTGATGCATAGAACTACGACAGAAAATACTCAACAGCATGTCAACGGTAATTTTGTATATAGCTTATGCATGAAAGTAGGTCATAAATCACTCAACACTGCTTCATCAGTGACTTTGTTATATAGCGCGTGAATAGGTCAGAAATCACAGGTGATTTTATTTAATTCATGCGTAGATCTAGGTCGGAAGGGGAAAATCAGTCATAATCATTTAGTCCATCCAAGAATTAGAACCGGGAATTGCTAAACAACAAATAACCGCTTTGTTTGTCTTCGTTTTCTTTTTCAACCGATTATCGGTAGCTATAAATTATATTTGCAGTTTAATGCTCAATAAAGTTTGTGAATATAATATTTTTTAAATTCCTTCATGGAGTATTATCATACTTGGGATAAATCAGACACGAAGCTATGGCAAATCATTCTGCGGCACGCCCTCTTACCCCTTTGACCTTAAATTCGTCACTAGCTTGGCATACAAACCACACATGGATCCATTCATTTAAGTTAGAGAAATTGTGTTCAGCCTTTAAAATCAGGTGCTTCGCAGCATGTTTTCGAGTCTCGTGATGCTATACAGGGGGGATCCCTGGTCTGCACCTAATAACATAGCCTCGCACCAAGAGTACATATGCTATTTTGTCAGTAGGAAATTAAACACAGGATATCAAAATAAAGTAAATATTTTTGGTCAGCTTTAGTACATAGATTGATATTTGTGAAATTAATAATGGAACAAAATTGAACCCATTTATTACCCAATGGGCACATCTCAAAAGATTTAGTACTCTATTTCGTATTCCCCCACCAGTAGGCTGGTTCCCTTGCTGTAAAATAATTAGTGGTCCGATACCTATACCGAACATACATTTTTGTCATTTTTGTATATTGACAACCTTAGGCACCAAGTATGTACTATACTAACTTGGGTGATATTCTAAGTGCACTAAATGGTAATAATGAACACTTATGTAATGCCTATAGATGATAAGAATGAATGTTGCATTTCAAGAATGTTTACCATGTTCATATATTATAGATGTAGATAACTGAATAAATGCAGTGACTGTAATAGTTTCTTTATTTCCTGTGTGTCTACTATTCAGATATGCATGCATGAAATATCCACCTATAAGCATTATGTAATACGAGGTATCAAATTACACAACCCCCTATTTTCATCAATTTCTGGAATAAACATAATATTTTGGTTGCCTAAAATTTCCTTAATTGGAAATTTTGTTTTACTGTGACAAAAATGTCAAAAGTACAGAGGAAAACCAAAGGTTGTCTTCATCCAAGAATTTAGTTTCACATCAGACCAGGAAATATTCCTCAGAACAAGTGTGTAACAAGTGAGAAAACTGTAGAGAGTGATGTCACAAAAACACTATATAAAAGACATTAAGAGGAAAAGTACAATATTATCACAAAAAGATCAAGTTCACACTTTGATATTGAGAAAGAGGAAGTTTTGGTGCAATACAAGTTCCTATGGCCAACTCAAACCAAATATTTAGAGGCTGATCTGCATGCTGGTGACTCCGAACAAAAGAGGTAAATAGAAATTCATCATTATTCAATCCTAATTTCATCCAATCAGACTTTGAGGATAAACAAAGTACATTGATTGTGGAGATATTTCTTTTGGTCAATCAGCAGGCGGTACACAATTCAACAATTCTGTGAAATATTAATTTCTGTTTCTTTTTAGTTGGTGTGTTTTGCACAAAATTGTATCCATATATCTCTAAGATTAAAGTCTATTATTTGAACCTTTGACAGATCAATATATTTCGTTAAAACTGATCTACACTTCTAAAGTTTGTATGTCCCCCTACCTTTGCATAGTCTAAGAGCAATGACGAGAAAAGCAAACCTTGAGTTTTTATATACATATTGCTACTTCAAGTGAAAATGAAAAGATGGCGCATCAGTTAGGTAAAAATGGGACCCAAATAGACCCGATGCACCCACACATATATCCCAAACTGATGCCCAATGAGGATATGATATCTTTTTTTTCAAAAATAAATGCTACCTAAATATGCACACATCGTCCAGTGTGCCTATATTGAAATAATACATTGCATATGTCCTTTAAAGGACTTATCGTGGTCAATATATATATATATATATATATATATATATATATATATATATATATATATATATATATATATATATATATATGGGTGTCTCTACATAAGGAAAATACCATGAGGACGATAACTTTAAAGCTCATGCTTGTAACAATTAGTTTTCATCCCTCTCCATGTTTGATGATAGCGGGCGACATATTCTATACGAATATATTGTAACTGACACTGTTGTTGATTAAGTACTGATAAACATTGACGAAGCCAAGAGATTACATTCAAATCTGGATACAAATAAATCTTCAGACCGAGATCTGGTAAGTCCAAAACTCTTGCAGGAATCAGCTGATTTGTTTTACAATAATCCATGTAACGCGTAGTGATTTGTTCCTCAAAGAGCCATGTAACGTGTAATGATTTGTTCCTCACTGACACATGTAACCTGTAATGATTTTGTTCCTTACTGAGCCATGTAACGTGTAATGATTTGTTCCTCAATGAGCCAAACGTGTAATGATTTGTTCATCGCCGAGCCATGTAACGTGTAATGATTTGTTCATCAACGAGCCATGTAACGTGCAATGATTAGTTCCTCAATGAGCCATGCAACATGTAGTGATTTGTTCCTCACTGAGCCATGTAACGTGTAATGATTTTGTTCCTCACTGAGCCATGTAACGTGTAATGATTTTGTTCCTCACTGAGCCATGTAACGTGTAACGATTTGTTCAGCGACGAGCCATGTAACGTGTAATGATTTGTTCCTCAATGAGCCATGCAACATGTAATGATTTGTTTCTCACTGAGCCATGTAACGTGTAATGATTTTGTTCCTGACTGAGCCATGTAACGTTTAATGATTTGTTCCTCAATGAACCATGTAACGTGCATTGATAGTTGTGCTAGTTATTCTACATGTCCGAACGAGAGCATGTCACGCAAGCTCAATAAGTCTTCACGTGCAAAAAGCTGACCACCGTATTTTAGGACATATATGTGCACTTAGATATTTACACACTACATAGCTGTGATATATCGTCAGATTTTTGTATACCTATATGCACAATAGATGTACAATATACTTTTCCTTGTATGTAAACACTGCCTTCGTATCGTGCAGATACAGCAGTTTCATGTGTACGATACAGTGTGTGCAGGATGTAATGGCAGCACGTGGACTCCGAACATTATTACATGCAGATGTGAAAGATACTTTGATTTTTAAATTGCATCATGACTGTTTTTATTCAGCTCACAAAATTATTAAGAATTTCGAAAATGATAATCTGCTTTAATCTCTCTTGTCCACTCAGTCATATTACACATGCTGGAATATTTAGCATGCTTTGATTACATTATTTGCCGTCGGGAATGATACCCCACCCCTACCCCCACCCCCGCGGGACACAGATACTTCACCTAAAATAGATTGTTATTTTTGTCGAGCCCATGTTAGTTGGAAGCGAGACACAGCAGTCACATTTTCGGAGACGGTGGTGGCGGAGGCGGTGGTCAACAGTTTGTTAAGATTTGTGGTTACAGTTTTCCATTTGATAGATCCTCATCATACATGGCGTGAATTATTAGGGAGATAAGCCAACTCATTCTACGATACGCTCGCTCTCCTCTATGGCCTTGGAGTCATGGTGGCAGAAATAGAAATTTAACGCAAAGGTTTTGGGTTTTGGGAACAGTTTTTTTATTTGCTTATATTGGGAAATAGGGAAAGTTTGATTTTTTAGAACTTATACTATGTCAAAACGTTTTGCTAATAACGGTAGCTCTTATAATAGGAAAATTGGACATTTCAAGTTAATCATGTTAGATGATTTCAGATTTTATTACGTATGGAACAATCAATTTGACATTGTGATTCCAGTCAATGAAATAAGAGATATAGTTTTTGATCAGCATAAGAAAAATCCTCTGTGAAGTCCTTGCATACAGAATATTTATCATTTGAAAAGTATTTGGATGTAATTAAAAAGATTGTTTTACAATTGTTCTAGCTAGATTTAAAGCAGTATAGCATAACTTGAATACAGAAACGTGTGACGCTGTGACAAAGATACAAGAAAGCATCTTTTTAAAGATACAAGACAGCATCTTTTAACCGGTGAGGCCTCAGTGGAAGCGTTTGACTGAGGTTTATGCATGCTCGTAATAGTTGCCTTGAAGTGGCTGTTACTTCAAAGTTACTCAAAAGATTTTACTCCCACCGGTAATTGTAGCTTATAAAAATAGAAATGATAATAGATTCTGAAAGATATTTTATAATGCATGCACTGAAAATGTGTTTTTTTTTTAAATCTATCGAGTTCGTATTAACATTTTATAGTACTTTCACTTCACAGTTTGGAGAGAATGCTCATTAAAATTGTTATATGACTTTATTCTCTGTCTCATTTGCAAATGTTAGTGAAAATATATTTCTTGTACAGCATTTGTGTTTACCAGTATTTGTCTATATCTACCCCCCCCCCAAAAAAAAAAAAACAAGAGACGTGTACCTTGTCAAAAGTTAATTTACACTGTGCCCAAAAGAAAAAAAGAAATACCCTTTTTTCGTTGAACAGACCAGAGTCATGAAGTCACCTCCCATGTCTCTTAATTTCATAAAATTTGTGTTGGGCTTTGCCTTTACAGAACCTAAGGAGTTACAAGATCAAAAACTGTTCTTACAAACGGAATCTTTGAAAAAGAAAAAGCTAATTAAAATTAGTATTGTTCTATCGACGTACATATGTAATCTTAAAAGTGTTTTAATTGGTCAACATTGATGTTGATTAACATAGATGAACCGCTCATAATATGGGAGTAAATATGCTCTCGGATCAAACGAGAATTATACGCACATTTGAAAGCAAACACAAGATTCTTCGGCATAGTCTCCGCCAACGTTTTGTTTCCACCCTATACATTGATGAAACTTTGCATGTTGATGCACCTTCAGCAGAACTATATTATATACGCGGAGCATGTGAGGTTTTAGCTCACCTCGCTGCAAGGCTATGTGAGCTGAGTTTATGGCTCTGCGTCTGTAACGCATCGTGCCTCGGCAGCATCCGTCGCACGTCAGTCCACAATTGCTTGCAGTTTCGATCCAACTTGGAATATATATTGAAACAATTGAAACATTTTGGTTGTTTTGGAAAAAAAAATGTTTAGGTTGTTTTGCGGATGTTTAAAAACCTTTCTAGCTGCAGAATTCCCGAAGGGCGGAAATCCAATTAAGGAAATCCTACGTCCGAAGAACATCATGGTGGCGTGGTCTATTCCTCTCATCTGTGTTGTCATCAGCAGAGTGTGGATGCTTGGAATGCCTGCTCTATGACCTTGTCCTGCCATCTTATCTTCATCAATTTCCTTAGGTATCCCATGTCAAAATGGTTTAGCTTCTTGGCGCGGCGTCTGCACACCTTTCACGTTTTGCATGCATACAACGGTGTGGGCAACACAATGGCTTTTAGTTTTGTTTACAGACTGATGCCTCTGCGCTCCCACATATTTGCGCGTAGTCTGCCAAAGGCCGGCCACACTTTCTTTGGCTATTCTGGCGATGGTTTCGTCATCGATGTGGACTGGGTGTGACAGTGTACTGCCAAGGTAGGTGAACTTGTTCACTGCCTGGAGGATGTGGCCATTCACTGTAATGGTAGGTTTTTCGTGCGGCTTTCCTGGTGAGGGTTAGTGCATCACCTCTGTCTTCTTGATACTGATTGTGAGACTGACATTGTCGCAAGCTGAAGGGTAATGGTCCATACTCTGTTGTATTTCCGACTCAGTCGTCAGCATATAGGAGATCACGAGCAGTCACTTCCTGTAACATCATCTTTGCCTGTAATCTACTTAGATGGGAATAGCTTGCCATCAGTGAAGTATCTGATGTCGATTGTCAAGGAGCACAGTTGGGCAGAACACTTCAACAACATCCTGAATCAACATTCATCTATCAGTGAGGTGGCAATTGATCAACTCCCTCAAGTGTAAATCAACATATCTCTTGCTGATCCTCCACCACTGACAGAAAAAGAAACGTAATTGACCTCTTGTCAAATGGTAAGCACCTGGAGCAGATGTTATACTAGCAGAGGTCTACAAAGCCGGAGGATCGCACTTTTCCAGTCATTGTGGACTCAAGGAACTATACCCCAGGAATACAAACATGCATCCATCGTGCACATGTACAAGTAGAAAGGCAACAGACAATCCTGCGACAACCATATGGGCATCTCCCTGCTGTCAATAGCTGGCATAATCCTCGCCAGAATACTGCTGAATTAATCAAGCGCTCTTCTTTTCTTTGGCCACTCCAGAAGGTGTAGCCTGGTTCCTCTTCGGTGAGGTGTCCTTCCTCAGCAAGGCATGTTTCACTCAGGGCCGCTATTGGAATGTTGAATACGAGCCTGTTCTTCTGTCAGGTCGATCTGCTGATGCACTGTCAATTAGTATGCGCACATTCCAGGCACCGATGGTTAGCGGCGTACCCCTTGTCTTCTGATTAGGTTTTCGATCCCTAAGGTGGGATCTCATCAGCCACGGTATGTTGAGCAGGGATAAGGTGAAGCAATCAATATTCAGGACACCTTTTCTAGCCCCTTCCTCATGTTATGAAGCGATGTGATCCTAAATAGGGCTGCTCAGTCGCCCAGGGAGTAACACAGTTCCATTGCTGCTTCGGTCTAGTGAAAAGCGACCTTATGCCCTGAGCTGCCTGTGTGCAGGTCTGCAGTTACAATTCCATGTGTATCCACAACCAATCTACATCCCAATGGGAGTCACCTACTGAACTAAAAAGACATATCAAGAACAGAAACACGTTTTTGCAGTTACAAAGATCTCGAAGGCCCTCAATGTGATGCCCAATACGACATGGTTTAGTGAAATCCTAACTTTCTTATGCATTTGGATCACTGCTGTTGGACCCCAGGAGTCAGTTTGACGATTAAAATTCATTTCAAGCATTTATACTCTCACGCACTTTGGTTTGACTAGCATTATAACATGTCTTAGTGGTGTCCTATTTGTTGACCCCATTGACTCATTTTCCCTCCCATCGTATCAGAGATTCTGGGCAGACCTTGAACAGCACGTTACATGTAGGGTATATCTTGAATAGTTTAGGAACTGTACTACAATGCAAATTAAAATCGTAATCAACAGAGAAGTTAGAGTATTTTTTGTATTCTGGATCTTTAATCTTGCCTTGCCCCCCCCCCCCCCCCCCCGAGAAATTGCGAATTATCTTACTGCAGATATACAGCCTATAAGGAAATCATGTACCTGCCTAGCTTGACTACTGTCTTGCAAAAGGTTAAAAAAAGATTTTGCGTTTACAAGAAATGTAACGGATGTAAGTACGGACGAACACTGAAATGAAACTAACATTCAGTTTTTTTTCTCCAAATGCGGGTATAATAATTGTTATTTTTATTATTATTATTATTATTATAGCAACAACATAACAAAATTAACGATCTTAAATCTATAGTTGTATTGTCTCATAAAAACATTGTATACATTTCAGTTGGATTTTTGGAGAAAATTTGGTATGAATTAAAAGTATAATTTGCATGTTTGCTAATTTCCATACCCGGTCAAGAGAAAAGCGTCAATACAAAAACTCAGGTTACGCATTGCATGACCTGCACACAATTAATTGTTTTCAATGCACACATAGTAGTGCCATATCCTTAAGATAAATAAAACGTCAATGTGACCCATATTTCACCTTTTATCTTCTTTGGTTAACTTGTTGGGTTCTGGCATGCAATATGCATACTTTCCTACCTAGACTCATGACACCTGATGAAGGGAAGCATCTTGATAATTACTTCACCCTTATTGCAAAAATATATCTCTTTAACCTATATTTCATGCTTCGGTGACTTTGTTGAAATTTTGTGTATAAAGTTAATTTCGTGAGTACTTTTCATTTTCGAGTTATGAGCTTGATAACTGGATGCATCGCTGTTAGTACTACATTTTACAACCCAACGTCACTGACCAAAATCTTATGCTTTACTAACATAAGTAACTTTGTTTGTTTAGCTCATGGAGAGCAGCTAGCTTGCTGCATGCTATACACACACACACACACACACACACACACACACACACACACACACACACACACACATATATATATATATATATATATATATATATATATATATATATATATATATATCCGCTCCGTATGGTGCATAATTGTAACTCACTATAATAACCTGTATATACCTTGGTTTCTGTCGTAGGAATCCGGGGGTGAATGTGTATTTGGCTGAAAATTAATTACTGGATCGATAAGCGGGTGTGTCTGCTATGCACGAATACCTCGAATATCAGCGACTTTGTAGCATCCTTTTTTGGGGATGTGTGTTTGGTCGAGGGGTTGTGGTGGACAAGGCGATGGGTGCCGTAACCCGCGGACCACAGTTCGAATCTCAGTTGAGAACGAATGAAAAATTCTCTAACCTGTATTCTTTCTCCATGTTTCTCCATGTTTAAAAATTCACTTCATATTATCACACATCTTCCTGTAGGATCCAGGTATACTTACTTACTTAAATTGGATTAGCCTAGTGTGCGATCATTCGGCCATGTACGAGCAAATCCAGGGATAGCACTTTCTGCTCTGTATAGTGTATATTTGTAACATCTATATATATGTATGCTAGTCCTTACAGAACTACCTTTTTGACAGTGCATTTGAAAGTAGTAATACAGATGTTTATTCAATGGTAGAATTTCAATATTTTATGACTAGACATTTATACTGTTATAGGTTACTCTCAGTAGGTTAAAAGTGTATTGTACATGTGAATGAGTAGGTATTAAAACAGGCATGTGCAACCTACGGCTGCTTAGTTACATCACAGGGTGGGGCTTTAAAAATCACTTATCCGGACCGCGCCCTGGAGGCAGTTGCACGTGCCTGTTTTAGAAGAATACAGTGTCAGTGGCTACTAGGGTGGACAATACTAATAGCTAATGAAGCTGATTTTTATTAACAATTATTTGAAGAAGAAAAACGAAAAAAAAAAAAACCTTTTGGTTTTGATCAACTCATTATGGTTCCACTGCTTTCCTATCACAGAAAGGAATGTTCTTTATTGTTTTATCTATTTTATACTCTGTCGCAACATTTTGTAGGTCACGATCACTTTAGCAGGAATTTGTTATCTGCATGGCCGCTTGAGACTATGAGAAGCATTGAAGAGGCGAACTATGTAATCGGTAATTACGTTCTGTTTGTCAACTAGTTCTGAACAATAATTAAAAACAAAATCTTACCTTTCGAAGTTGCCACGTGTTGTTTATATATTGCACGCGGCATAATTCATCGTTTCAACTGGCATCTTTTCATCTCAGTAGCGCCTAGTCACGATCATGATATTATCTAAAATTGAGAGTCCTCTGAGATCATCGTAAATGTATGGGGGAAAAGTAAGAAGTGATATTAATGTTCATCTCAAAATATTTGTGCACATTTCCGCGAATTCCTCATGCCTAACCATAACATAACACAGACAACTCTCTCTCTCTCTCTCTCTCTCTCTCTCTCTCTCTCTCTCTCTCTCTCTCTCTCTCTCTCTCTCTCTCTTATAATATTAATCCATGAACAACGGCGCTACAAGTAATATAATAACAAAACCGTGATCAATCATATATCGACATACAAATATCTTCCAGAGGCTGTGTCACTCTGAAATTATGTAATAAACGTCTAAACAAACTTGCTTTGTATTATTATTCACTTAACTTACACATGTAGTTTATAATGTATGCGCATAGAAAAAAGCTATGTTACAATCCAGAAACTTTTGTTGCACACTCGATTTCGTAATTACAGCATTTTGCAGCGGAATACAGTTATCATGCAAAGGGAGATACTTTACAGACATTATATTGGTAATTTATTTCATATTTCGCTTTTGCGTGTTACAGTACTGTATTAATTAAATTGCAGTTTCTTGTGTGTCATGATTCTGTTTTGATAATGTATGCTTTTTGGTGTCTTTTCGTTAGGGTTCGCTAAATTACTTATGCTGATATGAAGAAGTCCTTACACAAATTTCACGTGATATTTCAAGAAATCTATATTTAGAGATATCCTAATTTGGAATAATAATGTCATATTTATTGATTTAAACATGGATCATTTTATTCCTTGTGCGTCTTTTCTTTTGACTTAAGAGCAGATAAAATGTTTCATGTGACGAACACTAGATGCAAACAGCTAGTACAAACAGCTCGAAAATGATAAAATGCCATCTTTAGAGATACGGCAACAAAAATAAAGAGTCCAAGTTTTCGAAATGGCAAAATGTATCTGTAAGAAGATTTTCGATAGCATATCTGTATCATTTCAAATTCAATTATCGTTTTCTTCTTCTTCTCATCGTCTCTTTGAAATACAAATATTGCATATCTTATAGTTCTTGCAGCAGCTGCTGTTGGTATCTCTTTGTAGGTTATATTTGCTGTTGTATATTTTAGCTCTTGTTTGTATTGTTCAATTTTAGTGGAAATAAAGCTACTGCTGTTTATATATTCAGTGAAAAATAATTAATTTTCGTTTGGGTCTTGATCTATTGAAGTAGCGTAAAAATGGCAAATGGTGGTGTAGAAGATGATTTTGATTTTATGATTTTTCCCTATATATCTGCTAAACCATGCCAAAAGGTGACTACTTACAAACGTGATATTTCATAAAAAAATATGGAAAATGTCCAACAATCATTGAACGCATTTATGAAGTTCAAGAGAGAATAATGTAGAGAGTTTCCATGCATAAGAGACAAATGTATGTTAGCGTTAACTTTTCCCATGCATGATGCTTTTATTTATGTATTTATTCAGACCGTCGCATTTGAAATAGCGTATACTCCAGTAAAACCATAAAGAATTGTAGCTTTTACTCCAACCCCCAACATGTATTCTTATCTGGTTTTGGATCTGGAATAGGCCCAGAGCGCCGTCCTGCATGTCGTCAAAAGGCGACTAATAGAGGCAGGATCCTCGGTGGCTCCGTCGTTATCATGTCGGACTCGTGACTATGCCAGACGTTAGATTCTAGCTATATAAGGGTTAAGGATTCAAGAACACAAACATGTACATACGGAAGAAAAGACAGACTGTGTCACAATATCCCCACGTTTCTTTGAAACTGCAGGGATAATAACTATTAATGATTATTTTACATAAATATAAAATATGATGTATGTACAGGTATATCAGATAATTTAATGGAGGTTACAATTATATTGTAATCTTGCATTTTGTATATATAGCAGTAACTAAATTTGACTTGCGTTTAAACCTTTCTCATAAGTATGTTTTCAAATTAAAAGAAATAAATTTACTTAATATCTGACACTAAGCAAGATACATTTTTTACTCTTACCACACCAATATAGATAATACTTTCATGGTTGCAACGCTAACATAATATTATACAGTTTTCACAATTTACATCATATTTCATGTAAATTGAACATTCTTTGTGAAGTAAATTTAAGTCCAAGCTGCTTGTCAGTGTTTATCTTAATTCCACCAAATCTAGTTTTGCAGGTTAATTCTAATATCGTCAAATTGGCGAAATTTTCTTTAACTGTTGCTATAACTAGCATCTATTGATTATGTTCTCTTAAATCTCAGTTGAGTTTATATGGTTACCTTTTAATTTTCATGACTAAATATAAGAGTAAAATATTGCTTTTGCTTTTAATCTAAACACTTTTACATGCATTCATCATTTATTGAAAAACTTTCATAATAACTGGCTGCAAAAAGGTGATCATATTTTCATTACTTCTCCAGTATGAAGTGAAAAAGGAAATTTTATTAGCTTCTAACATACAGAGTCCAGAGATGATGGTGTGTCATGCATGACAGTTAATGTTTGTCTTGTTTTCAAACTTACAAGCATCTAATTAGAGCGTTTTATATGCACGTTAGCTTAGACATTAGTAGCAAAATAGTAGTGTTTTTATTTTTTTTTCTTATCTAGGTGAAGCTTTCCACCCCACATAACTTTGCTCTCATATCACGCGAACTCATGTGGAGTAGGAGGTATTGATTCAAATCAGTAACCAACATAATAGTTATTTACTCTATACACGTCTGTGAGATTGTGACATGACAAATACAAAGACAAATACAGGCACGAGTACTAAACAAGCATGACACAAGCACAACCCCAAAAGTACACGTCCACGATCACGATCACATCCACGATTGTTTATTACTATAACTATTTGCATCAATGCTTACGTGGTAAACAAACCGACCACTATAGTAGGAACTGTGTTACACGCAAGTTATGCACACCGACCGAGCACAACATAATCGGTGGATTGATCGGCATGTAAACTGGCTCTTCAATCTCCGTTTCTTCCTGGATTTAATTTACAATGTCTTCTGCCATCTCTTTGACTTTTTCCATATCGTAGCCTATTTCTAAATAATATTTTCTCATACAAAGTGTATAGCTTGGCCAAATTAGGGCATATTTTCCACAAAATTATATTGTCCCATTAAAGTTGCAACTCATGTTTTCAAATGCGCAGAAGCTCGTTTGTACTTTACATACATAGGGTTTTTTCGCATATCACCATGACTCAGCAAATCTTGAAAGCTGCTTGTCATAGTGACAAATCAGGAATGCAAATTCTGCATCATATTTCTCGAGCAACACACTTACTTGAGCAACACACTTACTCGAGCAACACACTTACTCGAGCAACACACTTACTCGGTCAATTTTTGTATCATTACATATCAGCTTTAGTATCATGTTTCCATCATTGCTGCTGCTATACACTTACGTTATGACCCAGTGTATCAACCCTAAGCATGTTTAGACATTATGATATTGCAGCAGGTGTTCTTACTCAAATTCGATCAGGTAGAATGATGTGCAAAGCTAAAAGCCATTTTTTAAAAATTTCCCTTTGGCTTAAAACAAATATAAACCTACATACAAATTTGACCGGGGGATCGCGAATTTTATTTTTTTAAAACAAAAGTTTGGGTTTTTTTTCTTCTTGTCTCTTGTTGTTATTATTATCGTTATAATTATTGCCGGTTTATTGTTGCTGTCTATTTCGACCCAATTCTTAACCCGTGAAGTACAAGGGAAGGGTTGATCCAAGGAGAATTCAAATATAGTTTATTTAATATATTGAGTCTCTAAACCAAATATGATTTATTAAGTGTACTCAGTCTATAAACCAAATATATTCTGATAGATAATACGTTTTCTTCAACATCTGTTACCTCCGATCATAATTAGTGACTTCAGTCTAAGTAAAGTTATGTATGTACCTTCTTGAGAGAAAACAAGATATTACATAGGGTGAGAGATAGATGCAAACAACGACTTTATGTGTACAATGCTTACAAATTTTTTTAACTCTAGGAATATTAATAGATCTGTATATTCACCAGCTTGCCATATAAACTTACCAAAATGAATTAAATAAAACTCTTTTTACACAAACGTTCCTAGTAGGGGATTATTAAATTTATATCCTCACATAGCTTTCAGTGCAATTATTTGCGATTGATATGGAACCCCAAACCATAACCAAATACCCTTTAGTAACATATACAGTACACCCATTCAAAACATAACAAAGTAAACAGGCGGATATTTTGCTGAATCCAGCGAAGCATTATTAAAGATGCCTGTGTGCTGTTAAATGCGCCTTTAAACCAACAAAAACAAACAACTTCTTCTAAACAGAGGAATAGATAATTTTATATGATGCCGTAGGCCCACACTAACTTCCCTTGATACACTGCCTGACATCTTTATATCATGGTTAAAAATTGATTCCTAAAATATTTGCTTAATTGCAAGAAGCCTGTGTGAGAATGATTTTAAGCGTGTAACCAATACATTACGCAAAATACATTTGTTTTGTATTACCCGGTCCTAAAAGATGTAATAACATATTTCCAGTGGAGATAAATCTACCTGGAGCACAAACCTCTCTGGTATAACACCAATATACGAGGCAATGAAGATCGCTTATAGTTTTCCCCGTTAAATACAAAATGCATGCATCTAATCAACATAGTACCACTTAATATTTGAATCAAGTGATGAATGGGAATGGAAGGTTGTTCTGAGTCTAGTATCGAGTCGGAATTTCATCATAACATCCTAAATAATGAATGTTTTCTTATTTTATATTATTTGTCAAGTTTACCTATGTTTCTCTGAGTTTTGATATCATGAACTGTGTTTGTGTTTGTCTATTCAACGTGCACTGGGTGATGGGAAAGTAGTGGGGTGATATAGATATTAGCTAAATATGATCCCAGCTGTAGGAATAATAGAGTACTGGATAATATGGGAGTGGTCGGGCGAAATAACTATTAGTGTATCGTGATGCCAGCTGCATGTGTAATCTATGCCAACTATTATATTGTGGAATTTTCTCTGCGTGTGACTGTTAGAGTTTGCCTCAGAGAACATGTATATCATCAGAAGTTTGATATAACACAGGAACAGGCAACTCGAACAATGTACCAGATATCAGCCGTTTATATAACACAGAAACTAGCAACTCAGAAGAGGTACCTAATATCATCCGTTTATATAATACAGCAATTGGCAACTTGAACAATGTACCAGATATCAGCTGTTTATACAGCACAGGAACTAGAAACTCGAGCAATACACCAGATAGCAGCCGTTTATATAACACAATGACTGGCAGCTCGAAAATATACCAGACATTAGCCGTTTATATAATACAGGAACTAGCAACTCGAAAAATGTAACAGGTATCAGCCGTTTATATACCACAGGAGCTGACAACTCGAACACTGTAACGTATATAAGTCGTGTATATAACATAGAAACGTGCAACTCGAAAAATGTACCAGCTGTTAGCCGTTTATATAGCACAGGAATTGGCAACTCGAACAATGTAACAGATATCAGCCGTGTATATAACACAGCAACTTGCAAAACTCGAAAAATTACCAGGGATTAGCCGATTATATATCACAGAAACTGGCAACTCGAACAATGTACAAGATAGCAGCCGTTTATCTAAATTAGGAACTGACAATTCAGAAAAGGTACCTAATATCAGTCGTTTATATAACTCAGCAATTGACAACTCGAACAATGCACCAAAGATCAGTAGTTTATTTAACACAGGAACTGGCAACTCAAACAATGTACCAGAAATTAGCCGTTTATATACCACAGGAACTGCCAATTCAAAAAATGTACCATATGTCAACTGTTTTTATAACACAGGAACTTTCAGCTCGAACAATGTACCAGATAACAATCGTTTATATAACGTTGAAACTGGCAACTCGAGCAATGTACTAAATATCAGCTGATTATATAACATAGGAACCAGGAACAGGCATTTAGAAAAATGGACCAGATATCAGCTGTTTATAATACACAGAAACTGGCAACTAAAAAATGTACTGGATATCAGCTTTTTCTTTAGCACAGAAACTGGAAATTCAAACAATGTACCATATATCAGCCGTTTATATAACACAGAACTGGGAACTCGAAAAAATGTACAAGAAATATCCCGTTTCTTTTGATAAGAAAGGGAGGTTCCCATTTTGTTAATTGAGCAGAACATTTAAATGCACAGCAGAGGTGACTTTTTCCTCAGACTAGAACCATACCTGTGATTCCTTAGGTAGCAGGTTGAAAAAGCGGCTCAGTCAGAGAAAGTAATGTTTTCTACCTTTCTAATGTACATTAAGATTTAATAGTGCACTAGTTTTGGTGCCAAGAAAAGACATTAACTTTTCCACTCAATTTTAATATACTTTTAGGTTATTTTATGACTTTGAGCGAAAGATACTGCCGGTAGACATATCTCCTCTTCCTACTCTTCAGTTTACATTCGTTTTCAATTTTAAGACATGAAAATAGAGAAATGAAATAAATGATTTAGTTATAATTATTAGCAATTCAGTTTTCAAATTAACGAGAATATATTAATGTAAATTTTATTCCTGTATCTTGCATAACAATTTTAGCAAGTGATTTACAAAAAGGCATGGTGCAATTTGTATTGCAAATACAAATTAATTTATTGCGTCTCATTTCTTTTTCAAACAATCGCTTAAATATCCAAATAAATGAAGCTAATCCACTCTGGTATCCGTTACCAATAAAAGAATGCCTTTATTTCTTATGTTAATTATGAAATGTAGGAGCAGTGTGATTTTGAAACACATGTACCGTCATGTTACTAGGCACTGAGAACCTCATTTGTATAACTGTAGGGAACAGGTTATATTTGGTGGGGTATGTAGGGAGTTTCCAATCCGCCTGTATATTTGTCTCGTATATCATCAATGTGTGATATTGTAATATATACCATAGTAATTACTGGATTAATGTGAAACACTCCTTAATCAAACGGAAGTCAAATATGCTGCAGTCTAAACCACTAAAATGTCAGTTTAGCTCTGTCAAGTTCAAATATGGCATATAAGATCCACATAACTGATATTGGGAACTCAGAATAAACCAATATACTGTAAATTTAGCTCTGACCGCCCAAGTATGCATATAACATCCAAATCACTGATGCTGGGAACTCAGCCTAAGCCACTATAATGTCAGTTTGGCTCTGCTCTGAGTAGCCTACTATCTGACTATATTGTTTAACCTTGATCACTCTAAGTATGGCATATAAGACCCACATCACGGATACTCAGAACTCAGCTTAAGTCACTGTAATGTCATTTTAGCTTTGACCAGCCCAAATATGGCATATAGGATCAACATTATTGATACTGAGAACTGCTTAAGTAGAAGTTTTAAAGATATTATAGTTTATATTCAAACATAAGCAATATATTTTATAATGAAAGAAAATTAAAGAGTCCGGTAATGAGTAATCTTACAAGTTTATATAATATTTTGTCTCTTATGATGTGAGATGGAGCGTAAGTATGACCCCTCAAAACATTTCAGGTATTTTTTTTTTTTATCCTTGCAGGATCAGAACTTGTCAAGACATATGACAGGTTTATTGGAGCCCAGGTGCCACATTTTCATGACAACAAATTTTATTTTAGCACTTGGGTGTCATATGTAGTTTACGAACAGAATTTGACACTAGCAACAGATTGTTGCAATCTGAAACTATAAACGCATCGCTCCAATCTGACACTAGCAATACATTGCTCCAAATTCTAATCTGACACTAGCAACACAATGTTCCAATCTGACGCCAGCAATACATTGCTTCAATCTGACACTAACAATACATTGTTTTAATCGAACTCCAGCAATACGTTCCTCCAATCTGACACCAGCATGACCAGAGATAGAAATTTATACACAAGAATTAGAACAATATTTTGCGGTTAAAGGATATACCTAATTTACACGCCAGTCTTAAACACATAAAAAGGTACGCATCACTTTATCTTTTTACTTGTCTCGAACAAGATATATTTTCCTTTGCAATCACAGACAAGTCACCTAGATAGGAAAACAGAGTCTTTGTGACAAGAGTCTGAAATTTGTTTCTGACTTTGCAATCCAAACACCTCGTAAACATAATCCTTGGTAAAAAAAATCAGTCCTTTTAACAGTCTCCACTGAATCGTGTTCTACTCGAGTCGGTTTGATTCTCAAGATTCTTTATGATGACACAAAACACAAGATGTATGAAACCATACAGGAAAAATCTTCAATTGCTGATTGTGACTTTATATTGCATTCCAAGGCCATATCATTATACTTATAGCTTGGTATATTATAGGTGGGAATTTTTATGATTCATAATGTTGTTAGCTGTATAACAATTCATAAAGTAAAAGTTCATTTCCTTACGAATAGTTTTCAACATATTGTATGATCGGCGTCTTAGATTATTGTTGAAATGGTGCGTGATAGGCATCTGAGATCTCTCTCACTATGGTGAACGATCTGCATCTAATATTACTATCAATATGGTGCACTATCGGCGTCTGAGATTACTGTCAACATGAATGCCGTCTGAGATCATTGTCAATATGGTGCATGGTTAACATCTGACAATGGAGTATGATCGCAGTCTGAGATCACTGTCAACATGGTGCATGATCGGTGTCTGAAATCACTGTCAGTATGGGGCATGATCGGTGTCTGAGATCACTCGACTAGAAACTTAATGGACTGAGTACGAACTTATAAAACCAGCTCTTTATATTGCTTGCAGTACACGGATTGTGATTGAGTCAAAAAGCCACTTAATTCCCTCCCCCTCCACCAAACACACGCATTCACACACCCCGTCTCTCCCCACCACCGCTACTCCGCCCCATCCTTTCAGGGAAACTCAATATCTGTAGACATCATACTGTCTCAAACACAGAAAGAGACTGATAGTTAGTCCATTTTTGCACAATTAAACCAAATGTAGTCAAGGCATTTATGACTATACTTTTAAGGTTTCGAAAATATTTTATGTCGTAAAATAGGTCTGATGTAAATTATAATCTACCCTGTCTACCCTACCCGAAAGGTCACCACAATCAAAGTACAGCTACCGACCGTTTTGAGACATTAAGGTTGCAAAGCTACAAATAGATCGGGCCATGCGAGGCGTCCAGTTGGGGAACGTGCCCAGATTGTTGCCACGTTTAACTTCTATCCGGAGAAGGGAAGAATGCATGACAAAAGATAGTGAATAATGCACCATATGTAGTCCCCCGTGCTTCTGACAGATGGGTAAATTGCTAGGAAAAAATAATGATATTAATGTTGGGCAGAGGGCGGGAAATCGACTTGTCATGTGGAAAAGAAAAAAGAAAAATATCTGTATGTGGACGGGAAGTGGATAGCGCCCAGAAGCCTGAGTAATGCAACATCCCGACCACATCAACAAGATCAACATCAACTGCATACGTAACAGCGAGATATAAACTAGGACGGGCTAGATATTGCCGTAAAAATGCTCATTTGGAAACTGTCTGGACTAAATGAAGACAGGAAGCAATCAAAGTAATTGTGTACATTTATTGCAGACTTTGATATATGTTTGAGAAAAACAAGGACTTCAAAAGTTCATAAAATAAACTTGTCTGGTTATAAGCCTTATAATCGATACAGAACAAAATGATACACAAGAAGGCAAAATGGAAGAGGGGAGACATGGTTATCTATCATAGGATAAACACTCATAGTGGATTAAAATTGTACATGAAAAAAGAGATTTTTATATTTGGTGCAAAGTAGGTAAAATCTTCACAATCTTGCTAAACACACAATAATGTGTTTTGTTTATTTGCCTCCAGAAGGTTCTACTATCTATAATAACATAAGAAGCACTACTGTTTCGCATTCCTGTATAATAACCCCTATCCGGGTGTTCTGTTTCGGTGACACAAATATCTTGTACTCATTTTAATAACCATTACATTTTCCCAAAGTCTCACATTTTAGAAAGAAACTTTAGGTTATTGTTTGTGTGCTTTTCAACTAAAAGACTCAGATCATCTTACTGGAATGCAGAGAGTTGAATATAATTGGATCCTTATGTCCCGGATATATTAGTTTCATATGGTTGGTGTCGCCAGTTAATGTGATTTGTCCTAAAAAAAACGAGTCCCAGATTTTACTTTCATATATCTCTCAAGTTTGATATAAACTTCGTAAATCTGCGCCAGGATACCGTCTGAATGAAAATAGCTTGAAACACGTATTGTATTAATATCTCTTAACCTATTATCATTAAATAGTCATACTTGTCCCAATTTCCTTTTAGAAAGTTAGAAATGTATGTTGTTTATGTGATCCTAAGATGGTCTTCTGAAGAGAAATGAAGAACAATTATCTTTAATTTTAATTTTAATATGGAGCGCATTTACGGCCCAGCTTGGTTCTTTCACATTATGTTATGATTAGCCTTCACTACCTCTTGACAAAATATCGCAGTGGGCGATGCATGCACTCAGTGTTAAATATTGTCCAAAAGGATATATTTCTGGCTAAAAATGTGTTTTCAGCGTTCCACTAACATTTCGTCACTTGGCGTCATGACGTCAGCGCGTGCCTATGACATCATAGGGGTACAAAGTTGAAGACTTATCGGTATTGTAGTATTTTGTGATAGAGATAAGACTTTGGATGAAAATGTATTTTTTACCAGGCTTTAGGACCGTTAGAAGGTAAAGTGAACCTAGTCCTTTGGTGCGAGTTTAGCATCAAGGAGATTTTATGTGAAAATGTGACTAAGAAATGGCTTGCTGACTTAGAAGATTATCTTTGCATCACAAATTTTGCTTCGGCACAAAATTGTATTGTGATTATAGACTGACAAGATCTATATCAAGTTAAATGTTCACCTATTGTTTACTTTACAATTCTGGATTATGGTCCTCAACTGACATAAGAATTTAACGTTACATCATTACTTTTTGTTTTAATTGTACTATATTGGTATCGGCTTGTTTGTTCTATGAACACATTCCAATTACTTTTTTTAAATAAAAAACCCCAACAAACTTTCAATTTCTACAAACATTCCATGATCTTTAATTGATAATATCAGTAAACATAATTTATTGTACTTCTGTAAATTTCAGACCTGCATCTCACATGACATCGGTTGAATTTTAATACATTTTCTAAGTTATACGTAGATATATAAATTAAAGGCAAAGGGTGATACAAACATAGTTAATGATACTTACCAATGTGCCAATGGTATTATGGTTAAGACGAGTGTCAGATTCAGTTTCATTTTTTACTATGCCTGCCAAGCGGGATGTTGTACAAATATGCTCTATGTAAATTATATTTAATAATTTTAAATTACTCTGAAAGTTTCATTTTAAATTTAGGATACTTTACTATGATATATACGGAAAAAAGAGGATAGGAAGTATTAGGTGATATGCACTGTTATATACATACAATCAAATAATGTGAAAGAAAACAGAAAAATAATAAGAACGTATAAGAAATGTTTTTAAGTATTACAATTATATAGAATAAGAAATAATTACCTTGCGTACACTTATGCTTCTTGAAAACGAAATAACGAAAAAAGTATATATGGTGTATGTATATATACATATGTTTATATTTTGTTACAACAAATACACTGAAAATGTGAATGACCAAAACAATCATGCTATGTATTTCCAGCCCTAACATTGGAGGTATGTTATTAGAGAACTGGTGGAGAACAATGTTTAGATTAACAGTACTGTCTAATTTATTTTACAACGTGATAATAACAGAAGCTGAATCAGTTTGCTCAGTTTGAGTTGACCAAACTACCTTTGTCATAGGACTGGTATAAAATTACTGGATGGGATTAATTTTCTAATACATACTTACAAACTGTTGATCCTTTTGTATTGTTTGGCGCTATTAATGAAAAAGATACACTTTAATGATATAATACTCTCACGGTTCACTTTCCAAGTCACTTAGATTATACATTTGGCAATTCATAGTACTTTGTAAAGGTGTTTTGCATGGATGATTGCTATTGTATCGGGAACGCGAAGAAATTTTTAGTTTTCTGATCTTCAAGTCGCATTCTGTGTAGAACTTACTGACAAAAGAAGACTGTATGAGTATGAATATTAATGTCTAATACAGTTCTTAATAAATGTTCTCTAAGTTACAGTATACAGGCTGATCATGTAGAACATGCTGTGCATTTTGGTTATCACTAAAAACCTGTTTAAATTTGGAAAAGCAAATAAAATGTAAAAATACCTTATTATACCACTGTACTCGTATACGGATTGGTGTTTTGGTGTTTATATTTTGTGTATTACTTTAATGAGACTTCATACACAACAGAAATATGGATACAAGCATAATGCATGATATGTAAATCAAAGCCATCAAATCACTAACTGAAGCAGGCATATATATATATATATATATATATATATATATATATATATATATATATATATATATATATATATATAAGCAAATTGAATGCATACACCAGTTTATGATTGCTTGCACATATAGTTGCAAGTCTTAAGAGTGCGATGATGAAAAACACATATTGCTGCAATGAAATGTTTAATTTTGGGACTGATCATCTTGATAATAAATGTTTGACTTCTATCTATCTATCTATCTATCTATCTATCTATCTATCTATCTATCTATCTATCTACTGAAGATCTATGCGCGTAACTTCCAAATTCGGTTTGTCGTAATTCGATGTCACTATAACAGGATCTGTCATGAGATGCACGACTGTTCTCTCCTGTTTTGAACACTAAACAGGCAAATGATGTAATAGGGTCAGATATTGTTCATTGAATAATAGAAAGTTGCATATCACGGGCGTGTTTTCAGTAGCTTTATATGTGTAACACCTCACCGCAAACAGGGCGTTTTAACTAAACATTCGGGGCGGATAACAATTCTACAAGGAATTTATATATTGTCAATATCAGTTTCCTGAACTTCTTGTGTATGACGTGTCGTAGATTTATTTGCCTGTATTGGACGTGTAAAGCACGAGTGTATCTCATCACTATTACTCACATACATTAAATATTAATACAAAATACCAGGGACCGTTATATGCACCAGGTTTTCGTCTTTTAGTTTAGCTAAGATGTTGGTATTTGATGTTTGGATCTAAAGGGAGATAATAAGTTTTGGAAACCTGTAATTTGATAGCGGAGATCTCTCTACAAGTTTTCCACCGGGTAATTGAGGACATGGTTTCGGGCGTGTGTATCGCCAGCTTTGGAGGAGCGATACACTCCAAAATCGCGAACAAGCACCAACCGTGTAAACGGGGACCTTACTACAAATCATGTTTTTACATTGTTCTGGGCTAAAATTGTTGGTAGAAGCAAGATTTTACCCTTTTTCCAAGCGAGGACGTCCTCGGTTGGATGTGTGTCCTCGGTACGTTGGTGTGTAATCTCATGAATGTCCTCGATTTGCACCAAATACACACACACACACATACAAGAAACACGTTATCAAGCTAGTTAAAGTAGATGTACATGGAGAGTTCTGATCCACTTGCTACTGTTTTTTGAATGCTTTCTGGATATAGAATTTTAGCCCCCACCCCACCAAAACAATCAGTAAAAAATACACCAATTTTAAAGCGGTTGGAGCAGCTTTGCTGCTACACACACAAAAAGAACCCTAACAACAAATTGTAAATGCTATAATTCGAGCTAAAAACAAATGTCAGAACACTCAAAGAGGATTGTTTGCTAAAATCATTCTGAATTATTTGTGGGAAACCTGGTTTAAAGTCCGATATTGCCAAAGACCAAATACTTGGTAGATTCATTTGTCCATAGGTTTAACATTATGTGACTGTTTGTGGACACTGGGAATTTAATATAGGCCTGTTAGAACCATCTGGGAACAATGGGAATATAATATTAGGCCTGCTTTTGTGGAATTTATTGGAACAAGGGGAAATGTAATATTAAAAATGTCCATAGGTTTAACATTGTGGACCTGTATGATCTCTAACGGAACATTAACATCAAGCCTATAATTGTTTGTCTTTTGGGCCTCTACGTTCTCTAACAGGAAGTTTAATGTAAAAATATCCATAGGTTTAACATGTGTGGGCCTCTGGAGGGTCAAACAGGAATTTAACATTACGCCTCTATGTTGAAAAATGTATAAAGTCAACGGGAAATGTAATGTTGAAAATGTACATACGTTTAACAGTTGTTGGCATATATAGGGTCAAACGTGAAATGTATGTAAAAACTATATCTAATATCCAACACTCAGTTATCTACCATCCAACACCTAGTTATTTGCTATTCAACACCCAGTAAACTACGATTCAACACGCAGTTGGAGTGACCATTACCCACTTATCTACCATCCAGCACCCAGTGATCTACTATCCAACACCCACAGTATACCATCAACACCTCTTTTGGAGTTACCAGCACCAGTTACAGTATCTATTATCCAGCAACCAGTTATCTACTATCGACACGCCGTTTGGAGTGACCATTACTCAGTTATCTACTATCCAATACCCAACATTAACTATTCAACGCACCTTTTTGAGTGAGCAATACCC
This sequence comes from Margaritifera margaritifera, assembly GCA_029931535.1. Taxonomy (NCBI): domain Eukaryota; kingdom Metazoa; phylum Mollusca; class Bivalvia; order Unionida; family Margaritiferidae; genus Margaritifera; species Margaritifera margaritifera. The sequence goes on along the minus strand of JAQPZY010001596.1, from coordinate 4,522,600 downwards.
ACTCATCCACTAACTACACAGGGTTGGATGTTAAAGAAGGGGTATAAAATAAAATTTAAATCCCTTATAAACAAAACTAATTTCCCTATACACTGTAGCTTCCCTTTTATCCTCTTAAAGACAAAGTAAAGTGTGTTTGAATAGATTCTTATCCTTACCTAAAAAATCAAATCAAAACATAGTAACACTTACGTTATTTGGTATATTCTCATGAATAAAAATCACAATGAAATTTCAAAACACACCACAAAAGTCAATTTTCTTCTTCTTTTACTGTCTTTCTTTCTGGAATCGGTTCTTCTGCTTTTTCTTCTACTTATCTTGCTTTCAATTTCTTTGCTGGAATGGGTTCTTCTGTTTCAGTATATCTATTTTAAATACCCGGTATGTCCAATAGTGACACTTGTGTTAAATTTCCAAAAACTCTATATTGCCCTAAACGCTATTGTTTAATTTCCATCAACGCTATAGAGATATAAAAAAATATCCCCAGACATCCTCCTACACTACACAGAAAATACTTTTCCTGTTTGGCCAAGCAGAAGACAAATCATGAAGAGAAGATTTATATTTCAATCCCGAGACATGGATTTTCTTGTCTCGATTTCAACATCAACATACATTCTGTTTGTGTTTCTGTGCCAGCACCAGCATACATTATGTTAATCTGAACGAGAATGGTTGACATTTGACTATATTTTATAATCAGGACTATGCGTCGAGATAGCCTCCAAGTTTCATGAAAGCAAATTGTCAGTAGTACACATTTTACTGAACAAAACTGACTTTACTGTTGCAGAAACACACATTTCAGTGAAGAAACTGACTTTTAGTCTTGCAGTACGACACAATGTAGTGAAGAAACTGACTTTTAGTCTTGCAGTACGGCACAATGTAGTGAAAAAACTGACTTTTAGTCTTGCAGTTCGACACAATGTAGTGAAGAAACTGACTTTTAGTCTTGCAGTTCGACACAATGTAGTGAAGAAACTGACTTTTAGTCTTGCAGTACGACACAATGTAGTGAAGAAACTGACTTTTAGTCTTGCAGTACGGCACAATGTAGTGAAAAAACTGACTTCAACTGTTGTACTAGTATCCTGAGACCCCTCAAGCTAAGATAAATCATTCATGCAATTTCAATCTATAAAGATGGAAGAGCCACAACATATCACACTTATCGTGAGAGATTTACAGAGAGTCATTCGAAAGCACACTTCCAACAAGACTTCTGGAGAAACTCCAGACTACTACTCTCGAAATAAAAGTGACACACCTGTTATGTCTGTCAAGAGAGAGGACATTGGGCTGAAGGATGACAGCAACGTCAAAGAAAAGGAACCTCTAAGACAGAAAAAAGAGAGACAAATGAAAAGATACCTGTTATCATTATCAAGTAAAAAGGAAATTGCTCTACAAAGTGTCCCAAGAGAGTGAAAAAGAAAGAGAAAAAGGAGGAACGTTCAGGAGCTGAAGAAGACGAAACGAAGGAGAACCTATTCCAGCATAGAAATTTAAAGCAAGACAAACACACGAAACAGCAGAAGAACCCATTCCCCTCAAGAAATTAAAGAAAGAAAGACAGCAAAAGAAGAATAAAAAATGGACTTTTGTTATGTGTTTTTAAATTTCATTGTGATTCTTATTCATGAGAATATACCAAACAAGTAAGGGTTTCTATGTTTCTATGTCTTGATTTGTTTTTTTTATGTAAGGATAAGAAGATATTCAAACACACTTTACTGTGTCTATAAGAGGATAATAGGGAATTTATAGGTATAGGGAAATTAGTTTTGTTTATAAGGGATTTAAATTTTATTTTATTACCCTTCTTTAACATCCAACACTGTGTAGTCAGTGGATGAGTGGGTATTGGTCACTGAAAAAGGCGTGTGGAACAGTTAATGTGAGGTATTGGATAGTAAATAACTGAGTAATGGTCACTCCTAACGGCGTGTCGGATTAGTAACTGGCTTTTGGATAGTAGATAACTGGGTGCTAGTAACTCCAAAATGGGTGCTGATGGCTTAGTGTGGGTGTTGGATTGTAAATCACTGAGTGCTGGATAGCATATAAGTATGTGATGGTCATTCCAAACGGAGTGTTGACGGTATAGTGTATGTGTTGGATAGTAGATAACTGGGTTATGGCCACTCCAAACAGCATATTGAATAGTAGCTAGCTGGAAGATGGATAGAAGATAACTGGGTGTTGGATAGTGGAAAGCTGAGTGTTGGATATTAGATCACAAAGTGTTGGATAGTAGATGTTGATTTAGCATTACATTTTCCATTTCAGCCTCTATATTCCCATATATGCTAAACCAATGGATATTTTTAAAATTAAATTTCCCGTTTCAGCCTATACATTTATCAACGTGGAGGCGTAAAGAAAAATTATCGTTTGACCCTCTAGAGGTCCACACGCGTAAAACCTATGGATATGTTTTACATTAAATGTACTGTTAGAGACCATAGAGGCCTTAAAAAAAATATAGCCTTAATGTTAAATTACAGTCAGAGGTCATACAGGTCCACAATGTTCAACCTATTTATATTTTGAATATTGCATTTCTCGTTTGACCCTATCAATTGTTTAAACACGGAGGCGTAATGCAAAAATTTCCAGTTTGACCCTATAGAGGGACACACATGTTAAACCTATGGATATGCTTTACATTAAATTTCCTGTTAGAGACAATAGAGGCCCTAATATATATATAATGTTAAATTTCCGTTAGAAGTCATACAGGTCCACAATGTTAAACCTATGGACACTTTGAACATTACATTTCCCCTTGATCCTATAAATTCTACAAACGCGGGTCGAATAGTAATTTCCCATTGTTCTCAGAGGCTCCCAACAAGCCTATATTAAGTTACCATTGTGTCCTGAGAGTCCCTGATGTTAAAACATATGGACTGATGAATCTACCAAGTATTCGGTCTTTGGCAATATTGGACGCGTTGAGCCAGTTTTAACACAAATAATTCGGCATGACTTTAGCAAACCATCGTCTTCTTTCATTCTGTCATTTTGAATTCCAATTTGGTCATTACACTTTGTTCTTATTTTTTTTTTTTTTTTTTTTGCTTTTTGTAGCAGGGAAGCTGCTCCAACCTCCTTAAAATTCTTGCATTTTACTAATTATTGGTGGGAGTGGATTAAATTGTAAATTCAAAAAGCAGTCAAAAAATAGCAGAAAGTGGATCAGAAATCTCCATATACATCTACTTTAACTAGCTTGCTAACATGTTTTTTTTGTGTATGTGCTTTTGCTAAAACCGTACTGTCTTATCTAGAACCATAAAACTCACGGAGAAGATGCATCTTGATAAGCACTACACTGTTATTACAAACGAGATCTCTGTGACTCATACATCACAATCCATTGATTTTGTTGAAATTTGTTTTTAAAATTTATTTCTTGAGTATTGTTCATGAAAATTGATAATAGATTCTTTTCACAATCTAGTATAAATTGTTCCCTTATATAATTAGATCTTCTTGAATGAATTTAGTCTGCGTGATCGTAGGATACAAAAGTTCTAGACAAAAAATTATTCTTCTTTAGATACTTTTACAATGGTTCGCTGATGCTAAGAAAAAAAAACGAATATAATTTACATTTTTTCCAATAGTTGGCGTTCTGTTAACATAGGATTCCACCATGTACTTTCATCTAAACATTAATGTATCCATCCTTCTTTCTTTCCATAGCCATCATATCCCCTCAATTCATTCAGGCTGTCAGCCGTCGATATTCAGTCAAAGCTTTGCGTTGGTTACATGACTTGTGTGAAACCCAAGACAGGTGGATGCAACATGTTAGAAAAGGCGGTGGAAAAAAGAAAACTGGATTTTATACCGTAATCCAGAGTGACATTTTTGTCACCAGAGTACCATATTTGAAACAAATTATTATAACCTCAATGTTAAATTCACATTATAGGCCAAAACAGACCCATAATGTTACAATGTCACAGACCCAGTAACATACGTAGCATGTTGTAGAAGAAAAGATGTTTTTGTAGCAAAGTCGTCTAGTTGGATCATCGATTCATCAATGTTATATTCCAAGATATGACAGCAAGCCCGAAGAAATATTAAATGACGACAAGAGCAAGAAAAGGAAACAGATCCATCGTGTGGATTTTATCTCTTTTTTACTTTGAAAGTTTTCAAGAGATCGGAGTTCACATTCCAAACTTTGCGTGGCTCATCGTGCTTTCGACAAGTGCATTCAAGAACCTTTATTTTATCACTGTCAAAATTGTAGCATGATTCCAGGAGGACGTGAACAGATAGTTAGTGGCTCTCGTACTGTTTCTGATTTTGCCGGGTGGATTTTAGACCCCACCGCCGCAGCAACATTAGGTGGCTTTAGACTAGTTTCGTCATCTTACTACAAAAAGAGATGTTCATATTTAGAAATTATAGAAATTGAATAATATCACCATGCAATACAAAACAATGCTTTTAATCACGAAGACTTTGGAAAATCAGAGTAGAATTGTCGTAAATTTAAAAAAAATGAATCTAAGCCATTGCTTGACATCAGTGCAAGGCATATATTTAGATGTAGAGTTTAGTTTGGTCGTTTTGAAATTTAGTTTCGCTGTTTGCAAAAAATCAAAACCACAAAGAGAAAAATGTTGCAATCAGTTTTAGACTTGACGAAAAATAATTGTATTGAATATGTCACGAAAATGAACTAACATTAAATCAGTCACTTAACCCCACCTACCCCCCCCCCCCAAAAAAAAAAAACAAAAAAAAAAACACACAACCTTACAAGAAAAATCTTATCTTCCTACAGGTCAAATCCTGCCTTAAATAAAATGTAACAAAAAAATAAATCTTGAAGGTAATATTTTCACGTATCGTCTTCAATCTAGTACGAGAAAATGTAACATAAGCCGATGCCAAGTGAGTGTAAGGCTGGCGGAATTGTAAAAAAAAAATTGTAACAAAGGTTTAAGAACCATATATGGCATACGCCAAGTTCTGCTTGACAATATAGAAATAATAACTATGGTCTGAATATAGCCTAAGTAAAATTTTCACTCAGCGTACCATAAACAAAATATTTGCAAGAAGTGAACAGACCTTGAACAAAGTCAGTCAGTGTACAGAATCTAGGCTAGGAAATTCGTAACATTTTTCACAAAATGAGGAATGAAAATATGCCTGACTTAACAATGACCAAAAATACAAGTCGTTGCCAGTATAGGTCGCATTTTTAGTGAGAATCTTAAATTTAGGATAGCAACAAATTTCTAAACCTCCTCCCCGCTCTTGGACTTATAAAGGATAGTTTTTTGTTCGTAAGAAATAAGTCAATTTTCCTGTTTTTTAGTTGGTGTGTTTATTCTTGTCTCAATTTTATGGTTGTAGGTAAGACAGTACGTATATATACCAAAAAAAAAAAGAAACATGTTATCAAGCCAGTAAAAGTGGATGTATAGTCTGACCCACTTGCTACTATTTTTTTGACTGCTTTTTGAATGTGCAATTATAATCATTCATCATGTTAAACAAATGGATCTTTGTAACATAGGATTTTCCCGTGCCCCCTGCATGCTCCAAAATGGAGACATAATGTTAATTTCCATTGTCCCTATAATGCCGAATAGAAAAAAAAAAAAAAAGAAAAAAAAAAATGGCGGCTTAATATTAATTTCCCGTTAGACACTATAATCCGCAGACTTTGTACCATATAATTCGCCCTTGTATCCAGAATCCCACAAGATGGCGGCAAAAATCTATTTAACATAGCATTTCCCATCTTGACGCCCAAGTGTCCCATAATGTTAATCAATTGGACATTTTTTAACATATGATTTCCCATTATTGACTATATCATGCCGAGGAAATGGTAGCTAAGTGCCTTTCCCAAGGACACACCGACGCAGCCGACCTAAGCTGGCCTGGGCGCGTGTCAAACCCGCGACCCTTGGATTAGGAGTCAGATGCTCTAGCAACGGAGCTGCCATGGCTCCCTGCACGGTTCATGGAGCCTGGTTTGTAGATCTCGTATCGAAATGAATTACCAGTTCTCCTTGCTACAGAGCTTCCTGCTTTAAACTCAGAATTATTGAGACTTATTGCCATATAGAGAAACATTATTTGAACACTTATCAAGATTTTAAAATGACCATTACCTTGGTCAGGTAGGAAGGGAGGGAGGTTGTAGGCACAAAGAGATATGAGAACAATGCCCCTGATTTTGCAGTTAAACTATTACATCACTCAACGAAAGCTTTGGAACTTATGACTATATAAAAAAGATTTAACTGAATACTTAGCAAGATTTTCAGATGACTTTGACTTTATTTTAGCTTCAGTGGGAAGTTGATGATGGATTGAGATGATATGACATTGCTTACCATTTCTGCAGTATGAATTATGCCTCCTTGCCAGGAGTGTACTGGGTAAGCAACTCGGCCCTGGACTTTTCTGCTGGGACAGGCCCGAGGTTTTGCTCACACCAGTAAAACACCGGTAAAAACGGATTTTTTTGACGGCCCACCGGCCCACCGATGCGGCGGTCTGCCGGGACAGGCCCGGGGTTTTGCTCACACCAATAAAACACCGGTAAAAACGGATTTGTTTGCGTCGGCCCACCGGGATTTGTCCCGGTGTGCCCAATGGCCAGTACACCACTGCTCCATGCCGAAGACATACACAGCCCTGTTTTCATACGGTGACGTGGAGGAAATTATGGATAGCATTTGGTGGCAAATTTGGTAAGTAGCATGTGCCAATTTGGCCAGTACCCTTTCTCACGCACATCGGGTGAATAAACACCGTGTCAGAAACTAAACTAGAAAATGTAATCATAATACTATAGCATTGCAAGAACAAGTATATCCAGTGTATAGATGAAACCGAATTTAATATCGATAATAAATAATGATGCTACAACAAATACATCCTGCCTATAGATATAAATAACAACAACAACAAAAAAAAAAAAAAAAAAAGCAATAACTACAGTTTTTTGTAAGAGTATCAAGAAAACTGAAAATGTATAACTTTATTTCTTTAATAACTTTACATAAAATATTGAAACAAATCTGGCCATACCGTTCACAATTATTGTATAAATTTAGATAATCTACCAAATGCTGTAGAAGCAGTTTGAGAGGTTGGTGTATTGTTCGTAATTGTGTTTCTGTGTGGGTGGAGTGAAATTGACAAATGTGCGTTGCCTAGTACGGTTGCATGTTTATTATTCCGTTATCTCAGAAATTCTGGACTTTTCCATTTGTATTATATTTGATTTAGCAACAAAGCATTAAACACCCTCCTGAATGGATATCTTTCTCACATGTTCACAGACCTAATAATAGTGACAAGCAAACTTTGTGCCAAACATATTTGACTGGTTTACAGTCTCATACATGTAAAGTCTTTACCATTATTTTATCATACCATATGCTGCACTAGTCAAGGCACTCAAATATGATTCATGCATAGAGACCGACATACATCAAGTCTCCATAGAGAGGTCGTCAAAAACATTACATTTTACAATTTCAAGATTATCAAGAGAAAATAAATATACATTGAGAATCTAAAGGAAACAATTTTCGCTTGTTTTTGTTTTTGTTGGATTTGACGGCACTTTAAACAAATAAATGGCTATATCATGCCGAGGAAATGACTTTCCCAATGACACGCCGAGTCAGGCTGGCCTGGGCAGGTATCGAACCCGCGACCCTTGGATTACGGGTCTCTATCAGCTGAGCTACTGCTGCTCTTCTAAATGAAAAACCAATACATTCTGCAAGAATCAGATTCCAGAGTGAATAAATATACATTGCAAATTAAGATAAAATAATTGTAATACATAGTGTTTAACTCGGATTGCAAACTTTTCTTCTAGCATTTTCTGCACACTTTAGTCACTCTTGTTATGTACTGCTTTTTGAAACAAGAAAATAAACTTTGTTTTAATTGGGATGTACAATGTGTAGATAACGCATATTTTGCAGTTTGTATTATATATTACCTTACACGAACCTTAAGCTTACAACCAAATTCTCTATCATGCAATATGTAAGACATGCGCTGTGATCTACTGTAGCCTCTTAGTTTGAGATACCATGTGTATGAAAGAAAACGAAATACAGGAAATGAAATTGTTTCCATTACCTTTTTCATGACCCATAACTAGAAATCCATCTGGGACCCAACTCTATCTTTTAGGACCTCTGAGGGTTGCTGGCTTATATCATTGGCTGAATTGTCAGTGCTAACTTTGGCTAAATTTTACAACATCGAGAAAGAAATCTATGATAAGGACAAAGTCGTTTACCCTCTCCGTAATACCAAACTACAAATGAATGATATTGGATATATCACCTGCAAAATAATATACGCTGCAAATATAAAATAAAAATACAATACATACCGAATGAATCAGATTACAGAGTATCACAAGTGAAGAAAAAATACATTGCAATACAAAAATAACAAATTGCAACACGTCCTCTACAAATCAGATTCCAAACTTTTCTAATGGCCTTCCCCGAGCACTTCGATCACTATTGTAAACATGAAGAGCCATTTGGTTTTAACTGGGATTTAACCTACATTGCAATTGCAAGGTAACTTTTATTAACAATAACTATCTCTGATATACAGATAGAAAAATAGTCGAGGTAGATATATCTGATATACATGTTTAAAGATAATAATAATAATAATAATAATAATAATAATAATAATAATAATAATAATAATAATCGAGATGGTCGATAGTAATTAGATCTTACTGTCGTGTTTGAACTGTAATCCAAGATTAATTTTTGGATTTATTATTTTAAGAGATCACTAAGGTGCCATTATTGGCAGAAATGATACGTTTACAATCGTTGACCTCTGATTGGTTTATCCAATTTTCACGTCCTGTGTCTGTATGACCTCGTCATTTAACTGCAACGTCTTACTAAAAAGTGGTTATGGTATCTGCAATATAACTCTATGAATTGATAATGTAGTTAGAAAATACGGCCAGGTTATTAATTGCTTCGCTACTGAAGTATACATAAATGTACATTTTCCTTTCATGAAATTATGGGATGAACACGTGATTGTGTACAGATTATAACAATGCATATTCATCGCAATACGACACTTGGCAGATACAGCAATCAATTCTGAATGATGATGATGATGAACTTAAATTATACTAGCGTGCGACCAAACTGGTCATGTGCGAGGAATTAATGTGCGCACAGCGCACTATTTAATTTGCCCCCAAACTGTTGCTGTAGCATCAGTTTGGGGTTCGTCAAGCGGTTTTGCTGATCTGCAAAAACGCTTGCGCTTTACTGCATGCTCAGCATGCTAATTAATTAATCGGCGCGAGGGTGCGTAGCACCCACGCGCCATTTTAATGTGTGCCGAGCACACTGTCTGTTATTAGTTGAAGGGGGGTATATATGCCAAAAGGGGGCACTATATGCCTTTACGGGAGTTTAACATGGCGGGGGCACTATATGCCTTTACGGGAGTTTAACATGGCGGGGGCACTATATGCCTTTACGGGAGTTTAACATGGCGGGGGCACTTGATGCCTTTACGGGAGTTTAACATGGAAGGGGCACTTGAGGCCAATACGGGAGTTTAACATTACGGGAGTGGGGAGAAGGGAGGGAGGGAAATAGAATTAATCTTTCTTGAAAAAGGGTGGTCCTGTTGTATGCCTCCCAAATATTTAAGATAGGTTATGTTTTGCTGCACACGCCTTGCGGCTACAAACAATGTTACAACATTTCCCAAAACCGAAGACGGGAGAACAGTAAAAACACGTCTTGTTTTATCGACAGTCTGAAATGGACTGACTGAAAATACATTGTTACAGTTTTACTGAACGCATGTTTTGGGCTCAAGAATGAGAGTGTAGAATAGGACGGGTTATAGAGTGCATAATTAGATGGGTCATACTCGAGGCATTCTTACACCGTAAAGCTATGTGCTTGTTTTGTTTTGTTTGTTTGGTTTTTTTTTGGTTTTTTTGGTTTCCTTCTGAAAACGGTAGATCTAGAATTTTTTCGTGACACATTGCAGTGCCAAAATAGGAACAAAGCTAAGATACCTGACATGCACAAGAACAACTAAACTCAAGATTTTATATAATCCAACGATTTACCTATGAAAGAAAAATCGTTGTACAATTTTTAAGGGGTGCAAGTTTTTGAAAAAATTACAACACTAACGTCACATTTTACATAATCATTGTGACTACTGCCAACATTTGTGGAGAGGCATCTTAAAAACGGGAACAGATACCATGATCATTTCAATCGAAATCATTGTATAAGAAACTTAGTGTTTGTGAAACAGAGAGAATTGACATTACGACGGAGAGAGAGAGAGAGAGAGAGAATATTTTATTCCTACTTTTAAAAATATCACGACACTTACCTTTTTTTATGGTATATTTTCCTTAAGAAATTTCAAAATCTCACATTCCATTTTTAAAAAATCACATCGATAGGAAAAAAATCCTCTTTTTTCGGTAAAATATCACAAGATTGAATTGGAGACATAGTCTACTAAAATCCTTCTTTTGAAAACGTAGATGTAAAATTCTCACAAAATAATACATCCAAACGTTCTGTGATGTATTTTGACTTAAGGCTGATACACTTTCCATTGATCACAAATTATACGATGGGGTTGTGCACAGAACATTAGATTATAATGGCCTAGACTAAAAGTAACACTAAACTTCCGAAATTGTTAGCGGAGACTGAAAATAATCCTGAAAAAAAAAAATGGAAAAAATTGGCTGACTAAAAAATAGTACTAAAATTTCGTAACTCATTAAAAAATATTTTGTTATTTTATATTTTTTTATATACAAACCCAAATAAACCCAAAACCCAAACCCAAACCTAACACACTATCCCAAATGCCTTGTGTGCTGCCTAAAAACCCCAAAAACCTGCTATCAGACGAAAGGGTATGACAATGGGATGAAATCACGCCAACATACTATCCAACATATAAACCATCCATTTTTTTTACTTTTTTAAAATTTTTTTTTATATATCAAACACAAAACTTACACACACTACACAACCCTTTTTTTATTTTTTAAATTTTTTATTTTTTATCCAACACATACACCACACGATCCATTGCGCTGACCTAAAAATAGGGTTCAGATCGACAGTGAGATAATAGATAGAGGGGGGTGACTTCAGATCGATAGAAAGAGAGAGATAGAACATAATCATTATTATTTCAAATTCAATAAAAAACCACACAACACCATATTTTTTTTCAACAATAACCATTTTTTAATTAACAATAACTATTCTAACATAAAAATACTAACCATTCAACCATAAATTTTCAAACAGGAACATATTTACAAGGTTGACAACGTTGGGAAGGTAAAGTAAATGTTAAACTTTCTACATCTACATCATCATTTTGATGTACACTACGATTGTGAGCTAAAGACAAGAGATAACCATAACGTTGACAAAACCATTGTTGTACTTTAGCATCATTTCGAACATAGTCACTATCAAAATAAGTCAGTAAATGTTCTAAGGAATATCCAAGACTGCGTTGATGAAGATAATGAACACAATATTGTCCACACACCATAGAATCTGATCCTTGTAGTCTCACATTATTGAATCGAGTCGAGACGGCATTTCTTCTCATAAACTCGATGATGTCTTTTTCCAAAGGAGGTAATCCATAAGAATCAAAATATTCCACACAGTGATTGTTGGGAAAGTACACGGCAATCCAATGGGTTCCTGGTAGATGACTGTCGTCAGTATTGATGACATAAGCATGAACGTTTTTTGGTTTACGATGAGGTAGTTCATCTTTAGCACATACCACAGGATTCCAAGAAGAAGTATAGGAACTGCGATTCAATAAGTAATGAAGTTCCCTGGTATCCATTTTTTTGTCTTCAACAATGGAAATAACTCACTATCAATTCACACCTGACTTTATGCTTGAATTGTTCTGTCTTGTAATTCCAAGAATATTCACGTCGGATAGGTTCTGCACTCTGATGAATGAGTCCTTCGATCCGTTTGATCTCCAGAGAAGTCAATGGAGGAAAAGAAGAAGTCTGTAAGACTTTATACCACTGTGTCAACACGTGTTCATCTGAGAGTTGTGTCCAGGCCGTTTCCAAATATTCATCCAATTGTTCTTCACCTGTCAACATCATACATTTGTCGTGTTGTATCTGACTGGGATGATCGTTTTGACATCCATAACATTGTTCTTTAATCAAACTGTTAATGATTGGACTCAATTCCTGAGCATAACAGGTCACTAACTGTTTTTCGTGTTCTGGCCATCGACAAACCATAAATCCAGTAAACACAGGAACGGAATGGTTTTCTTCTTCTTCTTCTTTTTTTTCTTCTATTTGAGGTACTAAATAAATGACTTCGTCATTATCATTATCCTTTGTGGTAGTTGGTGACTGGTGAATCACTTCACAAAATCCCTCATCTATCTCGATAGGTTCTTCTACGTTCTGCATCTTTTGTTTCTTCTAATAGTCTACAATGACTTCCCTCAAACTGTTGATCTCTAGAGTGTTATCAAATTCTGCATACAAGATGACGTTCACTGTCTGGGTTAGAGCTTGACCAAACTGAAGTTCCACACGAAGGGGGCCTGATTTTATAGGGTGGAAATGTCCTTCATCGCTGCCTTGGTCCGGAGTGAAATCAAATCCCCACAAGGCATACCCTCCTGCATAATCCTCGTACGTAATGCCGTGGCTACTGTCTCGGCCTAACTGTCCTGTGGCTTCATACAGGGTCAAGTAAGATCGTAAGTAATTTCTCTCGCCACCAAAGTCAGGTTCAAAAGGTCTGGTACACAAGGTCTTGCCATCTCGACTGACATCTATCTTGGTGACGTTAAAGTGTTCAAACTGGAACGGATTCTGACTGATGGCTCCGTTGAAGGCTGCATTAGAAACCATACCAATGATCAAACGTTTAGGGAGCTGTCCTTGGAAGATGTGATCTTCGACTATGGATCGGAGTCCAGCGGCTGCAGTAAAGGTTTTCACTTCCACGCGTCTAAGAGGATACTTAGCAGTGGTTCTGCTCAAGGTTTGACTGATGTCGTTAGCTACTTTGGGTAAGACTTCTACACGTCGCACATAAAGTTTGGCTTGTTGAATGATGGTTTTCCACTCGTTAGCAAAAGCTATCAAATGGAAAGCGGCACTACTGCGATTCAGTCTCAGACGTACATCTACTCCGTTCAACAAATACTTGTCTTGCAACCACATGTCCAAATGCAAACGATCCATCAGTTCTAAACTGTTCCCTCTGATTTTCTTTCGGCGTTCGTTAAATCCCACATTATGGGGATCTGCTGGAATTATTTTATGAGCAGCATCATCAGTCTGGTCAATCCTCGCCCCTGTTGACGGGGATATGTCGTTGAAGGCACCCGCGGTGTCAGGTTTCCAGACCACCGAAGCATCCAGATGAGTGTTCTTGGCATCTTTTCCGTACGACAAGAGATTTTCCAAATAAGCACGGTAAGGGTAAGTATCCAAACTGCTGCTGATCAGTTTGTTATTCAAGTACAAATCTACTCCACTGAACAAAGAATGAAAGAAATTATTGACGGGAGCTACTAGGGAAGCTTCCACAGGAAGGCTGTTGTCACTTTTTTGTACTAGCAGTTTCAGGTACAAGTAACTGTTATTCAGATCGATGTAATCTTCGGTTTGTCCTTTGATATCAAATTCGATAGGAGCTGAATCCGTCAAAGACGATACAGGATGAAATTCCACCCATTGGGATTCTTGCATTGTCATCATGGTGGGACGCATAGAAAACAGTTCTAGTTCGGACTTGGTACATTCGCAAGAATCTCAGTGCATCATTTTCACAGTTTAGTAATCAAATACGTCTAATTCTCTACCAGTTCTTCTTCTTTTCTTATTTTTTCTGGAAGTACTACTGTCGTGTGTTCTTTTATGAACTTTGAAAGGATTTTGAGGTTGTCGTCTCTTTCTACCTTGTCCTTGCTGCTGTGAAGTAATGCCAGAGTCTGAAGCGTGAAGCGTATTTATAGGATTTTCTCGGAGACCTAAAAGATCTTTACCAGTCGTCATCAACACATTTTTGCCTGCTCTCAAAAAGGCTTCTTTAGGATTTTGTTTGTCGATGAGGACGTTTTGCAAAAATTCTTTTCCTTGTGTCAAAGCAGCATCTTTTAAAGCATGAAATCCTCGAGTCACCATCGGTTTCAAAATAGGAGCTACCGTCCGAAAAGCTGATTTTAACATATCTCCTAAACCATGTCCTCGTTGTCGAGCCACTCCTTGGTACACTGGATACATTTTTTTTGAGGAATGTTAGAGAACTTGTTTTTTTCGAAAATGTAGTTTCACCGTGACTTTTCCTTGGTCAATGAATGGAACACTTTGTCCTAAATCTCCTTTTATACTAATCTGGACACTGTCAAAATACGATTTACTGACTGGAAGATAATGAGGATGAACAAATTCACGGTGAACGTGAAAGGTGTTGCCACCAACACTAGCATTACTAGTGGTAGTACTACTTCCACCCTCTTCGTCCACAGTAACACTAGAACCACCACCACCACTATTATCCAATTTGAAAGGAATGACTCTCAGTAACGGAGCAGAGGTGTGTCCCACCACGTTGTACTCCACCACATCGGAGTAGACAAACATTAAATTCAGTCCACCATTCAATTCAATAGGATGTTTAAATTTATGTCCAAATTCTACGTTGGTTCCAAACTCTAAATCACTTTCAGCGGTAAAATCTTTATTTCCACCCAAAATACCAAACAATCCAGAGCAAAATTCAATGGTCAAATATTTTCTCTCTTCCAAAGGTAAACCTTTATCTTTCTCAGTAAGGAGTTGCCCTCTCTCTTTGAAAAATTGGACAATTAAACGTCGTGCCAAAGCATGGTAAGCAATTCTTACAAATTTATTGGCTGCTGATATGGCATATTGAAATTGGCGTGCAAACTGGGTTCTAATGGTGTCCACCAAATGTTCAGGACTAAAATAATATCCTGTAGGAATTCTCAGGGTAATCTGAGAATAGACAATAGGACTAGTAGATTTAGGATCTGGTACTAACTTTTTGAATGATCCTTTCATGTCTGGATCTTCAGGGTCTTCTTTCCAGATTTCAGGATCATTATTTACCAAGTGATCATGTATTTTTTTGTTCAAGATTTGTACAACCATAGTGTTTTGAGTTTTGTTGATGTTTATGATTTGCGTAGGATGAATGATTTCTACCAAACTAACTTCCCAATGAGCATCGTGATCCAATTGAATGGCTTGAGGTAATTTGGCCGTGAAACAACATAAGCTGTTGTTGGGAAACACATCCATGGAACTGTCACTAGGTAACGTTAAATAAAATTGGTCATTCATAGTTCCAAAGTGGTGGTTCTGGTGTCCGAGGTGTCACTCAAGTGAACAGAAGAAGGATGTTCAAAAGGTTCCAAAAGAGGACTGGTAGTATTTTGGTGGTGGTGGTAACTGGACGAAGAAGAAGAAGATGGACTGGCGTTGTTGTGGTGACTGTTGTCGGTCGTGGTCGTAAATTTCAAAGAGGGACTGGGTAAAAGATAACCGATGCAACTGCTCAGTAAAATGGTCCACAATTGTTTGTCTCCTTGTTGTAAACTCAAATTGGCAATCGCTGCTCCGATGACACAATACACTACAAAGATTTGGCAGAAAAAGACGATTTGATTTTTAGGCACACGTTCTCCGCACCACACTCAAAGTGGTTGTTTTTGTAATTCTTGAAGAGAAGAAGAACTCTGTGAAGGAGTCGTTGAAGTCGTCTGGGTGGCTACTGTGTTGAATGGCATGTTGTGAGTTTACTTCTTTTTCTTTTTATAGTCGACGACTTGAGAAGCTGCAATCCAAGAATCAAAACTAGGGGGATATCCTTTCCAACGTACTTTGACTTCTTCTACTCGTCGTTTACCTACTTTGCGTGTTCTTTGTTCGAAAATGCTTTCGATGTCGTACAAGGTATCTTCTTTTTTAGTCACTCGTTGTAACTCAGGCAAGTAAAATGTTCCTTTGAGTACTTCACCGTGCATGTCTTCCAATTTATAGACGGGAGGATCACGTCCACGGACGGGGGTAGTGACACGAAACAATTCGGTAGTCCAGTTAGGTAAATAACCTTTGTCAAAAGTACGTTTGGTTTTTCCGATGCGAACCCAATCTCCCGTCTTTAATAACTTCAACAAAGGTGTTTTCTTTTTCTTCTTTTTTTTGGTCTGCTGGGGTGAACCGAATAATTTATCAAACACAGACACTTCGTTTTCAGGGCTGACCTGTTCGGGGGTACATCCAATACTACGATGGTACGATTGATTGTACGCTTTGACCAAACGAGGTAACACGTCGATGTACTTGAGAGTATGTTGATGTGTAAAATATTTCCACATGCGTTCTTTCAAAGTTCTTTGAAAACGTTCCACGATACTGGCTTTGGTTTCAGGATTTTCGGTCGTAAAAAAATGAATGTGTCTTTGTTTCAATTCTTTTTGAAAAGCTTGGTTTAGAAATTCGGTACCTTTGTCCGTTTGCCATCGTAAAGGTTGACGTCCACTTTGTTTCAAGACCAATTTTAAGGCTCGTACCAATTCGGTACTGCTTTTAGAAGTCAAAGGCACGACCCAAGCAAATTTGGAAAACACATCAATGACACAAAACAAATATTTGTAACCACGATTGTAAGTAGCTAAATGAGAGACATCCGCTAAATCGGCTTGCCATTGATGATCGATCCCTTCCACTTGAGTAGTACTTCTAGAAAATTTACGTCGAATGGGTTTGTGTAACGTGTACGTTGATTGTTCTTGTAACCATCGTCGTACTTCAGGCAAACGTACACTTTTCAATTGACTTTTAGCAGCTCGATATAATTTTTGAACTCCTCCGTAACCAGCAGCATGACCAGGATTGTAATAAATGGTAGCTAACAGTTTCTCCATGATGATTTTCCTCAAGAATAAGTTAACCAAGTTCCAATACTCTTTTCTTCGTGAGGTATCTTTTTGGATTGTTGTTGTTTACGTGTCCGACGTGCTACTGGGGTAAATGAAGAGGGAGTTCGATCATCAGGGGTCATCGGTTCTGTTTTGACTTCTTTCTTTACTTCTTTCTTTTTCTTTTCTGAGGGTAATGGGGTAGACCTTTTCTTTTTTATCCAATCTGGGGTGGCTAACTTTTTTATTTTTTAAGAGGTGGAGTTAGTAAAAACTCTTCTTCTTCTTCTTCTTCTTCTTCTTCTTCTTCTTCTTCTTTTTCTTTTTTGATGGTCACATTAGGTTCGCTTTTCATCAGAGCCTTAAAATCTCTCAGAGTGGGTGAAGCTGTTTCGTCGACTGCTTTTTGGCGAAAGAGTTGTAGACGTTGTAAAAGTTGACCGTACCGTTGGGTTTTTTCTGTTTCAGACACATTGTTTTGTTCCATCAGGGATTGTAATTCTTGTTGTAACTGAGACATTTCGTTAAGATTAGGATTGGGTGGTAAATGAGGTATCCGTTGTTCGTTCCAACGATGAAATTCCATCCATCGTTTGTAAGGTACTAAAGTCAGTTTTCGTCCTTCCATTTCATTCAAAGGTACCAAAAAGGTGTGGTCTTTTCAGAGAAGGGTGGTCCTTTTTATCTTCTTTTTTTATCGCATGACCCCTCCTAAAAGTGGTCCAGCAATCGTTCCTAACAAAGGAGCGGCTATTTTTAACAATGGTCCTAACAGCATAGGTAGAAATCCTCCTCGTTGTACCAACATTTTTTTCTTTTGTTGAAGAGGTATTTTCTTTTTCACCATTTGACGAAGAACATTCCGATGTTTCCCTAATTTTTGTTTCTGTATCTTGGACAAAGGTACCGTTCCTTTCAACACGTTCAAACAACATTCACACACGGTATCAATGATTTCTTTAGGAGCTGTTTGAATGAGTTGTTTTCGCATGGGAGAATTGGATTTGCTCAAGACAGACAAGACATCCCAATGTTTAGCCAGACGAGGGGGAAGTCGTCCTTTTTTGGTGGTTTTCTTCTTTTCTTGGTGGTGGTGGTGTACACGTTTGGGAGCCATCTTTTTAAGTCGGTAGAAAACAAGTCTGAAGTCTTTTGGCCTTTCACCCTTCTATTTTATACTGGAACACGTCTCCACTGATTGTCTGCACGACGTACCAACTTCACGACAGGTCTCACTCGACGTTGAGGTGTTTTCAAGGGACTAAATCGTCTCAGTTCTTGTTTGGATAAATCCACTAAACTTTGTAAGATGCCAGTTCTTTCTTGGACTTTGGTTTTAGGGGATGGTACTTTGTGGGTGGCTGCTGCCATGGCTAAATCAGCTGAAGTCGACGGCCCCGACGGGGTAACTTTAGAAATAGGTTTCCATTTTTGCATCAAATTAGGAAACACGGATCTTAAGTCTGGTTTGACAGGCATCATGGTAAAAGGGGGTGAAGAAGACAAAGAGGAAGAAGTGGATGCCAAAGGAGACCTTGTCACTGCTGGTGGTGATGGTAAGGGTGGTGGTGTCTTGCGGGTGTACGTTTGCGTCCTGGCAGCAGTACCTCTTTTACGTCGGGTGTTAGTGGTGGCAGTAGGTGTGGTTTTCTTCTTTTGGGTACGACTTTTCTTTTTCTTGGGGCTGGTTTTCTTCTTCTTTGGACTTTTCTTCTTCATTTTAGGAGTTGTTTTGGTTTTGGTATCATTAGGATCCCATTTCAAAAGGGAACGAATCATAACCCCTCCTAAAGAACCACTTCCACCAGGAGTTAAAATGATTTGTTTTTTAGTCCGTGAATCGATTCTAGGATCAGCCAGTTGTGACAATACTCCTTTATGTTTTTGAAAAAAACGTTGAGTTTGATGAGGGATGTGAATGATGCCTTGTAGTAATTGACGTGCCGTCAAAGTAAACCATCGTAACACTTCTTTCAGACTCGCTTCTAACAAATGAGCACGGACTTGTGCATTTTTTTCACGACTGATGCCATACAAGGCACGAATCAATTTAGCCGAAGGATGAGATTGAAAGGAAGTCATCTTCTCTCCAAAAAGAGTGTGAGACAGAAATGACGTCGTAGGTTGTTTTTATAGTTTTTTTTTAAAAATGAGCTGAAGGGGCCGTGTAAATGACAGGACCACCTTCTTCACTCCAAGAGTGAAAGATACTGGCACGAAATCTCAAATAGTCAGGAGTGGTCGGTTTTAAGTCAATGAGTAAATACTCGTGAGGGGTTTGAGTGGCATCGTCGTACGCATAATTGAGCCAAGGAGCTCCTAACTGTTTGGCTAACACTTGTACTTGAGATTTGTCTCTGGGACTTTTAAACAAGACCACGTAATGAGCATTCAAACTAATGGTTCGATGGGCTTTACTCTGTTGAAATAAATTTTGTGTTATGTACACAATACTAGCATTACGATGGTGACCTTTTCGTGTAAACCAAAGTTTAATTTCTTCTTCGTCTTCTCCTAACATGTCATCAAAAATAACTAAATGAGTTTGACTCACGTCAGACACGATTCCATCGTCTTCGTGAGGGATGCCTTCTACAAACGAAATGGTTTCTCCTTGACTTTCTTTCAATAACGTGTAAGACGGTTGCCACTCTTTGTAACACCACACGATACGTTGAGGTGGACGATCAAACAAATCAGTTTTGTGTTCGATCAATCGTTTGACAAATTCGGTTTTGCCTGAACCACTGGGTCCAGCAATCAACATGTTAAATGGATGGCGCAGATACAAAGCATTCCAACTTTGACGATCTAACTTTTCGTCAATCACTTTCACCACAGAAGAGGTAGTAGACGAGGTAGAAGAAGATGTAGCCATGATTGAGGTAAGAAGATTTTTGAGAAGAAGACAAAAAACCCAAGGCATTTTATACGATTTTCATACACGTTTATTTTTTAGAGAACAAAAAGTAACCAACCAACCAACAAATAACATATTTTTTTACAAGTCATTCATTTTTTACAGTACGAGTGAGAAAATAGCCAAGTAAAATCATCAGGTACACAATGAAGGCTCCTACGGAAACCATCAAACTGTCATATAAACACGTCAATGTACAACAATAGTTTCGTGTCCTAGTCATGAAAGACACTGTGTTTTGGGGTGACATTCTTCTGGTCGTCTTTTGTTTTTTTGAATCCTCTGACGGTAGCGGTGGTGGTGGTAAAGAAGGGTGGTGTTCCTCCTCAAGAGGTATTGGAACCACACAGTGGTGGTGTCAGGTACTTCTTCTTCTTTTTCTTCTTTTAGGGTTTCCCATCGAGGTTCCCCTTTTTTCACTTTTAGAACCTTATGGATAAGTGGCCAAATCTTTGCTGAACTGGGCCACTTCTTGTAACCAATATTGGAAACCAAGGTTTCTCCAGGGTCGTACATCTTTCCAATGGAAAAGGTGTTGGTGTAACTCACTAGCAAAACACACTTCTTGAAATGTTTTATACACAGATAAAGTGTGACGAATGTCTTCTTCACATGGAAGTGCGTCACTAATTTTCATTACCACTCTCAACGCTTTACGTACAATGTGTCTTTCGTGGACTGATAAAATTAAGCTTTTATAGTCTTCATCTTCTTCTACTAAGTCCGAAGAAGAACACAGGGTCATATTGTTTTTTGGAACTCAACAACAATTGAGTCCAAAACAACCACGGATCGTTCAAAAGAATCCAAGGCAAACACTTGTCCTCAAAAATAGTCCACAACGAATGTCCTGGAAAACGAATTCCAAGATAAGAAGTCACTAAGACACATACCACATAACGTCCAAAATTTAATGGATACAGTTCTTGTATCACTTTTTTATAATCCTCTAAGGTCTTAATTTTATCTATGCTTTCCTTCCACGGAATCCGTTTCACGAGTGGCGTGTAGAGTTCAGGCATACCCACTCTTTTATAGCCAGGCTGTGTCTAATAATAGACACTTAGTGGTGACGGGCTAGATCTTTGGCAAACTCTTGGTAAATCTTTTCGCGCACTTCCAAAGGCAAGCCACGAATGTACTCTGGTAAAGTTTCCGTATTCTTCTAAAGAAGAAGTATTCTCCTCCGACATGGAATTTTTTTTAAAAACTACTTCTTCTTCTGTTTGGCATCTGGCTCATCGTACCCGAACTGTTCTAAGGCGACTAAAGGTAAGAACTGACAGTGCGGAGACCATCTGGCATGTTCAATGTAAGCTGAGTCGGTAGGCTCCCAATGGCAAAGTTTCACACCACAACTAAAACATTGAACTATATCTCCTTCTCCCGTGTATTTAAATCCAGATCTAGCTAAACCTTCCGGTTTAGGTCCTTCTAGAAATTTTGGCCACTTGTCTTGGAATGACTCGTGTCGACTTTCATACTTGGAATAACCAAGTAAAGTCACAGGTATTCTGATATGCAAATAGGGACCCACATTCACCTTGTTGTCATTAACGTCAATACCAAACCGTACAGAATCCGTTTCATCGCATGGTACTGCATCACACTCCAAGTCGTGGTGACTCATCTTTTTTTTCTTCTTGCTTCTTGGTTAACGTTGAAAGTGAGAATAAAGGGTTAGGTTTGGAAGGGGTTCCTTTTTTATACTTCTCCAAATCGGCGTGTCCGTAAGGTAAAGTGGTGTGATCTGGAAGTCTCACTCTTTTTTGGTACACGATACGATACACTTTTTGAACAGGTCGAGTCACTATTTTATGATTTGGTAGGCGTACAATCTTGTGAGGTTCTAACGTGTGCACTCGAAAGTCTTCCACTTGTCCAGAGAGCAAAGCATTTTTCAAAACCTCAAAGTTAACCAATTGGCTGGTTAGGGATGCCTGCTTGTTGCAACAGGAGTTCTGCTTTATTTCGTTGTTTGGTTCTGTCCGACTGTCGAATGTTATTCCAGGCTCTTTTCCATTCTTTGCTCTCGTTCTTGTTGGCATATGTTCGTCCCACCACAATAGCCCGAGCAAAGCACATCTGGTCTTGAGTATTGTCGATTTGGACGACACTGCGTTTGGTACTTCGAATATCGTCCACCAGTAACGGTTTCCTACTTCGTCCACTTCCTCAAGGAGGGGAAACGTGAGTCAAGTAAAGTGTGGCCTTTCCATCGGTGATGGTAAACTTGTCGTTGGATTGTTGCACATGTTCTATTTTGGACATGACTTTATCTGGTGTTAATTCTTCCGGACTGCTAAATTCAATCCAAACAGGACTCTTCAATTGGTCATGATGGATGGCTAGTCTCAACCGATTCTCTTCTTTAGCTCCACATTGCCGTTTCAAGTTGATTAAGACAGATTCCCACAAATCGCTAATGAACTGCGCCGCTTTCTCGGGAGGTACTTCGGACTTGAAGTCTTTGAAGTGAACCGTATGTGTATAGGCCGTGGTCCTAAATTTTCGAGAAGTGATTTTTTGTGTCTCTCGAATCCGATAGTAATTTTCAGGAGCCACGGTAGTAGGACTTTCTTGGTAAGGGGTTCTGGTGTTGGTAGTAGTAGTGGTTTTGGTTTTAGGTGACAGTGGTGGTTTGGAAGTTTGGGTTTCAGGTTGTTGTTCACTCATTTCATCTTCAAAGTCACTGGCATGGACTTGAGCCAGTACTTCCTCTAAGGGTGTTTCAGGCGGCACGGAATACCTTTGTCGTCGTGGCCTCATGGTTTGTTCTTGTTCTTCTTCTGTTTTATCATGGTTTGGGTGTGATCTTTTCATCTTGAACTTTACTTTGAAACTGATTCAGTTTTCACCCAGGCACCTTTATATAGAGAGAGGAGAGTATATAAAGAGAGACCTTCGTACCTTCAGAATTTCAGAATCAGTCTTTGGAATTGTACTTTCAAACTGTGAAGATGGAAAAGTACTGCGTTCGAGATAAAAGTCAAGATACTTGCTATATCTGCCAAGAGAAAGGTCATTGGGCTACACAATGTCCACAACGGCAACACCAAAACAGAGATAAAAGACAAGATACTTGTTATATCTGCAAAGAGAAAGGTCATTGGGCTACACAATGTCCACAACGGCAACACCAAAACAGAGATAAAAGACAAGATACTTGTTATATCTGCAAAGAGAAAGGTCATTGGGCTACACAATGTCCACAACGGCAACACCAAAACAGAGATAAAAGTGAAGATACTTGTTATATCTGTCAAGAGAAAGGACATTGGGCTCCAGAATGTCCACAACGTCAACAGCAAAAGAGAGACAGAAGAAAAGATATCTGTTATCATTGTAAAGGACCAGGACATTGGTCTTATGAATGTCCTCATAAAGAAGAAGAAGAAGAAACTCTAGCAGAGGAGAGGGAGGAAACCGATTCAAAATCAACAAACCTAAAAGAAGAAGAAGAACATATCATCAAGAAAAGTAAGAAGAGAGTAAGAAGAATGGAAGACAGTGAGAATGAAGAAGAAGAAGAAGAAAAGGAAAACAGGATTCCTATGAAGAAGAAATTAAAGAAACACAAGAGAAAGAGTGAGAATGAAAAAGAAAAGGAAACTATGACTCCAGTGTTTAGATTCAAGCCACACAAGCATTACAGAAAGTGAACTTTGTTTTTTTTATCAAAAGTAGTTTCTTTTAGGTCATGTGGTTTTTTAGATTCAGGGTCATGAAGTGTAAACACCGCGAAGCCAAGAATGACGTAGAAAGAATGACGTTGGAGAGTATATAAAGAGAGACCTTCGTACCTTCAGAATCAGTCTTTGAGATTGTACTTTCAAACTGTGAAGATGGAAAAGTACTGCGATCGAGATAAAAGTCAAGATACTTGCTATATCTACCAAGAGAAAGGACATTGGCCTTCAGAATGTCCACCACGTTCACAAAAAAGAGATTTTGGAATTCAATTGAATAAGTACGTTCATAAAGTGCATGATAAATATGCTGCAGACATACTTGGAAATGTCTATCATTTGAAGTCTGGAAGGAAAGTCAAAGGAAGATTGAGATCAACTGGAATGATAGATATTCAGGTTGCTGGTAAGGAAGGAAAAAAGAGGAAAATTACAAATCGAGGAAGATTTGTCTTTGAAGCAGTAAATGGACTGGATCTACCAAGACAGAGTAGAGTGGTACATCTCAATGATGTACTTGATGATGATAGAATAGAAAATCTTAAAGTGATGACTGCTAGTGAACAAACATGTCTACACAAGCATGTGAAGAATGATAAAGAAAAAAGGAGAGTTAATTTTGGAAGTGCTAGAAGTGTGTTGTGCCAGTTTGTTGGTGAGACTGAGGAAAGAAGATTTGGAAGTATGACAAAGGCTACTCAATATTTTGATTGTCATACAGAAAGTATCTACCGTTGCTGTAAGGGGATTTATAAGTCAGTCTTTTCGAAGAAGTTCCAGAAAAGATTTCAATCTAGATGGGAAGAGCCAGAGAAGAAGAGTCAAGTCACTAAAGGATTTGTGAGACCTGTGAAATTAACTGACTTGAATTCAGGATTATATAGTAGAATGGATTCCATTCGTGATGTGGCAAGGTGTTTTGGATTAAATCCTTGTGAAGTTTACAGGATTTGTCAAAAACGGAAGTGGATTCAAGATGATAATGGACATTTTATTAAGTTGGAGTTTATCAATGAGAGTCCAGAAGAAAGTTATGAGAGAATTGTAGACAAGAATCTTACTGAAGTGCCAGAACAAGAAGACGATGAAATGGTAATAATATAAAAATGAATTGAACTGTATTGGAATTATATGAAATTGTTTTTATTACAAGGAGTAACATAATGTATATAAATTAAATAAAATATAATTATTATTATTGTTATTGTTGAAAAAAAATATGGTGTTGTGTGGTTTTTTATTGAATTTGAAATAATAATGATTATGTTCTATCTCTCTCTTTCTATCGATCTGAAGTCACCCCCCTCTATCTATTATCTCACTGTCGATCTGAACCCTATTTTTAGGTCAGCGCAATGGATCGTGTGGTGTATGTGTTGGATAAAAAATAAAAAATTTAAAAAATAAAAAAAGGGTTGTGTAGTGTGTGTAAGTTTTGTGTTTGATATATAAAAAAAATTTTAAAAAAGTAAAAAAAATGGATGGTTTATATGTTGGATAGTATGTTGGCGTGATTTCATCCCTTTGTCATACCCTTTCGTCTGATAGCAGGTTTTTGGGGTTTTTAGGCAGCACACAAGGCATTTGGGATAGTGTGTTAGGTTTGGGTTTGGGTTTTGGGTTTATTTGGGTTTGTATATAAAAAATATAAAATAACAAAATATTTTTTAATGAGTTACGAAATTTTAGTACTATTTTTTAGTCAGCCAATTTTTTCCATTTTTTTTTTTCAGGATTATTTTCAGTCTCCGCTAACAATTTCGGAAGTTTAGTGTTACTTTTAGTCTAGGCCATTATAATCTAATGTTCTGTGCACAACCCCATCGTATAATTTGTGATCAATGGAAAGTGTATCAGCCTTAAGTCAAAATACATCACAGAACGTTTGGATGTATTATTTTGTGAGAATTTTACATCTACGTTTTCAAAAGAAGGATTTTAGTAGACTATGTCTCCAATTCAATCTTGTGATATTTTACCGAAAAAAGAGGATTTTTTTCCTATCGATGTGATTTTTTAAAAATGGAATGTGTGATTTTGAAATTTCTTAAGGAAAATATACCATAAAAAAAGGTAAGTGTCGTGATATTTTTAAAAGTAGGAATAAAATATTCTCTCTCTCTCTCTCTCTCCGTCGTAATGTCAATTCTCTCTGTTTCACAAACACTAAGTTTCTTATACAATGATTTCGATTGAAATGATCATGGTATCTGTTCCCGTTTTTAAGATGCCTCTCCACAAATGTTGGCAGTAGTCACAATGATTATGTAAAATGTGACGTTAGTGTTGTAATTTTTTCAAAAACTTGCACCCCTTAAAAATTGTACAACGATTTTTCTTTCATAGGTAAATCGTTGGATTATATAA
Source organism: Margaritifera margaritifera (assembly GCA_029931535.1). Classification (NCBI taxonomy): domain Eukaryota; kingdom Metazoa; phylum Mollusca; class Bivalvia; order Unionida; family Margaritiferidae; genus Margaritifera; species Margaritifera margaritifera. The sequence continues at coordinate 4,496,590 of JAQPZY010001596.1, read as the reverse complement.
AATCTTGAGTTTAGTTGTTCTTGTGCATGTCAGGTATCTTAGCTTTGTTCCTATTTTGGCACTGCAATGTGTCACGAAAAAATTCTAGATCTACCGTTTTCAGAAGGAAACCAAAAAAACCAAAAAAAAACCAAACAAACAAAACAAAACAAGCACATAGCTTTACGGTGTAAGAATGCCTCGAGTATGACCCATCTAATTATGCACTCTATAACCCGTCCTATTCTACACTCTCATTCTTGAGCCCAAAACATGCGTTCAGTAAAACTGTAACAATGTATTTTCAGTCAGTCCATTTCAGACTGTCGATAAAACAAGACGTGTTTTTACTGTTCTCCCGTCTTCGGTTTTGGGAAATGTTGTAACATTGTTTGTAGCCGCAAGGCGTGTGCAGCAAAACATAACCTATCTTAAATATTTGGGAGGCATACAACAGGACCACCCTTTTTCAAGAAAGATTAATTCTATTTCCCTCCCTCCCTTCTCCCCACTCCCGTAATGTTAAACTCCCGTATTGGCCTCAGTGCCCCTTCCATGTTAAACTCCCGTAAAGGCATCAAGTGCCCCCGCCATGTTAAACTCCCGTAAAGGCATATAGTGCCCCCGCCATGTTAAACTCCCGTAAAGGCATATAGTGCCCCCGCCATGTTAAACTCCCGTAAAGGCATATAGTGCCCCCGCCATGTTAAACTCCCGTAAAGGCATATAGTGCCCCCGCCATGTTAAACTCCCGTAAAGGCATATAGTGCCCCCTTTTGGCATATATACCCCCCCTCAACTACTTCTGTTGCTTTGTGTCAGGCGATGGAAAAGGCGGCACCGGAGTCGGCGAGGGTTGAGCTTTTGCGTCACATGGCGGCTCCTGTGGTCCAGGGTGTGAAAGTTTTTATTTTGACCGAAATAAAAGTGTCGTCTTGCACGTGTCTATTTTTAATTTTGGTAATAGAACTCTGTACTTTGGCTGGTTTGTACCGTGTCTAAGTTGGATTGAGTCCATGGAGTGGTGCCCTATATTTTGGTCCTATGCATGTCGTGGCGTGGTTGTTTTAGTAATTGTTGAAACTTTGTGCGGCTGGGCCTGATGGCTTTGGACTTTGAACCACCTTATATTGTCTAAGGGTTTCGTGTCGGGTTTTTAAGTTTCTTGTTGACGACTGCGTATGTTGTCCTTTATTTGGACCTCTGCGTTAGGGTGTTAATTGTGTACAGCATTGTGCAGTGGGCCCCTGATGGTCTGGACTTATGACCACCTTATACTCTTTGGTTCGTTTGGGGCCAGTGTGAGGGTTCTTTTTGGGTTTCGGTTTGTTCCAGTGGGTCAAAAGTATGTATTATATACCGCATTGTGCAGTGGGCCCCTGATGGTCTGGACTTATGACCACCTTATATTCTTAGGTTCGTTGTGAGCCAGTGTGAGGGTCCTATTTGATTGTTTCACTGATGAGTTGTTCTAATACTCCTTGGACTGTTTTCCCTGTACCGGTACGAGTGCGAATGTTAGTGAAAGCGATAGTAAAAAGAAGGGGTTACAGCCATGCATATACTAATATAGGAGAAAGAAAGATTTTTTTTTTTTTTTTTTTTTAATTTTTTTTTTAAAATAAATAATAAAATAAATTCTTCATTCCTCCTCTCATTCATTTAGTGATCATGCAAGGGGAGGGTTAGTTTTTTTTAACACTTACAGTGAGCGGCTTTTCTAGGTTCGCTTACGCGTATCGCGCACCTTAAGGGTGGCAACATACCTAGGTTTCCTCTCCCGCTCATGTTTATTCGGGGGGTGCGGGCTGGCATCTCTTTTAAGTACCAGTTTCCACCTTGGCGGGACTGATTTTACCATCCGCTCCCCCCTTCATTTAGTGATCATGCATGGGGATAGTAATTGTTATTGAGATTATGATTGTAAGTACTTGCATGTTTTTACGGTAGGGTTTGTTGTTGTGTGGAGACCAGAATTTTATGGGAGAGATGTTTTATTTTTGCTACAATTTTCCCCTTTTTCCTATAGCGGAGATGAATCCTAATATATTGGCGTACACCGAATTGATGTTGGTCGTTTTGGTGGTAAAAAAAGTCGGGTGCTGGGCTGGGGCGTTCATGTTTTTCTGCTTTAACTGGAAGTTTTCCCTTTCTGGTGTGTATTTGGGGCAGATATTGAAGATATGTTCTAATGTTTCAGGGACGGGGCAGTGGGGGCAGTTTATGCCAATTTCTCTTATTCTTGGTAAAAAAAATTCCAAAACTGCTGGCTAATAGAGTTTTTCCAGTTTTGAGTCGGGTTATGACTTTGGAGTCATATGGGTTTACCAATTTAGGGGCTGTTATATTTCTGCTGACTTGTTTTTGCAGATGGTAGAATTTTGTCCCCTTTGCTGTATTATCCCATTCCCGTTGCCATTTACAATCTATTTTCTGTCTTATTATACTGTAAATTTCCAGGACGCTATAATCTAATTGATGAATTTCAGATTCGTTTTGCTTTCTTTTGGGTTTTTGGTCTGCCCTTTCATTTCCTGGGATATCAATGTGGGAGGGCACTCACATAAATTTCACAGTATAATTTTGTTGGTCCAGGATTTTAAGTCTTAGGTATACTTCCCGCAACATATTTTTTCTGCTGGATGAGTTATTCGTTTCCAGGGTTCGGAGCACACTGAGGGAATCGCTGAGTATCACTGTTCTGGCTGTTTGGGTTTCTTGAATCCATTCGATTGCCTCGTTAATTGCCCAAAACTCGACTGTATAAATGGAGCAGTGATCAGGCAGTCTTGCCCCCAGTGTGATATTTTCCCCCGGAATTACGACTGCAGCTGCCATACGCATGGGATCCAGTGAGTTTGACCCATAGGTGTATATTTGTGTGTAGCCCTCATACTTATTCGCAATATCAGTCAAGATTTTGGCCCTGATTTCTAGTGGGTTAAGTTGTTTGTCCCCATAGTTTAATGCTTCGACATTGATTTGGGGGGCCTTACAAGTCCATGGTGCGGTGTCAGGGTATTTTATGACTTCCGCTTGTGTGTTATTTAGTTCCAATTCTCTCTGTAGGTCATGGATTTTTTTTCCCTCCCGGTAAGTTTGCTTTCAGTTTATGTCGGAAGGGCTTGTTGCACTTGTTTATGATACGCGGGTGGGATGTGATTTCGGGTGTATTGATAATCGCGTTTCGTACCGCAGGAGTAACTCCTCCCTTCTAAGGTGCAGAGGGGGTTCCCCTGTTAGAACTCTTAGCTCGTCCCCAGAAGTACTACCGAGAGCGCCGGTGCAAATGACAAGAGCCTGGTATTGTATTCGATCAAGTTTGCCAAGTACATTAGGGTGAGCCGAAGCGTATGCCTGGCACCCGTAGTCAATTTTCGATCGAATAAGTGTCCTATATAATGTAAGAAGTGTGGTCTGATCCGCCCCCCCCCCCACTCAGTACCTTTAAGGTTTCGTAGGAGGTTTAAATCTTGTCCACATCTCCTTACTAGCTCTGTTATGTGATTGCTCCATGTAAGGTGCTCATCAAATAGCATTCCTAAGAATCGAGCTACTTATTCAAATTTTATCTCCGTTCCGTTTAGGTATAATTTTGCGTAGTTTAAGTTTAGGTGTAAATAGGACCCCTACTGTTTTTCCTGGGGATATTTTGAAACCCCACCTATCTGCCCATTTACCAATCCCATCTAGCCCCACCTGCTGTTCGCCCACCACAGCATTGCTGGAAGGGTTTCCCGCTTTCCAGATTCCGCTGTCGTCAGCAAATTGAGATATGTCCAGATGAGTCTGGTCTATTGACTTTTCCAGGTCATTAATCATGATATTGAAGAGGGTGGGGCTTAGTACACTTCCTTGTGGGGTGCCGTTTTCCAACTCGTGTGTTTCCGAGTACTGGCCTCCCACCCTCGTTTGGATAGTTCGACCGGTTAAGAAGTTTGATATGAATTTATGCATGTGTCCAGTGATTCAATATTGATTTAGTTTTGCAATTAGTCCTTTGGTCCATATTGATCATATGCCTTTTCGAGGTCAAGGAAGACGGCGATTAGATGGCGGTTACTTTTCCTTTTTGAATTGAATGCCAGTCTTATGCTTGACTCCAGGCGTATGAGTTGATCCAATGTGGAGCGTTTATTTCGGAACCCGCTTTGATTTTTGGATATCACATTCTTACTCTCTAGGTGGAATTTTAGCCTATTGTTTATCATGGTCTCCATAACCTTACATATATTGTCTGTAAGTGATATTGGTCTGTATAAATTTATATCTGTTGGATCTTTTCCAGGTTTCGGGATTGGGATCACAATTGCTTGTTTCCATTTTGTTGGAATCTCTCCCGATCGCCAGATCGCATTCAACAGATCCAAAATCACTAGTTCGGTTTTTTTAGGGAGATTTTTATAAATTTCATATCCCAGTGTGTCCTCCCCCGGCGATGCAGTTTTTTTTTCTGCTAAGAGCTTTTCGCCATTCATGGATGGTGAACTCGACATTTAAGGGGCTGTATTGGTTACTTCTATCTGTAAATAAGCGAGGGTAATGTGTTTCGACCCTATTTCGGTGTATTTGGAATTTGACTGAGTGGTTTGTGTTGCTGCTCATCCCGGCGAAGTGTGATGCTAATTTTTCTGCTTTTTCCCCGTCAGTTGTAAGCCCGGGGAGTTTAGGGGTTGCAAAGGCTTTTTTTCCTTTAATTTTCTTAATTTTGTCCCATACCTGCTTTGAGTTAGCCTTATGATTTATGGATGAGCAGAAATTTTGCCATGAGGTTTGCTTTGCCTTAAATATTATGTTTTTCGCCAGGCGTTCTTTTTCTTTGTAAACAAGAAAATCGAGGTTGTTTTTGGAGTGCCGAAACCTGTTTAGGGCCCTTTTTTTCTCTTTTAATGCTTGTGTACAGTCTTCATTCCACCATGGTACGGACTGTTTGATGCCCCGCCCTCCCGTTTTGGGGATACTTTGCTCCGCTGCTGATGACAGTGCTTTAATGACATTTTCGTTAAATGTTTCAATGTTTTCGTCATACAGTTGGGCGTCGTCTATCCCCTCGCAGAGTGTGCGAAACATCTCCCAGTCCGCCTTATCAAATCTCCATTTTGGGGGCGGTTGTGTGTTGTTTTTGTGTGTTTTAAGTTGGACGGAGATCAATATGGAAAAATGGTCGCTACCTAGTGTGCTGGTTTGATCAACTTTCCAATCGGCTATCTCCGCTACCTTGGGTGTGCACAAAGTTAGATCAATTGCTGACATGCTCCCGTTTTTTGGGTTAATTCTGGTACCTGCACCATTGTTTAGTATGACTAGGTTGGATAGGGCGACCCATCTTTCAATATTGTCACCCCTCCTATCCAAATGAGTCCTTCCCCATTGTTCACTGTGGCCATTAAAGTCGCCACATATAATTGTGTGATCCCCGAGCTCGCTTATGATTGTGTTGTATGTTTCCGGTTTAATGACTTCCCTGCCTGGGTCGTACATGTTTACAATTATTATGGGTCGATTACCATTGTTTATTTTGATGATTTGGTTTTCCGGTTTCGGCTCGGGGTTTTTATATTATTTGCGTACACTCAACAGACTCACTTGATAGTGCATCGCTGACATAGATTGCCAGTCCGCCTCCCTGCTGCCCTTGGGGTCGATTTTTGGAGTAACAGGTAGAGTGCCCTGGTAGTTTTGGGTGGCTTTTCTGCTCGTTCAAATGAGTCTCTTGAATGCACACAACGTCCGGTAAATTTTGGTCGCTATTAATTCTGAGAATTAATTCGGGCATGTTTTTCCATATTCCCCTACTATTCCACTGTAGTATGCGGATTATTTCTGGTGTATTCATTGTTGTGGCCCCATGTTTACGTTCGTATTTTCTCTACAGTAGGTCCCGGTTTGTGTGGGGACCTCGTGTCTAATCCGCATTGTTGCGAGGTCTAGTATAGGGTTAAATACGGTATCGGCGGTGAACTGATTTTCCTTAGTTAGATTGATTACCCCGTCGATAATGTCCCGGATAAGTTCTAGAACTTGTATAGCTGTTATATTGTTAGAGATATCATTGCTGCCGGTGGAAGTTGCTTTATTTGATTTAGTTTTTAAGGTTGATGGCCCATTTGGTTTGTTTTGTGCACTGCTGGGGGGGGGGGGGGGATGATATTCTGTTGCCGGTGTGGTGCTTGCTTTACTACGCTCCTTAGCTCTATTGGGGGTGGATGACATTGACTCTGATAATTCGGGTGACTGTATGTGGGTTTGTTTGGTTGTTTGTCCTGTTTTGTTTTGTTGGTGCGCTGGGTCCGCTTCGATCGGTTTTATTTGAGTTTGAAGGGTGGGGTGAATTTTGGCGTGATGTGTGTATTTTATGTTGTTATTGATTTCTGTCTTAGCGACGGTTTATGGTACGTTGTTTGTTACCATGTACTCGATAATGGCATTTTCTTTGATGGTGTAACTGCAATCACGTGACCGTGGGTGGTGGGGTTCTCTGCAGTTTGCACATTTTTGCCCCTGGAATTTGCATTGACCCTCATGGGGCCCCCCACACCTTCTGCATCTTTTGTTGAATCTACACTTGGTGGTAAAATGCCCCCACCGCTGACATTTGGTACAGTATCTAGTTTTGGGGTTATACTTTGTCACTTGATAGTTTATGTCTTTTGGCCCTAGGCGGACTGTATCGGGGGGGGGGGGGGGGGAGGGGTCTGTTTAAATTGTAAGAGCACTGCAGTTGATCGCTCGCCCTGTTTATTATTAAGGCGTTTTGCCTGTTTAATCTCCTGGCCCTGTCTGTTCATTTCTTGTGTTATATGTTCTGTGTTTTGTTCTCTATTTATTCTAATGATTTTGTTTATTACTGGTGTGGGTTTGGTGTTAAGATGGTGTTGATTTTAGGGTCTGATGTTCCTGTGGCGAGTAATTGTTACTCGGTATGGGCCCAATTGTTGAATTTCTGAGTATTTTGCGACTTGTTTGGAAGTAGCGCATCTAATCACTACGTATCTTTCCCTGGTGTGTAGGATTTTGAAATTTCCTCCTTGGGTTTTTCCTAAGGCGGTTGCTATAGTTTTGTCGCTTATGTTCTGAATATTTATTTCCTTGCTTGTTAGAAATAATGTTAGTTCCCTTGGGTGGTACGCATACTTGTTATTTTAAGGGCAGTTGTATGGGTTTGTATTTTGTGAATTTTTGTTTTGTTTGTTTTCCTTTTGAGATTGTATTTCTTGAGTTTGTGTGGTGGGGTTATTGTGGCTGGTATTATTGGTGGTTTCCTTAGTGTGAGCTTTGTCCGGTACCGTATTACCTATGTTAGGGGGCCGGATGGTGTTTTGTTCCTCGGTTTGTTTAGTTTTTTTAATTTTAGGTGTTCCTTTTAACGGCCCTTTTCCCCTGCCTGGCATTATTGGGTTTTTCTGTGTGGTTGGTGTTTTGGTTTTATTTTCCTGTAATTTTATCGGTGTTGTTGTTCTAGGTTTTGAGGGGCCTGCTACTTGGCTGTTGTGTACTGTAATGCAGTTAGGATTTGTGTGGGTGGGTATTGATATTACTTTTTGCGTTGATTTTGTTTTTTTCCCTTCCGGGTTATTAGGTTCTTTGACCTTTTGTGCATAGGATGCTGGTTTTTGCAAGTCTTGTTTGCTTTTCTTGTGATTTGTGGTAATTATCGGGGATGCTGGCGTTTCAATAACGCAGTGTGTTTCCTGGTTCCCCCCTTCTACCCTGCTAATTGGAGTTACGGCCATTGGTATGTGTTTGGTCTGTTCTAGCGATAGTTCATTTATTATAGGGAGGGTATCGTCCATTTCATTACAGTCGTTTGTGCTACGGTTTCTATTGATGATTATCTCTGTATCCGATTCTGAAGCCCTAATGAGGGAGTTTGGAGTGGACGTCATGGGGTTTGAAGTGGGTTTCATGGGCTCTGTTTCATTCATATCCGGGATGTCTTGACTGGAGTTGAGATAAGACCCATTGAATGCGAATGACACCCCCGGCGCTGTGTAATCTAGTGAGGACTGGGTTTCATTGAATTGTAAGTTGGCTTCCCTAACTGTGCTATTTTTGCCTGTAAATAATTTTCCTATGTGAGTTGGTGGTGGGGTTTGGTTAATATTTCTGCTGATTAATTTTCTGGGGACCCTTTTTGTTTTCTGCATTTGAACTTTGGACATTTCCGACTGGTGTGTTTTGTTTATTTAGTTTAATGGAAATGTGGTGATTTTAATGAATGCTTGTTTGCACAAGTGTAGCCTGTACTACTTAATGCTGTTTTTATGGTGATTAAAAAAAAATGGCGCACATGGTGAATTTATTGTTGGTGTTTTGGGTGAAGAATTAAACCTTAAGTCCTAAGAATTAAATACAATGCCAAGGAAATACAAAAACTATATTAGGTTACTAAGGAGAGGGTAAAATACAAGCTTGTTAGAATATTGAAGGGTCTTTAGTGAAGTTATTTGTTATCAGTTACTCGAAGTTGCAAACACAAGAGTAGAAGAATAAACGTTATGAAAAATAAAGAATAAAAAAATGAATATGAAATGAAATATGAAAAAGTATGGTGTTACTAGGGATGGTTAATAAATTTGTTTTGAACTGAACCTCGGCTTTTCCTTTGTAGGTGGGATTTTGTGAGAAGTATGCTCACTGAATTCTAGATAGGTCTATAGAGGACACTAGCCTGGCTGGTGAGTGGATTTAAGAGCGAGTGTGATGATTTTGCTTACAGTGCTCAATGTAACAGAAAATCTTGCAGTGATCTCACGGAGCTAGAGGATATTCAAGGATTCTGTCCAGGTTTTATGCTAGTATGGTTCCTAGCGCCTGTTTCTAAGCCTGGTAGAAAATCTCACAAAGCACTCGGATTCGAATTATCAAAGATTTCAATTGACGCCAAAAGTTGATGATAATTAGATTGAATTTGTAAGCCTTGGTTCAGAGAATTGCGTTAAACTGTTAGTGTTAGGAAATTGAAAAATGTAGTGTGTTATTAAAATCTGCACTCTCACACTCTTTATCATCCGATTCTAATTCTTTATTGACTCTGATGCACTATATGCTTACTGAGTATAACACAATGTATAGTAAATTATAGATATAAATAATTATTCAATAATAAAACATAATTTCACGTGAATATTGAAAGTTCTACTTGCGGACGGGATCACATTACAAAGTTTGCTTTCTTATTTCAAATGCTCAATTACATATAATTTTCTTAAGAATACGGTTGATCAGCTCCACCCATTTAATCTTTGAGGAGTGTTTGCAATTATATATGTCAATGAGGGATTTTCTCAACAAATAATACTTATTACAAACCAATAAAAAGTGATACTAGTATTTGTCATCAATCTCATTATGATCACACATTTGCTATATTCTAAGTTTCTATTTATCCGAGTACAACCAAATCTACCTGAGACCCTTAGCTTTTGTAGGTATTGTTTCGCATCCACAAAAGTCTAATGCAATCGTCATATCCAAAATTGGTTCTTATGTATTAATAAAACAATATGATTTATTCCAATCATATATATATATATATATATATATATATATATATATATATATGAGGATGTGTGATAATATGAAGTGAAATTATATATGTAGATATATTGTCATACAGGTTTGAGATTTTAAAAAAAAAATTCCCCTAAAGAGATTTGGACTCAGGTCCCCGGGTTACGGCATATATCGTCTTGCACCAACAAATGTACCTTCTCGAATAAGTACACAGCCCCCTGAAAAAAGTATAGAAAATAGCCATGAATATTGGCATTTGTGTGTAGCAGACACACTGGCATGTCGACCCAGTAATTAATACATTAACACTGCAAGAGGATGCGTGATTATATGAAGTGAAATTTTATATATATTATGGTCTAATTATGGTCTAATTCCATATATATATGGAGAAAGAACATTAACCAAACCAATTAGTGGTGTCATGGTCATCTTTGAAGTCAAAGGAGCAACAAATATATATATATATATATATATATATATATATATATATATATATATATATATATATATATATATATATATATATATATATATATATAGGGGTAGGTGCGTGCAGGCAAGATGGGTGCCATAACCTCATGATCCCGGTTCGAATGTCAGTATAGGAAGAATAAAAAATTATCAAACCTGTATTGTAATATTGTTTCTTCATTTATAGTTTCATTTCATATTATCATCAATCCTCCTATGATCCCGTGATAGCGCTTCCACTCTGTCCGGTGTATTTGTAACTTCTTATTATCTTCTATAGGTCTTGATTTCTGTCTGAGAAATCCAGAGTGAATGTGAATTTAAATGGGAGCTAATTACTGGGTCGCCATGCGAGTGTTACTGCTACGCACGAAAAAGACACTGGGGCAGTCGACCCGACTGACCTGGGCGGGTATTGAACCCGCGATATTATATTACGAGCTTAACGAGTCAAACTGAGCATTCTTCTTCAGGTTCTGTGCTTATAACAACGTCAATAGATCACCCAGTTTGGCTAATCTAAACGTGTTTCTCCATCAGTTTTGTAACCCGATACCTGCGCATTTGAGGATAGCAAGTCTGTGCTTGTTAAAACTTTTCAGGCGTTCAAAAATGAGAGAGAGAGAGAGAGAGAGAGAGAGAGAGAGAGAGAGAGAGAGAGAGAGAGAGATAGAGAGAGTGAGAGAGAGAGAGAGGGGGGGGAGAGAAGAAATATATATAGTTTACACTGTTAAAATTAACTTTGATGTATTATGAGTGCATGATAAATTACTAGTAGAACCACACTGATTTCGAAGATTGTTGTAGTTTTTTACTCCAATAATAATTTAACTACATTTCAAGCTCTCGTATTTTGCGATGTATTTCTTTTCGGAACGCAGATGGCTCACATGTAACTAAACGATAAAATGTACAAACATGTCTGAATGGCTAGAGTCTCTTGCCAATCGTAACTTTTCTGAAGAATACCTGCATAGATTTTATCAATTTATTTGAAAAAGGTGGTGTCCACTATATTTGCAAACCGTCAATTCAGTCATCATTCTTTCTCGATCTGCCTAATTTAGGGAAAGTGTGTTACGAACAGTGGTTTATCCATTAATAAACACACACTCGATCTTCTTCTCTGTGTTAAAAAGAAAATATATAATGCAAATGTGTCCGTCCTTACATGCCTGATTTTAATCCTGTTGGATCTTCTTGATGCCATCATCAATAAGTAATTCGGTATCAAAAGGCGCGAGAAGGCAACGGAGCTGACAAATGAGAATTTCTCCGCGTAAACGGAGACTCGTTAACTACGACTGATACACACGACGTTTGAATCGAGTGGGATGTGTTACGACTCTATGGTCTAAGAAAAATGTAACAGAAAGAAAGTGAAACCAACAAATCAAGTAAAAATCAACAAGCAATTTATTACTAGATAATTAAAATGAAAAATCAAAAAGTCACTTACAGTAATGTGTTTTGAAATCCTAATAATCCAATAAGAATGATTGTTCTAATCACAAGTCCTAAATATAGAATGTTACGAATTCATGGCTGTGTCCTTGAATGTTATGATGTGCTAATGGTCTCCAAAGTCCTGATGTACTAGTAATCTTTGATGTGCTGATGTCAAAATGAAGTATTCCAAAATATCTGAATAAGTTCACTTAAATTCCAAAATCATCAATTAAAAATCCAAAATCCAAAAGTTTATGAGCACTGTTATAATCCAATGAATAATTCCTCTCTTAGAATTTGGAATGAATTTTCACAACTGTAATAGCTCTTTACAAGACTGATGGTAATGTCAAAACTGAACAAAATGTCCACCAAACATGGTATATATAAAGATTGGTCACATGACAGAATGTTCTAGAATATGAGTCATCTTAATGGAATTCTAACTGTAAACAAAATTCAACCTTGACCTTCAAATTGAGAAAACATATTGATCAAAACAACCTAATTCAAGGACACTAGTTAAACATGTTTTTCCTGATAACATTAAGATTTAAGCAAATATTAAAGTGAAGAAACATTTATAATTTCCTAAAATATTTATAATATTATATAAACATCATACATAACACCTCCGCTCATAAAGAAAAGAAAGATTTATATAATAAAGCTTTCTTTTGAATATACATCTAATACTACAATAAGCAAAATTACATAAGAACATGTTTTATGATACTGGACTTAATTACATCAAGCAATATTACATTTCCAGGCACATGAGAGTGCATCTGCAATCACATTGTCTTTTCCCCTGATGTGTCTAATGTCAATGTTATATTCCTGCAATATCAAACTCCATCTCAGCAATCTCTGATTTTTATCTTTCATTTTGTTGATGAAAGTAAGGGGATTGTGATCACTGTACCCAATAATTGGAGAAAGAGCTGAGGTAACATACACTTCAAAATGCTGTAAAGCCAATATCAAAGCCAAACATTCCTTCTCAATTGTGGAATAATTTTTCTGGTGCTTGTTTAGTTTTTTAGAAAAATAACACACAGGGTGATCCACACCACTTTTGTCTTCCTGAATCAATACTCCACCAACCCCTACATCACTTGCATCAACAGATAATTTAAATGATTGGCTAAAATTTGGCGCAGAAAGAACTGGTGCATTCTTAAGCATGGCCTTTAACTTGTCAAAAGATTCCTGACACTTGTCAGACCAATGAAATTTGGCTTTCTTACTCAATAAACTTGTCAAAGGTTCAGCAATTTTGGAAAAATTGGAACAAAATTTCCTATAATATCCAGCCATACCTAGAAATCGCATCAGTTGCTTTTTACAAATTGGAACTTGAAATTCAGAGATAGCTTTGACCTTAGCTTCTATAGGTTTAACTTGACCTTGTCCCACAATATGTCCTAAAAATGTGACACAAGCATGGCAAAACTCACTTTTGCTCAAATTAATTGTCAGATTCGCATCGCTGAGTCGATCGAAGAATTTTCGAATGGTTTCCAAATGATCTTCCCAGGTGTTGTTGTAGATAAAGACGTCATCGATATAAGCGTCACAATTATCAAGACCAAATGTTATCATGTTCATCAGACGTTGAAACGTTGCAGGCGAATTTTTCATTCCAAACGGCATGACTTATTATTGATAAATTCCATCTGGAGTTACAAATGCTGAAATTTCTTTTGCCCTTTCCGTCAGTGGAATTTGCCAGAATCCTTTTAAAAGGTCAAACTTGGTGACATATTCCGCATTTCCAATTTTATCAATGCAATCGTCCATTCTTGGGATTGGAAATGAATCAGTTTTGGTGACACTGTTGACTTTTCTATAGTCAGTACACATACGGAATGTATTATCTGGCTTGGGAACAAGAATACATGGTGAACTCCAGTTACTTTTACTTGGTTCTATGAAATCATTCTCCAGTAAATACTGAATTTCTTTCTTCAGATAGTTCTGTTTGAGAGGATTCATCCTATAAGGATGCTGTTTCACAGGCGCAGAATCTACAATGTCAACGTCATGATAAATTTTACTTGTTTGTGTTGGAACATCAGGAAACAAGTGCTCATAGTCATGTAATAGCTGTTTTAGTTCATTTCTTTCCTGTTGTTGTAGATGTGAAAGTTTCTGGTCTAGGTTGTTCAATATTTCTGAATTCCGAAGATTGGTTATACCAGAGTCACTATAGTCTGATTGTATTCCATCGTTGATATCTTCACTGTGTGGGACAGGTACAACTAAATTAACTGAATAATTAGCTGAGCTATCTCTGTCAAAATATTCCTTTAACATATTTATATGACAAAGTTGTTTCTGTTTCCGTCTCCCAGGAGTGTTAATGATATAATTTAAGTCATTTACTTTCTTTTCAACGGTATAAGGACCATAAAATTTAGCCTGAAGAGGATTCTGAGGTATGGGAAAGAGAGCCAGAACTTTGTCAATAGGTTTAAAACTCCTTTCCTGTGAATTTCTGTCATACCTTAATTTCATTTTTGACTGAGTAGTGTGAAGATTAGTTCTTGCTACTTCACAGGCCTTTGACAACTTGTATTTGAAATCAGAAACATAATCAAGAAGATTAATCTTCGAATCTTCATTTGAAAGAAGTTTCTCTTTCAATAATTTCAATGCTCCACGGACAGTATGACCAAAAACTAGTTCAAAGGGACTAAAACCCAACGACTCTTGAACTGATTCCCTAACAGCAAACAACAACAAATGAACACCCTCATCCCAATCCTTTTCCGTATCAAAGCAATATGATCGAATCATATTCTTCAAAGTTTGATGAAATCTTTCCAAAGCACCTTGACTTTCAGGGTGATAGGCAGAAGATTTAAACTGTTGGATGCCTAATTCATGCATAACTTGTTGGAAAATTCCAGACATAAAATTTGACCCTTGATCCGACTGGACAGATTTGGGAAGGCCAACAAGTGTAAAAACTTCACCAAAGCTTTCACAATAGTTTTAGTTTTTATATCTCTCAGAGGAATTGCCTCTGGAAATCTTGTAGATGTACACATTATGGTCAACAACTATTGGTTGCCTGACTTGGTTTTAGGTAAAGGACCAACACAGTCTACTATTATTCTACTAAATGGTTCACCAAATGCAGGAATAGGTTTTAGATGAGCCTTAGGTATCTTCTGATTGGGTTTTCCTACCATTTGACAAGTGTGACAAGATCTGCAGTATTTAGAAACATCACTTTTCAGTTTCGGCCAATAAAAATGATTCAAGATCTTGTGATAAGTCTTACGGACTCCTAAATGACCAGCCAAAGGAGTTTCATGGGCTAAATTAAGAATTTCCTGTCGATATGACTTAGGAACAACAATTTGATAGCTCACTGACCACTCGTCACCAGCGGGTACATCAGGTGGTCTCCATTTCCTCATAAAGACCCCATGTTTCACAAAGTAACACACTGGAACTTGTGTGGCTTCAGTTTCACTAATAGCCCTCTGAAACAAACAAGATATCTCGGGATCTTGCTCCTGTTCAACGACAAGGGATTGTCGTTTGTCATCCTGATTAGGACAAAGAGAATGAGTTGCCAAAAGAGGATCACTGTGATCAATACCATTTGATTGATCAATACCTGAGGAAAAAGTGACCTCATCAAAAGACTGACCAATACATGTGTCAGCTAAAGGAATAATATCCTGATCAACATCACTCTCAAGAGCTCTTTTTGCCATAGCTCTAGTAACTGCACAAGCAGGGTACAAATCAGGGATTTCAGTTTCAACAGGATCAACTTTCTGATCCAAACAAGGCTTGTCAGTTACAAGTGGATTAACCACAACCTTATCTCCAGCTAGGTCATTGCCTAGTAATAAATGAACACCCTCTATGGGTAAAGAAGTCACTGCCCCAACAGTCACAGGTCCAGAAACTAAGTCTGATGCCAAATTTACACAATGAAGAGGAACATTTACAAAGCCGCACTCTACTCCCTGAACAAGAACACTTTCACTTGAAGAAGACTCCTCAGACAAAGGCAAAGTACCTGATAATAAAAGACTCTGAGAAGCTCCAATGTCCCTTAATATTTTAATTGGGATAGGTTTGGCAGAATCACCAATAAGTGATATAGAACCTTCTGACATGAATGGTTCATAAGCCTCCAAAATAGAATCAGACTGGGGTTTGTTTGACCCAACAAATGTATTGCTTTCAATACAAGACCGTGACCTTGACCTCGTAGAAATAAGAGCATTTGGAAAAGCTCTGTCTTTACTCTGTTGCTTATTTTTCAACTTGAAGCAATCAGAAATAACGTGCCCTTTCGTTTTACAATAAGTGCACGTAGGAAGAGATAAGGATTTCTGATCAGTCTTATCAAATGTTTGATTCCTAACAGTTGTGCTGTTGTGAAATTTGGAAGTACTCGAATGAGATTGAAATGGTTTTTTACCAGAAAACTGCTGAGAGGACGATTTATTACCAAATGAAATTTTGTGAGTCAAGGAATAATCATCTGCCATACGAGCATCATTTTCCAAAGTTTCCACATTCTGCTCGTCAAGATAGGTTTTAACATCACTATGGATGCACCTCTTGAACTCTTCAATTAATACGAGCTGTCGGAGGTTATCATAAGCTTGATCAACTTTCTTGGCTGAGCACCACCTATCAAATAGTTGTTCTTTATCCCTTGCAAATTCGACATGAGTTTGTCCAGTTTCTTTTCTACAATTCCTAAACCTTTGTCGATATGCCTCTGGTACCAACACATAAGCTTTCAAGATGTACTCCTTAACCACATCATAATCAGTGCTTTGTTGTACTGACAGTGAAGTGTAGACTTCACAAGCTTTGCCAATAAGTACACTTTGTAATAACAAAGTCCAATGCTCTCTGGGCCATTTCAAGTTTTCAGCTATTTTCTCGAAATGAAGAAAGTATGTATCTACTTCTTTTTCCTGAAAAGGGGGTACTAACCTAATATATCTAGTAACATCAAAACCTGGACTTGTGTTTAAAGGAGTGGAGTGTGCTCTGTTTGCCAGTTCTAATTCTCTTAACTTAAATTGCATTTCCCTTTCTTCTCTTTGCATCTGCATTTGTATTTGTCTCTCTTCTTTCTGTATTTGTATCTGCCTCTCTTCCTTCTCTCTCTCCATCTGTATTTGCCTCTCTTCTTTCTCTCTCTCCATCTGCCTCTCTTCATTCTGCATTTGTATCTGCCTCTCTTCCTTCTCTCTCTCCATCTGTATTTGCCTCTCTTCTTTCTCTCTCTCCATCTGCCTCTCTTCTTTTTCTCTCTCTCTCTGAATCTGAAGCTTTGCCAATTCTAAATCCATCTGGTTCTTTAACTCTAATTCCCTTAATTTCCTGTTAGAACCAGATACAGGCTTTCTCTTCAAACTTAAAGCACTATTTTCAAAAATTCCCTTTCCTACTAAATACTGAATTAAAATAATCTTTATCTCCTGTTTTGTCAATGATACTTTTGCCTCAGATAGACTGTATTTTCTGGCAAGCTCGAGCAACTCATCCTTTCTCATGCACTCTAACCCCTCCTGGGTAGGTTTTGAAATGAAATTCTGAACATTAGATGCCATTGTAAATGCTTGTTGGTTTCACACAAAAAAATTTCTCTATCTAAAAATCTTTGCCAAAGACAAAAAAAATTCAGAGACAAAATCAATATGAATTTCAAAGATAAATTTAATATCTCTAATATGCTTTAAATAAATTCAATCCCGGAACGGCCCCCAATTTCTGTTACGACTCTATGGTCTAAGAAAAATGTAACAGAAAGAAAGTGAAACCAACAAATCAAGTAAAAATCAACAAGCAATTTATTACTAGATAATTAAAATGAAAAATCAAAAAGTCACTTACAGTAATGTGTTTTGAAATCCTAATAATCCAATAAGAATGATTGTTCTAATCACAAGTCCTAAATATAGAATGTTCCGAATTCACGGCTGTGTCCTTGAATGTTATGATGTGCTAATGGTCTCCAAAGTCCTGATGTACTAGTAATCTTTGATGTGCTGATGTCAAAATGAAGTATTCCAAAATATCTGAATAAGTTCACTTAAATTCCAAAATCATCAATTAAAAATCCAAAATCCAAAAGTTTATGAGCACTGTTATAATCCAATGAATAATTCCTCTCTTAGAATTTGGAATGAATTTTCACAACTGTAATAGCTCTTTACAAGACTGATGGTAATGTCAAAACTGAACAAAATGTCCACCAAACATGGTATATATAAAGATTGGTCACATGACAGAATGTTCTAGAATATGAGTCATCTTAATGGAATTCTAACTGTAAACAAAATTCAACCTTGACCTTCAAATTGAGAAAACATATTGATCAAAACAACCTAATTCAAGGACACTAGTTAAACATGTTTTTCCTGATAACATTAAGATTTAAGCAAATATTAAAGTGAAGAAACATTTATAATTTCCTAAAATATTTATAATATTATATAAACATCATACATAACACCTCCGCTCATAAAGAAAAGAAAGATTTATATAATAAAGCTTTCTTTTGAATATACATCTAATACTACAATAAGCAAAATTACATAAGAACATGTTTTATGATACTGGACTTAATTACATCAAGCAATATTACATTTCCAGGCACGTGAGAGTGCATCTGCAATCACATTGTCTTTTCCCCTGATGTGTCTAATGTCAATGTTATATTCCTGCAATATCAAACTCCATCTCAGCAATCTCTGATTTTTATCTTTCATTTTGTTGATGAAAGTAAGGGGATTGTGATCACTGTACCCAATAATTGGAGAAAGAGCTGAGGTAACATACACTTCAAAATGCTGTAAAGCCAATATCAAAGCCAAACATTCCTTCTCAATTGTGGAATAATTTTTCTGGTGCTTGTTTAGTTTTTTAGAAAAATAACACACAGGGTGATCCACACCACTTTTGTCTTCCTGAATCAATACTCCACCAACCCCTACATCACTTGCATCAACAGATAATTTAAATGATTGGCTAAAATTTGGCGCAGAAAGAACTGGTGCATTCTTAAGCATGGCCTTTAACTTGTCAAAAGATTCCTGACACTTGTCAGACCAATGAAATTTGGCTTTCTTACTCAATAAACTTGTCAAAGGTTCAGCAATTTTGGAAAAATTGGAACAAAATTTCCTATAATATCCAGCCATACCTAGAAATCGCATCAGTTGCTTTTTACAAATTGGAACTTGAAATTCAGAGATAGCTTTGACCTTAGCTTCTATAGGTTTAACTTGACCTTGTCCCACAATATGTCCTAAAAATGTGACACAAGCATGGCAAAACTCACTTTTGCTCAAATTAATTGTCAGATTCGCATCGCTGAGTCGATCGAAGAATTTTCGAATGGTTTCCAAATGATCTTCCCAGGTGTTGTTGTAGATAAAGACGTCATCGATATAAGCGTCACAATTATCAAGACCAAATGTTATCATGTTCATCAGACGTTGAAACGTTGCAGGCGAATTTTTCATTCCAAACGGCATGACTTTATATTGATAAATTCCATCTGGAGTTACAAATGCTGAAATTTCTTTTGCCCTTTCCGTCAGTGGAATTTGCCAGAATCCTTTTAAAAGGTCAAACTTGGTGACATATTCCGCATTTCCAATTTTATCAATGCAATCGTCCATTCTTGGGATTGGAAATGAATCAGTTTTGGTGACACTGTTGACTTTTCTATAGTCAGTACACATACGGAATGTATTATCTGGCTTGGGAACAAGAATACATGGTGAACTCCAGTTACTTTTACTTGGTTCTATGAAATCATTCTCCAGTAAATACTGAATTTCTTTCTTCAGATAGTTCTGTTTGAGAGGATTCATCCTATAAGGATGCTGTTTCACAGGCGCAGAATCTACAATGTCAACGTCATGATAAATTTTACTTGTTTGTGTTGGAACATCAGGAAACAAGTGCTCATAGTCATGTAATAGCTGTTTTAGTTCATTTCTTTCCTGTTGTTGTAGATGTGAAAGTTTCTGGTCTAGGTTGTTCAATATTTCTGAATTCCGAAGATTGGTTATACCAGAGTCACTATAGTCTGATTGTATTCCATCGTTGATATCTTCACTGTGTGGGACAGGTACAACTAAATTAACTGAATAATTAGCTGAGCTATCTCTGTCAAAATATTCCTTTAACATATTTATATGACAAAGTTGTTTCTGTTTCCGTCTCCCAGGAGTGTTAATGATATAATTTAAGTCATTTACTTTCTTTTCAACGGTATAAGGACCATAAAATTTAGCCTGAAGAGGATTCTGAGGTATGGGAAAGAGAGCCAGAACTTTGTCAATAGGTTTAAAACTCCTTTCCTGTGAATTTCTGTCATACCTTAATTTCATTTTTGACTGAGTAGTGTGAAGATTAGTTCTTGCTACTTCACAGGCCTTTGACAACTTGTATTTGAAATCAGAAACATAATCAAGAAGATTAATCTTCGAATCTTCATTTGAAAGAAGTTTCTCTTTCAATAATTTCAATGCTCCACGGACAGTATGACCAAAAACTAGTTCAAAGGGACTAAAACCCAACGACTCTTGAACTGATTCCCTAACAGCAAACAACAACAAATGAACACCCTCATCCCAATCCTTTTCCGTATCAAAGCAATATGATCGAATCATATTCTTCAAAGTTTGATGAAATCTTTCCAAAGCACCTTGACTTTCAGGGTGATAGGCAGAAGATTTAAACTGTTGGATGCCTAATTCATGCATAACTTGTTGGAAAATTCCAGACATAAAATTTGACCCTTGATCCGACTGGACAGATTTGGGAAGGCCAACAAGTGTAAAAACTTCACCAAAGCTTTCACAATAGTTTTAGTTTTTATATTTCTCAGAGGAATTGCCTCTGGAAATCTTGTAGATGTACACATTATGGTCAACAACTATTGGTTGCCTGACTTGGTTTTAGGTAAAGGACCAACACAGTCTACTATTATTCTACTAAATGGTTCACCAAATGCAGGAATAGGTTTTAGATGAGCCTTAGGTATCTTCTGATTGGGTTTTCCTACCATTTGACAAGTGTGACAAGATCTGCAGTATTTAGAAACATCACTTTTCAGTTTCGGCCAATAAAAATGATTCAAGATCTTGTGATAAGTCTTACGGACTCCTAAATGACCAGCCAAAGGAGTTTCATGGGCTAAATTAAGAATTTCCTGTCGATATGACTTAGGAACAACAATTTGATAGCTCACTGACCACTCGTCACCAGCGGGTACATCAGGTGGTCTCCATTTCCTCATAAGGACCCCATGTTTCACAAAGTAACACACTGGAACTTGTGTGGCTTCAGTTTCACTAATAGCCCTCTGAAACAAACAAGATATCTCGGGATCTTGCTCCTGTTCAACGACAAGGGATTGTCGTTTGTCATCCTGATTAGGACAAAGAGAATGAGTTGCCAAAAGAGGATCACTGTGATCAATACCATTTGATTGATCAATACCTGAGGAAAAAGTGACCTCATCAAAAGACTGACCAATACATGTGTCAGCTAAAGGAATAATATCCTGATCAACATCACTCTCAAGAGCTCTTTTTGCCATAGCTCTAGTAACTGCACAAGCAGGGTACAAATCAGGGATTTCAGTTTCAACAGGATCAACTTTCTGATCCAAACAAGGCTTGTCAGTTACAAGTGGATTAACCACAACCTTATCTCCAGCTAGGTCATTGCCTAGTAATAAATGAACACCCTCTATGGGTAAAGAAGTCACTGCCCCAACAGTCACAGGTCCAGAAACTAAGTCTGATGCCAAATTTACACAATGAAGAGGAACATTTACAAAGCCGCACTCTACTCCCTGAACAAGAACACTTTCACTTGAAGAAGACTCCTCAGACAAAGGCAAAGTACCTGATAATAAAAGACTCTGAGAAGCTCCAATGTCCCTTAATATTTTAATTGGGATAGGTTTGGCAGAATCACCAATAAGTGATATAGAACCTTCTGACATGAATGGTTCATAAGCCTCCAAAATAGAATCAGACTGGGGTTTGTTTGACCCAACAAATGTATTGCTTTCAATACAAGACCGTGACCTTGACCTCGTAGAAATAAGAGCATTTGGAAAAGCTCTGTCTTTACTCTGTTGCTTATTTTTCAACTTGAAGCAATCAGAAATAACGTGCCCTTTCGTTTTACAATAAGTGCACGTAGGAAGAGATAAGGATTTCTGATCAGTCTTATCAAATGTTTGATTCCTAACAGTTGTGCTGTTGTGAAATTTGGAAGTACTCGAATGAGATTGAAATGGTTTTTTACCAGAAAACTGCTGAGAGGACGATTTATTACCAAATGAAATTTTGTGAGTCAAGGAATAATCATCTGCCATACGAGCATCATTTTCCAAAGTTTCCACATTCTGCTCGTCAAGATAGGTTTTAACATCACTATGGATGCACCTCTTGAACTCTTCAATTAATACGAGCTGTCGGAGGTTATCATAAGCTTGATCAACTTTCTTGGCTGAGCACCACCTATCAAATAGTTGTTCTTTATCCCTTGCAAATTCGACATGAGTTTGTCCAGTTTCTTTTCTACAATTCCTAAACCTTTGTCGATATGCCTCTGGTACCAACACATAAGCTTTCAAGATGTACTCCTTAACCACATCATAATCAGTGCTTTGTTGTACTGACAGTGAAGTGTAGACTTCACAAGCTTTGCCAATAAGTACACTTTGTAATAACAAAGTCCAATGCTCTCTGGGCCATTTCAAGTTTTCAGCTATTTTCTCGAAATGAAGAAAGTATGTATCTACTTCTTTTTCCTGAAAAGGGGGTACTAACCTAATATATCTAGTAACATCAAAACCTGGACTTGTGTTTAAAGGAGTGGAGTGTGCTCTGTTTGCCACTTCTAATTCTCTTAACTTAAATTGCATTTCCCTTTCTTCTCTTTGCATCTGCATTTGTATTTGTCTCTCTTCTTTCTGTATTTGTATCTGCCTCTCTTCCTTCTCTCTCTCCATCTGTATTTGCCTCTCTTCTTTCTCTCTCTCCATCTGCCTCTCTTCATTCTGCATTTGTATCTGCCTCTCTTCCTTCTCTCTCTCCATCTGTATTTGCCTCTCTTCTTTCTCTCTCTCCATCTGCCTCTCTTCTTTTTCTCTCTCTCTCTCTCTGAATCTGAAGCTTTGCCAATTCTAAATCCATCTGGTTCTTTAACTCTAATTCCCTTAATTTCCTGTTAGAACCAGATACAGGCTTTCTCTTCAAACTTAAAGCACTATTTTCAAAAATTCCCTTTCCTACTAAATACTTAATTAAAATAATCTTTATCTCCTGTTTTGTCAATGATACTTTTGCCTCAGATAGACTGTATTTTCTGGCAAGCTCGAGCAACTCATCCTTTCTCATGCACTCTAACCCCTCCTGGGTAGGTTTTTAAATGAAATTCTGAACATTAGATGCCATTGTAAATGCTTGTTGGTTTCACACAAAAAAATTTCTCTATCTAAAAATCTTTGCCAAAGACAAAAAAAATTCAGAGACAAAATCAATATGAATTTCAAAGATAAATTTAATATCTCTAATATGCTTTAAATAAATTCAATCCCGGAACGGCCCCCAATTTCTGTTACGACTCTATGGTCTAAGAAAAATGTAACAGAAAGAAAGTGAAACCAACAAATCAAGTAAAAATCAACAAGCAATTTATTACTAGATAATTAAAATGAAAAATCAAAAAGTCACTTACAGTAATGTGTTTTGAAATCCTAATAATCCAATAAGAATGATTGTTCTAATCACAAGTCCTAAATATAGAATGTTCCGAATTCACGGCTGTGTCCTTGAATGTTATGATGTGCTAATGGTCTCCAAAGTCCTGATGTACTAGTAATCTTTGATGTGCTGATGTCAAAATGAAGTATTCCAAAATATCTGAATAAGTTCACTTAAATTCCAAAATCATCAATTAAAAATCCAAAATCCAAAAGTTTATGAGCACTGTTATAATCCAATGAATAATTCCTCTCTTAGAATTTGGAATGAATTTTCACAACTGTAATAGCTCTTTACAAGACTGATGGTAATGTCAAAACTGAACAAAATGTCCACCAAACATGGTATATATAAAGATTGGTCACATGACAGAATGTTCTAGAATATGAGTCATCTTAATGGAATTCTAACTGTAAACAAAATTCAACCTTGACCTTCAAATTGAGAAAACATATTGATCAAAACAACCTAATTCAAGGACACTAGTTAAACATGTTTTTCCTGATAACATTAAGATTTAAGCAAATATTAAAGTGAAGAAACATTTATAATTTCCTAAAATATTTATAATATTATATAAACATCATACATAACAGATGTATATACTTTTGTGGATGCTATGATGTGAAAAAATACGGTCCAAACGGGGACATACTCAGATACGCTTATTTCAAAGTTTTTACTACTAAATAAAGTAGTGGCAATTCATCTCTGCCACTATTACAAAACGGCGACGCCACCGTTTCGAGGGGTGTTCCCTCTATGCTGGTGTGTATTCTTACAGATGTCCCCGTTTTGCACCTTTTTCAAACGCACACAAACATTCTTGTAAAACCTACGAAACGGGAGCATAATATATTTACCATCGAAATGGGGACATCTACATCTTAACAAATTTATGAGGAAGATCGGTTTTACTATGCTTTGGATATATATATATATATATATATATATATATATATATATATATATATATATATATATATATATATATATATATATATATATATATATGTCTTTTGCAATCGATTTGTAGTCGATTGACAAATATAAATGTATTGGAATTTTTACCATCAGAATGGGGACACAAATATACACAAAGTGTCGGGTATTATACAATGAAATCGAGGGGACATTCCATAATTATGTATTATGATTCTAAATAACTAGACAATTGATCCAAATATTGCAGTAATCTGAACTCTTATACTTTGATACCTTCCATATCAACAAACTAATTTGAAATTTATGTTGAGTATTTATATTACGTTTGATTTATACATAGGGAAAATTGTATGTACCCGATTTTGAACAAAATTAATCGTCAGAAGTGTGCGAAAATACAGAAAACATATTTCTGTTAAAAGAAAATAATCAACGATCTGCATGCCGGATGTTCAGTTAAAATAATTTTACTGACACGTATACATTTTTGAACTTATCATGTCAACAAAATAGCAAATAATTTGAAGCTTTGTGCGTTCACATTTGCCTTTAAAATGGAATCCACTTCATTAATAAACCAATGCATGATAATGTCTCTTCAATATGAAACACACCATGAATATTTTGATAAAATGTCTCATTTCAGCAGGAAACGGTTTTTTAAAAAAATTTTAATTTTTTTTTTATATTCATATGAAATCGCCCTGTTTTGTATGTTCCATATCATAGTTGTGTGTATGAAAATATCCCCATTTTGTAAGTACTGTATCATGCTTGTGTGTATGAAAATGTCCCAGTTTAGCAAATGCGATGTCATAGTTTTGTGTAAGAAAATGTCCACGTTTTGTAAGTACCATGCACTGGTTGTGTGTATGAAAATGTCACCGCTTTATATGTGCTTTGCCAAGATTTTATTGTAACAAGCAAGTCGGCTCACTACCGAGCGAATCAAACAAGTTCTGCGTGAGCCTGGCTTGATGTCGAGCTTTCCCCTAGTTACAAAAACCTGAAGACAACGGTCGTTGTCGACTGTAGGGTTCTTAAACACGCAAATTCCAAAAATATTTCCTCTAATCACCTAATGACCACACATCACGAAACTCTAATTTCACACCTGCATGATTCTGCTTGCTTCACATTTGTATGACCCATCAGTAAGCCTTTCCAAGCCGAAGATTCGTACTTTACGCCATGCACCACAAAACACGACCCAAACACCTAATACAAAGAATTATTCCTATCTCAAATTGCTAAACACTTATACATTAGAGTATCCCTGATAATTCATTAGGGAGGGTCCATTTTACGAAACTAATCCATGTTATCATAAAGTGTCGTAAATACTGTGCATTATGACTTTTGCTCCTAGAAATTGGCTAAATTACTTGGTATGAGAAATATCTTCCCAACACAGACTCCCCATAATCAACAAATAATCACTCAAATCTAGCAAAGCTATACACGGAGGTGTAAACACAAATAGCACATATCCTAAGTTTATTACTGTATGCATACAAATGTCCTTGGTTTGTATCCACTATGTCATGGTTATGTATGAACTTGGCCACGTTTTTCAAGTTCCATGTCATGGTTGTTTATATGAAAATGTCCCCGTTTCATATATACTTTGCCAAGATTGTTTACATTAAAACGTTCTTGTTTTGAATGCACTAAGTCATGGTTGTGTGTATGAATATGTCCACGTTTTGCATGTTCCACGGCAAGGCTAGGTTTAAGAGAATGCCCCCTTTCATATGTACCGCGTTAAGGAAGTGTGTATAAAAATATTATCATTTAATATATATCACGCTGTGCATATGAAAATGTCCACGTGTTGTATTTATCATGTCAAGACTGTGCTCATCAGAATGATCCCGTTTGGTATGAGGAAACTTTAAATGTTGTGTATGAAAAGCCCCGACTGATATTAAAAGGCAATGGTTGTGTGCATAAAAATGAACATGTCTTGTATGTACGAAGTCGAGTTGATGTTTATAAAAATTTATCCTTGTTTTTACGTGTACCACATTAAGGTTGTGTGGAAATGTATTCAATTTGTACATATTCCTGTTTGTGTGCATCCATGAAAATGACACTTTTTGTATCCAAAACTCATAGGATGCACACATGAGAACGTATGTGTCTGGTCTAAAAGAATATATTGCATGCATATCAAAATGTTGTAAAAAAGTATGAAACATATCGAAACTTTGTTTATGAATTTTTTTCCGTTTTGTAATAAAAACAGAACTTGTGTGTAAGCTGACGTACCTGTTCAGTATGGGGAAAACAACGTTCTTGGTATTAAAATATTCCCATTCAATATGACCGTTGAAGGTTGTGTGTATGAAGTAAGCTTCGCATGGCGTGATGAAAACTCTTGTATTTACTTTTACATGTAGACATATAAGGATATATTTTTCACGTGTGAAAGCACAGAAAAGGAAAATAAAAGTATGACAAGCATTTCATCCTTGCTTTTCTATATTTCACACTTCTGTATATAATAAAAATCTTTATTTGAAACCATGAGCAAAGATTTTAAAATCCGCTGAATCAGGATATTTCCATACATCTGAAAAACGACACATATATAAACCGTATTTCGGCAGTGATAGCCAATGAGAGATTAGAGATATTGTTTTGTAAGTTATACAATGTATTTAATTGTCCATTCACACTACTTCTTCTTTCGAACGAATATTTTTCGCTATTTACGAATATTTTTAATTTCAGCATCAAACGACCAAGTTCTTCATGCATAGTAGCATTTCATGCTAATATTTTTCCAATCAAATATGTTTTAAAAACTTAAGATGTTAGGTGACTTTATTGATTTACCTGCTAGATCTGTATTGCTTTAAAAGAAAAAAAAAACAAATTTTCATTAGTAGGAAAAAAAACCCCAAACAAAACAAATAAACAAACCAAGATAATTTCAGCTTTGAACAATTTCTCTTACTTTTCTACTATAGTACCATTTTTTTTCTTCTTTTGAATTCAAAATAGGCACTCCCTTCTGAAAACAACAGTTTGTATATGTTTTCTTTTACGTCTACATTCCAATTGTTTAAGCGATTCCATGAGAATCTGCAATCCTGAGAGTTTCTGAGAATAAACCCATATCATCCAAGGAATAAGTAAGAAAAATTTCAATATGTTCAAGACTTGCTCCGGGATCTCCACTACACTATAATGACATTTCATTATCTTCTAAAACAAAGCAGACATGATAGGTGATAGTACATCACCTTGCCTAAAACCCAATTACATATTCTTAAAAAGTCAGAATATCAACCAGTATGTAAAATACAAGACTTTACCACATAAAACAGATAAAGTAAAATAGTGAACATTGCGCCACTAATATCTTGTTTGCAAATCTCAAGCCAAAGTACATTTCTGTACATACTATCAAATTCTTTTCAAAATCTACGAACATATCATCAAATTGTTTACCCTCATTTAAGCACTTATTTACAAGATTATATAAAATAAAAATCGCATTAACAGTTCTGCACTTTTTTCAAACCAAACTGAGCGTCAGATATTGTATCTTTTTCTTCCGCCTAAATAATATTCTGTGGTTAAGAACGCTGGTAAGTAATTTTGACAAACAACTCCTGGGTCTAAGGCTACTGTCATTTTTGGCTAAATCAATATTCCTGATTTAAAAATTGGTTTATGGGAAACATCCACTATTAAAAATAAATTTAAATATTTTGTTATAAAGGGTGTAAAAATTTCTTTCCCGTACATTTAAAAGTAAATAATTCCTGACTTCTTTGTTTCGTTTGAAATTTTAAAGGTCCTCATATTTCTGTAATCGGTGAGTCCAATTCACTGAATATAGTATCAGCATTCACATTATGACAGCGGTGCAAATTATCAGCAAAAGATTCAACTTCTGTATCATTTGTGCCAATTCATCGAGTGGAAATTTTTAAGATGATCTTAAAAGTCCAATAATGAAATTGTATTTCCCATGATTTGGTTTTGGGGTCTACTGTACAATTTACAAAATTTTGTGACATCTTTAATCTTCATTTGCAATAAATGTCTGAACATTTTCTTTGTGTGTTCAAATTTCGCTTTCATTTTATTGGATATATATAGGCCTAAAAATCAAATATAATTTACATACCTAGCAAATTTCTAACTGGTCAAAATGTTTTGAATCTTACCAACACAGAATTATTGTACGGCAACCGGAACATGACTTCAGCACTTTAATCAAGCAGTGATTTATCATAAATTACTTCTCCAGTACAAGTAGACAAAAGACAAATTTCATCAGCTCTGCTACGACAAACACATATATGGCTGAGACTTTATTCATATAAACTATCATCAGAAAAAAATTGAGGTAAAGCGCCTTTATCAGTGAATAGGAGGCCATGTAGAGAGATTGTTTCTAAAACCTCAGACAGTTCCATGTACTATTACAAATAACCCTATGCTTTTCCAAATAATTACCTTTTATTTACTTTATATACCAGCTTCATTTTATTTCATCTTCTACTTTTAATTCCATATTCAATTCATTTCTGTCCTCAATGTCTATGGTGACCAATGTATTAGAGTTTGTTAACATTAAAGTAAAAATAACCGACAAATAGCCTATAGCTACTATTGTTAGAAAGGTGCACACACACACATATCTATCTATCTATCTATCTATCTATCTATCTATCTATCTATATATATATATATATATATATATATATATATATATATATATATATATATATATATATATATATACGCGCATATTTCACTCACTACAAGGTACAGTCCGCTGAAATAAGTGATAGGAGTGGGTAAGCATTTTTGGAAAGTTCTTACTTGCTTAGTTACGTTTCGGCTGACCGTATTTATATATTTATAGCCCACATCGCATTCGCAAGTTCGAAGTCTATCCTACGGATCATACCTCGACTGTATGCAGATAACTGCCATTTGTGACCACCTGGGTTATTTACGAAAGAAGAATTGACCGAGAAGTTGCGAATGCATCGAAATATGTATTCTCGTGGCTTCACTGTGAATCCAACGGTCAATCGAATCGTAGAAATAGCCGACATGGTCCGAATAGATTGTGGTTTCTTTCTTTCTCCGAAATTTCTGGCCAACAAAATGTGTGATCTGTCTGCAAATCACTACGCCGACATATATCCGAGGCATAGTTTTGTTTCGCAGAAATAACAGAGGTGACCCGAATGCCCACAGCAATTACGTATGCTGTGATACATCAAGCATCGCTATTAGCACACAAAAGACCACTGTCCAACTGATATGACTAAAGGGGAAGATTTAGTTTGGTTAAACCTGATAAAGTATGGTTGCCAAATTAACCACCAAACTAGCAATAGTGTCGCAAAGATCAGGAAAAACGCAATGTTTCTATTTTAGTGTTCTTTTTTAGTTGTCTAGACCATATCTATCTAGCGTCAAATGTATAGTATGTACATATATTTTGTATGTTGCAAGTGAGTATGTAGGTCCGTATGTCTGCCTGTTTTTACTGCTTGTATGCATGTATGTATGTATTTAGCTTTTGTATGTTTGTTTTACAGATCCTTGTTCTTTTGGCGGTGTGCGTGACATTGACGGCAGCAATTCCATTCTCTGTAGAAAAAATGGATGTGCAGACGACTGTATTGTTGACTGACAAGGAAACAAGTTGCCTGGCTGATCACGAGTGTTGCAAACTGGAAGGAGGCAAGACAGGATGTTGTCTCCAACAAGGAGTGGTAAGTGTACATATAATATCTTTAATATGCAGCAAATGAGTCCAATAGAAATTAAACAAGGAAATAAATACCATAAATAAACGTGAGAGGAGGGCACACACAGCCGTGGTTAATTGTGTATAAAATTCATGAAATTGGCAAGGTTATACAAGTGATTCGAACTTGTTTACGAGACTTGATTCATTGATGGAAGAACGCTTAAACATGCTTACGTTTCTTAGCGAGTACCGTTTCATGTGGTCTAAAATTCCAAATGGAGAACGTGTAAGATGTTAAACGTTATCCCAGTCCTTTTATTGCATACCTTGACGAGCTTTTTCATGGCATTATTACAACTGGAATAGGCATGGTCTCCTACAATTAATATAGGTATCATTTAGTCTCATATAATCAATAAGTTTGTACCTCAATGTTTCTTTCAAACTCTGCCCAATGAAAGATGCATTGTTTTCGCGACCATTTGTTTGTAATATTTTATTACGCAACATTGTGATATATTGGAGTCTAAAAGATGAGAATTTCTGGCACATTATGTAGTGTGAGTTTATAAAAAATTTTAAAGCTGCGGAGAAGCTCGAAGCTGTGGTTAAGCTATGAAACAAAAATTGAAAATAATAGTCAATAATTTGATAGTGCTCCAGAATTGTTATTTTCATCCTACTCTCCCGCAAATACATGTAGGTGTTTGAGTCCTGTATGATCTTTGCCAAAAGGCGTTCGTGACTGTGTCTTCCTTAAAATGACATTTGGTTTAAATGTATCTCTGAACTCAATATCTTACTTGAGAGTTTGACTATTCTAAGAATATCTATTATAATTGAAAATAACTTATGACACTTGTTATCTTTACCCCTGTATTTAAAGTAATGTAGTTACAAAAATTTACTTAAATCCAAACGATTTTTAAAGTGTTGAAAGTTCGAATTACTCTGTATTCCATACATTTTAACACAGCTTGGGGTACCTTGTGATTTTTTGGTCAAACTAGCCTGTACAATGTAATACTGTAGAATCATTTACTAGCTGGTTTTCATACATACAAAATAAGGAGATGCTAATATATGGATCATGGATGTATTTTCTAGTATCAACGTCTGCCGAATTCTGAGGGGTTTGGTGAAGCCCGAGCCTGAAGGGCGGAGGCTTCAACACACCCGATGGATTCAGCGAACGTTGATAAAAATTAAAAAATAAATAAAATTAAAAAAAAAAAAAAGAAAATAAAAAAAAGAAACATGCATGATCGACATTATGACTTAAAAGTAAAAATAAATAAAATTAAAAGATTGGAATTTTCAGATGAATTTTTAGGTTTCCCTACTGACGGCGCCAATTTGGTACGTTGATTTTACTAAATTCTTTTCCGAGGCGACGCACGTTCAAAATAAAACGGTCGATGTACCTGAGCACCGCGCAAGAGATCAAACTTTGAAGATCTATTGAGAAATAACGCCTTCGTCTAATCTTTCATCATAATATGTCATTTATGAGAAGAGAAGCAAAGCAACTACCATATGTTTGGCAGGTACATAAGTGAAAAATACCAGATTCTGAATAGTATTTGGTTGATATACAAATGAAAATACGCACCGGTTACTCTGGAACGAATTATTTGAAAATCCATTTTGCGTGCATCGTTATTTGTATTGCTCTGTTGGAATACTATGTACTAGCACAAGATAACACATCTTAGTTTTCTACTCGGAAAATTGATATCTTCTGTGCGACTCGAGAACATAATAGGATGGCATATTTTCAGCCAGTACACACACATAATGCGGAATGCAGCCATTTGTTTATGTACACCTCGTACAACAGTGCTGCGCAATCATTTTTTAAGAAGCAAATGTTGATTGACTTAATGGCAGCATTTTGAGTGCTTTCATGTATTCATTTTTTATCCATACAATAGTTTTGAGTATGTATTGTACGTTTTCCATTTTTGTAGTGTTAGTCATTGAAAATTGTCGTGAATATTATTAGAAACGTAGCTTAAAAAGTAAAGAGCATGTGATTAAATGGAACAAACCCACGCACTAGTCGTCGAGAAGGCGCTTGTAGACTTTCGATCTTTGTATTTCAGAAGATTTTCTCTTGATAGGAACAGTGTTGGAAAAGATTTCAAGAATTATTATTAGCACTATCCGCGTTCGACCATTCTATGGCTTTTAGTTTGAACATCTTCGTCCGTGTGTGCATATATGATATGCTTTATAAAGTCTACTAGTAGACATACAGTGACCATACTAAAAAAGACAACAGCGAGATCTATTGACCCAAATGAACACGAGTGTTGTACTGGATATTGTGACTAATGTCCAACGCGTTAAGTACTACATCTTGATTTATATGACTACTGATTTGTCTCACATCCACTAACACCTTGATTTATATGACTACTGATTTGTCTCACATCCACTAACACCTTGATTTATATGACTACTGATTTGTCTCACATCCACTAACAACTAATAATACTTGAACTACTACCACCATCACCAACAGCAATATTAAGACACAATTGCAAAATATTTTGACACAATTACAAAATATTATGACACAATTACAAAATTGTTGCGCAGATTGTTAAGTTGAGCGAGGACAAAATTTCCGTAACATTTGATCGAAAACAAAATTCCCTGACATTCATACTTTTGGAAATTATAAAAAGTCTACATTTTGAAGTCAGATTTAAAATTTTGGAGATATCGTGATGCTTTCATATCACGCATGAACCTGTTATCTACTTCAACTTAAAGATGTGAATAACATAACTGAATATTTATATCACCAGGGGCAGATAACACATGAAATACTTGGAATAAAACAAGCAAGCAGTCTGAGGGCTGCCAATTACACAGTTGACTCGCCATGCTCAAACCCGTCATACACCTGCCTAGGGCTCCAAACGTGCTGTTGCTCAGGGAGTGGCTGTGGATGTTGCCCCTACGATGGAGTAAGTCCTCTTTCCACTAATTATTGTCATTGGAAATATGAGTTTATAATAAAAAAGGAATTGTTCGATAACCTGTTCCAATTTTTCCCCCACCATAGAATGTCTGTTTTTATGTATATATTACGTATGAGACATCATGATTCAAAAACATCAGAATAGTAATTACCATTGACATTACTACACAACATCATCAAAAAGTAATTACCATGTCCATTAGTTACAGCTTTCATTTGCATTTGACGATTTCTATACTGTCAAGATCAGTAAATATTTGAGTAAAATATCTTAGGGTGCCAGTATATACTGCAAGATAATGAATAAGACACAGTCTTTGTAATTTTCATAAACTTTATTTTTCAATTGCATACACATCAGCATATTATCATACAGTAATTTCATAACAGAAAAGGCCTAACAGAATTCTGTTGGCAAACAGACTCATTGAAAATGCTATCAGACAATCACTTCCAACATGATGTCAAAAGAAAGAATTACTGTCCAATCTCATTCAAACATAATTACGTTGTCATACAGAGCTAGATAAATTATTATCATGCAATTCCTCCCTAACAGAATTATGTTATTAGACAGACAGAGGAACAATGGTATCATATAATCCCTTCCAAACAAAATTCTGCTATCAGACAAACCCAGAGAAAATAATATCATACAATCCTTCCTAAAGAGAATTCCGTTTTCAGTCAGGCCCAGATAAACTATTACCATGTAATTCCCACATAAAACAGAATTCCGTTAGCAGACAGATAAATATTATTAACATACAAACACTTTCTAACAGAATTCCGTTATCATAAAGACTCAGATAAAGTATTATTATATAATTAACTCCTGAACAGAACTCTGTTATCAGACCTAAAGATAAACAAATATTATCTTGCAATCACTTCCAAACATTATTCTACTATTAGAAAGACCCCCCCCCCAAAAAAAAAAAAAAAAGTATCATACAACTCCCCTTTGCCCACCCAACTGAATTCTGCAATCAGACAGACCCGCGGTAGATATTATCATATAATTCCCTCCTGAACAGAATTATGGCATCAAATAGATAGATAAACACTATTTAATACACTTACTTCCAAAGAGAATTCCGTTATCTGACTGACCCAGTGAAGATTTACCATGCAGTCTGTAACTAACATAATTATATTAGCAAGCAGACATACAGAAAAAAGCTATTATCATAAATCACTTTTAAACATAATTCTGTTATCAGGCAGACCCATATAAAATTATATCTTACAATCTCTCCCGAAGAAAAATTGTATTATCAGACAGACCAAGAGAAAGAATTATAATACAATCACTTCCTTACATAATTATGTTTTCAGATAGGACTATAATGTAAAAAATAATCATACAATCCCTCCCTTACATAATTCTGTAAGAAGATATACAATCTCATCCTAATTCTTTTTCTACAAACTTGAGAGAAGATGGGTAATAAACATATATCTCTAAAGCTGTCTGCGTTTCTGTGATTGTGAATATTCTGGTCTATCATTACACTCTAATCTTTAACAGAAGTCGTCAATAATATGACGCATGGATATCTGCATTGTTATGATTCCCCAGCATTGGCTAGTCAATTTCTTTTCACGTTATTTCATCATGAAGGAGACGTCCTTTATTCTTTATCATGTCCTTTGTCTTCTTTGGCAAGCAACCGTCACATGTTAAACTTACCCGCTCCAGCATAACATTCATCGACTTGAACTTCACCTGGGTGTGTAAACGCTTGATCCTGACACAACCCCTCTGACACTCTGTTATTTCTCCAACACAAACCAACACTGTTCCTGGACAAAAGCTTTTCTATAATCTTGTAATTTCTTCCATCACTGTGATGTACATATGTGTTAAACGAACAAGTGGATACACAAACCTTTTAGCACAGTCATAAAATTAGTACAATGGGCTAACTGAATGAATCGTTATATTGGTACGTCAGCATAAGTGTGGTCCAAGGCTTTTGCCACGTTCGGAATATTTGTGTATCATTATACTGGTTGACGTTGTTCACAGTCTTAGAAAAATAAAAAAAAAAAAAAACAAAAAAAAAAAAAAAAAAACAAATAAAATTAAAAAAAAAACAATTGTGAGCATAGGTCTTTATGTCTCACTTTTATCATCTTGAACCTATTAGCTTCTATACAATTTCTTTGCTTCACCTCTGTTACATTAAATTCAAGAATTGCATTCATCCTGAGAGATATACATGTAGATCAGCAGTTTGTGCATCTTAAAATACGTAAGTCTGCTCTATTGGTTGCATGTGTAAATGGCTCAGTTTAAATTGGGCTGTAAATGTTTATAAAATTAGTAAAATTGTAAACGGAAGCAGCTGTCAGTGATGCATGAACTGTCCATGCGATGTAAAATGCTACATGCTGGAGTTCGCATATCCTGGTTTATTGCTCTATTACCGTTTAATGAAGCAGTATCTGCCACACCTAAAAACGACAAGTTCAAGTTTGTCTGAAGCATGGTACATAATGTACATTTAGTTGTATACTGAAGAAAGATATTAAAGTCACACCTGAATTCTTATGCAATGTAGAACAATTCTGATCTCCCTCTCCCTCTCTCTTTCCCTCTCCCCAACCCCACCCCCCTCGCTGTCTCTGTGCATGAATAAAATATACTTTCCAACTCTGGCTGGGTAGAGCTATTATCCGTGCACCATGTTTTATCACACACGCGCGCGCGCGCAAGCTCGCACACGCACACACAGACCTCCCTAAATTATGTCTTTTGGCTTTGTAGTTCTTAAGTAATTCCATTTCCTGTTCACAGAAGGATGATGTAGGTGTATTTTAGATACATTCTTTCATGGTTGAAAGTCTCTAAGCTTTTTCTTTACTGTTGAGTGGATGTAATGAACATGATATGTCCATGTTTGAATATCGCCATTGTTGAGAGAGAGAGAGAGAGAGAGAGAGAGAGAGAGAGAGAGACAGAGAGAGAGAGAGAAAGAGAGAGAGACGAGGAGGGGGGTGGCTGTGGAGGGGAGGGCAAAGAAAGTGAAACCGTAATCCAGACTGTATGAATGCTACTTGTGTGCTCATTCTGCTGTGGGTATTTCCAACAAATATATTTGCATATCACCATTGTACTTTGATAGTATGATCAATTTTACTGAATAGTAAAAGTTCTTGTGTTATATATCGCTTCTCCGAGACACGAATTGTTGAATTTTCAAAATGATTTGTGACTCTCAAAGTTCACTACTGTATATGCATTAAACTGCCAGATTTATCGCCTGTGTATGCTGATTGAACATCTGTATTATCTAAGGCTGTGACGTTTGCATGTGTTACGGTTCTGTTTAATTTACCGCCTGTCAAAGTATACCAAATCGGTAACTGTGTAAATGATCATGTAAGTGGTACATCCGGTGTTGGGAGATGCGCATGTCCAGACAGTTTTTCTGGATGTATTAGCAGTTCATTTGTCATGTACATATATGTAGCAGTATGAAGCAATATCACAACGATCCTAAAGCTGTTTTACCTAAATTGTCAGATATATATTTAAGAATTAATTTTCTTGCAAACTGAATCATGTCATGATATTTAAAATTTATTTTATGTTTTTTTTTTTGTTAGTTTTAACTGCACTTTTAATACACTATTGGCTATACCATGCCATGGAAAGGGGAGTTAATCTTCTTTCTCAAGGACACAACGAGCCAGCCGATCGAAGTCGCAATATTATTTTACCATTCCGACGCTGTTCGAACTGAGCTAACGCGGCTCCATTTTAGAATATATATATATATATATATATATATATATATATATATATATATATATATATATATATATATATATATACATATATATATATACATATATATATATATATATATATATATATATAAATATATATTAAATCTATGTTAAAAGTCAACATGCAACTGTTCTAAATTCCGTTGAAAAAGTAAGACAGTCATTGATATTATTACTGTGTGCGTTTGAAACAGTGCTTCTGAGTTCTTTCATTCACCGAAAATATTGGTATTTGCCCCCTTGCTCCTGGAAACGAAAGATGTTCTTTTACAATATGTTTCCTTAATTTCGTTGCAACAGACACACACACTGTATAACACAGGACATACCCCTTTGAACGATTTAAAACTGGGTTGAATCACGTGGATTTACTTCGGTTTCCTTGTCCACAACGTTTCGATACCTGTCTCGTTTTAAAGCGGGTATCGTGAGGTGACGTATTTACTGATTTCATCAGTCATGTTTCCTCGTTCACAAAACAATGTCACCTCGTACTGGAGATCTATGTGCATCGCAAATCGTTTCAGCCCTTATAAAGGTGCTCGCAGAAGAAGATAAGAAAAGAAGAAACACTAGCTTTACCTAACGTATTCTTTTGTATATTTACTTTATTTATGGAATAGTCGAACACCTCTCACCTATTAATCTATAGAACTAGAGGATTAAACAGCACACGCTATATGTCTCAACAATGATTTATGTAATAGTTTCAGATATATTGTTGAAATGAATTCTTTTGTTTGAACTTTTACTAAAAACAGCCAATTTGGTAGAATTGAAGGAATGTATCAAACGTAGTTAAAGGCGTTGTATCGAAATAATACTAGTATGATGACACTGAACAACACCATGTAATTCAGTTGTGTTGCCTTTTATATTGGAAACGATTATAAATTACTCTTGGAAACAACCTTGCTAAGAGATCATTGCAAGTATTGCATACTTAAATTCCTGGACCCATATTCTTGAATTGTTTAAGAAAAATTCAAGCTAAATCTCATAAATCAGAAAACTTAGATGTACTATAACTTTGATTAAAATGACGTTAGACTCGTAGAACTTTCATAATAATCTAAACTTAGGTTTATCTATTAGTCTTCTAAATTTCAATTACGATGATTTCCTACACATATAATATCTGCGTCTGGTGTTTTGAGTTTATTCTTGAGTTTCTTGCTTAACAAGTTTGGAAAATACGGGGGCTCCTCTTCTTTGCTGCTTTGTAGTCTATATCTTATAAAAAAAACATAAAAAAAACAAAACAAAACAAAACAAAAAACAAACAAGCCAGTCTGATTTCGGTTCAATGTGGAACGTTACAAGGACTCAAAGTAGGATCAATAAAATAAAATGGAACAATTATGAGTATCTCAATTAATGTAGTTTTATCAACCCCAGGTTGACATATTTGCCATTAGACAAAGTAATGCGACAGTTAAAAAAATCTATAAACATTTTTCTTGAGAACCCGAACACGTAATTTATATCACTTTGAGTTATAAATAGCGTACATTACGGATCCGCTTGTAATCTTTCGCGTGCAAGTAGTTTGGTTTCCATGAAGAAAGTCCGCTGGACGTTTGATCATAACGACGTTTAAGTCTCGATTTTAAGGCGCAGAGTGCAAAACATTACTGATATCAATTCCTACACCCATTTCATGGTGTCGAGGCAACTACAAAATTCTTAATTGTGTGGATGAAGCTTTAGAACTTGTCCAGTAAAAAATCTTAGTCTTCATTTTCGGCAGCAATATTACATCTTTAAACTTACATTCCTTGTAAAATGAGGTGTTAAATAGCACAGATCACCTTAGTTTTATTTCTACTGAGAGAGAGAGAGAGAGAGAGAGAGAGAGAGAGAGAGAGAGTCAGTCAGTTGACATAAAGAATTGTGCTTCTCTTACGATAATGTACTGTAACAACTATCGTAGGTGTTTTTAGGACTGACGAAAAGCTGAAATACCGATATTTATTAAAGATACATATTTTATCCAAACAGAAGTACATGTATTTTATTCATGCACCTTCGCTTAAATATTTTGGCAGATACTGAGGGTTCAATGTAGAGTTTGTCGAATATATATATGCCCTAAGCGATACAAGGCCGTCATGCCAGATACAGGATTAGCATTGTAATAAAGATATTTGTTTTGTTGTTGTTGCTTTAGCACATTGGTGGCTATATCATGCGGAGGAAATGGGACCTAAATTCCTTTCTGGCCTGGGTGGGTATCACGAGTTTGATATAGCCAATAATGTGCTAAAAGTGTCATTAAAAGATAAAAACAAACAAAAAAAAAACAACAAAAAAACAAAAAAAAAAAAAAAAACAACAAAAAACAAACAAACAAACAGACAAACAAAAAAAGAGAGAAAAAACATCTTATTACCATTATATAGTATTTGTCATTTTCGAAAGGTTAATAAAGTAAACAAGAAACAAAATTACTCTTCTGAAATTAGAACCTGGTTCTACCGTGTGGCTGTCAGACACTTTACCAAAGTTTAGGTTCAACGGATATTTTGGCTTACACTGTCTAGCTTGTAGGTGATGTGTACTTCTGTTAAACAATCCCTTTTTTAAAACTGACCATTGTAATATTTTTTCCTACATTTTAACTTTTTTCATAGTTTTGGAGAAAATGAAGTACTGTAAACACATTTAATATGCGACAGACACAGTGTAAAGTTTATAGTACATTTGTACTCCATGGAAGGTACAGTACAGGCTAATTTTTTAACATTGAATACTTTTAAAACTGGAAGACGTATTGAGTTAACTAAATGTTCGTAAATGTATTTTGGCTTTGACATTACTCTATGGATATTAGCAAGCTGTATTTTAGGATGTATTTATGTGTGTGCGTGCGTGGATGTATGTGTGTAAAGAAATGTACTACAGTAGAGTCAACCGTATGTTATTTAATTTTCCCACATGATGGGTTGTCTCAAATCATAACTGAATATAAAAGGTTAATTTCTTTTGTTATACTTCATTTGTAAGCAACAATAATCTACTTATATTCCTCTAAGTTATGACATGCATTATGTGATAAATTCGCAATGTTCAGGCACGTTAAACAATAAAATGTTACGTATTATAGACACCTCTTAATTTCGGTTTACTTTATTCCATATGCCCGCTCGTTCCTCTCCAAAACATTGAGCCATATGCACAAGGCAAGCACAAATTTTGAAAGGATAAAGAATGTAACAAAGAAATGAATACGAATTTTAAAGATCTCTTTTTTGTTGCTTCCTTTCAATATTTTGAGTACAATACTGGTAGGAATAGAATGAAATGCGGTAGAAACTGCAGTTCTATTTATATACGCGTAGTGGAGACTGAGGTAACAACAGTGCGACAGCAACAAAATGCTAACGCGATGTAGACCATACAACTAGTGACTTTTGAGTTTTTAGGTAGCTGCGCAACCTTGTTCCACGATGATATTTTGGAGACTATTTTTCTTATAGGAAATACAGTCTGCTGCAATTTCTTAGTGGAATAGCTAATTTAGATTATGAAGCTGCTAAATGCAGCATTTATTCTGCAATTTCCAACACCAGCCCATGTTCAAAGGTTGTTTTTCGGTATGAAATAGAAATCTATAAACATAATGAATGTAGAAGAGTTTCATTTGTATCTTAAATAACACAATTAGAGAATGAGTCATGAAATTTATTAATATTT
Organism: Margaritifera margaritifera; assembly: GCA_029931535.1. Lineage (NCBI taxonomy): Eukaryota > Metazoa > Mollusca > Bivalvia > Unionida > Margaritiferidae > Margaritifera > Margaritifera margaritifera. Next base: position 4,456,218 of record JAQPZY010001596.1, on the reverse strand, counting down.
AATTTTTCATAAAAACGGGGGCAGAAAACAGCCTTTATTCAATATGCACCTGTAGTGACTTGCTAAATAACACAAAAGTTAACGTACAGATTATATTAGGTACATTTAATGAACTGATATTTAAATCATCATTTTCCCATGTAAACTCAGGACAGTTATTTTCATTACCGTTTCAATAGGAAGTATGCTGGTATTATTTTGCAACGTGTATCCGTTGTTTAAGACAAGAATTTTTTAATTTTCAAAATGATTTTTGTTTTTAAAGTTTGTAACTTTATATACAATAAAACTGTAGAAATGATCGGTTATGTTTGCTTATTTAACGTCTGTATTTTGAATATCTTTAAGTTTTCTCTGAAATAAAAAAATTAAATTGTTTTTGTACTTCACATATCTTTGAATTGTATCCATACATCGATGAGCACCAGTTAATTAGTAATGTCTGTAAGGTTTTCACTGGATAATAATAATACATTTTGTCATTACTATTATGAGGACGACAATGCTGTCGTCATTATAAATTCCCTGTCTCCAATTTAAATTATCTACCTGTCTCCATTATTAATTCCCTACGTCTCTGTTTTTGAATGCCTGAAAATTGGTAGCAAGCACAGACTTTCTATCCTCATGTGTAATATCTGATTACTGTACTGATGAAGAAACATGTTTAAATTAGCAGGACTGTGCAATCTATTTGACAAGTTGATGATAACAGGACCTGAAACCGCCTGCTCAGTTTGAGTCGACTGAACTACCTTTATCATAGGACTGGTTTTTAGAGTATAATGTGGAAATGTGTGTTCATATTCTGGTTGTCTATGGAGTAAAGCCAGACAAAATGTGTGTAATTATTCACAGACTTCATCCATTTTTTCACGAGTGGATGTTACCCTCTTATTCGTGTTCGTTCATTGAAAAGTGGATGCTACCCTCCTATCCGTGTTCGTTCATTGAAAAGTGGTTTGATATTAGCTGTTTATACGACGAATTTGAGGTTATTCATGTTTACATCAGATGTTTATGATTTTAGTAAGAACGGGTCAGAAAGAAACTCAGTCGAAGAAGGTAAGATTTGTTTCTTGTTACTGTTTGCACTTTGCATTATGATAAGTTAATTCACGATTTGATGAATTTACATTAGGACTTGTATGTAACAAGTTTGATATACTGTGGTTGAGTTAAGTTTTAAGTATTTAAATTTTGCTTGAAAATATCAGAAATATTGAACACGTTACGGGCTGTATGACCATATAGTTGATGCAATGCTTATAAAGTTAAATATTAACTGCCAGCTGTATGGCAAATCTATTTACACACATCTGGAAATATGCCGTAGAAGGAGAATACTTCTGCTACATTGCAAAGAGCATACTATAAAATCCGGGCGCTCTTAGAGTGCTCTCTGACTGATATCAAGACCGACTTGAATAAAGTTTACGGATGTAATTCTCTGTCATATCCTACAATGTTGAGATGGTTTCAGCGTTTTCAAGATGGTCGCGAATTCAAGGAAGATGACCCATGTTGTGGAAGATCGTTGTCTGCGATTGATGAGCGGAATGTGTCTGCTGCGAAGGGGGCAATTGATCAAGATGTTCGACACACAATGGAAGATATTTCCATTATCACTGGCAATAATTCGTCAGCTGTTTTACTTATATTGAAGAATCATTTGAAGCTCAAATAGGTTTTTGTGCGAGATGTGTCCCGGATTTGTTGAAGGTTAACAAAACCAGACTCAGGTTAAAATCTCCAAACAGCTACCCACCAAAAATGAAAGGAGTGACCAGAGACGTTTGAATGAGAGATTCACAGTTGACGAAACATGGATTTGCTTTCTGAACCCGACTCAAGGGAAAATAATATAGTTTGGATCAGAAAAAACGAGCAGAGACCACAAATCTTTCGACGTAATTGGACTGTCAAGAGATTTATATACAAAATTATTTCTCGATTCAAAAGGCCCGGTCATCTAGGTACTTGTGCCTGGCTCTGTTAGTGTCACCTGACACTTGCATGTCTCCAAAGTGTTGTGTTCTTTCTTTTGACATTTTTTGGGATGTGATTGTGTGATAGTATTTGTAATGAGTCTGTTTGCTAATATAATTTTCTTAGTCCCTTTGTATTGAAGTGAATGTGTAATAATATAATGCTTTGTAAGCAATAGAAAAATAAAGTTTCTGAAAATTACAAAGATTGTGTCTTGTTCATTAGCCTGCAGTGTATAGATTTGAAAGCTGTAATTTGATTGGTGAATCGAAATGTTAACAGAACGTGACCTCTTATCAGTGTCTGCCAGATCTCCGTTATGTCTCATATCTGATTTTAATCCGATTATGTTTCCAGCATGACAACAATCCTAACCTTTCGAGGCCAAGTGTCTGTTCAAGTTCCTTGTTCCTTAAAACAAGTAAATATTTTACATCACATAATGAAAAATGTATGTTACAAGAATACATCCTCGCGTGATGTGGGTCAATGAACCTGTGTGAGGAAGTGACACTCTGCTCAAGACGTGTCAGCCGTACACCAGATCTCGCGCGAAAAGGTCAGTTGATCAGTAGTGGCGTACACAATGACATAAAGCAAAAGAGGTGGTCGGAGCTTAAACATTTCACTGGCCCATAAGACAAGCTCGAATATTATCCAATTTAACGCCACTCATAGGGCTAAATTGGTTAAGTCTTGTGCCCGGTCTGTCTGTCTATATATATATATATATATATATATATATATATATATATATATATATATATATATATATATATAGATATATTCATCCCCATGACATCTACCAGCGACCCAATACAACTACAACTACTGCTACAACTACTATTGACTTCTACTTTCACTTCTACTTTCAGGACTGTTGCTGCAGCGACGGGCAACACTGCTGTCCCAGTGGTACAATTTGTTTTTTCAATATTTGCAATCTTACTTATTCCAACAATATTCCAAACAAATGACTGAAAAAAGGACTCTAAATTCCCAGCCACGCAATTACATTTCCAATGTTCCTTATTCCCTAAAATGGTTTCTAATCATTTATTTCATTCAACAAAACTTCAGTTTTTCATGACATATGAGAGTTTGTCACATCATTAAAATATCAAGAAACGTAAAGATGTGTGACATGTTACACGTATTGTGATAATAATAATAATAATAATAATAATAATAATAATAATAATAAATCAATATGATTTCTCTTCAGTATTTGGATTGTCAATACATTCTGACTCATTGTTCTCTGTGTTTACTAGGTTTTTTTTTTTTGGGGGGGGGTCTTTCTTTCTGTAAATATATGCAGTAATGGTAGCATTTTTAAAGTGATTTCTTCTTATAAAATAATTTGTCACAACGACTATAGTAGCATCATCCTGCTGTTCTCACTTTGTAGCACAACTAAATGTGTAATGAAAATAACATATGTATTTGTTTTGATGTTAAATTACGTACATTTACTTGTGTAATTACGTACAATTATATGTGTTTGTACTTCTCGGGTCGGTATTAACACATTTAATTTATGGTAACTCTCTCTCTTTCTCTCTTTCTCTCTCCTCTTTATATGTACCATACCAAAAGAAGATGATTATTCTATTTCTACACAATCAGGACGGATTTAGCTGTTTTGATGCTTGCAACTTTGTAACGCCAGTCGAATTAAACATCGGAAGTTCACGTAATGCTTGAAAACAGTTTTTTATGTTTATACAAATCTGTTTGTACTTACACGTGTATTTGGTGTATAATTTCTGTACCAAGTAATTGATCATGAAAGAATAACGGTCAAACACTGTTTGGTGTGTTCACAAGTTTGCCGGAGCTCTCGTGAAAGTTCTTGAACCCACGGGTATCTCCCTCGGTCTCACACTTTTACATCAAGCTCCGTCAAATGTTTGCACACAACATACCATATATGATCCGTATATAAACCATTTTATAAACCCTGGTATGGGAAGTGGAAGACGGGTGATATTATGGCGTCATTAGTTGCTGTTTTCGCCATATGTTGTACCTGTTGGATAGACTGGCTTTGATCAGCCACGAATTAATATGTTTATTTTATAATGTATTCAGATATGTTTTTCTTTCGCGTTTTCCTTTATTTTTTCCTGTTAAATAGCTTCTTCCTGTCTACCAATCATATGTTTGATAGTGTTAGCTTTGACATGTGTATGAAATTTCTGTCTCCACACACGAAGTATTCAAAATAGTATAGAGCTACGGTTATGTGCATTACCTCCTGGAGTCTTACCTGTATGCACCGGTATTTCTTTTTCCCTATCATGGGTTTGTGTTAGAGGTATTTATATACGTGGGTGAAACGAGGTCGGTTTAATGAGAGTAATGTACAGTTATTAAAGTTTATATAAGGTTTATCTACCTTGCTTGGTCATCACAACATGTATTTGGGCCATATGACTTCAAATGACCACATCAGAAGTTATACATTGTAAGTAAATACAACTGATATGAGGACCGATATTACATTATTTTTGTAAGTACACATAGGTAAAAGAATTTAATCAACTGCCAATAGAACAAGCAAATTAATTATTTCTTGTTTTCTAAACTTCACTGAAAATGGCAAATTCCAAAACATTTTAAAGTTATTTTGAAACTAGCCATTAAAAGGGTGCACGAGAGGACATGCATATATGTCTTCATACCATAGTGGTCCTCTATTCAAGCCACAGGTGATGTTAGGGACCGACTACCTTATTTTCGGGGTCGGGGGTGGGAGGAGCTTGGTTGGAATTTTCTTTATAGCCGGGATAATTCTTTTTTCGTTTACTTCAATATACTTTTTTCAGCTAATATAATGGATATTATGTTTTTTTTTTTCTTCAAAATAAAATATCAGAGCAAGATGTTTTCAAACTATTTATGGGCCGGACACCTTTAGAAAAAGAATCCCAGCCCCTCTCCCGCCCAAAGTAAATGGTTGGCCCGTTACGGCAGCCCTTTACGGGTGAGTAACATTAGCTTTACAACTGCATGTTGATGGGTTAATTCAAAACTGAATATCAATTCTTAATACTTTGTCAATTTTGGTGAAGTTTTAGAGAAAAAGTAAATTAAATTGCTTGTTTTAGTGGCAGTTGATTAAATACATTTACCTAGTTGTAATTACAATACTGTAATCTAGATACTTATATCAGTAAGAATTAATTACAATGTATAGTTTCTCCTCTACTCATATGAAGTCATATGGTCAAAATGCATGGTGTAATAACCAAAACGGGGAAATAAACCTCAATGTTAATGTATTTGTCTTCCTTTAAAGTAAAATAAAAACTCTTTCTTCAAGCTCCGTCATTTTTTAACATACAGCAAACAGTGTTTTATCCCTATATAAACCATTTTTATAAACGTTCGTCTTAGGCAGCCGAAGACAGGTGACATTAGAGACCGACCATTTAATCTTTGTGTGGGGGAAGGGTGTCTGGGATTTATTTTCGAGCCGTTGGGATATTGCTAACTTTTTGTACTTCAAGATAATTTTTATTTTTGGATACAGATCAGAGCAAGGCTGTTTTTGAAGGTATGTGAGAGCCGAAATTTATTTCTTCAAAAAAATCCTAGGATCCCCACCCCACCGAAATTTAAATGGTCGGCCCCTTATGTCATTATAACGTCATTATTTACTGTTTTCACCTTTACGCCATATTTGTTGCAGAGGAGACAAGAATACAAAGGTACCTGAAGTAGTTCGCATAACTGAGTGATAGAGATAAACAAAGAATAAAATATGTGTCATCCATGACCTGTCATACTTTAATAACTTGAAGCACTAACCTCCTAAATTCTCGATCCAATTATTTCACCCCCGCCCCCCCAGAATTTATGCTGGTCGCTACGTATGGTGGCCATGGATTGTCGAAACTCTTTTTTTTCTCTGAGGCACTTCAGGTAGAGGTGATGCCTGAGGTCGGCCCTTACCATTGTCTTCGAGATACCTTTGGCTTTACGTATGTCTGTGCTGTCCCCCGTCGTTCCGACTAGTATGGTGTATATCTTGGGGCTGAGGTGGGTAAACTCGGCGATGGGCTATCCCAAACACCCATCTTTAAACTTGCCCTCTGTCCTAACAAGATCCACACAAATGCGCTTCCTTGGGTTTTTCATAGTTATCCCAAGGACAGAGTAGTTCATTATCTTGAATAAATCTTTTTCTAACTCCGACTTCACCTTAGTTCGCAGGTCTCTGTTCAGCTGTATGTACGGTGCCATCCACGCGCTTTAGTCGAACTCCATCACACGCAGAAACTTGATGAAAGCCCACTATTGGTTGAAGCTGCGTTTCTTCGAGCTCTCCCAGCTGTTCATGTATTAATGCGGGTATACGACTTTGCATGTAAGGAGGGCAACGTCCTGCTCTGCGGCAGGTGTCATGTGTCTTGCTGTGTAGCAATTAGTCGTAGTCTGATAAATCAACCCTCAGACCTGTACTGATATTAATGGAATCGCCCATCAGTATCAGTACAGGTCCGGGGCTGCTTCATCAGACTAAGTTAGTCGTTAAAGAAAAGTCATAAAGGAAGAGATTTACTTGCGATTTATATTTCTCTAACTTATGCAGGGGACGACCAATTTTCCTTTCTTACATTTTCCTTCGTTATTTTGTTTCACCCCACCAACCCCACCCTACTCCAATAACATTGAGTCAGTTGCGTCAGGCTGCAGTTCTTTCCTGAATCTCACTTTTGCCGCTAAAAAGGCTCTAATATGCTTAGTAAGACGCCGATAATGTGTAATAATCGCAAAGCTCATGATATGATTTTAACTCGTTGCTGGCACATTTTAACCGTCAATCCATTTTCATGCGCTCTTCTTCGTACAAAAATTAATAAACGACCTTGATATACATGTATTGATCGCAAAGTATGAAAGTGTACCCTGCCAGGTTCCATTGCAGATTGGATTGAACCAGTGTATAAACAGCGCTTTCAATTTCTCAATTAATTATACGACCTGTCATGTGATAATAAAGGTAATGACATTATTTTTTTTACCTGTTAACGATATTGAATATTGCATCATTAGATGTCAGAGGTATAAGATATGTCAATAAACGGTGAGAAATATTCCTCTGCTAAACAAAACAAAAATGTAACATTTATCTTCTACAATATGCACACAGTACTCTTGAAATTGAGAAAATATGATAGAGAGAATAGGTCTTCTACTCAAATGGAAATCGCCTGAATCTATCGAAACAATTTCTGAAGTGGCACGATGTAGTAGAAAAAGAGCTATTTTGCATAATAGTGGTCAGTGGTATGGGGGTGGGGGTGGAAGGGACCGGGGCTCAGTAGGGTAACAGTGGTGGCAAATCGTGGTCAGCCGGTTGGGTGTCTAGAGGACAGCCCAGTCGGAACGACTTACATGAGGAAGTCGAGCGAAAAGCATGGAGTTATTAGGCCGGCCCAGACTCCACTGAGACCGACGCGCTTGTAGTCTCACTCTCAAAAAGAAACATCTCCTGGGCGTACTGGCGTCCAAAGAGTCGCTCGAACAGCTTCATAATGCCCTGTGCATGGTGGTTGCCGACCTCGCTTCGCCTCACAAGCATGCTATGCTTGACAAAGAGTTGCAACACACGGCCCATAAACTCTCGGCCTGGATCATCCTGCAGCCACTTGGATCACTTGGACCACTTTAGCGGCCCACGCTTGTAGATACATGCCAGAACGTCAGCGACTTTGGAAGTCTCCTTTGTGGCCAAGGAATCGGCCTCATTGAAACAGCTGGCGGCGTCAACCATAGTTAGCGCATACTTGTTCGGGTATCGCCTCACCTTGTCGTGCGACAGAAACAACACTTCGACCTGGTTATGGTTAAAACATTAAACCACGGTCTGAGTTCTTGAGCGAGCTGTTGGCTTTGTGATTTAATTGTCGGAATGACGGAAACCTGGGGCCTTCTTTGCGGTGTGCGGCCATAACAACAAAGATCATCTCGTATTTTCCCTGCTCGGGAGATGGGGCGTAAAAGTTACAAAGCTTGGGTTTGGCTGCCATGTCTCCGTTTTTTTTTTTTTGTTTTTTTTTTTTTGCTAGCTACTGCCTCGTATTATTTGTGCAACGAGGATTTGGCTTCTTTGTCATTTCTTGAGACATGATGTGCGTTGCGCAGCATTTCAATAAGGTAGTCAAGCCGCTCAGTATGTTTGCGTGAGTACTCAGAATGCGCAGCGTTCAAAATATTACATCGCCTTGCATCTACTTATACATGATTCTGCGTAGATAAAAGGTAGTTTGAGCCTGTTAATGCTGTTTAAGTAAGTTTAAACTTTGCTACACTACCATTCCATATGAAAGGGGTCAGGTGTATGTCTAATAAATACTGCGGGTACCTCAGGTGCTGGCCTGGTCCCGGATGCTGCTTTCTTTGGCGGCTCTTGGACTTGCCGCGCTGCTGGCATAGCACGAGGTATACAGAAGGCCAGCAACCAATACCAAAGAGCATAAGAGTCTTCTACCTGCTCCTGATCTGCCGGAATAGGATGAATTATGGTAACCTCTCTCGCTTTTGTGTTCTCAGTCCGACGTTGTTTCATTACTTCAACAAGTCTTTTACCAGCAGCAACTCTACCTGGATGCTTAACCTAGGTGACCTGTGTCATTTCCTGAGTCGGTTGTGTTGTCGGTTGGGCTTTCACATTCATCGTCGATTGGGTCTGTAAATTCTTTTTGTTTCTTCTCAAAATCAACATGCCTGTATTTGATCATGCCAGCTGCAATCAGTGCTAGTACCGCGCCGCACCTAAAGTAATGATGGCTGCTGATTTTTATTTAAGAGGTCTAAATGATTGGAATCTTTTCCAAGTCACTTCCAAGACGTTTGCGGTTATCTAGAAGCAGAAAGTGACCTAAAACCATGATATACAGACCGATTCGAGACGAAACAAGCGAAGCAGTCGTCCTAGCCCTATGTTTATCCTTTTAAATGGCATAGGTCTTTGTTACCTCTTCTTCGGTCATCTCCATAAGTCCCATGATAGTAAATGGCCGACATTCGTTCATGTTGCTATTCTAGTGGCGACTTGGGGCAGCATGCGTCGGGGTAATGTATTTGTGACGTTTGCTGACCTGTAAAGTTCTAAACCAAGCACCTCGTCAAGATACGTGCCACCTTTTATAGCAGCAATTATCTTTTTTGTAATGTTTTAGTGAAAGGTAAAGTGCTTAACTCTAAGTATCTTATAGGCAATATATATCACTGTTACAAGTGTCATAATGCGGCTGTTGGCGCATAAGATATAAATTCACCACATTACACTTGCATTAATTTAGCCTGTACGGCAGCACATTTTGTATAGCCACGTGTTGCTACAAACTGGTAGGATACTGGCGGGTCTGTGCGAAGGAGTAGCGTTCAAAACATTTCCTTTCTTAAAAACTCGTAGACCTCTGCTTGCCATTCAACTTCAATAATATAATTTTCTTTTCATGTGTTCCTGAACGAGTCTTCGTCATTGCAGTAGAAGACGTTTCCTCGAGGATTACTCGCGGAAGTCACGAGTAACGGCGTTGTACTTTGGTGTTACAATTCCTACGCTGGTGACGGCATGGAGCTAATATAGGCAAACTTAGTACGGGTCGTTTCTTTATGCTGGACATCAAAAGAAAAGGCGCAGTCTTCAAGTAGGAAAAGCGTGGTGGTTTCCACGAATATTGTAGCTAGTGCACAAAACAGATCATTCAAATCATAGCCCCCTGGGTTGACCAGAAATACTGCAGTGTCTTTTGTCGTATGCCTTGTCTAGGCATATAGTAGGGCCAATGATGACAATGAAATCAAAGTGGCTTTAAAATGCCGATTTGAGCGGTTCGCAGACAAACACGCTCTTGTCGCAGCCGTATCAGCCGATAAGTATGGCGCAGTGTGGCTGTAAGTTATTAATAATCTCGTTACACTCGTATCGGTTAATAGATGGCCGACACGAATTGACCATTAGGTATGTTAAGCTGTGTGTCAACCACAAGCTATAAGCATGCGTTCAACACACCTGCAACCTTGCTAGTTTCTTCGATCAGCAGTGTTACTCCTTCGCTCACGTTTTAAATGCGCCTTCCAGATTCGTGAGGGTGTGGTCTTCTGTTGACCTCATGTCGAGCACAAGGGCAAACCGGTTTTGGCACAAGGTACTAACATCAAACCACGGAAGCTCTGCGTCCTTGATAGACTCTCTGCATTATTTTTAGAGCCTCTTTCAACTGATTGTACCTCAGCTGTCCATGGGCGTAAATCTGATCCGTGACACCATCAATTGTAACCAACACCTAGTTAATACGGGGTTGTAAATATTGTCCGTGTCACGTGCAAACTCAGCAGTGGTTGCAGCATCCTCGAAGAGCAGAACTATTGCCTTCATGCTTTTTGTCGGCAAGTTGCCCCATATAATATTGATGGGTCATAGCGTCAAACTCCATTGAGATGCCAGTGATGGTGTAACTCGCGCCAATATTCGTGCCCTAGATTACCCTGCCTTTGTCGTTAAACGTCAGCTCAAAAGAGAGGCGGTCTGAAAGGCCAGACTGGTTCTACCGCATGAGTTCAGCAGCTCGATGTCCAGTGACACCTGGAAGCGGTTTCCAAATGCGGCAGCAACAGACGCATCAGGTTAGGTAGCAGCAACTGCATTGCCAGCTATGATATGTATGACAGCGGTGTTGGTGTTCTGTATGCCCTGATAGGCTGCGTTAGTCCGCTCTTTGTGCGTCAGCGAGAGATCTTGCAGACACCCTACAAATCTTTAACACAGGCCATTTTGTTACCCTCGAGCTTTATAAAAAAAAATTTGACGATAGAGCCCGAAGTTTTCACGATTGCACGGTTGGCTTCAGTCGGCACTAAACAGACGTTCAAAGTAATTGTAAATGCCAGCCTAGCAGTGACGGGCATAATGACATCGTCGCTGTCAAGATTTGGAAACCCGACGACAAGTAGCTGGTTTTGGTATATGGTGCTCGGGTTATTGGTCGGAGCGACGGTGCATACGATTCCCTTCACTCTGACCGCGCTGTGAAGAGTGCGAAATGGATCGAGTTTGTTTCCGTATTGAGACATGCTTTAGCAAGTTTGGTGCTATTGAAGTTCATGTGTCCTTTCTTTAATAAATTAAACTTGCTAAAGATTTCTAAAGTTAGCTGAGATTAGTTTAAACTTTGTTAAAACGAAGCTAATGCGTTAGAAGAGCTACAGATGATAACCCCTTCCTGGTGTCACAGGATGAAGCCGGGTTGGGACTGGATTAGTGAAGACACCGAAAGCAACTGCGTTAATAAGATGTTTATTTATAAACGCAATTTAAAGATGAACAAATCTGACACCATTATAACAAAAAGATAAGGAAAATTATAAAGTTCCTAACATGGAACTATCAACAACAAGTAACTCAACGAGAAAAATCAAAGATGAATTTAACGAATGGAATTTTAAACAAACGTGAATAGCATCCTATCACCAAGCAACAAATAAGAGTATATGATCTACACCCCAATATAACCAAGGTCTTATTAAGTACCAAGGGTGACCAAAGCATGAGATTTATGCACTTAACAATATGATACTCATCAATTTATCAATTCATCAAGCGATATTGGAATATGTATGAATTTGTGAATACATCGTTCATATAACGAAAATGAAATGGGAATGCATGAAATTATGAATCTATCACACATATAGCGACATTGAAATGGGAATGAATGTAATTTTGCACAGATAGCAATATTGAGATAACAAAATAAAATGGAACACGCAATAAATATAACTATCGTGGCGCCCGTTTGACGACCAAGATGTATCTCCGGTTCAACCCGCTCTAGTCCATGGTCAAGGAGCCACCACGCATGATCCACCCCTCCCAGTCTGTTGAAGGATCCCTCGAGAGCCTTCACATTAACACAGACCCGTTGGTCGAGAAGCCTTGGTCCCTCGCATCGAGAAAACCAGTACACTCTTCCGAAACAACGTCACCAGACACAGCGTACACGTCACACGAAACCACACAGAGTTCTGTGACTTCACACCACCAAACCATGCATAAGGACACAGCTAAAAGTATAACAACTAAACCGTGTAGCAAATATGACACGGTTAGTACTTTTGCATTGATAGATGTTGCGCATGCGCGCACATGAATTACATCTCGTTACACATTACATTAATCATTCAATGCATGCTGCATATAATTAAATAAAATCCGTCTATTCAGTTACAACAAATAGCTAACTCGAACCAGACTATAGTATTTCTAATATCATGGCGTTGTATGACCTAGGTATTGACTCTCTGTAGAATTTAGAATAAATTCTAAAACATCTAATATATGAAACAATTATGTCATATAAAACGAATAGTGATAAAGAATACAATCTTAAATTTCACATACCTCTACAGCTGAAGTTTTGCTCCCGTAAAGAGGTAAGCTTTCTGACAAGACTCGTCGTAGTGTAATTTGTTTATAGAGAATTCGCTCTATATGTACTCTAGCTGTGACAGATATGCGCAGCAGCTAGGTACGTGAGTTTTCACTGCAGGCGATTTGCACGTGCAGCATGGGGTGAATCGCGCTCAGTATTTCAAAATAACTAGAGCCGAAAAAAATAAACAACCCCCGAGTAACGCTCTAGTCGGAAACGAAACCCGAATACATTTTTGATCACATATACATATTGATATAAACCATACAATTCCGTCACAATACCTCCCCCCTTAAAAAAAGTGGAAGCACTTTTAGAAAATCACGGAATTTTGCAAAAAATACAAACTGAAACGTATTATTTACATTACCAGAATATTATGGTAAGAAAAAACTGCAAATCACACTCTGCTTAAGTAATCGGCCCCTACATTTTCCGACCCTCTGATTGCTTCGATCCGGAAACGATATGGCTGCAGAGTCAATGCCCAACGCATCAATCTTGCGTTGGCAACTTTTGCCTTGTTCAGATATATGAGAGGCTGATGGTCCGTTTCAAGGACAAGTTCCCTTCCGAAAAGGTACGTATGGAATTTACCTATACCCCACACCAGTGCCAAGCACTCCTTTTCGATGACGGAGTAGTTTCGCTCCCTAGGCAGCAATTTCCTACTAGCATAAGCTATGGGTAACTTTACCCCATCTTGCTCCTGTAGCAAAACTGCTCCTAAGCCCGTGTCGGATGCATCAGTTCTCAATATGAACGATTTATTTACTTCTGGCAACTTTAGGATCGGTGCACTGATCAATCTTGCCTTAAGGGCGTTAAAAGCTTTTTCTTGGCATAAATCCCAAGAAACTTTATTTGGCTGCCCTTTCCTAGTTAAGTCCGTCAATGGACTAGCTATAGCTGCGAAAGTTGGAACCAACTTCCTATAAAAACCTATCAATCCAAGAAACGATCTGTTTCTTGGTTTCTGACCTAGGAGCGTCTTTAATCGCTTCAATTTTATCAGGGTGGGGTTTTAACCGCCCTGACCCACTTACTAGATGGCCCAAGCATTCCAAGTTAGAATATGCTATGCTACACTTGGAGGGTCTCGCTGTGAGATTTGCTTTGCGGAGTCTGTCGAACAGATCGACTAATGCCCTAACATGCTCTTCCCAGGTATGTGTATATACTAGAATATCGTCGACAAAACTATCTACGTTGTTCATGCCTTTCAACAATTTTCGCATAAGACGCACGCACGACGCACCGGGGTTAACCAGACCAAAAGGCATAACCTTAAACTGGAAAAGACCTTTAGGGGTCGCGAATGCCGTTAATACGCGGGCATTTTCAGCGATGGGCACCTGCCAATATCCTTTTGTGAGATCTAATTTAGAAATGTACTGGTGCCCCGCCAATTTTGAAAACAAGCCCTCCATGTCTGGCATCGGTTCAGCATCAAACACGGTGACTTTATTTAGTTGTCGAAAGTCTATGCAAAATCGATTCGTTCCGTCTTTCTTTCGGACCAATACCACGGGGGAAGAATAGGGGGAGTTTGAGGGTTCAATCACTCCCAGGTCCAACATTTTACCTACTTCCTCATCGATTGTCTCCCGTGCGTTAAAGGGTATTGGATGTCCCTTTATTCTGATTGGCTCCGATGTATTCAAGTTTATCTCGTGCGTTATTAATCCAGTATTACCTGGTCGATCTGTAAATACGTCTGGGTACTTACTCAAAATTTCTCTGACTTGCTGACGCTGACCTTCAGGTAATTCTGGGCACACGCTGACCATATCTATTCCCTCATTTCCTACAACCATGGGGTACTCAAGGGGGAATTTCTGTGTTGGGGTCACTCGACTCGTCTTCCATGACCGCAATACATACGACGTTCAAAACGCCCTTTTCAACAGTTTTATGGCATAAATCACACGAACGACAGAATCGTACAACGTCACTATTTACACCTGGCCAATAAAATTCTCTTAACACTTTGTCATTCGTCCTTTTCCTACTCAAGTGACCTGCACTACCGGACTCGTGCGCTACTCTAAGTATACGGGACCTGAATTTCTGGGGGACAACCAGTTGGAAATACTTTCTACCATCCAACGTGGTAAATTGCCTGTACATTAACCCTTCCCTACGTACAAATTTCAAACTTGCACCGCCCTTACAATGTTTCGTGGTACCGGACACGATCCTCTCCGCGGTCGCGCTCAAGGACGCGTCATGGCCTTGCTCACGCGTAAATTCATCGCGCGAGATATCGGTCTCGGCTTCCGGAAGTTTCAACGTACGTAGTGGCGTTTTCTCCGCCTGCGCCTGCGCCCTAGTTTCGGCCGTTTGTACAATTGGAAACCGGAAATCAGATAGAGTTGGGAGTCTGGATCCCTCGACATTTCCGATAGTTAGGTCGTATATGGGGTTTTCCATACACAGAGCTTCTACGGTTCCGGTCAGAAAAGGCGTCTCGATTTCTATTCTCGCGACGGGAACGCGATCAATCGTTTGATCTAATAACATGCACGGGGATTTCCAACCAAGCATTTGGTCATCCCTAACGAGACTCCGCTTTACTACGACGCCCGTGCACCCGGTGTCGCGTAAGACCGTGACTTCTTGACCGTTGGCGGTACCAGTAGCAGTTGGTACCCTCGCCTCGGGAAAAAGACAAGTGCCGATCGACTGAATAACATCATGACCGATCTGCGCACGCGCTGCGGACTCGTATACCTTATTCGCGTTATTAGATGCCGAATTATCACGCGGAAAATCATCGCGCTTACCGCCTCCTGACCATGCTCTGCTTTCAATAGCAACCGCGACTCTCTTGTCAAACCCCTTCCTTTTCGGACAATCGGGCGTGATGTGACCCCATTCCTTACAGGTAAAACATTGTCTATCCCTACGATTTATACCCTTCCCAGATTGAAAGTTTCCACCTTTATTTGTACCAAGTTTCTCGGGTTCTCTGGGTCTCTGATCTTTAGCTTGGTTACCTCCCTTGTTATCCCTTGAAATCACATTCTGGGTACCTCCCCGAGCTTCGGCGAAATAGTCTGCCTGAGTAGCCATATCAGAGATATTATTGAAGGACTTTTCCCTCAGGAACAAGTACAATTCCCTACCACATGTGTTTAACAGCTGGTCCCTAAGTAAAAAATCGGTAAGACCCTCAAACGTTTTTTGAATCTTACCACATTCAACCCAACGCTGGAAATAATCCCCCGTCCTACTGACGAACTGGGTGAATGTCTCGCCTTTCTCGCGTTTACTATATTTAAACTTTTTGCAGAACCCTTGTTCTGTCAACTCGTATCTCTTAAGGAGTGCCTCTTTTAACGCGTCATAGTTTAATGCGTCGTTCACGGGTAGACGCGAATACACATCTAGCCCTTTACCTTTAAGTAACGCGCTGAGATGGAGCGACCAATCATCCTTTTTCCACTTTTGGATGGTAGCATATCGCTCAAACCTATGTAAATAACTATCTAAGTTATCTTTGTCATCCTCAAAAGGGGGTAATTTAGGGCCTCTTAACTTTGATTCTTGTTGACCATCTTTCTTAGCCTCTAATAATTCAAATTTCCTTCTATGTTCTTTCTCCATATTCCTGTCTTCTAACTCAATGGCTTCTAACTTTGCTTGTTTCTCCCTATCTAACTTTCTTTCCTCAAGTTCTCTTACCTGCTCTACTCTTTCCCTTTCTGCTTCCCTTTCCCAACCTATCCTTTCCTTCTCTGCCTGTTTCTCTAACACTATCTTCTTTTCCTCAAATAGCATTTTCTCCCTTTTAAATGATATCTCTAATTCTAATCTTTCCCTCTCCGCTTGCTTCTCTAGTTGTAATTTTTCCCTTCCTATATCTCTCTCCTTTACCCTTTGGTCCCTTTCATGAGCCTGCTCCTCCTGAACGAATTTTCTAAGGGCCTCCCCCTCATACCCAAACTGTTTGCCCAACTCCACTAGATCTTTGAGTGACGACATGATAAATACTGTTGATAAGATCACCAATCCTAAGTGCACTATCATATAACACATACAATTTTACGACTACACGAACCAACCGTATATCCCTTCTCCAAATATATGCAATATGTATATATGACAAACAAATGGTAAATAAAACAAAATATGAGTGAGGTATTCACTCACCCGCCTGAATTAGTTCTTGTCAGGAAGGTCACAATCTGAAACAGATAACTGAAAAAATCTTACCGGAGTCAGGACCTATGCAAACTGACCTCCGTGCTCCGACTAATCCAATAATCCCACTTCTGACACCATTTGTCACAGGATGAAGCCGGGTTGGGACTGGATTAGTGAAGACACCGAAAGCAACTGCGTTAATAAGATGTTTATTTATAAACGCAATTTAAAGATGAACAAATCTGACACCATTATAACAAAAAGATAAGGAAAATTATAAAGTTCCTAACATGGAACTATCAACAACAAGTAACTCAACGAGAAAAATCAAAGATGAATTTAACGAATCGAATTTTAAACAAACGTGAATAGCATCCTATCACCAAGCAACAAATAAGAGTATATGATCTACACCCCAATATAACCAAGGTCTTATTAAGTACCAAGGGTGACCAAAGCATGAGATTTATGCACTTAACAATATGATACTCATCAATTTATCAATTCATCAAGCGATATTGGAATATGTATGAATTTATGAATATATCGTTCATATAACGAAAATGAAATGGGAATGCATGAAATTATGAATCTATCACACATATAGCGACATTGAAATGGGAATGAATGTAATTTTGCACAGATAGCAATATTGAGATAACAATAAAATGGAACACGCAATAAATATAACTATCGTGGCGCCCGTTTGACGACAAAGATGTATCTCCGGTTCCACCCGCTCTAGTCCATGGTCAAGGAGCCACCACGCATGGTCCACCCCTCCCAGTCTGTTGAAGGATCCCTCGAGAGCCTTCACATTAACACAGACCCGTTGGTCGAGAAGCCGTGGTCCCTCGCATCGAGAAAACCAGTACACTCTTCCGAAACAACGTCACCAGACACAGCGTACACGTCACACGAAACCACACAGAGTTCTGTGACTTCACACCACCAAACCATGCATAAGGACACAGCTAAAAGTATAACAACTAAACCGTGTAGTACATATGACACGGTTAGTACTTTTGCATTGATAGATGTTGCGCATGCGCGCACATGAATTACATCTCGTTACACATTACATTAATCATTCAACGCATGCTGCGTATAATTAAATGAAGATCCGTCTATTCAGTTACAACAAATAGCTAACTCGAACCAGACTATAGTATTTCTAATATCATGGCGTTGTATGACCTAGGTATTGACTCTCTGTAGAATTTAGAATAAATTCTAAAACATCTAATATATGAAACAATTATGTCATATAAAACGAATAGTGATAAAGAATACAATCTTAAATTTCACATACCTCTACAGCTGAAGTTTTGCTCCCGTAAAGAGGTAAGCTTTCTGACAAGACTCGTCGTAGTGTAATTTGTTTATAGAGAATTCGCTCTATATGTACTCTAGCTGTGACAGATATGCGCAGCAGCTAGGTACGTGAGTTTTCACTGCAGGCGATTTGCACGTGCAGCATGGGGTGAATCGCGCTCAGTATTTCAAAATAACTAGAGCCGAAAAAAATAAACAACCCCCGAGTAACGCTCTAGTCGGAAAAGAAAAGCATATACATTTTTGATCACATATACATATTGATATAAACCATACAATTCCGTGACACCTGGTCCAGCTGCGATGAGGTGCCAAACGGGTGGAATCAAAAAGATATGTCCACACTAAGGGGACTAGAGCAACGCATATTCAAGTTAAATGCATACCGCAAAGAAAAAGGCTTTACTGAAGAACGGACCAGCAGGCTCGAATTCAAAGCGAATAAGAACAGCAACCTCGCAGTAAAGTGGGGATGGAACTAAATCCTGCTAACGCATAGAAATGACGCGGGTAAATTCTTGGCCCCATCCACACTATGAGATCGCGGGGGGGGGGGGGGAGCGTTCAGTTCCTATGTATGATAGAGCTCAAAGAAGAACCGCTACCGGTCGAAGCGCGAAGGAAACTTGACGCTGGTCAAGAAGAGATTCCAGCCGAAACAAGCGGGCTGACAGATATTCAGCTCATTGCGTTAGGATCGGAGGACACTGCAATCAAAGAAGGATCCGCACAGTCACCCGTCCTACCTATGCAAGTGATCCTGGGCATCAATGCGGCTCTTCAAAGAACCCATAGCGAGCTTTTAGGTAACCTAGCAAAGCTCACATTGCTCGGTAACCAAATCGCCCTAGAAGAGCGCAAGCTAACTGAAGTGGAAGACGAAACGGCGCTCCAGGCGATACGACAGCGCATTCGACAGTTAAAGGAGGAACGCGAACCGCGCATAGAGGCTGCCAACGCTAACCGAAAAGCCCTTTATAGCCAAATTTCCATAATTCGAGAGACTATCAACCGGATCCTAGAAAAGGACACAAAACTAGTCGAGAGATTGCAAACACTCTCCTGTGAACAGGGTATATAGTTTCGATTCTCAGGGCGCTGGGGTTTATCATAAGCACAGTTGTGCTCGCAATCATATTCGACGCAGGCACAATTCGACTACCTCCCGGCGTCCCGACACCTAAGCATGATCGCAGCAGCACAAACCAATGGGTAAAAAGCAGCTGTAGCGGCTAGCAGGGATGCTGGAAACGCTCATAGAGAGACTTTGGCAGTGCTGTCCGGAACTATTGGCGCCATTGTGTCCTTTTTGCTGAAAACCGCCGGGAGTATCGTTTGCTGGATGGCCGAGCATCTGTTGACACTCGTTATCGTGATAATAGCTGCAGTATTTGCAGCTCTGCGCAAGCACAGTAGTAAAATAGGTAGCAAACGAGTAAGCAAGGACGACTCTAATCGTTCAAGAATGGAGCATCCAGATGGCAGTAAGCCCCGCCGAAATTCCAGCCACAACTGTTTTATTGGTATCGTAGTCTTCGGCTTCTTTTGATGCTTCAACTTTTTGTGTAGTGTATGTCTGTACTTGTAATGTTAGCACGTCCTTCTTTGCCGAAACGGACGGGTCAAAGCTTTTCCATTCTTCGTTGGCTGCGGTTGCTGTATGCTTGCACTGCTAGCATCGCGGAAGGTGCTTGGCAACCTGAACGCATTAATATTGGTGATGGTGCCAAGTGTCAAGTCGTCAGCTGCCACAATAATTTCGTTCTTATACCTCTATAAGAGCCAATGCGACAATCTATGTCGCTAGGTATCATGTAAAGACAACCTCCAATAACAAAATCTAGCTTACTCCTTGCAGGCTGCGAGTAATCGCATACTCCACGTTTACAGGAAACTGTTTTTGGGCACCAAAGGCCGGCCCCACGCGTAATATTGATGTTTTTGTGTGGCTTTTTGCAGTCAGGATTGTCCATACGTATGCTCGAATGATCTTGTTGAGTAGCTCTATGCCAACCAGAGTGAAGCCTTGCAAGTTGTCCAGTATGAATCCTGCCCATGCATTTACTGCCCCAGGCCCCTGCTCGAGGTGGTCAGCTGTCAGTTCGTATTGCTTTATCCTTTGGGACGTAACAAAAACCGTTTCTGGAAATGTTATTTCTGGGTCTGGGGAACAATATTCAAAGCACATCATGGGGGCTTTGCTTTTGATACCAGTCCGAGTTCGTATCCAGGTTAAATTCATTGCAAACCGTCTTGCAGGCTGTTATATACATTTCGTTGTCAAGCTGATTGAACAATGTCTGTGTTTGAGTCGCGCACCGCAGCTAGTTAAGTAGCAACCTTACCTGGAAGAGGGCGTGAAATATGTAAAAACTGGATAACTTGGAATTTTTCTCAAGCAAATGGTCATTAAAGCTAACATCACAGTTTGTTGTTGAATACCATACGACAAGGTTCAACTAATTCCGCCAAATCCACATGGAGATACTTGACCACTTGGCCTTTATTTCTGCAGTTGTAGTGTCAGGAAGCGCATATTTATCGGTTATTTCGATGCACTGTATCTGAAACAAAATGCCCTTTTGTACAAACACTTCAGGATTAAGAAGCAAATAGCAGATGGTTGCTCTATCTGCGTCACTGTATTTAAAGACGCCGCAGGCTCTATATTTCGCGCTGCTACTAAAGCGAAATGTTTGTTGCAATACCATCGTTCCCACTCTTGTGCTGGCTTTGACATTGTGTGTAGTATTAACCAATTTTCTAGTTGGGCCGTTTGCTCTACAAGTGACCAGGACCAGTGCAAGTACCCAATTACAGCTCCTAGAGATTACGTACAACCCGGGGTGGTACAACGTTTCAACTGCACTCGGTTACAATAACTTTCTTTTGCGCTCCTCGACGACCATCACCTAAATAGACATTATATGTAAGCACACATGGTTGATATATTGACTTCAAGTGTAAGAATGAGAACTATTGTAGTTGTCGGATGTATTTCCGCTAATGTGTGAGAAGGCACTTCCCGCATGGTAACAGTTTGGTTCAAGAGAAGAAAATCACAAATGTTATGAAAATTACAAACTGATCAGGTAAGATATATGAACAGTTGCATACTCTTATGGTACACGATTAGGTGCGCATCATATCTATTGATAAGGAAGAAATGGATATCCTCCAGAAAGAGAACTTCCACCGGCAAATCAATAACAGAATGAGTTTCTCTCACAGTGATAGATATATTGCACTTCTCCATCAAATCCAGAACAGACGTAGCCTTTCCCTCAGTGATACATGTGTGCCACTTCCTCCATTCAGTGGGTAAGTTACATAGCTTTATTACACTATAATTTTTGACATAATTACTATTGGTCCGAGTAATGAACAGATTTTATGATCAGTAGTATATAACTACTTTTGTTGTCGCCACAGTATAAATTATACACGTATGAACTATATGAATGCAATGTGTACTGTAAGACACGCAATAGCAATTATCATGGTGAGCTATCCATGGTCTGTTTATTGCCGCTGTTTTTCTGGTGTTATTACATTGAAATGACCACACTGTGACAGCATAGGTACTGTTGAAGGTACTTGATATATTCAAGGGACGAAAATTGCCAAGACCATTTGTTGTATCTTGTATTTTATATTGTAATACACCTAGCTTTGACGACACGTTTATCATGTCCAAGTTTGTAAAAAAAAAAAAAAATATCGCTAGATACCGACATTGCTGCTTTCATGCTAAACCCAGGAAATAGTTGTATGACCTCTCTGAAAACTATTGAATTCTATGCAATGTATCTTTGTGCCATTAATGATGTTGTTTAATAATCAAAATTAACAGTATTATATTCTGTTCTCTGCGCTAGTGTACTATTAATTTAAAAAAAAAATATTTTAGTGTTTTCCTATTCCTACACCAATGAGTTGATGGAAACAAAAGTTATACTGCGCTTGTAAGCTTGTTATTTTTTTAATTTTTTTTTAGTTTTTTGTATACCTACACGAGCCGGTTGGTGCAAAAAATTATACTGCACAGGAACATCATATATGTTACTACTATCACACTGTTTACCTTAATTCATATTGCTACAAATTTATTTGAGTGGCGTATTCAAATGAAACTCTCCTTTAATATTTCTAGTATTACTGTAAACGCTATAATGCTTTTCATGGCACAGATTTCTCAAGTGTATGTATCTAAGCTGGTGTCTGACATAGTCAAAGCTATATATAACATATGACTTTCCCATGGGCGGAAAATACATGCCCCTGAGTCATCAATAGGAAACTGTTGAGATCTCCGCATTTAAATCATATTTAAGTTTGAAGGACATATACATGTTCGCTAGAAACCCTGATTGATGCACCTGGGGCAGAGGACTTACCCCTGGGTCATGACTTGGAAACTGTTACACTTCCTAACCTATAACCAGGTAAACATATAACGAGCATGATGAGATTGATCACATTTCCATCTGATAAGACTTTGGGTCATTCCCTTCTGGTAGGGGACTAGTCCCAGGGTCATGATATGGAAACTATCAGGATCCGCACGCAATAACCATATACATATTTAACCATATACACGGCTCCACAGACCTCTCGTCTACTTGTTTAGGCACCCCACCCCACCCCACCCCCACACACAACGATATTTATGGATTCACCCCTGAATATATAGTTTTATGATACACTCAACAATGCTGACTCGCTGATAGTGCCGACTTTACTAGCATGTGAAACGGAGCATCGCATTGCATAAGCATCCTTCTATATCGACTCAGAAAATCCTGCTGTAAATGATGACATCACTTAGTAATGCCAACACTCTGGCTAGTGTCGACAGCTTCGTCTTAAACTGACTCAAGTTTCAGCGGGAAAACATGGATCTGGCGAGAACAAACTTATTTCATTTTTCAGTCTAGATTGGATAGGGATGGAATGACTATGAACAGAACAGAACATAATCTTTTTTCTTACTTAAACTATACAGTTTCTCATCTATCTATACGACGAAGAATAAAACTAAATAGAAAGAAAAAAAAAAAAAAAAAACACTTGTCAGACTGCAGTTTAATCGTGGAATTTTTGCATTCACTCGCTGAATGAACAACTGGCACTGTCAAAAACGAATAATATTGTAACAAACCTAATGTATCTGATATGTGTAGTTACATCTCTGTTTATAGCGTTGTTAGATTTGGGGATCATTTGTTTGATTATGAGGAGTAAGTGTTGGAAAGATATTTCTCAAACCGAGCAATTAACCAGTTACTTGGAGCAGACGCCATAATGTGCATTATTCACGAGACTTTATAGTAGCGTGGATTAGTGTCGTAAAATGGATCCTCTTTCTTTTTTAAACGTAATTAATTCTTTTGATATTTCCACGTATAAGTGTTTAGTAATTTGAGATAGGAGTAATTCTTTGTTTTAGGTGTTTGGGTAATGTTTTGTGGCGCATGGCGTGCAGTACTAATATATAGCTTGGAAAGTCTTACTGATGGGTCATACCAAATTAAATTGAGAAAAACCATGCAAATGTGAAATTAGTGTCTCGTGAGTGTGTGGTTATTAGATGATTCGAGGACAATTGTTTGTGGTATTTGCACGTTTAAGAACCCTTCAGTACACAACGACTTTTGTCTTGAGATCCTTGGAAAGAGGACAAACATCTACCTCAAGCCAGACTCACTCAGGAATTGTCTGATTTGCTTAATTGTGAGACCCCTTGCGTGTTACACTATTTGTATATGATAACTTTACACATAACTCTAAAGAACCTTATATGTATTATGTATTTCAATAAGTGGACCTAGGTGCGTACAGTGCAAATTGTAGAAATAATAGTACTTCTGTTTACCCTTTTCCCGTACTCGTGAATGTGTGAATTGCCTACGTAGACTATTCAGTCCCACTGTACGTTGTTTTCACACCCTCTTGCACAGTAGACATTAATATCAAATACTTCCTCCTATCTTTATCAGACTCGAACTCACGCGGACAGAGGTGAGATGCCAGTGATCTGTAAAGACGAGGGCCTTGGATCAATTAGCCTCCAGTGGCCCCATATATTAAGTGAAAAGTGATGAATAGAATGGAATCAAATTATTTTAATTTTAAAACTTGATACGTTAAAAGAGAGATGCCAGTCTTAGATGTGGTACTTGATGTTTCGTCAGTATTCTAGGTCACACATAAATAAAAGGTTCATTTTATGGTTTTCTCGTCATAGTATTTTGCGGTATATGCGAGAAACCGATACACTTGTTTAGTAGAATGGCTAATTTTACGCGGTTTAAAAATCTATGCATATATATCGTAACGGCAGTCTCGGAACCCATAACACATGGATATGGGAACTTGCTGAAAATATATATGCATTGGACTTTAGCTCTGAAGTCCTTATTCCAGATTACCTCTATATGAAGTTAGAATGGCATAAAGCAAGCAAAGCGATGACGAACTAAAACAGCCCAAACCATTTACATACCGGAAGACATTTTAACCTCTGTATTTCTTGTTTCATATGGATAAGATAAATATTATCCTGGATAGTGTAAGTTTGTCTTTAAAAACAAAAAGAGATTGATACAAAGTGCTCGCAGTGTTAAGGAATATTTGACACATTACAACTGTAAAAAGTGATGTATTAATCCTCACACTACTTAATTAAAAAACTAATTTTTATCGATATTGGAAGTCTCAATTGGTATTATATAAATCTTTGTCTCGACATGCGCTATACCCGTTGCATGATTTTCCATGATTACACAACTTGACGATATTTGCACCTTATGATCACGTTAACTGTTCATTTGTATATAGAACGTAAACAGTTTGCAAATTCATAAAATAAAAATAAATAAAAAAGATACAAAGGAAAAGCCAGAAAGCCAGAAGAAAACTCGAGCAGATAAATTCAAGTGTCGGCCATTTAATTCAAGGTAAGTAACATTTCGCCATGTAATAATCTATGAATTTTGAATATATATATATAGAATATATATATATATATATATATATATATATAGAGAGAGAGAGAGAGAGAGAGAGAGAGAGAGAGAGAGAGAGAGAGAGAGAGAGAGAAATATACACCAAACAGAGCGGAAAGGGCAATCCCCTGGATCATTTTTAAATACGAATAAATAATATTATCGTACATGTTAGAGAATTTTTAATTCGTACTCTACGGAGATTCGAACCCGGATCCGAGAGTTTCGGCACCTTGCCTGTAAGCACCAACCACTATAACATCTCGACCGTGCACACATCACCAAAAATGAAGCTACAAAGTCGGTAGTATAGTCATTCGTGCGTAGCAAACATACCCGAATGTCGACCTAGTAATATAAGTCTCATCTAAGAACACAGAACAATGTTATAGCACGAAGTTATATACAAAGTTGTTTCTTTTTCCAATGGGGCATATCATTTTGCTGCTGTTCATCCGTCCTTCCCGAATCAGATGGAGCGCTATTACACATGTAGATACAAGCGTAGTATCGACCTTATTCACCTTTATATACATATATAAATGACCTGATTCAAATTTCAGAACATTTAAGCATTTTCACACTTTTGAACCCTTTTCCACTTTTTCAGTGAACATCCTATTAGCAAAAGTACTAAGAAACCTCATTACCTGTGCCAAACAATTGTTTATGCATTTGTATGCATAGATTGCTGACTCAGTTAGATTCTATTGACAATTAAGCTTGTATTCCCCAATTGAATCAGGATTTCTAAGCACCTTTTAAACTTAGATTCTGAGTTGTTGCTTTTTATGCATCCCTTTTATGCACTAGAAACCGCACGACCTAGGCGAATAAAATGAAGCCAGCATATTTTATGCGTATGTACATAACCTGATCCTATCATTGTGCCATTTAGTCACTTTTTCACGTCTATTAGTACTTTTGTATTCTTTTTAACTGAAACTATTTTAATGCAAACAGTATCAACACAATTACGCAGAAACTGTTTGATCCATGTACATTAAGTTTAGTATGCCTGTTTAACATATGCAGAAACTGTTTGATCTATGCACATTAAGTTTAGCATGCCTATTTAACATATGCAGAAACTGTTTGATCTATGCACATTAAGTTTAGTATGCCTGTTTAACATATGCAGAAAACTGTTTGATCTATGCACATTAAGTTTAGTATGCCTGTTTAACATATGCAGAAACTGTTTGATCCATGCACATTAAGTTTAGCATGCCTATTTAACATATGCAGAAACTGTTTGATCTATGCACATTAAGTGTAGTATGCCTGTTTAACATATGCAAATGTATATAATATGATTAGACTTTTGCAATATTATTCTTGTTTTAATTCCACCCAATTACGACGAGCCCAGTTTAGAATTACGACCGCTGTTTCAAATTCAAAATTACTGGATTACTCCACACTTACTGTAAATGAGAAGTCACGATAAATGATTGAATAAGTAAGTGCTATGCAACACTTCATGAGGTAATTGCTAATTACTTAATATGGAGTATATTTCCTTGCAAAAATGTTCCTGTACCCATTTCCCTATACCAATGAAGGTAAAAATACGGTGTAGTTTTAATATGTATCGGCGTCACTCTGTGCAGTATACCTGTGCTACGATTGGTTCTTTTAATCATTTATACATTATTTGTTGTTTATTGGGTCAATAATTGTAACGATCCCAAGGCTGGGGTCCTAGGTACCATCGTGTATATATAGTCATACAAGGTGAATAATCAATAGGCAATTTGAGAGTTACAATACTTGGTGTGTCATAATAGTCTAGTAGATATACAATCTTGCTAGTATTGCAGGGTATACTGATTGATGAACTGTAATAGTTTGATTTATAAAAAACTTTGCTAGTATTGCAGGGTATACTGATTGATGAACTGTAATAGTTTGATTTATATAAAACTTTGCTAGTATTGCAGGGTATACTGATTGATGAACTGTAATAGTTTGATTTATATAAAACTTTGCTAGTATTGCAGGGTATACTGATTGATGGACTGTAATAGTTTGATTTATATAAAACTTTGCTAGTATTGCAGGGTATACTGATTGATGAACTGTAATAGTTTGATTTATATAAAACTTTCCTAGTATTGCAGGGTATACTGATTGATGAACTGTAATTGTGAGATACATATTAAACTTTGCTTATATTGTATGGTATAATGCTTATGTGGGTGTAATAGTTTGATTCATATAAAACCTTGCTCGTATTGCAGGGTATATTGCTTGATGAACTGTAATAGTTTGATTTATATAAAACTTTGATAGTATTGCAAGGTATACTGTTTGATGAACTGTAATAGTTTGATTTATATACAACTTTGCTAGTATTGCAGGGTATACTCTTTGATGAACTGTAATAGTTTGATTTATATACAACTTTGCTAGTATTGCAGGGTATACTGTTTGATGGACTGTAATAGTTTGATTTATATAAAACTTTGCTAGTATTGCAGGGTATACTGTTTGATGAACTGTAATAGTTTGATTTATATAAAACTTTGCTAGTATTGCAGGGTATACTGTTTGATGGACTGTAATAGTTTCATTTATATAAAACTTTGCTAGTATTGCAGGGTATACTGTTTGATGAACTGTAATAGTTTGATTTATATAAACTTTGCTAGTATTGCAGGGTATACTGTTTGATGAACTGTAATAGTTTGATTTATATAAAACTTTGCTAGTATTGCAGGGTATATTGTTTGATGGATTGTAATAGCTTGATTCATCTACAACCTAGTTAGTATTGTAGGGTATATTGTTTGATGAACAGTAATAATTTCATACATATATGCAAGTATACAGTTTATCTTCATTACATGAACATCTTGATAAGTTTATATCAGTGTCAGATGTACAAATAAATTTTAATATAATTCATTACATACTTTTCTAGGCTGAAAATATTAATAAAAAAAAAAAAAAAGCAATATAGATAGAAAGGAGAAACAGACGTGGACATGTATATGTGTACCAAAGGAGCACACACACTTCTAATAAAAGAAGATTCAAATATGACAATACTGTGTCCTAGCCCAATCAGGATGACAGTTACAAATGCATGCACAGTTGCATGTGTCATATAAAGTGAAAGCTATAGAACAAGTATCTCTCTCAAATAAAAATTAACATCCTATTTCTTCACACACCAATAGACTTTGTAGACATAAGATGATTAATTCAAATGTTTGTATAATAACCATTTGCAACAAAACCTGGGATCCCAAGAGAATAAGCAAATGTATTGCATCACATAAAAAAAGAAAAACACGAGGACAATAAACACATCGGAAATAAGAGAAGACTTGTAAAGAGGCGGAGTTATAAACAGATATCGTTTCTCATGTAATTACTCCTTTGTTGACATACACAGAGTTCGAATTAATGAATACTTGACCAGAGAAAGTCTACTTACCTTATTATCGACAATTACGATCCATTGTATTGACAGCTTATAATGTAAAAACTTAACTGGTGGTTGGTTGCATAATTCCGTGCTGCATATGGAGTTCTTCGGATATGTATATATATATATATATATATATATATATATATATATATATATATATATATATAGAAAGGGACCACATGAAAGGGTGATACAGTGTATTTCGAGTAAAACGCCGTTTTTTCCAAACTTTTAAGGCACGTATTTTTTCTATCTATACTTTTATGATCGACAGCAACACTAGCACCAACAAATCGTAACTCTATATTTGTTTATTTTAAGAGGTTATTTACTCTGTATTTATCCATGCAACTGCATTTAACTTCAATGACAAATACAGTGTTTAAACTTCGCTGCTTTTTTCTTTTTTGGAGAAAATGTTGCCTGAAAAGCATTATAACATTTACTGTAAAACCAGAAACATTCGTGCAGAATTTAATTTGTTGTGTCTTTTTGTTTTTCTTCTTTTGGTAGTAAACGAACATCCATGAAGTTAAGTACATTGCTACGGCTCTAGGTCTTTAAATAATGTAACAGGAAGAAAGTGAAACCAGCAATGTAAGTAAAATCAACAAGCAATTTATTTCTAGACAATTAAAATGAAAATTCAAAAGACACACATAGTAACGTGAATTAAAATCCAAATAATCCAATAATCGGATATGTCCTAATCACCAGTCCTAAATATAGAATGTTCTGAATGAATTCCAGTAGTCTTGAATGTTCTGATATGCCTGAATGATATAATCTAGAATGTCTTTGAATAAATTCACATAAATCCCAAAGTCAAGTAATAATCCAATATGAGAATGAGCAATTTTGGTAATTCCAATGACTATTTCAAATAAAATAATTCCTCTCTCTGAATTTTCACAACACAACTATAAAAACATCTGATTATTAAAATGATTCTTCATAGAATGATCATTTGAACAAGAATGAAATCTTGTCCACTAAAATCTCTACATATAAACATAAGTCACTTGCCAGAATGTTCTAGAATATGAGTAACTCTAATGGAAAATGTCATCTGCGTACGTGACTTTTCTCACACAAGCCATGGACAATTCCAATCTAAGTACTAAATGCTATGTAAACAGGTCTGACCTTGAACTCAAATGCAGTAAATATGTTGTTTACAAAATGACTAAAGTACAACTTTCTTCATGGACACATATTATAAACTCAATATACATAACAACACCAAAAAAAATAAAAAAATAAAAAAATTGTAGTACTAGGATTTAGGTAAACTGTGTGACAGTAGTAACAGCTTTGCGATTAATTGCGCAGTATACTTGTTGCAACCACTAGTGTAGATCAGTACCATTTGTTTAGATCAACCCATCCGTGTAATAATACGACAACACTAAAATATCAAACAAAAATAAATTACTAGAGCAGTAGCGCAATGAACACAATATAATACTATGCAAAGTTTTAATACAACATAAATAATGGATGGCACAAAGCTACATTGTACTGACTTCAACTTCAGAGTTGATATAAATACTTCATGAGTTTAACATGACATCAACAATGTATGTATCTGGAGATCATGCTTATTTGTTTACAACTTTGGACGGGGGAACAGTTTAGTCAAAGCTAGTTGCTAAAAAATAAAGTACAATGGAATAAAGATGTGAATTTATTGATCTCATACGTAAAAAAAAAATATATTTAGATTTACAGATTATTTTCAATGATGATTACATCGATATGATTATTCACTCTGAAAAAATTGGATACAACAGTACAGTATAAAGAAGGAATATATTACTTATGGTTATGAGCAAGTACATACATTTGTATTCGTCCAAATGTACAGTACAAATTAAATATCTAGTACACTTTACCAAGCCAATCTAATTTAAATAATATTTTTGGTCATTTTAGCATTTAATTTTGACCATAAAAGTACTGAAATTAATAATGCCACAGCTTCATCTGCTGACACAGGAGGTATACGTTCTCTGTTCTCAATTACCTTTCACAACGTCTATGGAAAATGAGCTAAAGTCACGAAAAGGAGTTTCTACAAGTTTCATGTAGAAACCAACTTGTGGTGCCGGTGGCGTTTATACAGAAGTGAGAGCGCCATCAGGAGAATAGTTTATCACAAACCGGGTCATACACAGGTAATCACAAAAAGAAGAATTTGATAGCTTCATTGCTCTGCAAAGTGATTGTTTTAGAATATCACTCTTTATGGATTTCGTAAGCCATATGGATTCAGCAGTAGAAATTATGGTGGTGGTATAGTAGTGCTTTGTAGAATAAAGTTAAAAGATGACAGAAGAATCGATTTAGACTGACTTGCTATTGAAAATGTTTGGCTTGAAATTAATCCGAAAGGTTGTAATAAACTTCTTGGTGTTATCTAAAGATCACCTTCCAGTAAAAATTATATTTGGCCACCACTTCATCAATCTGTTGAAACTGCTTTTGAATTAAGTCATGCAGTGGTCATTACAGGGAATTTAAATGCCAATTTGCTTCCAAATCTACGAAATGTACAGTTACAGAGCTCATTGAATATTACGATTTGTCAAACAGGATATCTGAGCCTACAGGATCTCTAACAACTGCATCATTATTTCATTTGATACTTATAACTAAACGTGCATGTACTCGATGGCGGCATTTACTATTCCTTCTATTTCTGATCATGACGTTGTATATATATATATATATATATATATATATATATATATATATATATATATATATATATATATATATATATATATAATGACGTGGTATATATATGACGTGGTATATATATATATATATATATATATATATATATATATATATAGATATATATATATATATATATATATATATATGTATATATATATCTATATTCATAGAGAAACAAAGAGTACATGCTTGAAAGTAATCCATATTAAACTGCTTTGGTTATAATAAGTAGCTAGGCTTGAAGAACTGAATCTGCTAATTCAAAATGAACAAAGGGATCAACTACTAGTCCTGTTGAAGATATGGTTCCTCTTTGTTCCGCAAAATTTAGTTCCTATGTTGGCAAAACGATTCCCCAAAGGATTATTTGCATAAGACAAACAGACAAACTTCGTTCAATTCTGAAATAAAGAAAGCTTGCAAAAACTATTTTTCACAAATAAAGCTGAAAATAACCGAAGTAAATACACGAATCAAAGTAATAAAGTTAATAATCTCAAGACACATGCTCATAAAACCTTTTACTCAAATTTGACATATAATAGTGACGTCTTAAAAAGAATTAACTTCAAATCCTACTGGAAACTGTTGGGACCTGTGTTAAGCACACACACACACACACACACACACACACACACACACCAATACCACATTATTGTTATTTAGAAGATTATATCACTATTACAAGTCAAGATAGTATTCATGTAATAGCCTTTTTCGATACCAATAAAGCTCCAGGACCTGATTACGTCTTAAATGAACTGCTAGAAAAACCTATTGACCAGAATTCAGCCCCATTGCACGTAATATATAATCAGTCTCTTTGCTTGGTTTCTTTCCCATCTCAGTGGAAATGAGCCACTGTTGCACTTATATTCAAAAGAAGTAATGGATCTGATCCGTATAACTATCGACTAGACATTTTATTAAGAGTGCTAGGTAAAATATGTAAAGGAATTAACTTTTATATATGTTTACAAATCATCTAAAGCTCAGTCAACTGATTTATAAATACCAATCTGGTTCCATTCCCCATTATTTTACTGGTCATGAACTGTATCATAAATCTGTAAAGAATTTAATGGTAAAGACATGATATACGTAGTATTCTTTGATATTTGCAAACGATTTGATAGAGTTTGCCACAATCATAAGAAGATTCGTAAGGTCCCTGACCATGGGATAGAAAGCACAGAACTCGGTTGGTTCAATCCACATCTCTTGGACATGAGAAAACAGATGTAGCCAGAGCTAAATCACTTGTAACAATTAAAAATATGCTATAAATGATATCAAACTTATAACACTGATAAATTATAAATCCAACTTTGTATAAATATATCTACTATAGCACAGTTTCAGATCTAGTGCATTTGTAAAATTTAAATTAGGACGTTCATTTGTTCGTGGGCATGACCCAAGCGGAATAAATGAGAAAAACAATATGATCACACTGAAAAAGACTAATCCCACATAATCATAAATGCACTGCTATATAACAGCCGTTACTATCGTGAGATTGAAATCGTGCTACTACAATAAACCGAGTAAGAAAACTGGACAGCACAACACTAAAATATAATAATAAAAATGCATAGAGCATTAGATCAGGCGCAGTTCAGCTAGGACAAATATTGTCTGTTAGTGTGTTGATTATTTAAAATTACACAGTATTAGTAAGCGAGGTATATGGTAGAAACGTAAAAGCAATCTATTGTAAAGCCAGAAGTCTGCAGTTAGAATCTTGCTCTGGGAGAATATTGTGTCTATATAATTGAGAACCACCTTACTGTCTGCAGACCGGCCACTGAAAAAATTATCAAATATACTCCGTGATCGAAATGAGCTGGGCGATTAGGAGTGGGATTAAAAAAAAAAAGACATGCCAATAAATGAAAATGTGTCATATTTATATTGTGCGACTGCCTAATAAGAGCAAGACACAGTTCCAAGTATACGCAAAGTACTCACTACAAAGTCACATGTGAACGTAAAAGAGGTATGCAACCAATAACAATAACAACAAAATTCGTTGTGGGACAAGCGTACAACAGCGTGACACATTATCTAGTGTACACAATACGCGTAGCACAAAGTACGATCTCGGAGGTTAAATAAAGATATGCTGTATAAACCCTGGCCTCTCCCTGGGATTAGTAAGTGATGCAGTATCAATCCAACTACCCTCAGGAGCGGAAGATATAGACAGTGAGGTTAGTATTTTGCAAACAGTTACGACAAGAGTCAGATGTTAAATATTTAAATACACATGCAAAATATTGACGTATATGGTCACAGGGAACGAATTATTTTATGAGCAACGGAACAGGCCATTGTGTCGTGGTATATTTAAATACCACATATAAAAGAAATAATTATCGGAAAAAATTAATGTAAGTTTTCATATGAAGACTAGGCATGAGTAAATTGTATACAATAGTAGACTTGATCCTTTTTATTTTATTCCTGTCGCTGCACATTATCTTCTCAATGTAAACGAGTAGATCTCAGAAAGGGAGCTACGCAGCATATCATCTTCATCCTTTACAAAGTTTCCTCTTGCATAGATCGTTCATGGGATTTAAGCGTGCTTTGCCGGTCTTACCAAGAAAGTATAGTAAATTGGCCAGATAATAACATTACGGTCTGTGGGAATTGAATTTAGTTGTCTGTACCCATGTAATAATTTTATTTTGCAGCTTAAATAGAAGCAAAATAATTGACTGGACCAGTTAGAATAGAAAATTCGATAATATGTATCTGTTAAGAGCTAATTTGTATGCACTTAAATGCATAGGTTGCATATTATCTACACAAATCTGGGAAAAAGTGCAATTGTTTCAGGTGACATTATAGCAGTGTCCTACACAATCAAAACTGTAAAAGAACTGAATTCGTACATTGGTAGCATGCAACATGAATTAGAATAAAATAATATAGACTTTCTGCAAGACATCAAACGTTCCAAATAATAAAGGCTACTAAAACAAGCGTGCATTAAGAGAGTTCGACGCCAGAAACCTAGGGAATTGTTTTTGTAGGTTAACAATCCGTGCACAATTAAATAGTCTATTGTAGTATCAAACAGGTACGATAAATTAATGTTTGTTTTGAATACGGATTTTAGACGGTGGCCAAAACTTGTAACCTCCTAGTGTATACATCAGCATGCTGTACACAAATGTTGAAACGGTTTACAACGCAAACAAAAGATCGCAGTAATTTAAAATTTACAAGTACTCTAGCTGCGGCTGTATCTAATCGCATCTGCATGAACAATCGACTTACACAAATAAATTCCTTCAGACCCGGTGTTCTTCGGGGTTTAGTTTTGCCACCACTTCTTTATATTAATAAAACTGAAGCTTTTGTTTTCTTCTGACTTATCTTTGTGTTACAAATTAGCTCAGTACTGAATATGCAACATACGATAAATCATATCCTTCGTCAACTGGAATAATTGTCATCAAACTCGTTGGCAAAGCTTAATCCTGAAGACAACTTCTTGTATATATGTAGAGTTGTATTGATTCCGTTCGTTATCAATAATATGAATTTGCTTGATCACCAAACCAATATAAGCATAACTCTTGGAATGGTAAGTATGTATCAATACTCGTATCAGGACTTAAATATACCCTATCATGATCAACTCTGGTTAAATTGTATTGGCATTCATTTGACCCAAAGTTGAATATGCTTGCGAAGTGTGGGATAATCTCTCTGAATTTGACTATAATGGTCACAATAGGTGCACGATTGCCAATATATAAACGCTCCCTACTTTAAAACGGGATGGAGAACATTAAAAAAAAAAGAAAAAAAAGAAATGTTAATAAAAATGATCTATGTTCTTTAAAATCGTTAATGATATGGCTCCAACGTAGTTATTGGAAATTCTTCCTCCTCGTTTGAAGAGGTACTAAATTACTCTCTTCGCGATAGATACCAAAAAACATCTACGACGTCCAGTCTTGAACTTTTAATTGTTTCTGTCTATCCAAGTATTATTAGATGCTAAAATTAAATCACTTCTGAATTTCGCGAATCTCCATCCTTCTGACTATTCAGAAAAAGTAAAAAGCAGGAAAAAAAGACATATCTGAGCAAATAATGAAAAGTTGAAAAGGCACACCATTACTTTACCCAGCATCAAAGAAAATGTAATATTATTTTAATCAAACTGAGATAGTGCCTAACATACAAACCATCTTGTTCATGTGGATTTCAGTTTCAAATTTCAACATTCTCGTTGATATAAAAGTCCCAATTACCAACAGCAGAACATTGAATTGTTTTTATTTATTACATCTTTATTTTATGTTATTACCTTGAAACTTTTAAATGGTAGCTCTGATTATTCTCCCACTGGTAACGACGGTATAAAAAAAAAAACAAGCCCAAATTTATATTTAAGAACGTCATAAATTCGTTTGATCATTTAATTTTGTTACTGCATACTAAAGTCATTGTTGTTTTCTTTCTTTTGTTCATATTTCTTCTTCTTCATTTTGTTTCGAAACTATTGTTTTAATATCGTCTTTGGCACTTTGACGTGTATGAATAATACCTGGAGGAAGAGAACCCTTGGTAACTTGTAAAACGTTGTGGTCACGCCCCACTGCTCGAAGACAATAACATTATTGAAATGAATTACAACAACATAAATTTGACAATGGTTATAGTATTGATAAAGTATTGCTCACTGCACAACGATTCAACCTACTGATACCGTTCTGTAGTATTACTAGTTCACCAATAGATCAAATAAGAAGTCTTATTGAATTGAATCATACCCACAATTTCTTGCGAAAATTTCATAATATGACTTGTAGAAATACAACCGATTTAAGGATGGATTCCCGCTGTGTTTGCTATAGTCTGTTACAAATTATACTTTTAACCAAAATTGGAATTCCTTGACCTCTCTAGAATAAATGAGATCTCCTATTGTTTATTTCAATAGTTGTCATTTTTAATTTTGCGTCTAACAGTGCAATTTATTTATTTTAGCTAATATCAGGAACAGACTATAACGTATAAGCGCAATGTTGCTGCAGTAGGAATGTACAGTTGTGCTGAGACAAACGCTACGTTTAATCCAATTCACAATACCAAAGAGTCTTTGCCATCATGTGATATTTGCTTGGTGTGCCTATAATTTTGTAATCAGAACAGAACAGATATGTTGGAATGCATAATCTAGATGTGAACAGTTTTGTATACCAATCGAAAGATTTCTAGTGTCCTTAATGCGAAATCATTTTGGGGGTAATTATTTGGAAATATAGTAGCAATGGGCATGATAGGCTCACATACTGCTGTTACTTCTGTTCCTGCGAGTACTGCAGCTGCTATCGCTACTACTTGTACTACTATTACTACTGCTATAGTTCCCGTTGCTGCTTCTGCTCTGTGGTCATTTTAAGAAATACAATGAAAGACACAACTTGCATTTCACTCAATACTATCATCCATGTATATTTTGATAGAACTAATTCATGTGCTCATATAATCTTAATTTCAAACATTTAGTATTTGGTGTCTCAAGACTAGACACTAAATTGTTGTTGCTGTTGTTAGAACTCAATTGTCCATAAGGTATCGTCACATTAACGACGTGTGGGCTCGACGTTTCAAATACCGTATTCAAAACTGAATTGTAGTATACTGTATCCCCGTGACTATCTGCACTCGCAAATCACTTGGCGAATGTGATATACCATGAACTTGGCATCGGGCAGTGGTGTAATGGCCTTTGGGCATACCGGGACAAATCCCGGTGGGCCGCCGCATCGGTGAGCCGGTGGGCCGTCAAAAAAATCCGTTTTTATAGGTGTTTTACTGGTGTGAGCAAAACCCCGGGCCTGTCCCGGCAGATTAGTCCAGGAACGAGTTGCTTACCCAGTACACCCCTGGCATCGGGTGCTGCTGGAAAGTGCCTGTACATGTAATACTTAGTATAGGTATTTGGTATATAATCAATGTGATAGGTAATTGATCATGTACGAATAGCTATCTTGCAGGGTTTACTGTTGGAAAACGTTTGCCTGAACATTCGAAAGTTATTAAACTCTGCCCTCTTGATCCAGTACACGTTGTCACATGTTAAAACGCATATAATCCCCGTATTATCATTATTTAAATGATCGAGCATTTGACAGTAAGCATATGTAGTAGAACCCCTTATTATGTAACTACAGGCCAAAACGTAACTTCTAATCTACCTACTTTGCGTCTTACTAATACTATTACTACTACTACTACTAGTAACTTCCTAACTTTATTTACATTCACTTTTTATGAGGATTTTCATTGATTTTCAGACCAGCAGATATCATAAAAAGCCCTGAAACGTTGATTACTATAGTCTAACGAGCGTATAAGGTATGGCATATAACAACTGTTTGTTTTGACACGAACCAGTATTACACCTATTCTAAAT
The DNA here is from genome assembly GCA_029931535.1 of Margaritifera margaritifera. NCBI lineage: Eukaryota > Metazoa > Mollusca > Bivalvia > Unionida > Margaritiferidae > Margaritifera > Margaritifera margaritifera. Next base: position 4,418,661 of record JAQPZY010001596.1, on the reverse strand, counting down.
TGGAGATATATTCATGAACGAAATGAAATGAAATGTGTGATTTAATCGATTCGAATTATGCTTCGTTAAATATTCATGCATAGTCTGTGTTTTTGTATGCTTTACAGACAAAAGGTTTCATAGTGTAATTCAGGTTTAGAAGCACTTATTCTCGAGGCTTTGCTTGTGATAGAACGCATTGTATGTTTCTAATTTATGATATCAATGTGCTTGTATCAAAACTGATAGAAATATGTCTGCTGTTATTACTACCACCTCTATTAGAATTGATCATAGTATTGAAGACTATGTGATTTCTTTCCAGTTAGAACATGACATTATTTTTCCTTTTTCAGTTTGTATACAATATTTACAAATATGGCACTTTCACGGTTTACATTTATAAATTAAGATCTGTACAATTTATTCTGAGATATCAATCCGTGCTAAATGCCCTAAACACTTCAAATGACAAGTCTTTCCCGAATCACCCCTTCTCATGAACGGGAAATTGCGCTTGACGTCTATCCTATTCTTGCATTTTCTGGGGGTGTTGTTCTGCTCCTGATGCATGTACATTGCCAACTTATATATAAAGGAATTAATAGTACGTTATTTAATCTGTAAGATATTACAGACTTTTATAAACCTTACAGACATAAAAGTCGTTGTGAAATTGTATTGATTTATTTATCTTTGCACCTATGCAACCCTAATTATAGTGCTTATGATGTTTTGGTAAATGATACGTCGAAATGTAAAACACAAATATTGTTAGAAAATAATAAATAATCAGAATTCAGGAAACATATAACGTTAAAAGAGCTATCCATTTTAAATATATTAAATTGAAGTTCATTAGTTTGGAGTTCAGTGTAAACATAAAAAGACAATTTATATCCAAGCTCGTTTCATCGTTCGAATCACCATCAAGATGATACTGTGTGGGATGCGACCACAAATAGCTGAAAATTGATACTACCATGATACAAGTAGTACAATACCATGAACTGCTGCTGCGACTACTACTACTACTATTACTACTACTACTACTATTTCAGGCTGTTTCCGGCAGCGACGGAGAGTATTGCTGTCCCAGTGGATACTTTTGTGGTATAGGTGTATACATGTCTTCTGAGTGCTCTGGAGGTGTGTACGCTCCTTTCTTGAATGAAAATAGTCCCATCTTGTGACTTTATTTAAATACATTCTTTTATGGATAAATACTGCGGATTTCATTTGATTTTCCAGACCAGTCAGCTAATTATTATCCGCTCTTTGCAGATACCATACTAAGCCCTGAAAAGTTGTCTCCCATAGTCTGATCGCTCTGACATGCATGTAAAGGTAATTATTTATGTTGACAATGGCTACTGTAATTTCAAGCCATCCAAATTGTGAAAAATGGAGATGCATTCATGACTGAATGGTATGATTTAAATCAATTCCAATTAAGCTTAGATAAACATTCATGGTTAGTCGGTGACTTTACTGACAAAATAGTTGGTGTCTTTCAGATTTAGAAATGCTTATTCTCGCGGTCTTGCGCAGAAAGAAACATATATTTGAAGAACAAGTCCTTCATTTGTTTGACATAAATAAACGTCTACTCCACCTTATTATATGTGGAAGTATATGTATATGTATGTGACAAATTCTGAAAGTCTTTCTGAACTACTCTCTACTGCATGAGAAGACTAAACATGTTTTCCAAATTTGAAGAGATTATATCTGCAAAGAAGCTTACTCGTCATCATATAATGCATTGTATGTATTCTAATTCAAAATATTTATCTCAGTAGGCTCAATTGATGCAAATATGTCAACTACTACTACTACGATCGCTTTTAGAATTGATTCCGTTGTTGCTTTTACTTTCACTGTATAAAGTCAGAATTCATTCTATAGGTCTCCCTTCTATTTAAAAGGTAAGAACAATTAAGATAAAATCAACTGATCCATATTGTCTAAAAACTTCCGATACAAACAACCGATCCATATTATCAAAATCAATCCTTCAAACGACCAGTATTTGGAGTATCAGGACGTTTATGATTTATAGAAAACTAAATTTATTCTTTTCCATTATAAGAAAATATTAATTTTTGGCATTACAATATGCGTAAAATAGTTGTAAAAATATGGAACTTTCTTGAAGAATTAGGGTTCTAAAATAAAGGCATCACCATTCTTTTTGAAATACCCAGTCGTGCTAAATGCGCTAAACACTTCAAATGACAAGTCTAGCCAGAATCCCCGCTACACGTGAGTACCATGCTCATTTATTTATAATGGAATTGATAATATGGTATTTAATCTATAAGATATTATAGACTTGTATAAACCTCACATAGACATATAATTCTTTGTGAAGTGGTATATATTTATTATGTTAGTAGTAGTTATGAAGTTATGGTAAATTATATATTGAAATGAAAAAAAGAGTATATTCCATAAGTCAAATGTATAATATATATATATATATATATATATATATATATATATATATATATATATATATATATATATATATTATTTAGCCAAGCATGAATAATCGTAATTCAAGAGACCTAAACGTTAAAAGAGCAATCTATTTTATAATATATTTAATTGAAGCTCATTAGTTTGAATATCAATGTCAACGCAAAACGACAATTTATATCTATGCCTATTTCATCCCTCGAAACACCATCAAGATCGTGCTGTGGAAAGTTACCACAACTAGTAGAAAACTGATACTCTTGTGACTACAAGATTACATAAATATTCTCGCGTAATCAGCATTGTTTATGGGTTGTACCACAACTAGTAGAAAACTGATACTGTTGTGACTACAAGATTACATAAATATTTTCGCGTAATCAGCATTGTTTATGTATTGTACAGACAAAATGTTTGATGGTGTCATTCAGGTTATTATTCTCGAGCTTTTGACCAGAAGCAAAGCAAACATGTATTTACAACAACTCTTTAAATTCTTTGACTGGAGTTAATGTATACTCCACCTCATTATATGCACAAGTACATGTGAAATTATGGACTTTTTCTGCCATAGTTTCCGGTGTATGAGAAGACTAAAACTGTTTTCAAAAATTTAAGAGTTTCTAGCTGCAAAGGAGCGTACCCTTTGTATTATATATGCTACTGATTGTTACTATTTTATTGCTGATGCTAATATTGCTACAACTACTACTAACAATACCAAATAATGCTGCTGCAACTTTAACTACAACTACTATTGCCACTATTAATACCCAATATCATCACCAACATGCTTTACCGTTGAAGCCACATATGTTGCCCATTGTATGTTTAGTTCAAATGATTAATATATGTTTTAAAATATATTGGAAATGAAGTTGATAAAGACAAACTAAAAGTCAACTAAAATTTCCTACTCCAGAGAGTGATTACAGCGTAAGAAACGTTCTGTGATGATATCATTCTTAAAGACAGTTTGAAAGATTTGACATTAGTATACCATAGAACGGACTCTTGAGAAAAGATTAACAATTTAATGAACATACGAATGTAAAAAAAAAAAAAAATAAAAAAAATCACAACCGTCAAACTTCGTTGACAACAGCCCATCTCCTTGCATATATCAGCATGAGGAAACAACTCATCCTCTCCAAAGATGGTTCAGCGCAAACGATTAGCTGTATTCTTCGACAAACAGATCAGCTTGGAAGGGAACATCGGATAGTCGATGCAGGGAGAGCACTACGTTATATTGAGTATTAACAATGTACAGTGATAACAAACCATGCTGCATCTAAATTGCTGCAAGACACGAAACAAAATACAGATTGCTTGAGCAGATGGAACTTTTTTGCAAGGATTTCAGTATGACGTAATTCATTAAACCTTAGCAGATGCACCTACGGGAATTGAAATAGATTATCGGAACACAAAAAGCACAAACTGAACTGGATTTTCTCCATATGAACGTGTTTTAGGGGGAGGAAATGCATGTTCCTCTGCATGCCATATTTAATTCATCTGACATATTACTAAAGGACTCACGGTACTAATTCAACTCCCATAGTAAACCTATGGAAACATCATGATATTAAAAATTCAATAACTTAAAATTTCTAAATGCTCATGATCAAACCTATATTTATCAGTATAGACCCATCCTTGAAACAAGCTTCTATGTTAAGAAAACCACATGAGCCGCGCCATATTTTGGATCTACATGTACATGAAACATGTGTTATCCATTATTGTTATTGACTGTTCCTAAATCGAGTCTATAAAAATACTAAAATTGCATCAATAGAATCTTGTTCTATTTTTTTAGGTACAGATAGGATAAGCTCTAAAAAATAAGTTTTTACTAAAATTTTACTTTTCATTATTAACCAATTATGGACAACCAAACCCGTATATACTCTATTAAAATCTTCACTCATTTCTAGACTGTTTCACAGTTGTTCCATATTAGTAGTACCCTGTGTCCTATAAGTGTCAGAGTCAGCAGGTGAATATTTCCAGACACTGAAAAACAGACTTGATGTTTTGTACAAGGTAGCTAAGACAATATCCTAAGAAATCACAAGCACTACAAAGAATATTATGACAACAAGCAGTGAAACCAAACTTCATTCTTCGTCAGTGAGTTTGGTTGCACAATCTGAAGGATTCTGTAGGAAAATCATCAAGAAGTCGATTGGGCCATATTATATCTGTGATATTGGACCAAGCCATATATACGCATTACATTGTAAAAATCATAAACTGTGAACAGCTCTGGTAGATGCCAATCGTTTGAAGGCATAAAAAAACACACATCATTCTCTGTTTCGTAAGCCAGAAAGGGGTAACAGAGACATATCCAGTGATTTGGGAGCACAACTATTCGTAACATCTCAGACGGAGGAAATCACGAGGGTACTATCCGGTGAGTCTGGTGAGTCTGGACCCACGATGGAGGTATTCCATGACATGCGTGAACCCAGAAGGGCCCATCGCGTGGATATGATATGGGGCCAGAATTATCAAGAGACCCATTCTTAGAGATGCAAGCCAACTGGGTTACAGCGGGTATGCATCTGGCGTGAGCGCGATACTGCGCGAAGAAACTTTCCAAAATTCAATGGCAGGATTGTTCTAAAACCACATAATAATGGCATACAATTTACCGGGGTGTTTAATTTGTGATTTACATGATCATAAGACGTCAAAAGGAAAGTAACGAAAGTTAAAGAAACATTGAATAGATAGACATTCTTGATTATGAGTAAAGAACAAGTCTATGATTTCACAGATATAGTTTAAATATGACCGTTTCAGTGTTACATAATGTTGGACGTTTCACTCCGTGTACTATCGTCTGTATTGTTAGTTACCTTTTCATTAACATACCCTATAATCTGGCAATCAAAGATTATTTCGAATTTCATGAAATCCTATTTCATTCAGACTCTTGTAAACGATCACAATCTGCTTGAACTGTTTTTTGTGCTCATAAATGAAAATGGAAACATTTTAAAAATAAGGTGTCTTCAGTTATAATTTCAGTTATGTGTCTCTTCAAACTGTGTTTATCCATTTAGATTATACTGGCAATTCTCTAACACTATGGGTTATAAACTTTGGATTACATTGTAACAGTCAACTTTGATTTTATTCAATATTTGGATTACCTTTTTTCAGTGATCTTTAATTAATCAGTAATGTTGCATTCATTTCATGTAATGCGAGACCACATTGCTCACCCCGTAGGAGTATTGTGCCCCAGCAGTAGGAATCTTTTAGATTTTGTAATGTTGTTTGTCTGTGTGTGTGAGTATGATTTTGTAGCCAATTTCCTCAACACAATCTGGAGACCAAACTTTAGAAGCGAGGGGGAATTTTTGTACAAAGTAATGCTGCACGTTTAAGGAAATGTTTACCATTGTATTGCATTGCATTGGATGCTAACATTATTTATTACATCAACTTTCCCCATCATCCACATTATATAGACATTAATCACCATAAAAAGTTTTGCTTTTGAAGAATTGTCAACTACCATAATGAGGCTCTTTATAAGAACACATAATCTGAAAGAATGCAAACTTTCAATAAGACTCATTTGTATCACAAGTTGACCTATGACCAAGAATGTGGCGCAATAAGCAAGTGTGGGTTAATGTAACATTCATTAAACAGTTATTTACAGGATTTAGCCTCGACTTTAGAAATTGATTCTACTGATGAGATCATAAATAAGACAATACATTTGCTAAGTTTATATAGTGATAGTATAACATTTGTAATTTTGTGGGAAACAAAGAGCCTCTATTTGATTTATGATAGTTTTGATCGGTCGTCTCCGGTTAAAGAAAAATAAATAGTTGACATTTTGATTTTAATGCAATTATTTGGAATGGGTGTTAGTGTGATTTGATATGTATTAATTATTTACAAGTTAACTGATCAACTTTAGACAATTTATTAATTAGAAATTAAAGGTTTAGTGTAGGGAAGAAAATCAAATTGTTCTACTAGAGCGACTCTTATTTTCACTGAGACCATGAATCAGGGTGTCCTTTGTGATGTCCGCTAGCACGCTTTATAAGTTCAGCTGTAGGTAACTGTGCGTGTGACGGGGGAGGGAAGGGGATAGTCATTAGCAAACATTTGTAAACTAAACATATAGCTTCGCGTTTTGTCAAGGAATCTTATTATCGTAGTTCCTATCTAGACACACTATTCGCAAAGGTGAAGGCAAGTCTTGAAAGCCCCATACTGCACGCAAAGCGAATTAGTTTGAACATGCAATAAAGACTCTACTGACAGCAAGTTCGCGAAGTTGTTGATGAAACTAGACGTGCCTTGCGTACTTTACAATAGAAAGTTGTGAATATGCCTCCACTAATATAAATAGTGCGGGGAAATTATGAATAATGAGAGTTTTCATGCAATCGTGTAATTCATTTTCGATGTATTCAATGTGAAGAGTTTCCTAAAATTTTCTAAACATTTAAAGACTTGCTGGCGTGATATCATTTTGGTCACTTACATCAAAGATGATGATTTTTTTATATACTCTATAACTGTTCCTTCAGGCAATACTGCTATTACTACTACTACTATACTACTATTACTGCTGCTGCTGCTTCTGCTCTGTTGCTATTTAACAAAGTGTAAGATATGGCATTACTCGCACTTCACTCATTAGTACCACGGTTGGATAATTTTGCTATAATGAACGAAGCTATATGATTGAGAATAATCCTTCAAACCGTAACTGTTTGATGTCTGAAGTCTCTAGCCTCTAAATTCCAGGCTTATATAAAATATAAAAAAATAGGCTCTCTAATCATTATGCAACATTTTTAGTTCTCCTTTTCATCCCATTTATGAACATTACTGCAACATAGCGCTTTCTTTATGCAGATACATATAATAAAGGCAATATCACCGATTAAGTACCCAGCCGTGTCAAAGACGTCCTGTACAGTAAGTGATACACCGTGCCCGAACCCTGCATACTCATGTTATGGGAACGAAACTTGCTGTCCCGTCTCTGGGATCTGTGTCTAGGGGTGTTGCCCTCTATATGATGTAAGTCACAGGCTCCCTTAATTACTGGACATGTGTATTCAGCAGTTAATTCATAAAACATTGATAAAATTGTTGCACATTTATAATAGATATGATATTTTCGTGTTATTTCTTTATGAATTTCTCTCTCTTCTGTATCCTAGTATGCATGGTTTGTTTTGTGTAAACGTTTGCTTGAGCAGATGGGAAAGATATTACATCCTCGGGTTAAAATGGAAAAGGAATAGTATTCGCCCAATCGACAGAATTAATTTCATTTGCTGCATCTCTAAAAGGTGAGTATCGTTGGTTAACCAGTTACCGAGAAATTGACACCTAATTTTTCAATTTTATCCAACATAGGAGGTTTGCAAGTTTCTCGTAGAGAGCTCTGTATATGTGATGAGTAACCGATACTTCCTGTTATCACTTCTCTGGGACTGTCACTTATATTAACTTCGTCCTGATCGGCATGTGTGCGTGTGTGAATGTGTGTGTGTGCGAGAGAGAGAGAGAGAGAGAGAGAGAGAGAGAGAGAGAGAGAGAGAAACAAAAATGAGTATGCTAGTGTTTCACATTCGTGTAAATGAATCCGCTGCATTTTCAGTTGTACACTCTAGGACACGAGGTATTTTATAACAGTGCTGGATAAAAATGGACAGATTTTGTAAGGGACGTATTTTGAGACAAATATACTATGGTAAATAGCACGTTCTCTCTCTAGTCAATAGTTTGACAGGTTTACAAATGTGATTCAATATTGTAACTCCTAGGCCTATTACGCTATGTAATAATCCAATCAAAATACTATTCACAATGAAACACAGCATCACAATTGTTATATTTTATTTATAAATAAATTTATTTATTTTACCACTTTAATACTATTGTATCTTTAGCCAATCTTTACAGCGTATTAGAGAAAAGTGGATTGTTCTTTCGGTTCTGTGGTAATGATGTGTTTAGAGGAGCCAATTTGCCACTTACTTAAATATTGAATCATCTATGCATAAATATTTACTACCATAATTCAAAGCGACAACACTGCTTACGTTACTTCACCTCCTCGCCCTCTTCATACTAATACAACTACGACGACGACGAGTACCATGATAGGAACGGCAATGACGTCACTTCTGTCACCTCTATGATTCTAAGTATCGCTCATACCTCAAGTTCTTCTTCTGTGTAGGCTTATTATGTCGTAACTGCAACTGTTGCAACTTCTACCTCTACTACAACTAGTATTTGTAGTATTATTATTAGTAATAGTATTATTGGTTTGCACGAAGATTATATTACGAGGGAACCACATTTTATATATCAATCAAAAAGTCTTCAACAATTTATCTATTCCGTGAAATCAGAGCCTATAGCGTGGCCATACGTCCCTGTCTACGAACATTTCAAAACCTGATGACAAGTTTTGATCTGTCGTTACAACACCCCATGGAACCATCTTGAGCCGGCTACAGGATAAAACCTCCATTTTGTATCGCGGAATCTACAGCCATACTAAATTCTTTGAGCTATATTTAAACCGCTCAAAATAAAACATCTTTTTGGATTGCATTTTCACACTAAAAGCCTTGGAAAACATTAAATTTCACTCGTTAATATCCCAACTCGTGCTTAAATATGATTACTCATTTAATCTAGAAATAAATATATTCTGTACTTTTGGCTGCCTGGTCATATTAAGGGCAATTAAAGCGCAGATACAGTAATCAAAGCTGCTCTGCAGTCACCCGTTTCCAAGAAGAAATGTCATATACTGACTTCAAGTATTTTATAATTCGTCATGTTCTATATACAAGGCAAAAATGTGGAATGAAAGAATGAAAACCCCGCAAACAAGCTTCAGAACACCAAACCCATCATTGAAGAAAGGCAACCCTCTTATAACACAAATCACAGAGATGTGGTTGTATTTAGTTGGTCACAAATAGGAAACATATTCCTGTCTCATGCATGCCATCTGAAGAGTGAACGTGAAACTCCACCAAAGTTAATACCCTGAGAGTGTCCACTGACAGTGGAACACATTCTCTTCGAGTACATATATTTCAGCCTGTGAAACAAAAGTTTTTTTAAAATCTTTTTTCAAAACAAATCTTGTATGTGAATTTAAGTATGGAACTGTATCAAAATGTACAACCATAGGAAGTCTAAGGATTTTTAAAAATGAATACGGTATATATATATATATATATATAGAAATTTTGACCCTATATTTTAAGGATGTTCTATTTTATACTATTATATTTTAATTTATGTACCTTTTACAAAATGTTAGATGTTAGCATCTTTATCTTGTATCTTGTTGCACTCCATGTTTACGTTTATTCTGAGATATTTCATCTTCGTAAAGGTTTCCTTTTTTGCAATACTTTATATTTACATTTTTAGAACTTTACTTTTGATCATCACCATATGGCCAGTATTGTGCTGACGTACCTTCAAGCCATACCACATATATTCTAGGCTTTATCAGCAGTGGTCCACACTGCGATATATGTCTCTGAGCTTCATTGAGAGACTACTCTTTGTTGGAGGAGAGGGTTCTCCTTCAATATAGGGTTCACTGCATATTTTTAAATTGTATATCTTTTGCCAATTATCTCATAATCCTATCCTTAAAAGTGGGTCACAAATTTAAAAGATACATGTAAATTATTTAAATTGTATTTTGGAATTTTAACGTTGATATTATTTGTATCTTGGGATCAGAAAAATAACTTTTAAGCTCCACTACTCTTGCTAATTAATGAACCAAAAAGTGTATCGCAGATTATAATTGAATTAATCCTTAATGATAAATTATAGTGAATAAATTACATGGTTTCTAGTAATCACAAAGTTATGGTATATTAACTTCACTAGGATATTTACACGATTTCTATTGACTTAATTTTTAAATTAATCAAATGGTAAAACATGTTTCAGTCATTTATTTTTATCCATTTGTGTTTTGCTTCAGTTCCAAATTCAAATGAAACCTCTGGTTCTCTTTATTTGATAAGAGTATGTAAGTTCTCCTCCTTCTGATTTGGAATGCTAAATTAGCCAACCTTACTCTTTCTTTTTGTCATAAATATGGGTAGATCTGTCAGTATTTTCATATTTGTTTGTTTTTTTTTCAACCAGGAGTTTTCACATGGACAGTGCCAATTATCCGTCTGCAAGGGAGGACAATCTTATGATTATGGGGTTTAGACCAGGTCATCTGATTGCATTATCGGCCCATTACAGAATACACAGCAGTTTTTCCTCAGCTATTTTTAGATCACACATAGCTATCTGACATTATCATATACTTTTTCCACTTTCTCTTCTTTGATTCTATAGAATAAAAGGTTGTTCTTCCTATAATGTGTTTCCAGAAGAGATTTTTGTTTACATCTTCCATATTTTTGTCAAAGTCTTCCACAATCGTTTCCAATTCTTTTTTGTTTCTTCACTTTAGCTATTTCTTAGAAAGGAAACTTTTCTTTGTCATCTACCTTCCCAAAGATGTTATGAATATTTGACTTAGCATGCGTCACTTCATTTTTCAATCATATAATTTCCTCCATTACTTTATTATAAATACATGTAAACCAAGCATGAATCTTTGAAAATCCTGTGGAAAACGTTTTCATCCATCTCAGCTGACATTCCTTTCATTTTTAGGTTTTAAATTTCCTAATTTCCTCCTCTAATTTACCCATAGTACTACCATCAATTTTGTCTTCATCAGTCTGTAAGTTTATTACATCACCCTGTGTGTATTTCCGAGTATTTTGGGACTCATTACGTGATTGTCTAGAAGTTGTTACAACTGTTTAAATTGCAATTGATTATTATTGCGTTTTTACTGTAATTTATTTTTCTCTATTATAGCTTGTGAGATACTGTATATTCATATTAACTGACGTGCTTAATGAGTGTATTTAAATACTTTCGGTTTTCCTAACTGAATCTAACAGAGCTACTGTTATAATTATGTAAATGTAATTGAAATTGATCAATGACAATGATACTTGTATCCTTCTCTTCATCCCTCCATCTCCCTTTCCTCTTATTTCTCTGCTTGTTATCTTTTTGTTAAGTTCTTTGTATTGTTTTCTGTTTTTACCATTTCTAAATCTGAGAGAATTTATTTTGTGCTACAAGGGATAGGGCATCTCCAGTCAATATTGTCACATATTTTGTAATAAAATATCCGTGTACGTAAAAATGATGAAATGTACAACTTTAAGGAAAAGACTAAGAGAAATTGAAGGGACTGATGAAAAGTGAGAATACCATGGCAGAGTAGAGTTTGGCAGTATCAACAACATGTATTCATTTGCTATTTATAGAAAATGTTCATAGTTGATACACTTGTTTTATGCAAAGAGTGGATTTGCTGGACAACTCTTCTCAGGCCCTTTAAACAAGGAGAGGTCCTACAAACTATTGAGATATATTGTTGTTATGTTTTTACCTCTTTTTGTTCCTATCTTTTTTTCTTTCGATTCTCGTGCCAGTTTGACATGGAGAGGTGATTTGCCTCCAAATAATCCTCATGCCCTGCAAATTAGGAGAGGTGACATCAAATATAGAAATTAGTGCTCATTCTTTCTTTCTTTCCTTCTTTTTGTGCATTCTCGTGCCTGTTTTGTGTGGAAAGCTGATTTTACTTGCAAGTAATTCTAGCGCCCTTTAAATAAAGAGAAATGATACAGAATATCCATGCTATTGTATGTATTTATTTATTGCTTTTATCTCTTTTTTTCCTGCACATGTGGATACTCATGCCTGTTTGATGTAGAGAAGTAATTTGAATGCAAATAATCATCATTCGCTGCAAACAAGCAATGGCGTCGCAATCATAATCAAATTATTTGCTACTGCTTTGTATATATCAATGTCACATGAAAAGATTAACAATAAAATCTGTAAGACAACATACAAGGGTCTGTTCTAAAACTTACATTTTAGAGGGACACCCCCACCATCTATTTGAATTTCACGTCTTATATGGCAGAACCAGTGGCTCTATGGCTTGTATTGCACTCCGGAAAACATGAAAATAGGAATGATTAATATTGGGACTGGGGTTGTACCAGAGTAGCCAATGTCTTCACATTTTCATAGATTTAATGATATAACTTGATTCTAATGTTACCAGAATATAATCAGAAGAACACAGATTATCGAATGCAATTTCTAATATTTGTTAAGTGCTTCTTGCGTCTCGACATAATACGTGAGATTTTGCATGGAAGACTGCGATATCAGGTTGTCAATCCAGTGTTGCCAGTCGAGTAAGCCAGATTTTAAGTTATCAGAGACATTTGACTTCTTTTTCACGGATACAGTATTGTTGCCCACATCCTGTGATCAGTTTTTGCATCCAACATTGAAATGATATCTGATTTACCAAAAAAAAAAAGAAAAAAAAAAAAGAAAACAAAAAGCAAGAGTCCTTTGAAAGAACTGATGCTCTACTGGCGAAAGTAATTTTCAGGAATTCAAGATAAGAACATTTGTTCCTTTTAACTGCAAAGTGTTTAAACATTTCTAATATTCTTCAGCGATAACAAGATTTTCAAATTAGCTGCTGTGGTGGACATACTGGATGTCAGATTAGCACCAGTTTCATTTAGAACAAAGTAAACATAATCAGAAGTCTTTTGGTCAAAACCCCATGTCATAATAATCATCCATTCAGGTGGAGTAGTGACAACAATATTTTCACAACAATCATCATGACAGCCATATTGGAAGCACGACTGGCACCATTTTCATTTAAGACCAACTAGGTACATTAAGAAGTCTACTGGTAAAAAACCCAGGTTGATATAGCCATCCATTTGGGAGTAGAGATAGTAATATTTTCAAGATATCCACCATGGAGGTCATATTGTGGGTTAGTCATTTTCATTTATGACCAAGTAGACACTATAATAGGCCGATAAATCATACCATAAACCGGTACTGATACAGATTGACGGTTTGGGGATAAACGCGCCGATTCTTTATAACGTGCAATTTTCCGCAGAACCTTTCGTCCACACACATCGGTAAGCATTTTAGACACTTACCGGTATTTATCGCTGCCCTTGAGTTACGGTCGGCTGAAGGGTCCTTTGGGCAATATGTACAGAATATTTCCGGACTAAATCCTATGTTTGACAAGTTGCAAATGCACGTGGAATAACACAACCCTAACTACTGTGGACATTGCGAATTTAGTGGCTATGTTGGGCGTCAGTTTGGAATAAGCCATTTCTGGAGAAATTGAGCTCCACAACTTGGAATTCCAAATTATTGCGGTCTTTCTCCAGAAATTGCGTGGTGAAGTTTTTGGCATATTTTGAAGTCAAACTTGATCAGAAGACATCTTTACAGCTTTTCATCGGTCTACAGGAATAATATATGCCTTGCATGATATAAATCTATAAAATTAGACGCATGAAAATATTTTTATTTTTTCCGACTTTTGGGGGCGAGTCTAGGGCGATCGTTTGTCATTTTGGAAGGCAAAATCTTAGCCTGTTGCATAATGTCAGCATCCTCAGCGCGCTTTAAATTGCTGCGTGATGTCTGCATGCTACTTTTGGAAATGTAGGCCTAAAACGAATATTTTCAAGAAATTATGTGTGTGTGTGCGTGTTTCGTTGTTTCTTTTTTATTTTTTTATTTCTGAAGCTGGATTAGATAATTTTAATCATTTGAGCCTAAAAATGATAATATGAAGGTAAGAAAGGCCTTATGGACAGTTATTATTGACACGTGGAGCCATATTTCACAGTTATGAAGCCCATTTTAAGTTATTGCATGATTCAAGCATGTCATTTTTAGCAACTTCGGCATGTAAAAAAAAATAAGATATGGAAGGTTTAGAGGTCTAAAGGGACTGTTGCTATCGCCCAATAAAGCCCAATGAAGACGTATTTCAAAACATAACTGTCAAAGAAATAAATAATAATGCTAAACACTTACCGCATTTTGAAGTTAAAAATCAAACTATAATTGCTGACATCATTATACATAAACAAGAAATTATAAATGTAATAACTTGTCTTGTCCTAAACAAACCCGCTGGACCCAATGGAATTAGTCATAAACTGTTAATTGAATGTTGTTGAAAAAATGTCTGTGCCTTTCCAAACATCAATAAATCAGTCAAATCATTATGTTACCACACAGTGGAAGCCTGCGCATGTCATGCCGATTTATAAGAAAGGAGATAAAACGCTATCGTCTAATTACAGACCAATTTCTCTAATGAACTGTATGTTCAAGGTGTCTGAAAAAATTGTATTCAGACATGTATGTCATTTTTGGCATGACAACGATTGGATGTATAAATATCAATCTGAATTTCTTCCAGGCCTTTCAACAACTTGTCAACTAATTGAACTTTATCACAAAATATGTTCTTGTATTGATTCCAATGAAATGTCATGTTTAACGTTCCTTGATATCAGTAAAGCTTTTGATAGAGTGTGAATTAAATGTTAGTTAACAAGTTTCAAAAATATGGAATTGCCGGTAAACTTCTATCATGGCTCGAAAGACACTTATCAAACCCCTAGCAGAGAGTTTTCAATAGAACTTGAATATCAACAAAATGTCAAGAAACTGCTGGGGTTCCCCTAGGTTCCGTGCTAGGGACTTTATTATTACTTTTTTATGTCAACCATATAGCAGACAACTTGAACTCGCTTACAGTGCTATTTGCAGATGATACTTCTCTTGCAACTTCTTCTACAAATCCTTTACATGTATAAAGGAATATAAACAATGATCTTGAAAAGCTTAATGCTTGTTACTTTCAACACTTCGAAAACAGACATTTTATTAATCGCAAATCGGCAGACTGACTTTTCCTATCCTAAGTTCTCTTTTGATAATACGATTTTGCTTCCTGTTCAATTCATAAACACTTGGGACTTTCTTTGATACTAAATGAACTGATCATATTAATATATTTATTGAGAAAACATCTAAATATCGATGTTGCGCGTGACTAAAAAGTCTTTACGCAGAACAGCTTTGGCTAAACTATAAATACTATTCATACGATCAATTTTAGAATATTTTTCTGAAACCTGTAATAATTACTCTTTTGAAGATTCGGACAGATTAGAGAAAACATTAAATTGGAAGCTGCACCCATTTATTGCTCTAGATAGTATCTTTATGCACAATATGGTTGGGAAACTCTTGCACAAGGACGGAAAAAGAAGAGATTATGCATGATGTATTTGATTATAAAACTCAAGTATCAAACTATTTAAGCGACCATTTTCCACTAAGGATATATGAGGCATCTCATTATCCTCTACGCAAGTCCCACAGCATGACATCAATCTCTAGCAGACTTCAGTTGTTTTTTCGGACGTCCGTGCTACAATGTAGGACTGGTCCTTGGGACTCTCTCCCAGTAGATATCCGATGGCTCCTAATCGTGCTATCTTTGAAAAACATTTATTAATTTAATTTATGGACCACCACCGTCTTATGATGTTGGCAAACGTTACCTTTGTATCCTACATACTAAACTTAAACCTCAAATTCGATCTTTACAGAGTAAATTTATTTAATTATCCCATGTGTGCATGTGGTTGTGACAATGAAGATGGTGAGCACTGTTTTTTCTATTGCCCCTTATTTAATACCCAAAGATCTTTCACTCTATCTGTTAGCACACACATTGTGTAACTCTGGATGTATTATTGATAGGCGACGTCGAAGTAAGAAACGAACCAAATTCCGTCATACTCCTAAATGTTTAGAAATATATCGACGAAACTGGACGTTTTTAAGCAACAAATTTGTAAATAAACGAAATGGACAAAAGTTACTGTAGACAGTGCAAGGGCTTCTCTCTCTCTCTCTCTCTCTCTCTCTCTCTCTCTCTCTCTCTCTCTCTCTCTCTCTCTCTCTCTCTCGCATTAATTGCTTATTTAATTACCTACATACCAATATGTATATTCTCTTTTCCTTTGAAATGTTTCGTGTCCTTAAATATACGAAATTTTTCACCTTGTTTTTCGGATGTACTTGAATGTTTGTAAAATGAATGTCATCTTTGGGTCATTTCTGTATATTTCGAGAAATGACCTAGATAAGTTAGACAACTCGTGTCTAATCCCATCTTGTTTAATAAAATGACAATACAATATGTTTAAAACAATTAACATTTTCTGCGCGAGATAATGCGAGACTGACATTGACATTGACTTCAAAATGGAAAATATAGACTTTGATAGTATATGTTGTGAAATAAAGGATCAAAAGTTGAAAGAAACTATGTGCAGTTATGTAATAGAAGAATGTAGCACATATAAACGTTAAATAAAGATGCTGATATGCGTACTGTGGCGAGATCGCAGATTATAAAACTTGCAAAACATAAATCATTACGAAATAAACACGACCTCTCTCATTCTCGCTCACTCTGCCTGTCTTAAATATTTGAACTTGCCCACGGGCAAGTATACTTTGCGAACTTTAAAATGTCAAAGCCGAATTTTAGCTTGTACTGAGCGTCGGGCAAGTGAATTTGTAAAGCCCTCGACGGTGCTGATTTTTGAAAATGGAAATAAAGCTGTTTGTGCATATGTGGTATTGGTTCAGTAAATATGTGGTAAGGTGTTGGGTTTTGAAACAAGATTTGGCAGTAATCTTCGGTTTATGATTGTTATTAATTTATCCTCTTTAATCTGGGGAGGGGGAAGGGTATTGGTTTGTGAAAAATTTTATAAGGTTATTTCTTGGTTTGTAATAGTGGCTCAGCAAATACGGGTCATATACTACTTATGTGTGATGGTATTGTTGTGACATGATATGTTGAATAGTTCACAAGTGTTTGAGTGAGCATTATCTATCCATACCTTCCCTCCTCTGTTTGGTTTGTGAAGTGAAAGTGGGTGTGCATTGTCGATAACTGATACTTTTCGTGATTTTACCTCTTACTTTACCTCCCCCCAACCCCACTACCTCAGACGTATGTTTGTAGTTTTGTACTTTGAAGGTGTAGGTGTTGACAAGTTAGGATAAATCTTGGTCAGTCAAGGTAGCTGTTGACTCATGGGACCATGTTAAATCCAAATAAGGTCCATAAGATCATATTATTTATTTTCCAATAGACGCTTTGAACGTACATCTTCCATAGAACCCATAGGACATATGGTCATATTTAATCTTAAACTTCCATAGATTCGATAGGGTCATACTTAGTGTTAAATTCTCTTTGTTCCCCATTGGGTGAATCTTAACGTTACATTCCCAAAGATTCCCATAGGATCATATTTAATGTTAATTCCCTTCGATCACTATAGTGCGCCCTCTATCACATATCGTCCCCCATAACAACTTACATGTTTCTAATAGTAATCCAAATGATATGCAAACTATTCGTACTATTTATTTGTTAAAATCAAAATGAATTTGAAACAAATTTATTTCAAAATGTAACTAATAGAAACATTTCAGAAGTTTTGATCGTTATTGTCTTACTTGACAAGGCATTGATAAGGTTTCTAGATGCAAATACCAGCATTCATATCATGTTCATATAGGGTAGGAATAGCAGACATTATCTTCATAATTCATCTTGCCAATTTATTGGTGCTATTTTCATTATATTAAATTATTCATGTAATATATTGCGTACGGACTAAAGTGTCTGGATGAATTTCACATTTTTAGAATAGGCAAGATCAGCCCCAAAACAGCCAATCAGTATCAGTACAGGTTTGGGGGTTGATTTAACGGCCTAACAGGATAAGAACTCTTCTGATAAAACACCATGTCAAAATGACTTTCCCTTTAAGAGTAGTAGCTAAAACAAGATTTTCAAGATGACCACACATTGGACGTCAGATCGGCACCATTTTAATTTAAATCAACAAAACATTTATAAGTCTTTTAGTGAAAACCCAATGATGATATGATCATTCATTCAGGAGAAGTAGTGATACAAGAATTCCAAGCTGACCACTGTAGCAGCCATATTAGACACCAAAATCAGCATCATTAAAATTTAGGACCAACTAGACATCATAAGAAATTTTTTGCTGAAAACCCTATGTCAATATGACATTTCGGTCAGGAGAAGTAGCAATAACAAGATTTTCAAGATGTCCGCAGTGTGGCGGCCATATCGGATATCAGATCGGCACCATGTTCATTTGCACAATCAACGTAAAGAACAGTAAGTGCTTGCACACAAAGAGTAGCGCTTCTAATGACAACTCATAATCACTAGTCAATTATGATCACAGGACTAATTAATATTAATAGAGGCTAATTAAATATTAATCATCTATGATATCAGTAAAAGGCGATTGGTTGTCCTTCTGAACCGGCGAAATGGCTCGATCTATTTATCTATACAATGTATGCGTTGTTTTCAGACCCTTCCACATAACTTCGTTTTAACAAAAAGGAAAGAAATAAAATGAAAATCTAGTTTATTGCATGCACCCAACCAGAGATGTAAATCATTTCTATTTGCCACCAGACGGTACCAAAGATATTGCACAAATTGTCTTTTTTTCTTTAAACTTGTTTATTTTATTACAGTTTTAGACATATCTACACTTTGACTCATGCAAAATATAGTCAATCTTTGCAGTTTATGAATGTTTCAGTGATTTATAATGGTATATGAGCAACAACATTTCTTTTTAATTTTTGTACATTAATTATTGAGTCGCCATGCGAGTGTGTCTGCTTCTCAAGAATGCCTATACTCACGACTGATCGTTTGGGTGTTGGTGAGTACAGACAAGGCTATTCGTGCCGTAACCCGCGGACCCTGGTTCGAATCTCAGTAGGGGACGAATTAAAAATTCTCTAACCTGTATGATAATACTATTTCTCCATATATAATTTCACTTACTATCACGCATCCTGCTATATTATACGGAGTTAGCACTTTCCACTCTGTCGGGTGTATATTTTTAGCTATTTATCTTAACTTATATATGCCCCGATTTCTGTCATATGAATCCGGAGAGACCGTGTATTAAATGAGTTAATTACTGGATCGTAATGCAAGTGTGTCCGCTACACACGAATGCCTTTATTCACGACTATGTTCCATCCTTTTTTGGGTATGTGCACTTAGTCGAGAGGGTATGGGGGTTGGTGCGTACAGTGAAGGCGATTGGTGCCGATTCCTGCTGACTGGGGTTCGAATCTCAGTAAGATATTTAAAAAGTCTGTAACCTGTATGATAATACTCTTGTTCCATATATATTTTCGCTTCATATTGCTACTCATCATCCTGTACGATGCAGGGATAACACTTTCCGCTCTGTCGGGTGTATATTTTGTGTGTGTGTGTGTGTGTGTGTGTGTATCTATATATATATATATATATATATATATATATATATATATATTATGTATGCCGCCTTTCTAGTTTACTGCTATGTATTTACATAAAAGAGTTCTGACCTCCATTATAGCTGAAAATATTATTGTCGCTACTACTCAGAATTGATGGTCATAAGGGCAGAAGGCCAAGAGACTTAATCACCAAGAGACTTCTTATGATATCCAGTTGGTCCTAAATGTAAACGGAGCCAATCTTATATAATATAGGGCGGTCATCTTGAAACTCTTGTTATTGCTACTCCTAAATGAAAATGGTGCGACCTTAAATCCAATATGGCCGCCACAGCGGTTACTTTGAAAATCATATCGCTCAGGAATATTCGAGATGGTATCAACATTCAACAGTTAAAAATAATAAATTGTCGTATCTATAAGGTTATCGCTCCCACTATTATCACTTGGCTGTCCAAGTCTTTTAACTGGACCACGCATAAATTATCTAGTAATTTTATTAGATATATATTGCCTGAATATTGGCTTATAATTTATTTTCGTTCAGTTCGGATTATCTATCCCCAATATAATTGATTAATCATGTTATAAATATTGTTTAATTTCATTTGATTACTTTTACATTATTTGGGCTTATTAATATTTGTAATCAACAAATGTGAATTATCATTTAGTGTGCATATTTGTATACATATCTACATGCATACATGTGTCTAAAACATAAATGATTTTATTTTTCAAACTATTTCTCTTTTTTTATTTAATTGTATTTCATTGTATTTGACTTTTTTAATTCTGGTCAACAACGATACATCTTGCACCCGTAATCTAAATGCATGCGCAGTTCAAAACTCTTTAAATCTTGGCATTTTCCGACGGCAGCCCTTCCGTGATTTTATTTGCAAAAATACCCCTTTTCAGCTTACCCATATACTTTATATGTACATACATGTCTATGTGAGCCGGATAAAGGTCACATAAACACACCAAGAATTTATATCATTCTATTGCAAATACCGCTCTTTGTTTAAAAATGACGACACCTTGCAAGGTGTTCGCATGTGCACGACAGCTTTCGTAACGCGATCAATCTAAACAATAACATCTCAATCACAATGAAAACGTTATTTTCAATAGGTCTAGATGCGAATTATAAATCAGTTGTGTTATGTATGATGTTTATTTAATATTATAGATATTTTAGGAAATTATAAATGTTTCTTGACTTTAATATTTGCTTAAATCTTAATGTTGTTATCAGAAAAGACATGTTTAACTAGTGTCCTTGAATTAGGTTGTTTACTTCAGATTTGAGTTCAAGCATAGTTTTGATAAACACAATGTTTTTTCAATGTGAGGTCAAGGTTGATTTTGTTTACAGATAAAACTGGAATGTACTTAGAGTTATGTGTAAACAGTCATGTCCACACAAGTAAAATTCCATTAAGATGACACATATTCTAGAACATTCTGTCATGTGACCAATCTTTATATATACCATGTTTAGTGGATAGTTTTTCAGTTTCGACATTACTATCAGTCTTGTAAAGAGCTATTACAGTTGTGCAAAGTCATTCCAAATTCTAAGAGACCAATTATTTAAAATATTCATTGGATTGTAACAGTGCTCATATACTTTTGGATTTTGGATTTTTAATTGATGATTTTGGAATTTTTATGTGAACTTATTCAGATATATTTTGGAGTACTTCATTTTGACATCAGCACATTAAAGACTACTAGTACATCAGGACATTAAAGACCATTGGCACATCATTACATTCAAGGATACAGCCGTGCATTCGGAACAAATTATATTTAGGACTTGTGATTAGGACACTAATTCTTATTGGATTATTTGGATATTAATACACATTACTGTAAGTGTCTTTTTGATTTTCATTTTAATTATCTAGAAATAAATTGCTTTGTGATTTTTACTTGATTTATTGGTTTCACTTTCTTTCTGTTACATTTTTCTTGGACCATAGAGTCATAACAGTTGATTAATGTACATACCTTGACGGTTCAAAACAGTTGAAAACAGCACATATTACAGCCACGTCGTGGTCCTGCCGGTTCCAGGAAGGCTACAAACTTCGATTGATAATTTCGTAAAATTTGATAAGGCAGAGATCATACTTTATGTATGTAAACAAAACATTTTCCGACACAAATTGCAAAATTCAATCAATTATTTCTTTTGAAAATAACACTGATAAAAGTACGAAACACTGATGGTTCCTCCACAGATTTGTATGTTTATCACAACATCGGTACAACGGTGTAAAAACGTAATATATTGTCCAAGAATAAATGACACCATTGGCTGTGTAAATTGGTATCCTCATGGCATATACGTGTTATTTATAGAAAAATTCACGAAATTATAATCTGAAGCAACGAGAGCTCGTTTGCTTTCAACTTGCGTAAATATTCTGGATCTGTCCAAAGCGTTTCTTTCTTATGGGATGGTTGGTATTGCCAATTCAGGAGAAGAGATGAAATACAAATGTCAAAATATAATGTCCGAAATATAGATAAATTCTAAACTGATTTAGAGAAAGAACGTTATTTTAGTACTGTTTCTAATGATGTCTAAATATATTGTGCGTCAATTCCGCATTGAAGCACTGTGGGCACCATGTCAACAAACAATACTCTGTGAATTTAAACACAGTGACAAACCCAAGTTGGAAAGAGGACTAAAAGGTTTGATTTGATACAGCACTTGCATTATTTTCTGTAAGATATTTGGAATGAACTTAATATTGTCTCATTTGATTGGTATACATTTTATTTTCCTGTTCTTCTGTTGCTTGAATGAGTAGCATCCAAATGCTATTTTGTGGTCTTTTCAGATGCAAACTGAAAATGTAATTTAGAGCTTTTGAAAATATATGTAGACAAACATGCCTTATATAGTCAGTAATTGTATTGATAAGAAATGAACACTTAATTGTGTGTAAAATCGATGCAGCTGACGCAATGCTTTATACGACGAACACACCGATGATGAGTTCTAAAGCACTCTCAGTTTAAACGCTTCGCGTTTTACATGAAATCTATGCCGCGATGCAGCGTGTTGTTGTTGTAAATACAACCCCGAGCGTTACCTCGATGATCACGATCTCGTCAACAAAACCAGAATTCGATATAACTTTCTCTACACCAATCACCGCAGGGGAATCCCGCACACTGGAGATCGTACTTGCATCGTTGCGAGTTTATTACAGTTGGCCCAATATCCGATCACGTCCGTCTGGGGTCTTCCCGCGAATAACTCGTTTGTATTTTCGATGGATGATGGCGCAACCTGACAACATGTTGAACTTTCCGCAAGCGCACGACATAGAATCGATCGATGAAGAGATTAGACAGAAGATTTTATTGGTGACCGGCAAAGACTACAGTTTTTATACGTGAACACGATCCCACACTCAGCTCTGTCGTCTCGATTAAATCTGCACCGTATGCGGTTGATATTGCACGGTCGTCAATAAGAGCGATTCTCGATTGACCTGATTGTCCTGAAAACATTCCCGTGTGAAGCTTTCTTAAATATTGATGGACAAATTGTATAAAACGATGTCCACGGTACCCTATACGACCGCGGTGAAAGGTTGGATTTGCCAACAATGGTATCATGGCGTTGTTTAGCAGAGCACATTATTCCATTCATGGCAAGGAAATCGAAGCATGTTTGAGCAATGTTGACATTGCTACGACGACTAGTATCGGACTCGCCAGATACAGCGACAATTACACGAGGTCTGCTGACCCATCTATAATGTTTCACAAGCACGCAAATGAACATGCAGATCATGTACAATTTATAAAAAACACGACAGCCTAATAACCGAGCAGATCCCTCTGTCGCTCAAGCTATAGAAGATTTAACGTTTTATAATCCCAATTACAACATTGGATTCGCAACGCGTCGAGGACAACTTCTTGAACCATCATTGAGGTTTTCGTGAGCGATTCCTCTCAGTCATATATCTGGGTTTTGCAGAGATGTTCGCAAATCCATTTTCGGAGTCAAACACAGTCGTTTTATACCAAAAGCTTAACAGCAATGATGCAATTTTGCGCGCTGGTGGTGTCGATGATCGTAAAGTGATATTATCAAAATTAACATTGTGGATGCCTGTGATAATTCCTACAATGGCTGCAGAAATACGTTATGAGTTTTGGAGGCACATCACCGCTGTCATTTCACACACTCACCACGGACTAGACAGAAAGCAGTGTTCAGCAGTTTTCATGGCAAATAGCTACCCAACAGGGTATCAGCTCACCAAGACACGTGTTTGTGGCATTTCAAACTATGGTTCGGGTAAATGGTAGACAGCTCAGTAATAAAATGGAATTTTACAATTTAGGAGTGTCTGCAGTTTCTCTGCGGTTAAACGGACATCAGGAACCCATCGAAGAAATTATTCTTGACTTCGGTAACAATTATGTCGCACGTGCATATCACAAGCTGTTATCGTTCATGGACCGGGCTCAAAACGTTGACACGGGTCTGCAGATTTCCCCAAAAGACTTCACTGGGTTGTACCCGATTTATATTTTTAACATCGATCTGGACATGGTTAGGCAGTCTGTGGTTGACATGCACTTTCATGCAACTGTTACTCGTCTACCTGTTGCCTCTGATCCACCCAATTACAGATGTATTCCTGTGATTCTCTTTGATAGGCTGCAGTTGTTGGAGGGCGTAGGTGGTCGAATGAGGATTATTGACCCACCAGTTAAAAACTATTAAAGTTTTTCTAAGCTAGTAATTGAACCTGTAACGTTTGTAAATAATAATGTCCTACCACGAAGTTAAGGTTGGCCTTAGCGAAAACCAGCTTGCGAAAATCAAAAGCGCAATACGAAACGATTGTGGAGTTACATTTAAACGCTCTCCAGCAAGGTTAACTGGAATTGTCCCTGTGTGGTTGACCCAAACGCATCCCCATCAGCTTAATGCGGCCAAACGAAAGAACACCTCGATGACATTAAAGTTATCCAAGTCTGAGGTGACACAAATGCAAAAGACCGGTGGAATGTTTCTATTCCTTGCGGCGATTCGAGCGTTGTTAGCGGCTGCGGCTATGGCGGTTGCAAATGCAGCTGCGTTAGGGGCTGTCAGAACCGCATCCTGGATGGCTTTGAAAAATGCAGTTGGAGGCGGCCCCTCTCGCCGTGGAAACATCTATAAACAAATAAATAAGGACAAGGTGTTTGATTACCAGGAACGAGTCGCAGAATACCCTCAGGCAGAAGTCCTCGCCGTTGACCAATTTTGATTCATTCGCGATGATAAAATCAGTCAAGCATTTTCGAGGTGTCTTTATGCGAGATAAACTTGCATAGAAGATTTCCTGCACGAGGGAAACCGGCATTGTTAACCTGGATTTGACAACATGACCTGGTACTCGTTCGGTTGCATATACGATAACGCCTCGACATCTTTTGTATTTTGAATCGTGCGGGCTTGTACCACTGATTGAAGTTGTTGATTATTTAACCCGAGGTGGACAAAGTCGTCTACTACTGTTGTATTCAACGCTGTCGTTGCAAACTCGGCTGGACCGACCAATATGCGGTCATATTGTTGTTGAAGCGTTGCATTCACTTGTGGGAAACAAAGCTTCCTCAACACCGACCTCGCAAGCGCTTATTGGTATTTACATTAAAGTACACTTGATAGTGTACAAATACCTATTAACTTTTACGGACGCTCAACCGCCCGACGACGCGGCGCCGATGTGGATTTGACAAGGTTTGCCACCAAAGCGGATTTACCAGCCGTGTTGTTGTTGACGTTGACCCGGTCGAGCTTGTGATTTTCCAAGATCAAACTGGAAAATTAAAATATCAAACGTGGACGTTCAAAATATCGTTTTGAATACGGATTTGCTTGAATGTATCAGCCGGGGTGACATCAACCCTGGCGAGCTTGTGATTTTCCAAGATCAAACTGGAAACTTAAAGCGTCTAACCTGGACATCAATGATGTTGTGTTGAGGCTGCGAGGTGCTGTCGCGCAAAACCTGGTCGCGATCACTGAAAACGGGGGAATCAGAGACTCTGGTACGTCGGTTGCGTTTTTCAAAAACTATGTTGACGATGCTGCTGCTACAAAGAAATAATACGTGTATGAACAGATCGCAGACGTACCCGCGCCTCCACGCGTAGTAACATTATGGGCTTTAATTGCGAAAATATTAACCAGCGAAGGAGAAGAAAACGGAGAAGAAAAAAACTGACGCGTTAGTCTTAGCAAATGGTAGACTTGTTTTCACTTTTCTTGAAGGTGGTTTTGATAGACCTAAACTTCACATCTTCAAAGTGCGTTAGCCCAGATCGTACTTGTTTATTTTAAACTGATCTAGAGGAGGGTGGGGTTCAATGACAATAATAATAAATAATGACCAGCGTGGTAGGCCATTAGTATAGTATAGCATCAAAGACGACAATGTTCCAGAATCTTTTATTTATGAAGTATCAATATTATTGGCCGCCAATGAAATTCAATTCGAAGGACTCAACGTCTTTCCAAAGGGTTACTTAATCGTGTTTGGCGTTTGTGTTTAAGATTTACCCCTACTTATAAGCATTGGATTGTGACAGCGGTGATGAGGTTGCAGAATTTACCGACGGAGTGTTGGATAAACTGCCCAGTGATGCTAACATTGATAGCAATTTCGTTCCACTTGTAGACGAATATCTTTTTCAAAATGGTGTTACCAGACCCGCGTATACGCTCATATATAATCTACGCGAGGTTAAGATAGAAATCGATATTTTGATCCACCTGCCTGATGTACCAATATCAACTCGAAGCCAGCTTGGAATAATCGCATTAGCACGCGAAAACGATCAGTAGTTGACTACAACACCAGGTATGAAAACATCCAGGGACTGTTTCTATAACGATGAAGTAATATTCACCGCTGAATCCACCCCGATTAAATTCCCATTTGAGTATGTTAAACTAACATTGACTCAACTGAGGAGAGGACAATCGCGACTCTTATTTAACAAGGACTCACTTGTCCGAGAACTGTTGCAGGCACAAAGCACAGGCGTAATCGGTGTGTTTCTGTCTGAACGTGCTGTCCAACCTCAGGGTGGTGTCAAACAACAGGAACGCACGATCGCCGGGTACTTAAATATTCCTCCAAAAGATATTTTCTATTATTGCATGACAGTTATACCAGTGAAGAAAGGTAATTGGTTAGAAGTGCGCGTGCGTCTTGCACTTGAACATGGCCAGCCTGTCGAGCAATTAGTCTCCACTCTGACAATATTATTAGAAGATTTATAATGGACCCTCAATGTTACCGACCTGAAAAAATAATCGAAGCGGAACTGCAACTGCGAGATGAAGTTGCTAAGAGAACCGCGTTGCTCATGAAATATAAATGTATACATACCATTGTAGATGCTATTTGTTGAATTGTCGTCGCGACCACTGTAGTCCTTGGTGTTGCTGGAACTACAACTAGCAGCAACTATTGTAGCCATACTAGTCAGAATTGCTGTCGGAGCTATATCGATAGCATCTGGTGTCGCAGGCTGTGCAGGTAAAATAATTTCGTTACGGCTGCATTCGCGAATACACATCTATTTGGAAATTATTGCAGCAGCACAAAGTAATCTCAATACAAGTAGTAAACTATACTCGGTTGCTATCGAAGATAAAATCATTAGCGCGACAGAGTTCGAGACCGTGTTGTCGGAAATGGAAACTTCCGACGTCTCCGCGCACAGATACGAAACCGGGGTGCTAGCGACCAAACAGGTATTGGTAAGAAACCCTCAATACACACCAATGAGCACGCTGGGGGAAATTCCCGTAGCGACCTTGCGATATAAATTGCAGCGATCGCCGCGATGGGGAAAATTTCCGTCGCGACTGTGCGATATTGTTCGTAGCGATTAACCGCTACGATTATATTTGTGTAACCCAACCGCACATGCACGCTCGTGTAACAATCAAGCTAAAACTACTAAAGTCATGGGGTGTAGAAAGGCTGACTTGTCCCCAGCTCTCCGATCTAAAATATACAAAGTACCTCAACTTTATTTCATGCATGATCTTAACTTAAGGAGTTGTAACTCGTATCTATTTTATGTCAACTATTCTTTTATGTGTATTTGATACGTGTCTGCATACTAACTGAGGAATATGAAAATAATATTACATACACTATATTGTTTAATTTCCTGGATCAGACGTTATGCAATCAGACAAGACAAGGCAAATCGGTGAAATGGTATTAAATCACAATGAAAGCTTGTTGTATTTCAGTCCACTGAGGCTGGACAAATATTTTGCAATATTCCATAAAGTGACATACAAATGGCTTTTAAAGTAATAAAGTTTTAGTTTATCGAAGTCAAACACTTGAGGAACCACAACAGCTATTCATCGTATATGAAATATTATTCTAATCAGAGTTGATTCATAATTACTCAATATAAATTAAATAGAGATGATATACACTTCGCCGGTAACAATACAGATTATCATCTTTATCTACCAATTGTAGATTATAAAGGAACAAAGTTTAGCACTTAGATATATACATCAGATAGAAAGTACCTTCATGCTAAGACGGACGATTTAAATATCTAAATTATTTTTACATACAGCTATAAAAACCTGCTTTCATTTAAGTTCTGTTGGCGTTGTCTTTTCCTTGTCCACGCTAATTAGAAACTGTAGGCGTAAATAGGACCTATGTCTCTCTATTTCTACTTGTCAAAGCTGTTAGAAAAATAATAACCTTCTATGCCATTGAATTTAATAATAATGATAATAATAATAATAATAATAATAATTTGCACGAAACTCTAATTCTTCTATTGTTTTACTCTGTTTTCTTTCCCTTTTGTTAATTATTGCATTTTGCAGTGCTTTGGCTTAACACTTTAAAGTATCTTCTGCATAATTATATTATCTTCTAGCACAAAATCATTGTATCCCCTTTATTTGTTTATTATTCTTATTGTTTGGTTATTTGTGTTTATATGTATAAACTCCATTATTTTTAGAATAAGCTTTCTTCGATTATATATCCACAACATTGGTATCTTTAATTTATCCAAATCATTTTTACTATGTTCTCGCTGGAAGTAATATATTGCATTTCCTTTGGCATTTGTTCAGATTTTAGTTCATCTCTAATTAGGAGTAAAAACTTTTTATTTTGCCACTTTTGCATAAAATACTCTTTCATTGTCTGTTACCATTCCAATAAAATTCTCTACAGTTTTTAATTTACCACACAAAATGCAAAATTGTATAATCTGCATTAATTATCTTTTATCCATTTTTTAATGAAGTACTTAATTATAATTTCTTCCACTGTCTTTATCGATTGTGTGTCCCACTTTATCTCAGTATATTATTTCATAGTTTAATAATATTATTCCGTTCTAACATTTCTATATTTTAGTTTCAGTTTCTTCTATTTCTTTCTTTCAATTACCAAAACATTTTGTTAGATCTTTATTAGGTACTTGTATTTCTTCTAAATCGAGTTTTATCTGTTATGGCGATAAATGTTGCTAATCTTATATATCGAGTATATATGAACTGTATTCATCTGGATACGCATTATTACAAACAGAATAAACATAGCTATTTAATGTAATGTAGGTGTTGCCAATCTTTCTAAATACTCGTTTTATATTTACTTTTAGTTCTTCTTCTTCTTCCTCTGTAAATTTCTTATAGTTTATCGGCAGTGCATTCAAGGAGAAATCAGGTAGATCAAGTTTATTACTCTTTCTTTGTTTCATTTTTTTGTCATTTTTGTTCTAGTCTGGTCATTTTTTTCCGTCTGCATAATTCTTCTAGTACTTTTGCTCACAAGAGTTTGTAATCTAACGAGTTAGTCTAAGCCATTGTTTTAAGGATACCTTATAGAATATG
This sequence comes from Margaritifera margaritifera, assembly GCA_029931535.1. Classification (NCBI taxonomy): domain Eukaryota; kingdom Metazoa; phylum Mollusca; class Bivalvia; order Unionida; family Margaritiferidae; genus Margaritifera; species Margaritifera margaritifera. Next base: position 4,388,870 of record JAQPZY010001596.1, on the reverse strand, counting down.
CCAGCTTGTTTTCTTTCTCTATTAAGGTTTGCAAATTTTAAAGCCTGCTTGTAATTTTGTAATTTGCTAATATTCCTTCTATTCAATTAATGTCATATTGTATTGTTAATGGATTTGCAAAAGTAGATGATATTCTTTATCCAGACACGCTAAAAAGCCTAAAATATGGGTGCCAATTTCCTTACTAATGCCAAAAGATGTTAGCTGGCAGATACATTAGTTGTAGATTTTAAATTTATTTTTATTTATCCACCAAGATGAGTAATCAAGTCCAGTGGTTTATCGTTGTCTATTAAATAGGCTGGATGTTTGATCTTTTATCTATAGCAAAATTTGTCAAGCAGTTTTAAATTTCGGCTTTATAGAAAATACCAGCAACGTCTTTAGTTGCTTCAAAGTAGTTGGCAATTTGGACACTGGTTGAGTTAATTCTAAATATGCCAAATCTGCTTTATATGGTGCTATTGCAAGATGATGTGTTTCTATATCTTTGCTTTGCAATAAATCTAGTATAGATTTATGGGCCACTGTATAGTATTGGCTTTATAACTTTTACTTGGCGTCTATGTAGATTCAATTCCGAAAAATATCCTATAATCATGGACTTTGTAGCTCCAAAGAACTAATTTTTAACAATCACTTTCTATTATGCAGTGCTCTTTGTAAAATATCTTAAAGAGACAATAGTGTTGTACTAAGGTTTTGCTATTCGATTTCGTCTGCATTTTAATAACCTTCGGTATTTTTTACTTTACCTATGTCTGTTATTTTGTTTATATTGTAAGTATTTTCAAGCAAGAAACAGTGACCAAAACTAGTAGTCTGTTTTTTAGCTTGTTTGCAGAAATTGTAAATTGTACTACCTCATTTAATAGCTGGAATAATTGTAAATTTATCCTTATTTGTAAATTAATATTAGAGGTTCATATCTTGTCTTGGTGAGCCAGTTTCAGTTAAAATAAAATACGTGAAGGATCAAGTCTGGCCTTAGTAAGTCAGCTTCTTTTTCCAAAACTTTTAAAAATTTTAAAGTAGTAATCATACACTTAAACTAGTGCTATTTGGAAAACAAACATGTGATGCTGAGCAAGCTGTTTTTGCAAAAACAAATAATAAAAAGTTAAAAAGAAAACTTTGAGTGTTTAATTTTGGTGAGCTAGCTTTAATTTTTTTTTAAAAATGTAATAATTATACCCCTTGACGAGTGTTTTTGAACGAAACATGTTGGTGAGCAAGTTCTTTTTGAAAAAGAAAGATTTTAAAAGTTGTAATCAAACCCTCAGATGAGTGTTGTTTGGAAGAAAAGAAAAAAAAAGAACAAAGAAAAAAAACATGCTGGTGAGCTGGCTTTTTATTTCGCAACAATAAAAAACATAGTGTCACCTCTGGGTGAGCCAGCTTATTTTCAAACAATACAAATAGTGGATGGTCACATGTTAGTGAGGTAGGGTTTATTGAAAAATGCAGATAGTAGTATTTACACCCTAGACGACTACTTTTTGACACGATTTTTTAAATTAGTTACGGTATCATGACCGAGGCAGATTTTTCTTGCATAATAATAACAATGGTGGGTGCTCACATACTGGTGAGGTATTATTTTTTAAATGCAGATAGTAGTATTCATACCCCTATACGACAACACTCGGTGTCAACTGAAGTGATCCTAAACGCGCTAATACTACAAATAATTTTTCGTGAATCAAACTAACGACCATACATATAAATACGCTTTTATAAGCCGTGGATCTGTATTTCATGCATAGTACTACATAACATGATCCAAGCACCTAATACACACAATTATTCCTATCTGAAATTACTAAACACTCATACGTAACAATATCCCCAAAATTCCTTATATAGAAAAAGTTGGTAGGGACCATTTTACGATATTAATCCATGCTACCATAAAGTCCCGTAAATACGGTTCAGTATGAATGACACTTGTAAATAATAACTGAATACTTACTCGGTTTGATAAATATCATCCCAACACCAATTCCCTATTATCAAACAAATAATCAATAAAATTTAACAAAATCTATAAACGGAGACGTAGTCACAAATAGCACATGCCTAAAGGTTTGTTACACTTGCAATGGTTGTATTATTCTCTGGCATTTTTCAGACTGAGTACATTCTAAATATATAAGAAATTTCGATTGGAAAAAAACCCGGAGATGTGGGGTTTTATTTGTATCAGCATTATTTTCTGTTCGCCTTTATTTACATACTAGAGAAGAAACACGGAGATAGAGGTCGACCAAAAATGACTTGAATATTCATCAAGGGCCTGATTCACTCAAGAAATAGGTATTGCAATGCATGTATCATACATGCGTAGTACTGCAAACTTATCTCACACGCATACACCATATGCAGTGCATGCACGCAGCTATACCTGTTTATCGGTTTGACCAGGTCCTAATAACTATTCCCATCAAAGTTCAAAACCGATAGGTCATGTAGGTTGATCTACACACCAAATTGAGAAAACATGTACTTCGTCTGACAAGCGTGCAACAGGTGAACACAATCGTCGAAAGGAATCCTAATTACTGAGCAAAATGTGCATTTCGACCCAATTAAAAACATACATTTTATCTTAACTATCTTCATTGTTATTATCAATTTATATATTCAAAATTAAAGGCAACTATAAGCATGGTCATGCGAACAAGTGAAAACGTGCATTGTGCAGTCTATCTGTTGTTTACACCAGAGAAAACGAGAAAGAGAAATATGTATGGAAATAGGTACGGATATATCAACAACAGAGCCATACAAATATTTACACACACACATGCAATGATGAGATCCACTGATTGATTAAGGTGTACATTCAATATGCACTAAAGCCACGCCGACAGAGGAGTTTCGTTTTAGGTGGCAAGAAACTATGGCACAAATTGCCTTAAATTATGAGTAATTGCATTTCACTTTTTATTTTATTACTGATTTAGCCACATGAAAGGACAAATGTATTTCGGCATATTGTCATATCCTTGTTGTTATTGTTGTTGATTTGCAGTCGCAGTGTGACGATGTAATCCGTGACAACCATTCTAAGCACTTTTCTCATTATTGATATTGTATAAAACCAACATTTTGAATTTCAATGTTATTATTCAAACCATTACTATCAGCTTTTACTGATCGAACCTCAACATTCCAAATTATATTGGCTGCACGTCACTCGATTTTACAACCCACAAGGCAAGAACAATTGTGACGAATGAGATGTATGTATAAATATATGTTTCTAGGCAATAATTACACCGGTAACATTGCTTGAATTGTTATTTGATTTGGGAAGAAAACGTTGGGTTGAAATTATGTTTTTGCAGAAGGGATTCCTCAGTTCTGCGAACGGTGGAATGGGGTCTGGATCTGCCACTGGTTGGTACATTTACACAGCTTTGCTCTTATAAAGTACGAAAAACTATTTTGGCTGGTATGGATCGACAGTTGAAACAAATATATCTGTACAAATTTTTTACTTCAAACCCTCAACGGGATTTCAAACAACTTGCACATTTAGACTCCATAGTAAAACAAAATGGAAACCTGAGATAATTTTAAGATAATGAAACTATAAAAAGTTTTTAAAATGTTGGAATGTTAAAAACGCACAAAAAAACACATATAAGGTAAAAATAATAGGTTATACCATTATACAAAAACAGCTATGAAATGTTGGTCTGATTTGGTAAACGTTTCTTACTACACGAATGAAATAATTCAGGTCTGGTGACTTTGCAATATATTTAGGTAGTGAACTTCATTGAAAAATAGCCATTTGAATAAAATGGTCCTTTTGTGGTATGAAAATGGAGAGAGAGAGAGAGAGAGAGAGAGAGAGAGAGAGAGAGTGAGAGAGAGAGAGAGAGAAAGAGAGAGAGAGAGCGATCTTTGCTACACAAAACAGGAACAAGGAAGTTGATATGATTCAAACTAAAACAGGCATTCTCCTTACAATAAACAAAAAGTGTCAAGCAACCCTGACCTGGTCTTCCTGTGAGTTATATTATTTACTGTAGCCGGAAACAAATGCCTTTTGAAATTGATACAATTTATTATGTGCCTGTTTAGTAGTGGCAATCATACCTGGAGTTGTAAGGAAAACATTTGTATGTTTTTGCTCTATCCACTATGCTAGCTGATGCGATGGGAAAAAAAATAATATTATGATAATTTTGCATGAACGTCTATTCTGCATAATGCATATTATCTGTCCCTCTCGCAATAACATGCACTGGACAAAATCTTGAGACTGAAATAGGTTACAATCATTTAAAAAAATGCAAGTCCCTTTGGATGCACGGCCCATTCAAGAGACAGGGATAGTAACAAGACAACTTACAGTTGCACACCTAGCCGTCGATTTATTAACGGTATTCGCCTTAACAGTGCCATATTTGAAAACTCCAGGTGTCATTTCATTAGGGAGATATAATTTGTTCTTTTCAAGAAGCTGTTAAACAGTTGTATCCGTTACGTCTATAAGAAGTTAAGACTATCACATATATCTCATAATGACTCCTATGAGAAATTAAGACTATCACATATATATCATAATGACGCCTATGAGAAGTTAAGAATATCACATATATCTCATAATGACTCATATGAGAAGTTAAGACTATCACATATATCTCATAATGACGCCTATGAGAATTTAAGACTATCACATATATCTCATAATGACGCCTATGAGAAGTTAAGACTATCACATATATCTCATAATGACGCCTATGAGAAGTTAAGACTATCACATACATCTCATAATGACATAGTTTGTGACTCGGTATTTACATTACACAGCAGTTTTATTGATACATTGTCATCCAAAAACAAAAGTGTAAGCAGGTATTTCTATAAGAATGTCATTAGCTTTCACACAAAAAAAGTTGCTGCCTTACATATAAAAATAGAATTTCAATACTTCTGTAATAGTGCAATTACTTTTCACATAGCAAAAGGATGCTGCCTTTCATACAAAAAGAAAAAATAAAGTGTCTCTACAGATTTCACGAACTTCACACGATGCACGCTGTTTTAATCCACTTGCATATTATACAATATCTAGATAACTGCTGATTGGTAGAAATTTAACTGAAGTAATGACGTGGTAACGTTTTCTCCTAGGAGCAATTTTCCCGTTCTTACGCGCCCATGACTAGGTATCCAGAATGAAAGTTTAACTACAAATGCCGTTCATCGTACAGAATGTGGTGAATGTCTGCAGACACACTTTAAATTCTCGTTTCATATGTAAGGTATGGACTTTTAAAGTGTAAATTAATTTTAGACTTATAGAAATATCCTAAAAAACACTATAAACAGCTTTATCTTTTCCACAAATCAAGCCCGACATAGCTTTCTTGTGTACTGCACATCCCGTCTTGGTTTTTCCGGACACACCTTTTCGAAGAAAATTACAGAAGGTTGTCATACCTTTTTGTGGCAACTTCTCACAGGTAAATGCTGTCTATACAAAGTCGTACTGACTGCATGTATTTAAAGGTTCAATGCTTTCCTTTATAATACACACCTGAACCATAAATATTTCCCAGTAACAGCTTAAAAAGAGATTGACGTGTCGCTGTGTTCATTTGCAAGGAAACATTACGTGCCTCCTGGTCTCTCTAAATACTTAGTACTATTTTCCTCTCGGTATAGCAGTTATTAAATAGGACAAAAGGGCGTAAAAAGAGAAGAAAATAGTCGTGGTAGAGCAACATCAACAAGGAAAGAAAAATCCTGGATATGAATTTAGAGGCACTTAATGTTTGGATGACTTACTATTTGTGGTAAGGCGACCTTAATAGTACAAATAATACGCACACAATCTATTATGGCTGAACACTCAAAACATAATTCAGATAAAGACCTGGACAATGGAGTCAGTGAAAGTCGACGGGGACATGACATAAACAGAAGCACAGAACAATCATTGACGATGTCATCAAAAATTCATTCTACAAAGGCAAAGGATGTATTGTTTTTTATCCTATGTTTTGCATTGACGGCATCAGCTACGCTTATTTCCTCAAACTTTCTAACTAGAGGTAGACAATACTTCGTTCCGGATGCGGTAATGCATATTTTGATATCCATCCTATCGTTCTCAGGCATCATCTGCCTTGTTCTAATGCTTATTTTTAACGCCAGTGAAGGAGGAAATAGATTTAAACCTCAAACTGATGATTATAAAGGCAAGAGACACGGATTTGGATCTACCGAAAAGATTGTCGTGCTCTATATCTTTGCACTTGGAACACTGTGTCATATTCTTCTGAGGATTGTTAAGATATCGGATTGTATTCAGAGAGGAGACACGGACGAAATGTTTGCTCTGGTAATGTATTTTTCTTTGGCCCTATTCAGTGTGGTTCAGCTTTTATTTTTTCGGAAATATAACGGAAAAAGATGCACTAGTTTGAGATCTCAAATTCCTATTATTTTCGTTGTCTGCGCAAATGTCAGTGTATGCTTTAGTGTCTTAATACAAGAAACTGTTGACGTTTTAGATGAAGTAGGATCTAATGATAATCAAGAGCAACAATTAAATAGTTCTGGAAAGTTTTCGGACCACACTCGATGTCACAACTCAAGTTTAGTGAGGGATATTGAGCCAGTGAGTAATTTCCTGTATCCTTTGGCAATCGAATTTTCATTGTTGGCAATTGAATTTGTGTGGTTTATTTGGGCAATACCACATGACGAATGTGTTGAGTCTGCCGACATCTCTCATCAGATATATAGCAGCACCAATAGTGAAAACACACCACTACTAAATGGCACCAGAGATTCCATCTGTAGAAAGATGTCTAAATGTGGATGTTCGTTGATGATCTCACTAATATTTTGTGGTTCAACTGTGATTGTAACATTTATTACCTATTTTAAAGAAAGCATACACCTCCTGCATTCGACATTTGTAGTCATGGAACTAATATTTTCGGCATTGATATTTTCTTCGTGTGGGTTTGGACTTTTACTAGTAGTATCCGAAGAAGATCACACAAATAAAGACACATCTATTTTAGGAAATTCTTTGTGTTTTTTCCTAACTGTTGGTAGTGTTTCTGTATACCATATGTTTTCAATTATATCATCTATAACACTTATATGTAACGATGCAAAGACTGCATCATCTTCATTGATTTATCTTCCACTCTTCACTGAGATATTCCACCTCCTGGCTGCTTACCTTCAAACCCTATTCTTGGGTCAATGTTCAAGGAGGACTTTCTATAAATTTGGTCAAAGAGAACAATTCATTCTCAGAATGTGTGTTTTTGTTGCCATAGCAAATGGCAGTATGTGGACTGAGAATAGTTTCTTGCCCTTTCGAAAGGTAAACAATAATCACCTTGTCAATGTAACAGATTCTGAATTCTACGGTGTGACAGGGTGGGTACTTATGAGCAAAATTTTGTATCCTTTCTGTATATATTTCAGGTTGGAATCATTCCTTAGATGTTTAGAAATCATAAAGAGAATCTGACAGGACATGGCATGCATAAAAAAGATAATAGATATAATGCAATATTACGAACTGGGAGATCATCCTGATTATTATGTAAAGAAATATATTTTGTTATAATGTTCGTATTTGACGAATTTAAGAATGTATGTATGCAAAATGGTACACTATATCCTGATATTATTTATCAGCACCAGGGTTAATACAATTGCTAGCCTGATGTCAATTGGTGTTGAATTAGATCTATTACATATTATGACATGTTCCTTATGATTGAATCTGAAATGAGGAGTAGGATATAAATGATCCGTAATACATATGCAAAAGCTAATCATGAAAAGTATGTTAATGAAAATAATAGGCTAAGGCATGATGACGAATATGATAAATCAAATCAAAAGAACTTCGTCGCATATTTGTGTATATATAAAGCAACCAAAGTGTTTGAAAAAGAAATTTTAAGCTGATAAGTACTGCTGCATTTGGCAAGCATATGGAAAATGTAAGGAAAAAGGACAAAGCTGAATTATGCGAAGCATATGGAATTCAGAAAGTAGGATAGTTCGTGTATCAATAAAGAATAAAACAATAAATTTATCGAAATCTATCTGTAGTGGATTTAAAATGATGGTGGATAGTACGAATTTAATATACAGTCAATATTACCTTAACATGAAACAAGTGTAAGATCATGAAAAGACAAAATATTGATGACTTATGCTGATGACTTATGCTGATGACTTATTGATGACTTATGCTGATTCATTGTGCTCAACTATTGAAACAGACTTTTTATACAGAGATCAGAAGAGAAACATAAAATGTGTTGATTCCAATGACTATTGCAAAATATAACATTTATAACATTAATACAAAAGTTCCAAGATTGTTTAAAGATACATGAAATGAAGTATCACTATACAATACTTTGTTGGATTAAGATCCAAATCATTTTCGTTCAAAACAAAAGGAAAAGAACAGAAATCATCTAAATACATAAGAAAATCCTATTATTATTACCTTAAGGTTTGACATGTTCAAATATTGTTTACCAGAACATTATTATTGAGACATGCATGTATTAAGATAATAAGATGATGAAATATAGTTAATAACAGTAAACAAAAGGAAAATAAATAGTGACTCTTCCTTATTGCCACTATTCTAATCCATAACTTTATAACTACACGTGTTCTTCAAGTCTCATTTCAAGTTCTCCTCTTTTGTCTTCCCATAATGCTGAAACAATTTATTTAACTTTTTTCTGGAATATTATTATTGTATATTAAATATACTTTGCAGCTATTTATTTACTTATTTCGTTTGAAAAGAACACAACAATGTACCTAATATTTTCCCAAAATCTTTTCTATTGAATGAAAGTATATATGTGGGCAGTTACACAAACATACATACCCGAATGTATTTCACTGAATGATAATTTGGTTCGGCAGATTGTGTTTTTCTTTATATCATCTCAATTACCACCGTCATCAATTAAAAACAAATTATTTGTATCAGCAAATAGTTTTATTTAAAATTGTAACCAAACATATAGTTTATCTTTTGGATCAATAACAAAAAATATATTTTATTTATGTATCCATTTTATGTTATAAGTTTATTTTGTTCTACAATATAACGTGGACAAATGATAACAATATAATAAAAGAAGAAATGTTTATATTCAATTTACAAAAGTTCCGAAACAAACTGTTTTTCCACAGTTGGTTATGACACATATGATCATGTTAAATGGTTACTTTAGGGATTCCATGTTAATATCTGACAATGCGTTTATATCATCATAAACAAAATTAGCAGATTCCCTGTTTAATGAGTATTTATCTTCAGTCAAGTTTTCGTACTGGCATAGATAATTCTGTATTGTTCATAAAATCAACAAATTCTTCTCACGTGATCAGATGATGTGTTTTCAACCTTCATTTTCCTATGCAACACTGATGCTTAAATATGAAAATAGTCTGTTTAAAAAAGAGCTCATAATTGACACATTGGTGTTGATATTATATTTGATTAAAAATCTGAAATGTTTGGAAAATTAGAAACATGTAGGATAGCATATATTTTGTTAATTTATTTTTCATCTTTCATTTGTTATTTATGATCTTTGATAGTATACTATTTTAGAATTGCTGATATATCATCAAAATCCCCTGCTGATGTGCTTTTTATTTTCTTTATAAAATCACATCTACATTTGCATAATGCTCACCTAGATATAATAGTTTTCAAGTTTCTTATCTTGTTTTGGTAACCATAATTGCTTTCTTTTCTTATTATCTTCCTCCAGTTTTATTATAGCTTCATATCAACCGAGTTCACAACGCCTTATTCCTTCATGTCCTAGTTTAATATTCCTATCTGTAACCTTCCATGGTATGCAATTATTTACGAGTTAGCTTGTTTACTCACGTAGCTTGATTTTCTAATTATTTTTAGAAAGATATGAGTTTCAATTGATTCTTCTGAAAAATTATGGGTTCATCTGCTATAAAATACACATATATTTTGTATACTTTAGCACATGCTTTTCTTGTAACTTAATGATGAAATCCCTGTTGAATATTTACCAAGTTAATTCCATTTCCATGCAAATCATAACAATGTGTTGATTTGAAATATATCCATACAAAGTGATGATCAGTATAAAAGGAATCAATGCACATGCTGCTGTTATCAATTGCTCATACAAATATTTGTAGCCTCACAAAACTAAAAGTTGTGTTATAAATAATGGACATATATCATAATTTGTTAGACTCGAAAGAGAATGCCGTCAAGGTGAACCCCTTGCGTCTTATTTGTTAATCATCGGTGTTGAGATTTTAGTGATAAATTTAAATTAAAATGTGGATGTACAGGGACTGTTTTTGATGTCAGTGGCAATAAATTGTATGCCGATGATGCTTTTATCTGTCTGCAGTGATTTCAATGTTCTTTCAAAGCAACTATGACTGTCTTGCAAGTTTTCTATTATCTGTACTTAAATGTAACATAACAAAAATAAAGGCTATTTTAATTGAAAAAAGCAATTTTTTTCCGAATAAAAGCATATATCCCCAAATGTATCTAATTTGTTCTTTTTATCATTTTACACTCCTTGGCATCGATTTTCTCTTGATTGACAACAAATGGTGAAATTAATTATAGGAAGAAATTAAATGCTGCAAAAAAAAAAAAAAAAAAAAAAAAAAAATTACAAGCTGGTGTGTTCTGGTTTCAACGACACTTTGAACACGTTATTGACTATGTGATACAGAGGAAATGGAAGCTAAGTGTCTGTCCCAAAGATACACGGAGGCAGCCAACCCGATTTGGCTTGGGCGGGTATAGAACCTGCGACGCTCTACCAACTGAGCTACCGCACCTCCTGTTGGTAAGGTAATTGTTTAAAAACGTTTGTACTGCCAATCTTCATACATCTTTTTTCAGCACTTTCAAATCCAATACCAGAAGTTGGAACAGAACTTAATCGTACTTTATATCAATTTGTATGTGCCATAAAGTAGAGAGAATTAAATGTGACATCCTAGTAACTCGTATAAATGCGATAGGACTAAATGTATTTCACATGTATTCATTATGTACATTACGATAAGTTTGGTTAAAAGAATCTGGAAAATGACAATAGATCGTGGCAAAATTTAGTCAATGCAACTATATTCAAAACTAAAAAGAACATTTAGAATTTAGGGGGAATCCTTAGCACGCAGGTCCTGACGCTTACCACTATCATCGGATTAGGTAATGCATTCTATGCAAAAAATGAGTTTCTCAGGATCGTAACACACAAATCACCGGCGCTGACAACGTCCCAAAATTGATAGCTAGTTATCAGCACGCAATCACAAAGACCAGAACCAAGCTAGATTACATCCACGGGGGCGGCCTTTGCATAATCCCATCTGACATGGACCTTATAGGTGGCATCTACGTGGGGTACAACAAAAATATCCAGGAGGCGACCAACGACATGGTGGTCGGAATCAACATTAACATCGACGCATCCAACATACCGGGACAAGTGTCTGAGCAAAGCATAGCGTAACAGCACCAAAAAGCATGAATGAAGAAGTTGGATTCGACCCGTCCGAGTCTGTAGCAAAACCCGGCATCATGCATGTCGTTCCAACAGTGCAGGTATCAAAAGAAGCCGAAGACCACAAAGCCAATAAAATGGCTCTAGTCATGGACGGCATCAAGGTGGGCATTTAGCCATTTGGTGTCTCCGCTGAGCTTTCTCGCAATTTCTCGGAAGGTAGCAATCTTGTACTCCAGAGTGCTGCGCCATTGCAGGGTTGTGTTAAACAAGAAGGATGATACGGATAACGTCAACATGAACACGCTGGCAAAGAACATGAAGGGGATAGTCATGCTCTACGAGGATACGACAGAAGGCGCTGATGTTGCAAGCGATACTGACTATTTCCACAGTCCCCTTATCGACAAGTCATTGACAATCGAAAGGGTCGCAAACTAAATCTATGTTCATGGGCAGGCCGTGGAAAGAGACCCTAAAAGTAATGGCGAGGGAGTCTATCAAGGAAGCGGATCTGCGTCGATTGGTGTTGGCGCCTTCTGTCAGGCCGCTTTGCCCTTGTCATCGATATGAGGTCGACGGAAGACCACGCGCTCCACGGGTCAGGAAGACGCGCCGAAAACGCGAGCGAAGGCATAACACGCCAAATCGAAAAAATGGTCCGGGAGAGAGGTGTGTTAAACGTGTACTTATACATCATCATGGACGCGCAGCGCAACATACAAAATGGCCAGTTTATGTCACCGCCCTTCGTGTCGCCTGCAAGGATTCTTTTATAACTTACATCCACAAAGCGCCATGATTTTTGGCCGTCGTGGCTGCGGCAAGAGCGCGTCTGCCTGCAAACAGCTCGAATCGGCCTTTAAGGACCACTTCGATTGTATTGTCATCATCTGCGCTATTTCACGCCTCAAGAAGACGTACAATAGGTCGTGGGCCTGTGACGAAAAAGACATGGGAGTATATTTGGTCAACCCTGAGGGCCATAAACTGGATGCCCTGCTTTGTGCGCTCGTTTACATGTTCAAGGATACCAGAAAACTTTTTCTACTCTACGATTGTGCCTTTCTTTATGGCGTCCGGCATAAGGAAACGGCTCTTACTAAGTTCGCTTATGTCAGGCGCCATGCCGGCATCAGCGTATGGATCATAACACAAAAGTACAACTCCGTTGCCCGTGATTTCCGCGAGGAGTCATAGATATTCCTCTTCAACTACAAAGACGAAGATTCATTTAGGGACACACTGAGAGAAAACGATATCATTGAGGCATAGCGTCAAGCAAAGGCCCACGAATTTCTTCAAGGAAAGTTTTGGCAAGCTCTTTATACGCACAGACATGCCAGTGTCCTACCTGTTTGTTTCCGCCTACGGTGACGCGTGATGTGGTAGCTTTACATTTTGTGCATCGCCAGCCACGCCATAATACTTGCGGCCTTAGACTACGTGCTACCTGGAGTCAGTCGATTAGTGAACCATAACCAAATCTTCATAAGATCTATGGCAGAAGCTGTGAGTGACCTTGATATAGAGGAGCTACTACTTGGGTTGGCAGGCAAGTCGGAAGACACAAAGACGTTAACTAATGAAACATTAGCACATCAGCGTGCTCACCTGTCTGAGCTAGTGGCTTCTGGAACGGCTAAATAATACATAGGATGCGCCTCTTACCTTTGCGTACCTAACGGCAATGAGCGATGAAGAGGTTGCTAAAAGCAATGCTATATATGAGGCTAAACTGGGGCCACGATGACTGCTACGCTGGGTCGTTTCTGCTTGGCCTGTACACAGCGGTCTTGAACCACTTTCTGCCGACAAACAACCGTGAGCTCCACAAGCGCGCACAATACCATTTTATGTTCCTTTGGTCGGCTTAGCTCTGGCGGCTGACCTCTCGTATGCCTTATTCCGCGGCTCAGCGCCCCTAGAGCGGCAGCACAAAGCAGCTGATTCGTCGAAGCAACAAACGCTGCAGGTGCCGGCAGCCGCTATTAGACACACGATCGACCATATTGATATGTAATAGTAGTATGCGAAACGCAAGATACCTCCTTTACCATGGATCAGTTCTCGGCCGTCTCGAGGTTGGGTATACGATGATGGCCAAACGCTTATTAAACATGAAACCGTCAGACTGTGGCCGCCTGGACTCGAAGATGCAGCAAAGGCTGTAACCATCACAGCGTTGAATCTCTGGACGCAGCACATACTAATTAAAAGGGCATCATTCCTGCTAATATCATCACAGCCGTCTAAAGACAACTATAGCTTCCGCCGCTTGCATGATGGTGGGCACGGCAATCCGTAATGCCGACGCATTCACCGGCGGAAGCGCTATCTACAATGTATTCAGACTAGATACGACCAACAAGAAATGCGGACGACGCGACAAGGCCGTGGAACAGCTCCAAGCCGCGCAGGTCGAGTACCAACGGAAGCGCAACGAGAATCTCGATAACCTCAACGAGTGGATGTGCGGACAACATCTTGCTGAAAAAACTTACCAAGTCATCAGCGAAGCAGAACGTGGGTTCCACCTGGTGACCGACGGAAACACGGCCCACAGATTGGCGATGAGCCAAAGCTTTTTGACCTTTACACGCACTCGCCCGAATTGCACAAATAGGAAATACCCTGACCTCTTGTTTCTGCTCTACGACAAAGTTTCGGGAAACAACGTAGTAGTATGTGCTGACCGCGGTTGACGTCGCCAGTCATTGCAAGGAGGCCAAGCCCTTGGCCACAAAGCATGCTTCCAAAGTCGCCGACGCGTTGGCACGCGGGAGCCGTTAAAGTGGCCCAATCTGCTACAAGTTGACCCAGCCGGGAGTTTATGGGCGGTGTGTCGCAACTCTTGGGCAAGCACAACCTGCACGTGAGGGAGGGGAGTGGCGGACGTCCACCATTCGCAGAGAATTTCAACGCCATGTACTTTTCCATGTTATTTGGGATGGCGATGTTTTTCCCTGTCGAGGCTGGTCCGATGATCTCCATAATAAGGTGACCATGGTAGCCGCGCAGGTTATAAAGCACAACTGCGAGATTCATTTTGCTTCTGGGCATATGCGCGTCTTGAGGTTACATTCTTTGTGGGATGCCCCGCGGTACTTGCCGGTAATGTGGCAGTAGTCCCGCGCCAGGTCGACCCCAAGCTTACGTTCGTCTCCGTCCATTTAGATCTTGGCTGAAGTACGGGACTCCTTTCCGCGGTAATACACCAGCTCCTTGTATGCTCCCTTGCAGCCGATGACTATGCAGCAAAAGCCACATGTAACCTGGTCAGCCATTTTCTGCGTGCTGCTTTTATCCAAATCACTGACAGGTCCTTCCACTGTTATGTTCAGTGCCTCGAAGTCAGAATATTTGATGTATGGAAGCAGCATCTGGTAGTTCTGAAATGACAGGATGTTTCTTTCCTGGCTCCGGTAATGTCATACGCTGTGACTTTTCCCCTATGCCGCGGCAGTCAATAGTGTGGCATCGGCGGCAGACGTGCTTCTTTTCGTTGCTTTTGTTGTGATGCCTCACCATGCAGCTCAGGTTCTTTTTTATCCAAACATAGTGGCTCTTTTCGATTTTACCTTCGATGCATGCGAGCAGCAATAGGTTTACAGAGTGTAGCCTTTCTTTGTCGCTAACACGTAGCGGGTAGATGCCCTTTTCCCGGACAATGACGCTGACTGCGATTTTCGGGTTGAGGAGCTCGAACCTGTCAATGTCGTTCACCGTCGATGGAAAGTCCATTCCCTCGATATTTAGCTCTAATAGATGCTGGCGATACTTGCTTGGCCGGTCACTGCTATCGTCCAGTGGGTATAGAGCCGACAGAATAGCCCACTCGAAACAACAGTTGTCGGTGTTTTCCACGTTTATCACGGATCGAGGGGGAACGCACTTTGGCGTAGGAATATAGCTCCGGCATCGAAACGGGCGGTAGTTCGACACGCCCAGATTGAGTGTCTCGTACCTTACAAAATTCCATCCAGAGGCTCGCACATGTACTCGTCGATGCGCCGTTGAATTGTGACGTTTGTGTGGGCGAAAAGCTGCTAGACCTCATCAATTGGCATGAGTGCGGTTGCTCTGGTCCTGAAATAGGCCGCAACTTTAATGATTTTTCGAGCTCAGCTTTTTCATCTTAGACGTTCTGCTGGCCTGGTGCACCTTTACTGTGTGGTTTCTTTATGTTAAGTTAGCTAGAACAGTTTAGACAACCTTTTCAGTTTTGTCATGGACAACTAACATAGTTTAACATTGTTGTGTCGGACGCAACACAAGTATATCTTCCATCAATTTGTATTTATTAAAAATAGTACTTCAATTACGGGCGTTGCCAATTAAACCTCGCTGTGTTATATCAGTTATCTTTAGCTCCAATACACCCCTCAAGAGTGGCAGGTCTGAATTTCAAACTCAGTTTCGTCTGACCTTGGGGAGTAACGGTCAGATGGGAGAATAGTAAGTTAGATCAGTCTATGGGCGTGTGTGTAAATATTTGGACCAGCCCCTGGTGTGGGGGTGGGGCTGATATATAGAACAACAACTTAGCCTCCACTCTCCTCCCCGGAGTTTTTATAACCTTCTCTGTGTGTGTGTGTGTGTGTGTGTGTGTGTGTGTGTGTGTGTGTGTGTGTGTGGCAAGACCTTGAGCCCAAACACCTAATTCACATTTATTCTGATAACTTAGAAAAACATATTATATGCGACCTTTAAGTAGACACGGTGTTCAATAACGAAAACATGTTCTTGTTATCATAAACTCCTGGGGCTACCAGTACACAAGACAAAAGAACTTACGGCATGACGACGCTGGCGAAATTCTATATTTATATTTATACCTTCAATGACACTTAACAAAAGTGCCACATTTAAAAAGAACTTTTATATGAAAATTTTAAATTATATACTAACGCTCGTTGAAAAGAGAAGGGGACATACTATACGTGTTAAATGTGTAATTTGTTTGTTAATATGCGAACAAATATATCTATTTGTCTTTATTATGCAGACGAAAGTACTGGATGGTACTGATGGCCACGCATTTCAAAGGTTTTTGACTGCTGAAATAAAACAAAATTAATGATGTTTTTGTAAATTAATTATCATTTAATAATTCTGTGTATTGATAAAGAAATAATCATTCCAAAGTTCTTAATAAGATTTTCATCACAACTTTGTCCTGAATAGCCATTTAGGTTGATAGTAAAATCTTAGAAAAGGCAGATTTGTAGATCGTATGAAGTTTTCAGCCCGGTTTACCTATATGTAAGTATGTACGGTAGTTAAATTAGTTTCTAAGTTTTGACTATTTACTGAATTGCAGACACATGACAAAACTGGGTGCAAAAATTACGGTTTTCGTTACATACACCTGAAGATCATTGACGACATCAACTCCTAATATGAGTAATAAGACTTTAACCTGCTTTCATAAGCTGTGACTACTTTTGGTACTTATATTAGAGTTCCAGGAATGACAATATCACTTTTTGTGATTATTAGGGCCCTTTGACTCAAACTGTTATTGTTGTCAGCTTCTAACATGTTGACACCCAGATGTGACATTTTCAAATTTTACCACCAGTTTACTCTTTCTGGCACACACACGTGAAAACACACACACCTACATGTACTCTTATACACATCTCGAACACATTTTCCGTCATAGTATATTAATTTGTAAATATTTCGCATTATTCTGTATCATCAACTACAGTGATTATATTACCTTGTTCTTGTTAAAGTTGGAATACAATTTGTTCATGATTCATACCTGTGTGTGTTTGTATATATATATATATATATATATATATATATATATATATATATATATATCTATATATATATATATATATATATAATATAATATAATATAATATAATATAATATAATATATAATTACCAGCTTTAACTTTGCTGAAAAGAATGTGTTGTAATATATGTGTAGGCATATCAGTGGAACGAATGAAGTTGATGAACTGTTTGTGCAGGAATATTATAAGGAAATACGGCAGCCAAAATCATAAACTCGAAAACTAGTTATCTCGAGCGGGAAGAGGTGATGTACTTCGGTCTCAGACACGGTAATGACTTCTTTTAAATTTAAATTATAAATTCAGTCATATGAGCTTGCGTAGGCTTGTGTAATAGTATGCTGCAGCTATGACTGGGTAGAATATTTTAAAAAATCAATCAGCATCTTGCTTAGATCATCACAGCTAAATAATAAATTATGCTCAATTTCAGTGTCACCATGACCTCATACTATGTAGTATCCTTCGTTTTGTGTCGTTCTATCAGCGTAATATCTACTCTCTAATAAGCTGAGTCCAACTGAAAACAATATAGACCGTGATCTGCCGTCGCGTAGTGCATAGTGTGTAATGATGTTGTTGGTGCGCTGTGCAGTCAACTGTTCACATTTCTCTGTAAATACTGCTGTGTTGTCGAAAAATCTTGACCCAAGTGATAACAATTAACTGCCAGGAGAAACTGTAGAAGAAAATGAGAGAATTTATTGTTAGAAGATTATTTGGAGGAAACAAATGTGGAGGTATTCGCTTGAGCCCTGTAGTAAATAATATGTTAAAGTTATTATTTTAAAATAAACATAACTATTTATTTTTTGTATTACCGGTATTTCTCCTTTATGCCGCAGATTTCATTTTCCTTTATTCTTTGACCTTGTAATCTCTTTACCAAACTCTTTCAAAAGTAATTAACCAGCACAATTAAGGTTTTGTTCGTTGTTGCGAATCGTGTGGAAGAGACATGAAGTTCTCATTTCAAAGTATTTAGTAACGATTCCAACTATAAATGTTACATACACGTTTCAACCAATCCCACAGATCAATATAGAACTGCAAATCTTGGGTATATGACTCCATATATGGTATACAATGCCTATATAACGAATGTCAATCAGCTCCACATACCAAGATAGAACTCTATAAATGGGACTGCATGTCCATATATAGTTTCATTCGACTCCACATATTAAGATAAAACGCCTTATATGGGATTTGTCAGTCTGTATATTACGTTGCCCCTTGATGTATCAAAGTGCGATGTCAGCATATGAACCAGCATTTTACTCCTCAAGGACACTACCGTAATATGATAAAAGCGAAACAACAAACACGTTTTTCATAGCTGTTCTTATCATGTCTGTAAATTGGACTCATCTTACATTGTATCAAATACCAGCCAGCAAGGAACATAACCTATACAAATACTTAGTATTCCTCTCAAATCACGCAGAAACACGTGAAAGTGTGGACAAACAAGAATAGAATGAGTAACGTAAGGCACATTATACAACCGCCATGTGTTTTGTAGTCCCCTTTTTAGGCATTCATACACCAAATGTAACGTGTAGAAACCAGTATTTTCTTATTAGACTTACCAGGACTGCTACCCCTGTCCTTTTCATCCCAATATCTAAAGGTCTTGTTATTACCTTAAATGCCAGTCATCCACATCGTTTGATCAAGGATTATATTCTAGAACACAGGTTATTCTGCAAAATTCATTATTTTACCCACAATGACCTTGCCATTCGACCCCGAGAGAAAAAGGTCTCTTCCAGACCGTGAGTGGAACAACACCCCACCACCACCCAACTTTGGTCAAGGTATGTGGTCAAGAAATAAAGTTATTATGCATGAAAGATTTTTCTTTTTTCAGTCATAGTGACCTCGACCTTTGACCTTTACACCCCAATGTAGACAAGATTTTCCTCGCCCCAGGTGCAAACCATCTGTAAAGTTTTGTCAAGGTATCTGTTTTATAACTAATGTTATTGTGCAGAAAAGATTTTTTTTCTTTATGTCATAGTGACCTTGACCTTCGACCTTTTGACTCCAGGGTTCATTCTTTTTCGAGGTGCAAGCCACTCACTAAGTTTGATAACTGTAGATGGTTTAAAAACTAAACTTATTTTGTGGAAACCATTTTTCTTTTATCAGTCACAGTGATCTTGACATTTGACCCATTGTCACAAAAATGAATATTGTTCTTTCTTGCCCCAAGTACAAGCCCAGCACAAACTTGATTAAGGTATGTTTGTAGAAACACTATTATTGTGCGGAAACCAATGTTCTTCTTTCAGTCACCGTGACTTTGACCTTTTACCTTTTGACCGCAAAACCCTGTGCAATATATCCACAAGGTTTTGTAACAGTAGATGATGGACTTCGGAATTGCAGATGAATAGCTTTGCTCTCTATCTCTGGAGGTGCAATCCACTGTTATGCTTACCGGGATGAGGGAAGCGGTTGACAAGCATTTATGGCCTCAGCAAGCCGGATTCCGGCCAAATAGTTCCTGTTGCGACCAGACCTTCTTGTTGCGACAAGTCATAGACAATTTCCTGGCATGACATAAACCAATGCTAATAAACTTCATTGAATTCAAAAAGATATTCTACTGCATACACAGAGACTCACTGTGGCAAATCATTGACAAGGACGCCTGGCAAATTCATCAATATCTTGAAGAGTGTATACACGGGCATCCATTGTGCAGTGAGAGTGGAGGGTGAGCTGAGTAGCTTCTTCGAGATCTGTTCAGGTGCCAAGCAAGGATGCGTCCTGTCACCCTTACTCTTTGGCATCGTCATGGATTGGGTTATGTGAAGAGTAATGTGTGAACCGTCAGGCATGAAATAAGTTGCGGGTCAGAAGCTAAGCTACCTAGATTTGCAGATGATGTTGAACTATTTCACGAGTCGTTGGAAGGCATGCAAATCATGACATCGATACTTCAGACAGAAGCAAAATGGATTGGCCTCACTATAACTGGGGCAAAGACAAAGGTAATGGCAGTTGGAAACTGGGCAGAAAAAGACAAGATCTACGTTGGCGGAGAAGAGGTGGAAGAATGTAAAGAGTTATTCTATCTGGGCATCACCATTGATCAACTGGAGGATGTGACACGGAGATTCTAATACGCCCAGGCAAAATGAACACCGCATTTGGGAAGCTGGTCGAGAGAGTCGATGGTATTTTATTTGTAAGAAATATGTGTGGTTCAGATCAGAAATATTAATATTACTATCGTCTCGGAACATGTTTCAAAAAACGCATAATTCAGAAATGTTTGCGTTTGGAGATAGGAGATTTTTAAAAAAATATAAATAAATTAAACTTCATTTAAAAAGATTTAAGTTTTCAGGAATGTCAAATACATACTACTGAAATTATGTTACATTCAAGTGAAATTCCTGCACATACTAGGAACACTGTGTCAAAATAATGGTAACAACTACAAGGAAATGATCAAAAGTATCTGAATTTCCAGCAAGAATACATGCTTTTTGAATTCTGAGAATAAACGTAAAAGATAAGACTTTTATACATAATATAAACACGGTTATACCTTGGATAATATAAAACAAATGAACATAATGTTACTATAACAGAAGAAAATATGTTCTGTTTTCTCTTTTTTTTTATCTTTTTGCCACAGTACAATCCATATGTGAAGTTGTGATTCTTATTGTTGATGTTGGTGACGTAGACATTCACACTCGTTTCCAAAGACATTTGAATTGTTCTATGTTTGTCAACGTATCTGGTGATAATGGTCTCATCCCTTTGTCTATGGTGGTGTAACTAGGGAAGTCTCATCCCTACCGCTGCCCTAAAAAGGAGAAATAACATCCATTGGAATACTGCACATTCTGAATCTTGTCAATGGTCTTGCAAGCAGTTAATGGAGCAGGTCAGCTAAATTTGATCCAGACAAGAGATTTCAAACTGTCGTGTTTGATGGTAAGTAGCAAGCAAATTTGATGTTAAGTCCGACACTGTTGTTTCAACTCGAACACTATAAACTCAAATAAGTCAATAGTAAACGCAAACACTTTCTCTGTGGGATTTTCGAACATAAATTCTTTGAATTAGACAGAGTAAGTGTAGAATGTCGCTCGAAATTTCTGGAAGTCACTTTGTTGTTAGGCTGAATATGAAAAAGTCCATGTGGGTAACAGAGTGATTTCCACTCTTGGATGATCTTGACTCTTGACTCTCTCGGTTGTGGTGATGGTTTTTGTTCTTGGTGGTGGTTGTGGCGGTGGTGAGGATAGTGGTTTTCTTGGTGTTGGTGGTGGTTGTGGCATTGAAAATAGATGCATTTGAATCTATCGTCTCTTCGACAAAACCACTGGTGTGAACTTGTGGTATGACTTCTCTTCTCGTGTCGGGCAACACAGAACGTGGTCGACGCCGCTTCATTCTGTCTTCTCCGTTGAGTTGTATGTAATGATGACAATCGCTAAAGTCTAATTCAACCATAGTACTCTCTCCCACTATGTATAGGGACCCGACGTAACACGTTACACAGTAATGCTCCTTCTCTCCCTTTGATTAGCTTTAAGTGCACAATATTTATTTTGCTTTGTTCGCCAATGCACATTTGCTTGGTGATTGAAAACAGTATGAATAGAATAGTCTATTGTGCGACAGTGTAGCAATCTTGCTGTCGTATGTCCCTATAGCGACGTGGAAAATCATAATAAAGCGAATATAAATTTGAAACTTGGTCGGCATTATGTAGAGGACCACTGAGTATATTGCAACACAGCCGAGAATGAGAAACGTTACAAAAGCATCGATTGAAAACAACAATGCGCTTTATGCTTGTTGCTTAAAAGTACCCGACACCTTACCCCAAACTTAGAACTTGCGAGTTTGTTTTTCACAAAGTGTAGCAGTTTTTGAGTAACGTTCCGCTGAATAACTGTATCAAGAATCAGAACAGTCGAATGAATTGGAACAATGTCATCAGATCAACCTTCCTATTGCTCAAAATATTTTAAATTCATTCATGATATGTACTGGTCAGTCATAATAGATCCTGGTCAGTTAGAATAGATGTTGGTTAGTCATTGTATCATCCGTAATGTTAAAATTCCCAAAGGGTCCCATACCGGCTTATCCAGGTAAAATTTCCGTAGAATCCCATACGACTTTAATGTTAAATTCGCTTAGAGGGATATGCGACCAATACTGCTAATTCCTGTGAGCTACAGTGTCCTCTGTAACTACTTAGCAGAGAAGCTTAAACGAGACCATGTAGTTGTACTTAATAAAAAATTAAAAAAATTAAAAAAATTGTATCAATGAAATAACAATGCTGTGGGAGAAAGTAACATCAACCTTGAAGTAACTAGTCTGAGTTGTTTTCGATGGCGGCAGTACTGCAGCCTCACTTTCACCATTACCATGGGGTGGAATGCATAAATGTGACGTTGGTAATTTAATTGATGAATCCATAGGTCCGTATAACATGATTTCGTATCAGTGTCCGTCAGATCTCTGTTATGTTGGAGATCTCGATTTTAATCAGATTGTAACTCATTTGTCCCAATAATATGCACACAGAACAAAAAGTTCTGTCTCAAGTTATTCGTAAATATTCTTCTTGCATTCTCCCTCCATCATCATCATCATCATCATCATCATCATCATCATCATCATCATCATCATCATCATCTCTCTCTGACTCTCTCTCCCTCTTTCTCTCTCACACACACACACATACACACACACACACATATACAAACCTTATTACACAACTTGAACACAATTGTTTTCATACTATACTGTTCATTTATTCTCATTATTCTGTATCCTCGACTACAATGATTAGCACCTTGTGAAGTACGCATACAATTTGTTTATGATCTACTTACAAGTGTATGAAGTGGCGTGGCGCAAATAATACATAGATAAATTGATTGTAATACATAGTAAAACTAAATTTAACATTGATTCTAAAGTGTAATGTTTAATTTATATCTAAAGTGAATTAAATTAAGTACAATTCTCTGCAAGTCTCTATTAATCTCAGCTAGCTATTTGTAAACTTGTCATTAAAATTTGATCCTGTTAAAAATATTGTCACATACGCTTCAGAACTGGACCGAAATAGAAAACAAGATATATTTATTCCACTCAAATCAAGCGGCAATGCATGACAGTGATGACGAGCAACATGAAACGAAACGATTTAACATGATATGGTCTTAAAATATCTTGAAATAATATGAACAAATCAATGAATATTTGTTTGTGTTTGCTAGATACAATTATTGGTCAAACTTTAGACACTAGCAAAGTCAACAACATACCAACAGGAATTTGGATATTAAATATTTTAATCTTTCTTTGTTACTGTTGTGCAATATGTTATGATAATTTTCTAGCAAGTTTTGGTTTGCGTTATTTCTGCAAACATGAGCCAAACTTGAGAACAGTTATACCTGATGTCGACTGGTGCGAAGAAGCAATGCCTGACGTAATCATAATATCACAATACTGAGAGCTGCTCCTACGGTTTACAAACGTATAGTCTCTTTGCAAATCTCCCTTATGGAGACACCACTATGTAAACAGACAATTTTAACCCACGTTCCTGTCGATTCAGAAGAATGGAAATAATAAAACTGAAAACAAAATTTCTTCTTTCTCAATGTATTCATTTAATATCAAAGCAGAATCAAATTGAGTCATTTTCAAGACCGGCAATCGGTTATAATTATTGTTTATAGCGGACCATGTCTGGCATACACTAAGCAAATGGACATTGGTCAACAGCCAGCGTCTCGATACTTTGGTTGCATACTTTATATTACACGATCCTGAGTGTGGCAGTCAAGTACACCTATTTTGTCTCGACTGAGAAAGTCTGGCGCACGACGATTGAAAAGGTTCAGCATTGGTGGGTAAAACTATCACCAGTTGTATGTTGCCCGGTGAAAGTTTAGTTCATTTCATTGCTTGTTCGCAGTAATCTCCGGTACCTGTTACACTGAACATCTCGTTTTCTGTAGAATAAATGACGACCCTTAACATGGCAGCGGGCCAAGTACATACATTTTGTCTTGACTGTAACAAATCTGGCTCATGATGATTGAAAGTCCAGCATTGGGTCAAAATATAGCCAGTTGTACTGACAAATTTCTATAACAAACACCGTAAAGAAAAGGTTACTTAACTGTTGGCAAATAACTTTAGTAGTCCTTCTCAAAGTAACTTCCCTTCGACTTAATGCATGTATGGTGGGTGTTTTAGGGTTTCAACATCAAGTTTTTGTAAGGTCTGCGTTACACACATGCATGTGTATGCAGGGGTGCTATCCCGGTGCAAAATGAAGATATAACTCAATAGGTCTGGACATATTCTGCGAACAGCCTCAAGCAAATTATATCTGATTACTGTGGCACATAATTGCACATTGACTGTGGCGTTCACTGGTACCATGTCGTTCCAAATTATTCCTTGTGTAGTAAAAACATAATGCACGTAACTTTTTTCAGCAGATTTTTTTGGAAAAACCTTATAGGCAATGGGAAACTTGTGTGCTTCCATACATTGCTTTGTCTCTAACTCTCGGGTTCAACGTACTTTATCCAAGTTTCATAACACGTAATGATCTTATTTAAGAAAATATAACCTTCGACTTTGTGCCTGTGTAATAATTCCCTGCAGATCGTTACCTTTAAACCCATTTGTTCTTAGTCAAGCGATTTGGACACCCAAAAGGTACAAACCCTGTGCGTTACTTAGTCTTTGGTAAGAATTCCACTGCATTTCCCTATGAAGTATCAAAAATTGTCTTCTACTAATCCTGTGACGTCATCGACTTAAAATGACGCCACGTCCTAAATTGCGACGTGTTTAATTTGTTGACATTAAATTTATGACGTTGGGTTGTTTTGTTCAGAAGATATTGAATTTGTTCTATAGATTTTTGATCAACCCTATAGTTTTACGCAGATCTGATGAGCGACTGATTTCAAACTTGGTCGAATTATCTGTTTTGTAAACAACAATTTCCTCCAGAATTAATTTATAGTAATTAATATTTATAGCATAATATTATATTATTGAGGAACATGTCTGCAGATGAGTTGGTATAGCAAATTGAAATTACGTACGCGTGAAGAAAAGCTGATCACTCCTTTCTCCAGACCATTCCATGTTTTGTTTCATAAATAGTGATGTTTGGCAGAACCCATATGTAATATTGGATCTATGTAAACCTAAAGAGTTGATAATGATTCTTCCTCTTCTTGTAGCATTTCCACCACCAATACAACTGCCATTACACAGCACACACACACACACACACATATATATATATATATATATATATATATATATATATATATATATATATATGTATGTATGTATATATATATATATATATATATATATATATATATATATATATATATATATATATATATATATATATATATATATATATATGAGCCGGTTCAAGGGAAACCCGGTCTTATGACAAAATAAAATCGATATTTACCTTTTTGCATTTTCTGATAGAGTAATGTTTTGGAAATATAATAAAATAAATTTTACCACAATAGTGTGACAGTTTTTTCATCCTCTGGTTTGAGAATGAATCCATACCGCTTTCACAATGCAACTTCATAACATTAAAAAAGTTTATATTCAAGGGTTATAAAGTATTTAGCCTAACATTACGAAGTTACTTAAATTTGCTATAGTAAAATATATTTTGAAATTACGTCTTTATGTTTCTTCTCTTTTATAATCAAACATCCTAATTACTTTTAGGATCCGATGGACTTCTACAAACTTTCATTGCATAAAAAGCTTCATTATAAAATCGAAGATAAACATGTTAATTTTATCATCTTCTATTCTCTAAAAATTACAATTTTCCTAAAGATAAAATTTAGTTTAAAAAATGGTGTAAAAGAAGCGACAACGGATTTGAACCGGGCTCGCTCGGATAGTCGTGTAAAATGTTAAAAATGTGCCGATAGTTCTGCCGATTGTGCGACCGAACCTACACTGTAACAAGTAATCTTTTCTTTTCCTACCTATACTCATCTACCGACTTTACACTATTTCGCTGAACTAAACTTATTGTCTGGTTGTTTTTTTCAAAGGTCACAGAAAGTATTAGTGAGAGCAAATGTATGGAATAATTATTAGATTTCGTATTTATCAATTTATTAATAAAATATAGGACATTTTTCTCAAAATATTATATACATATATATATATATATATATATATATATATATATATATATATATATATATATATATATATTCATGTATTTTATAAAGTTTAGATTCATTCGTCGATCAGCAAAGAATAATCGAATTGATCGTTTACGATAAATGCATAAATAATTGTATTAATTCCAATTTTTCATTTTGTCATTGTTTTGAAATATTTATTTAATATTAAGGATTAACTTACCTTAAACGCATTTTCATCTTCAGAATCCATTAAAAACTTGCAAAGAGTTTCTCTTGAAACCAGTTTCGGTCACTCTTGAAAATGGCAAATCACTTCCGCGTAGTCTTGACGTACGAAATTTTGACGTCATACTTTGAGTGGGGTTTTCCAGCGTTTCTCGTTCAATGTCATAAGGCTGGTTTTCGTATGAACTGTGGAAGAAATAATTTACATCGACAAAACAAACACTAAACACAAAAGCCAAGAGAAATTCTTGACTCCTACGTTTTTCAATGACCGGAAAATAAACAAACAAAGGCTAAACAATAGAAGAAAGAAAAAAAGACAAAATTAAAAAACGGTCTAAAACTGGTAAACTACATATCTAAGTTATGCTGCAAACAGCCCAACAAAATTGTGTAAAACAATTACAAAAATTTGTGTATCATGCCTATCATGAAGAGGATCAAAGTGTTTTGACTTAATTCCAGGCTGAGAAGAAAAGACTGACACCATGCGCGGCGAAAAATCAACGCGATCATGAAAATGTGCAAAAAGAAATTATATCGCGGTAAAGTTCTGATTGTAGGTACAAAGGAAGTATGTCAACAGCATGGTATAGCAGAATAATGAACAACAGTTCAAATAATAATAATAATAATAATAATAATAATAATAATAATAATACAACAATAATAATAATACATGTTAAGAGTTATGGAATATTTACTTGGGTAAATATTATCGAAAAATTTGCGCACGTCTGATAAACTGATGCGTGGCTGTGGTGTTGATAATATTGCATTAGGAAGGTTAGACTTTTTCATTTAGGCCCAACTCCCCATGAGCTTTCAATTGAAGTATCCAGTATAGCTCCTTACGTGTGCTTTCTATATCGGTCGACCCTAGGTTAGAATCCAAGGGTAGCATCTCGAGCGACTCGACTGCATGCCTAGTCGAGTTGTAGTTGTTGGCGAGCTTAGCGTTGATTTTGTTGCGAATGTGGCTCTTGTGGGATATTCATTCGTTTTCTGAAATCGACGATTTCGCCAACATATTGAGTGCCATAGATCTAGAAGGTAGAATACATTTTTTCTTCGACATCCTAACTTTTGATCGATAGTGTAGCTAAATCCTATCGTCAAACTTCCGAACTTCTCCACGATTTGGTCTGTGGCATATGTTTGCAAATTAGGCAACGCTTGTTTTTCAAGCAATGTGTGCCCGAATCTGTGGTCTTGTTTGAAGTTATCTTGGCACGTAGCAAATGGTCCTTCAGATTTTTAGGTCTACGGCTTTACAGGTCGAAGGTATATACATTTGTATTTAAGACGATATAATAGGGTATGATGAAAAATAAATAAATAAATAATATAATACAAAATACAAAAACAGCATATTTTCTACCATGACTTTATTTCTGTGTATTGTTTGCAATTTCATAAGATTCTGTATCAGAATCCGCATCCTAAACAACAAGGTCAGTCTGAGTCTTCTTTCTGATTTGCTTAGGACATGCAAATTGAAAACTTATTTTAATGCTTGTGCAAAGTCAAATATTTCAGTACTGCTTTCATATCTAAAGTACAGTTAACAAGTGTAATGAAACTGTCTTCACCGAACTTGTGCTCCTTTAAATACCTTCAATCAGGACTCACTTGTCCATTCGGGCAAGTGGATACTGAAAGTCATTTGGTCAAAAGTAGATTCAACGTGTCCGAATAATTCACTTTATAAAAAAATGGAAACGTTTGTCCGATCGGACAAGTTGGATGTAGACTTTAGTTGTCCAGTCTAAAGTTTAGGTTGTCCCGGGCAATAGGACAACTTCGATAATATCTGTAATTTTGAAACGCAAGTACTTTTTGAAATATAATGCATATTAATACAAATCAGACCAAAGTTTGAAGAAGGAGGAGCTTAAACAATTAAGATTGTATTTTCCCTCCTCGTTGGGTTGGGGCATACTTGATTCTCCGATATTGCCTCTCAACTTCATTACCATTGCTTCTCAGGTAGGCTCCTGCAAGAGTAACATATACGTTTTAAAATAAGTTTCACTACAACGGAGAAATTTTTTGTTCTAACTTTCATCAATAATTAGTGGAGTATTTGTCAAACACTTCCTTTCAAATTAATTTATTCTACATGAATGTAGTTGCAGTACATATATGAACAAAAACATGGTGCCTTTTCCATTCATTTAAATATATGTGACTAGTAATATTAAATATATAAAATGTAAATGATATCATAATTACTTATCAAAACCCTGTAGATCATAAGATCTTGAAAATAACCCTTTCCATTACGATCCTTGTAACTCTATTCCGACCAATTTTTTTTTTTTAATATAATTTTTTTTATTCTGCGGATAATATCACCGATACTATAACTCGCAAGGGAGTTCAAGTAGTAATATTAATAATAATAATAATAATAATAATAATAATAATAATAATAATAATAACACCCTTTCTTTATCAAGATTTACAACATATGTTTCAAATTAGTTTTTCATCTTTTATTTGAACAAACTTTATAAAACTGAACAATATTAAAATCTGTAAGACAACATATCAGGGTCTATTCTAAAACTGGAAATTTAGAGGGGAAATCTCCTCTCCACCTCTATTTGCAAAGGGCTATTTACTGAATACAGGACGGATTTAATGAAGACTAAAAGTTGAGTTTGAAAATAAAATGCGCGATTTTTGCGCATTCTGTTGATTTTTTGGTACAATTGTTTTTAGAAACAAGTGATTCCTGCAATAGTTCGTCCTAGAATAGGAAAAGTCTGGAAATTATGTGAGCTGTTGCTTAGTCATGATATCGTCTCTTAGTCATGATATCGTCTTTTAAAAAAGAAGAAAAGTACGTAGATTTTTAGGTTGATTTAGAGACCTTATGCCGTCCATAATCAATTTAGACACATTATGAGAACAAAATTAAAAATAAATTTGATTTTGTATAATAAAATTTACAAATATTAACAGCTTGATATGTATTCCCTCCTGTGTGTTGAGGCACAACTAAGTGTCCTTTTAGAAGTTTAAGGTTTTCCTAGTCACTTTCGGGAAGTATCCAAAAATAAATATGTTGACAGGAATAAAATTTAGGTTTAGCAGGGTCTACTCTACTGGAATATATCATATTTATTTTCTCAACATCAGATAAGATTTGAGCATGTACTAAACAAAATATCATAGACTGGTATTCAGACAGTAAAATGTATTGGTATTTCAGTGACACGGGCATAATTGCGGCCACCCTTTTTCTCGTTGGCATACCGATCTAAGATATTTTGTTTAGTACATTCTTGCATCCTGTCAGGTGTAACAAAATCTGATATATTCAGGTATATTTAAACCTGCCGAACCTAAATTTTCTTCCTGTCGGCCGCTTTTAGCAATATTTATTTTCCGTCAATATCCCAACGGTTCTCTCGGTGACTTGGAATACCTCTCTGCCATGGTGTGCGTGTGCGTGTCGGCGGTAGGAAGAGACTTGCACTAAATACAAGAAACTCTATTTTACGTTTGATTATTTAAACAATAAAAAATAACTGATATATTCTGAAAGGGGCCTGGGATTATTTTGAAATAGAGAAATCACTATGGTGTATATCTTGATATTCATAATAGATCAACTTTAATTTCCTAGTCATTTAATATAAACTTCAATAAAATTAATATAAAGTCAAGAAAATCGTGGAAATAAATGTATAAGTACGGCAATAATTTCTCCAAAACCAAAATCTAGCGCCATTTGATGATTATATTGACCACTGAATATACAAGATCCACTGTATTCTTTTAAAAACGATATAATGATGACTTCTAATAGGTTGAGTACAGTAATGACAGCGATACAAAAATGGAGGAATGAGGAGGAGTGCTCACTGGAGCAAATACATTCAATGCTGGATAACCCAATAGGCAGACTAAGCACGTGCTTGGAGCACCAGCAAAGCAGGGGCACCAAAAAAAAAAAAAAAAATACGGTTTGTTTTTTAATTACGTGGGGGGGGGGGGGGACCATAATCTTTCAGTGTTTAGGGGTTTAGGGCCTCGAAAGGACCTGAATACATTTGTACTGATCTGTCCACTGTTTTAGTTATATTTTCCTTCCCTTCATTCTGGAGACCCATTTGATATAAAATAAGAAACCAAGCCTAACCACTCATCATCTTGACAATGAATATATCAAAACATATCAATGGTATGTGCAGTAACCGTGCAATACACAATGCACAGGTGCCTCGCGTGCCGTATGCTTTATAGTTAATGTCCTCTCACTCTCTCATAAAACTCATATAAAAGTATCCAATTTTCTGATCATTGGTCAATATAAGGAATACTTTTATCTATTTAGTAACAAAATAAGGTATAATGTAAGCTTCCCCTGCCGATACATATACAAAACCACTTTGGTGGCCGATGTTCTGAACATTCGGATTTCATTCTTAATTATACACTGTAGCAACATTCAACTGTTACTCATATACAAAATGTCTGCACTGCTTTTGTGTGAGTAATTATGCTTAAGAAATACATAAACTCTTATTTGATGGCAGAATTTTGACATGCAAGTCAATGCTAAACACAAACATAAATAAAACGTTTCAAATGAAAACGAAAATGTGTCAGAGGTAATCAACCGTATTTAACGTAAATATACACATCATTTAAACAATGTTGCAACTTGGCAAAATGGCTAAAATATCTTCCAAAATTAATATAATCCGCGCCTTCACCCGGACTGAAAAATCTAATAACACATATCGCGAGAACAACAAGGAGATGTCAGTTATTGTAATGTTGACTCTGGAAATGTCATAGGCTTAGCTAATAATTGTATTTAATAAAGGCTGCGCATATTATGTTATGTTGTCTCTCCGTCCGTCTATCTGTCTGTAAACAATTTCTTTTCCGCACAATAACTTGTCCTCCAGCTACAGTTACCTAACTTTGTAAATGGTATGAACTTCGCGTAAGAAAAAACTCTATCGATTAGTTTTTAAACAATGTACAATTATCAAACTTACTGAGTGACTTGTACTTCGAATAAGAAAGAACCCTGTTGGTCTTGGAGGCAAAAGGTCAAAGGTGAAGGTTATAGTGACTTAAAGAATAAAATAATTTCTGCACAAAAACATTAGTTATATATCACATATCTTGACTAAATTATGACGATGGTTGCACTTGGGGTGAGGAAAATCTTGCTTACCTTAAAGTCAAAAGGTCGAAAGATCAAGGTCAATGTGACTGATAAAAAGCGAACGTTTCATGCATACTACCTTTCTTTCTAGACCACATACCCTGACCAACGTTTGGGGAGAAGAGAGTTCAATCGGGAGGAGGGGAGGGGGGGGGTTGCACTTACGGCCTGGAAGAGACCCTCTGATTTTGGGGTCGAATGTTAACGTATTTGTTGGTAAACCAGAATGGATTTTGCATAATAACTTTTGTTCTAGAATATGCTCCTTGATCAAGCTTTGTTGATGGCTGTCATTTAGGGTATTAATGAAACCTGCAAGTATTGAGATAAAAAGGAGAGAGGTCTCAGTCACAGTAAGTCTAATATGAAAACTCTGATTTCTACACGTTAAATGTAGTGTGTTAAGTGCCTACATACGGGACTATTGAACACCTGTCGGGCGTATAATGTGCCGCTTACGGTACTCTTGTTTTATTCTTGCTTGTCCTCATTTTCTCGTGCTTCCGCATAATTTGTGTGCAATACTATAGCTTTTAGGTTGTGTTCTTTTCTGACTGTTATTTGAACAATTTGAAAAAAGGGGTCAAATTTACTGTGTTATGTATGATGTTTATATAATATTATAAATATTTTAGGAAATTATAAATGTCTCATCACTTTAATATTTGCTTAAATCTTAATGTTTATCAGGAAAAACATGTTTAACTAGTGTCCTTGAATTAGGTTGTTTTGATCAATATGTTTTCTCAATTTGAAGGTCAAGGTTGAATTTTGTTTACAAGTAAAATTCCATTAAGATGACACATGTTCTAGAACATTCTGTCATGTGACCAATCTTTATATATACCATGTTTGGTGGACATTTTTTCAGTTTTGACATTACCATCAGTCTTGTAAAGAGCTATTACAGTTGTGAAAATTCATTCCAAATTCTAAGAGAAGAATTATTTTAAATATTCATTGGATTATAACAGTGCTCATAAACTTTTGGATTTTGGATTTTTAATTGATGATTTTGGAATTTAAGTGAACTTATTCAGATATTTTGGAATACTTCATTTTGACAAAAGCACATCAAAGATTACTAGTACATCAGGACTTTGGAGACCATTAGCACATCATAACATTCAAGGACACAGCCGTGAATTCGGAACATTCTATATTTAGGACTTGTGATTAGAACAATCATTCTTATTGGATTATTAGGATTTCAAAACACATTATTGTAAGTGACTTTTTGATTTTTCATTTTAATTATCTAGTAATAAATTGCTTGTTGATTTTTACTTAATTTGTTGGTTTCACTTTTTTTCTGTTACATTTTTCTTAGACCATAGAGTCGTAACAGAAATTGGGGGTTCGTCCGGGATTGAATTTCTTTAAAGCATATTAGAGATATTAAATTTATCTTTGAAATTCATATTGATTTTGTCTCGGAATTTTTTTTGTTTGTTTTTGTCTTTGGCAAAGATTTTTAAATAGAGAAAGTTTTTTGTGTGAAACCAACAAGCATTTACAATGGCATCTAATGTTCAGAATTTCATTTTAAAACCTACCCAGGAGGGGTTAGAGTGCATGAGAAAGGATGAGTTGCTCGAGCTTGCCAGAAAATACAGTCTATCTGAGGCAAAAGTATCATTGACAAAACAGGAGATAAAGATTATTTTGATTCAGTATTTAGTAGGAAAGGGAATTTTTGATAGCAGTGCTTTAAGTTTGAAGAGAAAGCCTGTATCTGGTTCTGACAGGAAATTAAGGGAATTAGAGTTAAAGAACCAGATTGATTTAGAATTGGCAAAGCTTCAGATTCAGAGAGAGAGAGAGAGAGAAAGAAGAGAGGCAGATACAGATGGAGAGAGAGAAGGAAGAGAGACAGATACAAATGCAAAAAGAAGAGAGGCAGATACAGATGGAGAGAGAGAAGGAAGAGAGGCAGATACAAATGCAAAAAGAAGAGAGGCAGATACAGATGGAGAGAGAGAAGGAAGAGAGGCAGATACAAATGCAGAAAGAAGAGAGGCAGATACAAATGCAGATGCAAAGAGAAGAAAGGGAAATGCAATTTAAATTAAGAGAATTAGAACTGGCAAACAGAGCACACTCCACTCCTTTTAACACAAGTTCAGGTTTTGATGTTACTAGATATATTAGGTTAGTACCTCCTTTTCAGGAAAAAGAAGTAGATAAATACTTTCTTCATTTCGAGAAAATAGCTGAAAACTTGAAATGGCCCAGAGAGCATTGGACTTTGTTATTACAAAGTGTACTTATTGGCAAAGCTCGTGAAGTCTACACTTCACTGTCAGTACAACAAAGCACTTTTTATGATGTGGGTAAGGAGTACATCTTGAAAGCTTATGAGTTGGTACCAGAGGCATATCGACAAAGGTTTAGGAATTGTAGAAAAGAAACTGGACAAACTCATGTCGAATTTGCAAGGGATAAAGAACAACTATTTGATAGGTGGTGCTCAGCCAAGAAAGTTGATCAAGCTTATGATAACCTCCGACAGCTCGTATTAATTGAAGAGTTCAAGAGGTGCATCCATAGTGATGTTAAAACCTATCTTGACGAGCAGAATGTGGAAACTTTGGAAAATGCTGCTCGTATGGCTGATTATTATTCCTCGACTCACAAAATTTCATTTGGCAATAAGTCGTCCTCTCAGCAGTTTTCTGGTAAAAAACCATTTCAATCTCATTCGAGTACTTCCAAATTTCACAACAGCACAACTGTTAGGAATCAAACATCTGATAAGACTGATCAGAAATCCTTATCTCTTCCTACGTGCACTTATTGTAAAAAGAAAGGGCACGTTATTTCTGATTGCTTCAAGTTGAAAAATAAGCAACAGAGTAAAGACAGAGCTTTTAAACATGCTCTTATTTCTACGAGGTCAAGGTCACGGTCTTGTATTGAAAACAATACATATGTTGGGTCAAACAAACCCCAGTCTGATTCTATTTTGGAGGCTTATGAACCATTCATGTCAGAAGGTTCTATATCACTTATTGGTGATTCTGCCAAACCTATCCCAATTAAAATATTAAGGGACACTGGAGCTTCTCAGAGTCTTTTATTATCAGGTACTTTGCCTTTGTCTGAGGAGTCTTCTTCAAGTGAAAGTGTTCTTGTTCAGGGAGTAGAGTGCGGCTTTGTAAATGTTCCTCTCCATTGTGTAAATTTGACATCAGACTTAGTTTCTGGACCTGTGACTGTTGGGGCAGTGACTTCTTTACCCATAGAGGGTGTTCATTTATTACTAGGCAATGACCTAGCTGGAGATAAGGTTGTGGTTAATCCACTTGTAACTGACAAGCCTTGTTTGGATCAGAAAGTTGATCCTGTCGAAACTGAAATCCCTGATTTGTACCCTGCTTGTGCAGTTACTAGAGCTATGGCAAAAAGATCTCTTGAGAGTGATGTTGATCAGGATATTATTCCTTTAGCTGACACATGTATTGGTCAGTTTTTTGATGAGGTCACTTTTTCCTCAGGTATTGATCAATCAAATGGTATTGATCACAGTGATCCTCTTTTGGCAACTCATTCTCTTTGTCCTAATCAGGATGACAAACGACAATCCCTTGTCGTTGAACAGGAGCAAGATCCCGAGATATCTTGCTTGTTTCAGAGGGCTATTAGTGAAACTGAAGCC
Source organism: Margaritifera margaritifera (assembly GCA_029931535.1). Taxonomy (NCBI): domain Eukaryota; kingdom Metazoa; phylum Mollusca; class Bivalvia; order Unionida; family Margaritiferidae; genus Margaritifera; species Margaritifera margaritifera. Next base: position 4,353,195 of record JAQPZY010001596.1, on the reverse strand, counting down.
ACACAAGTTCCGGTGTGTTACTTTGTGAAAGATGGGGTCCTTATGAGGAAATGGAGACCACCTGATGTACCCGCTGGTGACGAGTGGTCAGTGAGCTATCTAATTGTTGTTCCTAAGTCATATAGACAGGAAATTCTTAATTTAGCCCATGAAACTCCTTTGGCTGGTCATTTAGGAGTCCGTAAGACTTATCACAAGATCTTGAATCATTTTTATTGGCCGAAACTGAAAAGTGATGTTTCTAAATATTGCAGATCTTGTCACACTTGTCAAATGGTAGGAAAACCCAATCAGAAGATACCTAAGGCTCATCTGCAACCTATTCCTGCATTTGATGAACCATTTAGTAGAATAATAGTAGACTGTGTTGGTCCTTTACCTAAAACCAAGTCAGGCAACCAATACTTGTTGACCATCATGTGTACATCTACAAGATTTCCAGAGGCAATTCCTCTGAGAAATATAAAAACTAAAACTATTGTGAAAGCTTTGGTGAAGTTTTTTACACTTGTTGGCCTTCCCAAATCTGTCCAGTCGGATCAAGGGTCAAATTTTATGTCTGGAATTTTCCAACAAGTTATGCATGAATTAGGCATCCAACAGTTTAAATCTTCTGCCTATCACCCTGAAAGTCAAGGTGCTTTGGAAAGATTTCATCAAACTTTGAAGAATATGATTCGATCCTATTGCTTTGATACAGAAAAGGATTGGGATGAGGGTGTTCATTTGTTGTTGTTTGCTGTTAGGGAATCAGTTCAAGAGTCGTTGGGTTTTAGTCCCTTTGAACTAGTGTTTGGTCATACTGTCCGTGGACCATTGAAATTATTGAAAGAGAAACTTCTTTCAAATGAAGAATCAAAGATTAATCTTCTTGATTATGTCTCTGTTTTCAAATACAAGTTGTCAAAGGCCTGTGAAGTAGCAAGAACTAATCTTCACACTACCCAGTCAAAAATGAAATTAAGGTATGACAGAAATTCACAGGAAAGGAGTTTTAAACCTGGTGACAAAGTTCTGGCTCTCTTTCCCATACCTCAGAATCCTCTTCAGGCTAAATTTTTTGGTCCTTATACCGTTGAAAAGAAAGTAAATGACTTAAATTATATCATTAACACTCCTGGGAGACGGAAACAGAAACAACTCTGTCATATAAATATGTTAAAGGAATATTTTGACAGAGATAGCCCAGCTAATTATTCAGTTAATTTAGTTGTACCTGTCCCACACAGTGAAGATATCAACGATGGAATACAATCAGACTATAGTGACTCTGGTATAACCAATCTTCGGAATTCAGAAATATTGAACAACCTAGACCAGAAACTTTCACATCTACAACAACAGGAAAGAAATGAACTAAAACAGCTATTACATGACTATGAGCACTTGTTTCCTGATGTTCCAACACGAACAAGTAAAATTTATCATGACGTTGACATTGTAGATTCTGCGCCTGTGAAACAGCATCCTTATAGGATGAATCCTCTCAAACAGAACTATCTGAAGAAAGAAATTCAGTATTTACTGGAGAATGATTTCATAGAACCAAGTAAAAGTAACTGGAGTTCACCATGTATTCTTGTTCCCAAGCCAGATAATACATTCCGTATGTGTACTGACTATAGAAAAGTCAACAGTGTCACCAAAACTGATTCATTTCCAATCCCAAGAATGGACGATTGCATTGATAAAATTGGAAATGCGGAATATGTCACCAAGTTTGACCTTTTAAAAGGATTCTGGCAAATTCCACTGACGGAAAGGGCAAAAGAAATTTCAGCATTTGTAACTCCAGATGGACTTTATCAATATAAAGTCATGCCGTTTGGAATGCAAAATTCGCCTGCAACGTTTCAACGTCTGATGAACATGATAACATTTGGTCTTGATAATTGTGACGCTTATATCGATGACGTCATTATCTACAACAACACCTGGGAAGATCATTTGGAAACCATTCGAAAATTCTTTGATCGACTCAGCGATGCGAATCTGACAATTAATTTGAGCAAAAGTGAGTTTTGCCATGCTTGTGTCACATTTTTAGGACATATTGTGGGACAAAGTCAAGTTAAACCTATAGAAGCTAAGGTCAAAGCTATCTCTGAATTTCAAGTTCCAATTTGTAAAAAGCAACTGATGCGATTTCTAGGTATGGCTGGATATTATCGGAAATTTTGTTCCAATTTTTCCAAAATTGCTGAACCTTAGACAAGTTTATTGAGTAAGAAAACCAAATTTTTTTGGTCTGACAAGTGTCAGGAATCTTTTGACAAGTTAAAGGCCATGCTTAAGAATGCACCAGTTCTTTCTGCACCAAATTTTAGCCAATCATTTAAATTATCTGTTGATGCAAGTGATGTAGGGGTTGGTGGAGTATTGATTCAGGAAGACAAAAGTGGTGTGGATCACCCTGTGTGTTATTTTTCTAAAAAACTAAACAAGCACCAGAAAAATTATTCCACAATTGAGAAGGAATGTTTGGCTTTGATATTGGCTTTACAGCATTTTGAAGTGTATGTTACCTCAGCTCTTTCTCCAATTATTGTGTACAGTGATCACAATCCCCTTACTTTCATCAACAAAATGAAAGATAAAAACCGGAGATTGTTGAGATGGAGTTTGATATTGCAGGAATATAACATTGACATCAGACACATCAGGGGAAAAGACAATGTGATTGCAGATGCACTCTCACGTGCCTAGAAATGTAATATTGCTTGATGTAATTAAGTCCAGTATCATAAAACATGTTCTTATGTAATTTTGGTTATTATAGTATTAGATGTATATTCAAAAGAAAGCTTTATTATATAAATCTTTCTTTTTCTTTATGAGGGGAGGTGTTATGTATGATGTTTATATAATATTATAAATATTTTAGGAAATTATAAATGTTTCATCACTTTAATATTTGCTTAAATCTTAATGTTTATCAGGAAAAACATGTTTAACTAGTGTCCTTGAATTAGGTTGTTTTGATCAATATGTTTTCTCAATTTGAAGGTCAAGGTTGAATTTTGTTTACAAGTAAAATTCCATTAAGATGACACATGTTCTAGAACATTCTGTCATGTGACCAATCTTTATATATACCATGTTTGGTGGACATTTTTTCAGTTTTGACATTACCATCAGTCTTGTAAAGAGCTATTACAGTTGTGAAAATTCATTCCAAATTCTAAGAGAGGAATTATTTTAAATATTCATTGGATTATAACAGTGCTCATAAACTTTTGGATTTTGGATTTTTAATTGATGATTTTGGAATTTAAGTGAACTTATTCAGATATTTTGGAATACTTCATTTTGACAAAAGCACATCAAAGATTACTAGTACATCAGGACTTTGGAGACCATTAGCACATCATAACATTCAAGGACACAGCCGTGAATTCGGAACATTCTATATTTAGGACTTGTGATTAGAACAATCATTCTTATTGGATTATTAGGATTTCAAAACACATTACTGTAAGTGACTTTTTTGATTTTTCATTTTAATTATCTAGTAATAAATTGCTTGTTGATTTTTACTTGATTTGTTGGTTTCACTTTCTTTCTGTTACATTTTTCTTAGACCATAGAGTCGTAACAACTGACATGATAAGAACAGCTATGAAAAAGGTATTTGTTGTTTCGCTTGTATCATATCACGATAGTGTCCTTGAGGAGTAAAATACCGATTCATATGCGGACATCGCACTTTGATATGTCAAGAAACAACTTAATATATAGACTGACAAATCCCATATATAGCATTTTATCTTAATATGTGGAGTCGAATGAAACTATATATGGACATGCAATCCCATATATGTAGTTCTATCTTGGTATATGGAGCTGATTTGACTTTCGTTATATAGGCATTGTATACCATATATTGAGTCATATAGCCAATATTTTGAGTTATATTTTGATATATGGGATTGGTTGAAACCTGTATGTGAATTTTATGGTTGAGACGTTACTAAATACTTAGAAATGTTAACTTCATGTATCTTTTGTTACAATGTAACTTCATAACATCAGTTGCTTATTTTGAGAATAGTAGTTGTTCACGGCATGCGTTCAGAGCACAAAAATCTCAAATACTGAAATTTCTCAGGTATTGGTAATACATTAACCAGGTATCGTCTTGTCTGCTGCAAATCGATTTGTTAGAATTGAGAAACACTGGATCCACATTTCAAATTCAAATGATATTATATTGTGTGATGCTGTAAATATATTCTATGTAAATTTGGTTTTCCTTTAGAAAAATGTGATTTGTTAGCATGACTTTTCTGACGTGTAAATGATTTTTTATTCCGATACTAATGATATTTTTGAAACCCATTTTCAAATTTTAAGTACACAATAGCTACTTTTTTTAATGCAATACTTTATTGTCTACTTCTCTGCAACTGTTACTTATAAAAATGTGAAATCATATATTTCTTGAACAGTATTCTGATATACTTTGTAATCGTAAACATATATATGCTCTTATTAGACTACGCGTTTCACAGGGTTATCACACAGAGTATACAAATTAATCCTTACTTTTATTTACCAGTTCGGTAAGAAATACCACAGTTAAAGAAAATAATTAGGGAAATCAGTAGCAGTATCACAACAATTTAAGTTATCTATTATTAACATGGTATTTTTCTGCAGTTTGTTCCTCCAGCTTGCAATATTTTCAAATACCATAAACATTCTGTAAATGAAACTAATGAGTTGATTTAAGAATTTGAAAGCAATTGTCAGTTTTAAATGTAAGTCTCAATAAAGACACAGAAAAATCCGTACTTTTACATTATCCTTTCGTATATCCGCAATTATCATGAAAAATCCGTATAATTTAGAAACATCCATAAACGTGGTTAGCCTGGTTTCATCACATCAACTGAGGATTGAAACACATACATATAACGTTAATAGAACTACAAGAAACGACAGATTCACTATTAGTATGTGCTCTTGGTGACATTGAAGTTGGCATCAATGTTGACATAGCTGTAAAACTTGTGCTGATCAAAGAAAAAGCTGATTGAGTGTTTTAATTAATATCCCAAAAGCCAACGCAAAGAATTATATTTACAGGAATTCCTCCCCGTATCTGAGACCAAAATACAGCACCTCTTTCGGCATGAGTTAGCTAGTTTTCGAGTTTATGATTTTTGCTGCCGTAATTCCCTATAATATTCCTGCACAAACAGCTCAGCAACTTGTTTCGTTCCACTTATATGCCTACACATATATTACAACGCATTCTTTTCAGCAAAGTAAAAGCTGGTAATTATAATAGGCCTCGCCTGTACAAACGCAACTGAAACTGAATCAGAATTCGACGCAATTGTTCCTTAAATTACTTCACTTTAGTTTAAAAAGTAAAACATCACCAATTAGAAACAATATTAATTTCTGTTGACAATGCATTATACAAGTATAGATTCTTATATTCCTCTCTCTCTCTCTCTCTCTCTCTCTCTCTCTCTCTCTTTACATGGATTGCGGCACTAAACTAATATGGTTTCTTACAATGATATGTAGGTATACATGAATCAGGAAATATAGATATGAGAGAGAGAGAGAGAGAGAGAGAGAGATAGAGAGAGAGATAGAGAGAAAGCTGAATAAATTAATGATCGTTGCAGAAATTGCACAAGACAATCAATAGCTAAAAATGAAGAACATCGTGTCTTTCTTTATAAAAATGACAATAATTAATTGAGCAGAGAAAAAAAATTTTGAATACTCATTATTTATATAAAGCGTTTCGTGTCTTTAATAGTCAAATGAGCGAATATTAGCATTCGCCGAAAAGTCAGATGATCCATAAAACAAACTATTTAGAGATGATTTAGATTTTGAAGCAATTTCCAACGCTGTTAAATATAGTATTTGAAAGTAAATATGTAATGATATGCATTTTCTATATCCTCACCACAAGCACACAATGGATTATCTCTCAAATGATTAGAAAATAAATCATTATGTAAATCAAAACAGTTATTCCTAATTCTAGTATTCTGAATAGATAATTCCATGTTACCACTAAGAAATGGGCGGCCAGTTTTGTTGTCTTGACCCCTATTTTACTTCTGAAGAGAGGATAGTTACTTTAACCTTTTATTGAGTCTGAGAGTGAATTCCAAACATGAATAGAAGAGTGTAAGAATGAGTTTCTACTTATTTCGAGTCTAGCATTGATTCGAGTAAAATTATTCCTATTTCTAAGATTATACTTGTTTGTCTCACCAATCAGTGGTTGTAGAAGGTCAGCAAGATAAGAAGGAGAGAAGCCAAATAAAATTTTATGAAAGTATCATAGTTTATAAAACTTTCGTCTATCTGACAAGGTTGGCCAATCAGTTTCTACATACATCTTAAGACAGACACGAAACACTTCTAGTAAGAACAGTCACAATTATCCCTGCTTCTAATTACAGTTTTTCTAATTTAAAAGAGTCTTCAGCCGAACAGCCATCTTATGCGACGTCAGCATATTCTAGTAAAGGGTGGAAGTATGTAAAATATATCCTTACTAACTTTTTCGGCTAAATTTATATTTAAGTATTTTCAGTGCAGTTATAATTTTATTAGGTCGACAGAAATATGTTATCAGTATCTTTGGTCTAGTTGCCTCGCCTACTAAAAGTTACGCCAAGATGTTTATGGATGTCAACAAAAAAGAGAATTTCATTTTTGAATTTTAGTTCAGGAAAAACGGGCTCTAGCTTATGTCAGAATAACATTACTTCAGTTTTGGTTGCATTGAAATGAACCAACCACTGCCTTGACCAATCGTCAATCATTTGTAAATCTGTGTTCAGAACATATTCATTTTTGTAAGTATCTTTAAATGAATACGCCAGTGAGTTATCATCAACAAGAGTTTGGTTGCACTCCAGAGATCGCCGCCTATATAGTTAATATACACAATAAATAATAACGGACCTAAAATAGAGCCCTGTGGTACGCCAGCCGCAACATATTGGCTAATTGATTCGGCAGAATTGACAAAAACTGTTTGGAGTCTATTAAATAGGTAGTCAGAAAACCAATCAATAAAAGAGCTATCAATGCCATTGCACTTTAATGTATGTATCAAACCGTTATGCCAAACATTATTAAATGCTTTAGAGACATCGCAGAAGACCACACACATGTTACCCTTGGTATCAAGCGCAATATATGCGCTGTGAAGCATATCTATGAGCTGAAATACTGTAGAATTGTTGGGAAAAATCCGGAATGATGTTTTATTATAAAATTATTTGAATGTAGGTGGTTGTAGAGATGTTTAGTAATAATTATTTTTTTAACTTTTTCAAAATAACTCAAAAGTGAAATAGGCCTGCAATTTGAACGATCACTGGCGTATCCCATTTTCTACACTGGCATTACTTTTGCGGTTTTCCATAAAGATGGAACCACATTTTTAACAAGAGACATGTTGACTATAATACAGAGTGGCTACGCTTTGGATGAGACCGTTCCTTTGAGCATATGGTAAGTTATTTTATCCACACCACATACTTTGTGGGTGGATTATGTGTTGATTATATTAATAATGTCTTGTTCTGTTATTAATACGTTAGTAAGTTTTTTAAAATTAGTTTTCAAGTGTATATCCAGTAACTTTCGCTGTAGCAGCGAAAAGGGAATTAAGATATTCTGCTTTTTCGACCTCGAAAATGATACATATAACGAACTATTCGCATTAATCCTCCTGAGTGAAGATACTGAGGTTGAAAACTTTTCTTTAACAAATGACACACAAGTTTCCAATAATCTTCTGAGTTTGCACCAATAGAATCAATATTATCCAAGTCAGGAATACATTTTTTCCTTGTTATTATTTTCTGGTCATTGGCTTTGTTACTTACGTTTTAGTAATTTTCCCAATGACTCGGATTATTACTAGTAATAGCTATTTTTCATGTCAAGCTTCCTGCTTGTTCTGCGTATTGTGCTATCATATCAACATTTCTCCCTCAACCGAACCGTTATTGTGCAAATGATATGCAATCTTTAGCAAACTGAAAAAGTTGCAACGGCATCATTGACCTCACCATAAGTCCCTAACTTATTTGTCCTGTCTATACCTGTTATAAGATTATTCAATTTTTCAAAATCAGCTTTATTATAAAGTCATTCGTTTCTCTTATAACAGGTGGCGGATTCATAATGCAGCTAAGTATTTAAAAAGGAAACCGTGTGCTCACTTAGATTTGCTTCAACAGAGATGATTCCAGAATGGAAGACCATCTATGGTTGGAGATATAATAATGGGATCTAACAGAGTTGCAGAGCTATTTGTTACTCTGGTTGGCTCAGTTATTATATTTTGCATGACATTAAGCATCATCACCTCTTTGAGACCCTTGGATTCAGCACTGAGTAAGTCCTAGTTTAAATCACCCATAATTATAATATTATCATAGACATCGAAGCCCCGCTCATTGATGATACACAATGACTCCCAGAAGTGTGCTGACACAGATGAGGACGGTAGATTACAAGTAATATATATTTTATACATTTTACACATATTTATATCCCTATCACTTCAAAGTTACCTGTCAACAGTTCGGTACATAGTTAGGTTTATGATAAGCGTCTAAGTTAAGATCATCGTCAGTAATGTTATTATCTAGATGGGTTTCTGTAAGTGCAATAATGTCAAAATCATCAAAATATGTGGCGACGAATTTAATTTATGGCAAACAAATCTAATATTTAAATGTACAAAAGATAACGTATTATCCGTTGATGACGTAATTGAACTATTGTAGCTGTAGGAATCAGATGAATCTGAATCTGATACAGATATTTGGCCTGAAGTCAGCTCAATGTCCCCGGATAATATAAGAACTAGAAACATCCATAATATACAAATTATCAAATTTATGAACACTAGATTTGAAAAAGTAGTACACCTTAGATTTATTTTATCATATCTATTAATAATACTGATACGCAGAAAGCCTATGATAATTCAACATTACATCATATGAACGGTACAAGGAGAAGCCAAAAAAACATTATTGTAACAAAGTCTTTACCCACTGTAATAAGGAGATTGATAAATGCAGCATCATTGCAGTTCAAATTTTTCTTACTCGATACACTTCTAACTCTGCTGAGAAAAAGTCTGATACTTATCCTGTGTGAAATAATAGAGCAAGCCATTATGTACAGTGAGATTTATCGTAAATACTAAGATGGACTTTGCCTTGTGCTTTAACTCTACAGAAGAACACATTTCATAAAGTGTAACATGTCAAATGCAGCCTGCCACGGTCAAACGTAGAAGAAAGAAAAGTGCAGAGTAAGAATAGGAGAAAGAAGGAAGAGTGATACTCGTATTCATACTTTTAAAAGGTAATATAATCTACGTAGACGATGATACAGAATAATGAGCAGAAATGAAAAGTGTATGATGAAATAAAATTGTGTTCGAGATGTATAGAAGTGCACTTGTTTGTGCGTGCGTGTGTGTATGTGTGTGCGTGTGTGAAAGAAAGTGTGTGTGATCTGTAGGAAGTGGGGTCTTTAAATGATACTCTCCACCTTAACTTTAGTCTCATTTTGCAAGGACCTCAGTTCCAAAAGACCCGAGTTCCAAAAACCATAAAAAAATAAATATAATATGCCTATTTTATTTTTATATAAAAAAAAACTTTTATTAAAACAGGCCCTAATTTCACCTTTTGTTTCGATATGTTCTCGCATTGAAACATAACCATATCGTATTCCAACCGCTAATTTGGCCATCCTATCTACGCACATGCGTCTCTTCTTTTTCCGGCCGCACCATGCTATGGTTCAAGGCGAGCATGACAAAATGCTTGATATACACGTACAGTTAAGTGTTTTATATGTTTTTGGTTTAATACACGTTTATTTCATAATCTGAAAATCATCAAACTATATCTGCATAATGCTGTAATAAGCATGATGCTCAATGAACCGGCGGAAAGTTCTGTTTCGATATGTTTGTTGTTCGGTTCAAACATTCCCGGCTAAAACCACTTGCCGGGCGCCATATTGAAATGAATAGACTTCCTCGGTTGCAATCTGTGAATAAAAAAATTGATGGGGGGAGTATATATGAATATTGCTCTTGCAGCAAAAGAAATGTTATATTTCAGTGGGTCATATAAAGGGCCCATTCAGAAATGAATTTAGTTTAAGTGTATCTATTAGATATAGTCTATTTTTCTTGAAAATTTGTGTACCATGTCGATCCGTGCCGAGTCGAGTTGAGTCGGGGTTGGGTCCGAGTTCTCCCAAACCAGGGTCAACTTGTATTGGCTGAGTTGTCTTTGCTCCGGGTCAGTAGTGGTGCGAGGGTTTGAGACGCCTGGGGGCAATTTTCTTTAGTGGCGCCCCTACTTTGCCACAGAGAACACTTTTTATGTCAGTTGCCAACCTCCATCTACCACCCCCACTCCCACCCCACCCCCATCTAAATATAAGTTTTGAGAAGAATTGCCCCCATTACACTAAGGTGAGGTGAAATACTATGAAAATTTCAGCTGCAAATAAAATAAGCTCCCGACGACGCCGGCGTTCCCCTTCGCCTGACGCCAGGGGGCAATTCCCCTCCCCTTGACCCCCCTCGCGCCGCCACTGCTCAGGGTTCCTGTAATTGTTTTGCGCGCAGATGTCTATACTGTAGTGTTTGAAGGCCCAATGTTAACAATCGTTCTTGTAAATCAAGTGTTTAACACTTTAGTCCATTCTTATTGCACGCCTTTGAACATTTTGTAATAAAGCAGTATCTTTTTTATATTTAGTGTTCTTCATTTTATTGGTGTACGCTTGGTTTATGATAAAGTTATTAAACCTATATAAGATAAAATATATTTGTATGTTTACACTAACATAGTCCTACCATGTAAGATGTGGACCCTGATATTAATGATATAGATGGGTCAGCGTCTTACTGCCAGCACAAACGGTGTTGTGTAACGTGTTCCCTGGTAGATTGACGGGAACTAGAGGTCACATTTTCTAGAATATCTCACATTCGTGGCAGTCCATATCAGACACTGTTGCACAGATTAAAGTCCAATTGGTCAAGTCGTACTATACTTACTCTGATGTCTTTTTCCTGATGGGATCAAATCTAGGCATGATGTAGTACCAAAAGTGAGTAGACAGGTTCGTTTCATCAAATAAACTTACCCATACTTCAACCGACTTCGGTATTCCTCGGCTACCATCGCATTTCAACCAAATAAAATATGTGTCAATGGCTCTGAACAATGCATCAGCTTAATTGAGGCAGGATTTGTTTCCGTCAGGCACATTACATCAGCCATTAGTATAGTATGACTTTAACAATTAGACTTTATTATGTGCAAGAGTGTCAATATTTGGCCTCTAGTTTCCTGGTCAGTCAACCGGGGAACACACTAAACAACACCGTTTGTGCTGTCAGTAATATGTTAACCTGTCTCTATTATAATATCAGGGTCCACGTATTACATTGTAGGACTAACACTAACCATACTTTCTCAGCCATGGCGGATAACGCGAGATTCTCGTTGTTTCGTTTACCAAATAAGGCATGCTATACCGTATTTGGATATTCTATGATACATTATTAATTGTTGAATGACATGGCACGTGAACAGCAATAATACGTATGCTTCTTACTAATTTTTATAGAGAAAAAAGAAAAAGGCACTGAAATGAAAACATGTTAAAAAGACTGTTATGTGTGTTTCGAGTGATTAACATGTCTGATTCATGGCACACCATATATATTACGAGTTGTTTACATTTCCAGTTTACTTAACTTTACTTTCAACAGAATTTTGTATTTCTAAAAATTTTCAATAAAAATATATGACTTTAAGGAAAATTAGATACTTTTAAAAATGTATTTGAAAAACTTGTCATTTAAAGCCAGATTGATCAATGTCACTGCATTCACTGATGCATTCTTCCATGCTGATACACCACTGACTGAATACATTTCCAGTTCTACACAACTGCCTGTCTGACTGAATACATTTCCAGTTCTACACAACTGCCTGTCTGACTGGGCTTTAGTATGAAAGGAGCCAAGTAAAACGTTTGTAGAACATTACTATATGCCTAAGGTTTATATCCTAACATACTGACCTTCTTCGTGAGTGGATTTATATGCAGCCAAAAGCAAGAACTTTGTGTTAACACTGTTATAATGTCCGCTTTTCTCTAAAGTTATGGCTTATACAGTCATGAAACTTTTTAAGTACATTTGTCTTGAAGAGTACTGACAAAATTACTTCATAGTGACCAGCTTTTTAAGCTTAAGTGATTACCTGGCTACATTAAGTTCTTGCATTTAGCTTGATTTCTCTTACATGTTTGTATGTACAGTCCCGAAACCTCATGGCTGCATTCATCTTGCAGAGGACTACTCATTGCTGGCAAAAGTAGCTGATAGTGATCTACATTGTTATGCTCCAGTGATTACATTACGTTTTTGCTTTTAGCTACATTTCTTGGATATTTTTACATGTAAAGTCACTGTGACCTAAGCACTCCATTTATTGTCATACTTTGTGCAGTTAGCTCCTTTTTCTTAATCTGTTGCTTGTCATTAAATTCAATCGTATGTTAAAGTTTTTGAAAGTCATTTTACATAATTCATCAGTTTTGTTCATTTTACCGTAACTTTGGGAAAAAAATTACTATCTGCCTGAAGACTGTACCCTGATAGAATTCCAGTATTGCCTGTGTTCAAAGACATAGGAGTTGTCTTAACACGGTCAGTCATGCCTGTGTACACAGGCATATAAATTATCTGAACACAGTTCACAGGTGAGACATAGTATTCCGTGGAACACTTGTTTAATTGTTCATACTGAATTACACCCTCTGTATTACAATAAAACACGTTAGTGATTAAAGTCTTGTGAACCTGTACATTGCTTCGTAATAACTGTAAATTGTTATATCCATATTAAAATAAGTAAATACCATTTTATCCCTAATCATAAAATTATTTTATCTATTTCATTTAAACTGAGTGTTGCTGTAATTGAGTCATTGTATTTCTTGGACCCCAGTTTCAGGCATGTGCATATATGCATTTGGGACCCCAATTTCAACTATGTTTATGAGACACCAGTTTCAAGTTTGTGTGTCTGAGATTGTGGTATCCCAATTTAAAGTTTGTGTACGTGTGAGCACACACACACACACACATATATATATATATATATATATATATATATATATATATATATATATATATACACACGAAACATAGCATCATTACAAGATTGTCTTTCATGTTATCTGTTATCACAGGAGACATATTCTCATACAATTTTGAATTGTTGATCTGGTTCTTATAAACATCTTCAGATGCTTATTGTAATTCTTAATTTATTGCATCTGCGTTTTGCTCATTATAGGATATGGTGTTTTTGTAAAGAAACCATTCAACAAAGAAGGCATTTTGCTAGAGTATGTAGGAAAGAGAATTGATAACTTAGAAGCAGAGAGGAGGAGAAAACCTACAGGAGTAAACAGAGCAAACATAAATACAACATATTTTATATATTTGGCTTTAGATATCATCCAAAGACACATTAGTAAGTTTCAGCCAATATAATTATACTATATTTAACATTTAATACAATTATCAGGGCGGAAGCTATAAGGTTTTGTGACTAGAAATTCTCCAATTATAATCTCACTTAGTGAGTAAAGAAAAGTTCATATAGAAGAAAAGTGTAGACAACACAGAAAATTCTCACTCAAATCAGAACCTAGCTTCCGTCATGAACTGCATGCTAATGTGAGTGCCATGAACTGCATGATAATGTGAGTGTCATGAACTGCATGCTAATGTGAGTGTCATGAACTGCATGCTAATGTGAATGCCATGAACTGCATGCTAATGTGAGTGCCATGAACTGCATGCTAATGTGAGTGCCATGTACTGCATGATAATGTGAGCGCCATGAACTGCATGCTAATGTGAGCGCCCTGTACTACATGATAATGTGAGCGACATGAACTGCATGATAATGTGAGTGCCATGAACTGCATGATAATGTGAGCGCCATGAACTGCATGCTAAAGTGAGTGCCATGGACTGCATGCCAATGTGAGCGCCATGTACTACATGATAATGAGAGTGCCATGAACTGCATGCTACTGTGAGCGCCATGTACTACATGATAATGTGAGTGCCATATACTACATGATAACGTGAGCGCCATGTACTACATGATAATGTGAGTGTCATGTACTACATGATAATGTGAGTGCCATGTACTACATGATAATGTGAGTGCCATGTACTGCATGATAATGTGAGTGCCATGTACTATATGATAATTGAGTGCCATGTACTACATGATAATGTGAATGCCATGTACTACATGATAATGTTAGTGCCATGAACTGCATGCTAATGTGAGTGCAATGAACTGCATGATAATGTGAGCGCCATGAACTGCATGCTAATGTGAGCGCCCTGTACTACATGATAATGTGAGCGCCATGAACTGCATGATAATGTGAGTGCCATTAACTGCATGATAATGTGAGCGCCATGAACTGCATGCTAAAGTGAGTGCCATGGACTGCATGCCAATGTGAGCGCCATGTACTACATGATAATGTGAGTGCCATGAACTGCATGCTAATGTGAGCGATATGTACTACATGATAATGTGAGTGCCATATACTACATGATAACGTGAGCGCCATGTACTACATGATAATGTGAGTGCCATGTACTACATGATAATGTGAGTGCCATGTACTACATGATAATGTGAGTGCCATGAACTGCTTGATAATGTGAGTGCCATGAACTGCATGATAATGTGAGTGCCATGTACTACATGATAATGTGAGTGTCATGTACTACATGATAATGTGAGTGCCATGTACTGCATGATAATGTGAGTGCCACGTTATACATGATAATGTGAGTGCCATGTACTACATGATAATGTGAGTGCCATGTACTACGTGATAATGTGAGTGCCGTGTACTACATGCTAATGTGAGTGCCATGTACTACATGATAATGTGAATGCCATGTACTACATGCTAATGTGAGTGCCGTGTACTACATGCTAATGTGAGTGCCATGTACTACATGATAATGTGAGTGCCATGTACTACATGCTAATGTGAGTGCCATGTATTACATGATAGTGTGAGTGCTATGTACTACATGATAATCTTAGTACCATGTACTACATGCTAATGTGAGCGCCATGTACTACATGATAATGTGAGTGCCATGAACTGCATGATAATGTGACTGCCATGTACTACATGATAATGTGAGTGCCATGTACTACATGATAATGTGAATGCCATGTAGTGCATGATAATGTGAGTGCCATGTACTACATGATAATGTGAGTGCCATGAACTGCATGCTAATGCGAGTGCCATGTACTACATGATAATGTGAGTGCCATGAACTGCTTGATAATGTGAGTGCCATGAACTGCATGATAATGTGAGTGCCATGAACTGCTTGATAATGTGAGTGCCATGAACTGCATGCTAATGTAAGTGCCAGAAACTGCATGATAATGTAAGTGCCATGAACTGCTTGATAATGTGAGTGCCATGAACTGCATGATAATGTGAGTGCCATGAACTGCATGATAATGTGAGAGCTGTCTGTGGGAAGACTATTTTAATGCCTTGTGCATATTTTACCGTAGCAGTAAATCAATTATCTACTTTTTAACAGCATTGTTGCTTAAAGACACCACAACTTGTAAAAATTGTACAACATATACATTTAATTGTAGGGCCTCATGGAATATTGGTCGGTTGAACAAATGAGCTTTTTTAAAATAAAGTCAATATTATTATTATTGTTATTATTATTATTATTATTATTATTATTATTATTATTATTATTATTATTATGTACAAATTCCAATTTCTGTCAGTTTTGTGAAAGTTGTATTGCTAACTGGAAATTGTCAAGGAAAAGGAAATATAATCAGCAATTACGCTTTGGTTCATTAGTGTTGCTTACAATGAATACAAGTGTTCTTACCTTAAAAGGGTAGTAACTCAACCTGTACATGACGTTAACTGACTTCTGAATAAGATATAATATTCTTAAATAATAAAATGAATTAGATGAAATTTTTTTTTGTATGACAATGGAGATAATAATTCCCATGTATCGATGAAAGTAGCTAGCACCCCACCACCCTATCCTCCAACTGCTAACCAAAATTTGAACCTCTCTTGCTGATCGATGTTTATAGACATCATCACGAATTATCGATGGAGAGGTGTATTTGGATTTCATCAATAATCACGGATCGTGTGCTGTCAATTGGCAACCAAGCTAATCAAAATCAAAAAGACATTTCTGTCAGTCAATGAAATTGATCATCTTATGCTTCTTTGGCAATGAGTGCACTCTACTCAATAAGCTTGTTATGAGCTCAGTTCCATCTAAAATCAAGCATAAAGATCTTTGATGTTTATTTCTTAGGTATCTTTTATGCGCTCTATGTGCGCGATAAGGGGGGTAATTTAATGAGACCAAAGATGATAAATGAGGGTCATTGGCACAAGGGCGCAGCCTGGAATAAACCCTGAGATACTGACCATGAATATTGGATAAGTCAAGCTGAAACGAATAGCCGAAAATTCGAATCAAAATATTTTTGGGACATGTTTGAATAGAAAATCAGTATTTAAATATTTGTGTTTTCCTTGTTAATAGTGAACATACAATCAGACTCGGAAGTCAACCGTGCTGACCAGAGGCACTCCTTTCTGTCAGTAAAAAAGGGAAAAACTCTCGATAACACCCACTCCACTTCTTCGAAACAACACCAAGTGTCTAACTTGCGCAGTTCAAAATTGTGATCCCTCGCCAATTCCATGCCAATTTCTTACAATATTGGCATGTTTAGCCACTCATAACTTCTTTCAATGTAAAGGAGATACTCCAAACTTTCCCCCATGTACAATGTAAATACTTGACTGGAAATTTGTGGGGTTTTTTATGTGAAGTGTCTCTGCTGCTTCATCTCTTGTCTACTTGGATCAAGTTTTGAGGGTGTATAACAATTGTAATGTCAATTGTTGAATGGGCTACTTCCTGTTCTGATTAGTGGTTATTGTTTACCCTGTACTGGAATAGATTAGCCTTAATCTGTACAAAAAATCAGTTGAAAGTGTCTTATTTTATGAATGACATAACAACATGGTATAGAACAGGGGGCATATCAAAGACAACAAACCCTTTCAGCAAAATAACTTAATTTGGAATATGTGCACAATGGCAACGCGAGGGGTGAGGGGTATGGGCAACTGCCCCCGGGCGCCAGGCGAAGGGGGGCGCCGTCGGGAATTTTATTTTTCTTTCGCTGACATTTTCATAGTATTTCACCTCACTTTAGTCTAACGGGGGCAATTCTTGACAAAAATTATATTTAGGATGTGGCGGGGGGGGGGGGGGAGGAAGGCGGTTGGCAACTGACATAAAAACTGATGTCTTTGGTAAAGTCGCGGCGCCACTAAAGATCATTTCCCCTAGGGCGACTCTGTAGGCGGGCCAGTAAAGCTAAAGAACATTGCCCCCAGGCACCTCGAACCCTCGCACCGCCCCTGTTTGTGCACTATTTGATTAAATACTTACAATCCTCTAATTCAGTCTAAATTGGATTTTTTACATGTTGAAATTATATTTAGGAGGGGGGGGGGGAGGTTGGCAACAGACATAATAACTATTCTCTGTGGTAAAATAGGGGCGCCACTAAAGAACATTTTCCCCTGGGCGCCTCTGTAGGCGCGCCACTAAAGTTAAAGAATATTGCCCCCGGGCACCTCGATCCCTCGCGCTCCCCTGTTTGTGCACTATTGGATTCAATATTTACAATCCCCTGATTTAGTCTAAATTGGATTTTTTTCATGTTGAAATTAATAAATGAATCATCGACAGTGTGCATGCATTTTTAACAACAGTCAAGTTACATTGAAAGTGTATTAGTGCGATATTCATATGGATACAATTTTTATTTAATTTATTTATACATAATTCCCATCTTTAGCTGAAAAAGACTTACTGTCTTTTTTGCTCATGATGTGTCTTAAGTAAACATTTTGGTCATACTGAGTTTGAAGATAAATAGGGAAAACAACATCTACATTCATTTGAATTGTATTCTGAATCCAAAAGAACATTTACTCAAGACCGCTATAATGTCATTTAATTTAATTTAGATGACTGACTTTACAGTGTTTTCAGTGCAGCACGGTTGCGGGGTTGTGGGAGTTGGCAATAATACCAGGCTAGAATCCCAAAATACTGAACAAGGAAGAAGAGATCTATGCTATTTTTATAGACTCTAGAGAGCACGTTTCATAGTATGAACCATATGATAAATAAGTGTTTAAATGATCAAAATGATGTTTTCAACACTGCATGTCTCACGTCTGTTGTCATAAAGCCACCGCTGGACATGGCGAATATCACGTTCAGTCGCTTGCTTCCTTGAAAGTTTCTTTTGTGACTCAAGGAACTCATCCACATCGTCAGCTTTATCATCTCAACTTTCAAATGGCTTAAACTAATAAAACAAAAGCTCCGGTGTCTGCTACATGAACGTACATTGTTTGTTTACAACAAAAAGTAGTTCCTAAACCGCGATACTATTTTGAGACACACGTGTCGTGTAGTGTAGTATGAAGCCGTGCAGTACGGAGAAATAATGCACGATTCTGACAATGCAAAGTTAATGGAGAAAAAAAATGAGTATATAATAACGTCAAGATCTTGCACAGTTTTTAAAGTGAGATTCACACATTAATGTCAGAGGTGTTCTTGTATCAAATTGGCTGATCTTATTACCACTCTTGAAGCCATATTTTTGATCTGGTGGGTTTAGTATCATCACGATCTGAATGACTTTTATTATGAGTAAGATATTGTGCATAATAATTATGCCTTTATCTTTTGAAAGAAGTTTTATCAGAATATAGTAATATAGTACAATAGGTAAAATCAACATGATAGAAAGTTTGGGAGATAGTTTACATAGGATGTGTTCTTACAATGCTACATGAGCCTGCATGGTGAAATGGTTAACTGTTAAGTTATGTAATCCAGGTGAGTAATACAAGGCCCACTAGATCCTCTTGTTAAATCTTGATTGACATGTGACATCGTAATATCAAACACATAGGTAGTAACATATTCACCAGCTTTGGCAGCATAAGCAAGTGGATTGTTAGATTATGAAACATATTAGTCCGAAATGTTTTTTCACATATTATCAGTTCTCTGGTGCAAGTCTTTTTCAAATGTTTATTTTCAAATGACGAATTTGTTTAACAGAAATTGATTGCAAGTTATATATTATTCCTTTAAAATTACTTTAAAAGAATGAAGTATTATCATATGATTTACAAATTGATGCATTATGTAGTATGTTGTTAAAGGAGCAGAAGTTTTAATTGTTTTTTTTCTGAGATTAGCGTGATGTTTTAAGTACTGGTTCATGATCGACATATAACGGACTTCCTCAAAAAATATTCCGGTAGCACCGTTTTTGATTATAATAATAAAATACTATAAAGATTCATTTATAGGATGTCCGATCAGTGCGATTATCCGCCAATTTGAATTTTTTTATACAAAGATATTGCCCTTCATGGACCTAAAATACATCAATGAATTGTTAATATTTAAGCAATTACATTTTTAAGAATTTCATCCATATTTACAGTGAATTTGCAATTTAACAAGATCTTGGATAAAGTACTAGATTAAGCACGACTTTGACATATTTTGCCGAGTTACTGCCCATGAATAATTTAAAATATTAACCTAGGGAGGCAAGCACCATCTAAGTATATTGATGAAATAGAGATTGATTCCCAAGATAACTTGTAGATGGAAATACCAATAAAGTTATCCTGCTGGCAATTTCATATTATCGAGAGTAAAAAATTCAAGCAATGTCCTAATCTCGCAAATACTGAGTGAAATGTAAAATATCAACGCATCCTGGTAGTTGGTACTTCGAGTGTATGATTTATTTATTTAGGTATTCATTTTGTTTATTTTGCTTGGCTGTGACATTGTGTCCTAGTGTAACCAAACTTTGTTCTACTGTATCATCTCTTTATCTTAACGATATCTGAGCGCATCGGACCCGCGGCTTTTGAATAATTCAAATTCAAGCAACCGAGTTCCCACTTATTTTAAGTTATAAGGTTTTATTTCGTCCTTGACTTATGTTTTCAGAAAGACATATTTAGTGAAGACACTTATATCCTGTTACCACATGACCTGTACGGATCTATAGCTTATCACATGGAGCCAAATATTGAGGGTTGCAGTTTCGTTTCCTGTTTGAATCTATTGAATTCAGCTATTAAGCCGGTCTTGTGAATCTGACAAAGTACGGAAACTCGAGGATAGGAAAATATGTAAAATGGATGCTGGCTATTGAGAGAACAAAGCAGGATGTCATGGAGCATGAAAC
This sequence comes from Margaritifera margaritifera, assembly GCA_029931535.1. Lineage (NCBI taxonomy): Eukaryota > Metazoa > Mollusca > Bivalvia > Unionida > Margaritiferidae > Margaritifera > Margaritifera margaritifera. The sequence goes on along the minus strand of JAQPZY010001596.1, from coordinate 4,332,697 downwards.
TTTTACACACATTTCTATTCTAAATTTCTGTTCATGTCAAGATGTCTATAAAGTAACGAAAGTGAGCTTACGTCTTCGTATATAAAAAATTAAGAAATGACAACAAATACATAAAAGAATTCCTTAAATTAATTTTTAACCATTTAAACTCCTTTATCAGCCTAAAAGAAAAAAAAAACCCATAAGGGCTATAAGTCAGTAGCGTTCAATCAACCGACAGTCCAAGACCAAAGGAAGATCTAATTTATCAACGTTGTACTCGTTCTCAGACTTTGACTTTAGCCCGCAAAAGTTATGTTGCTAATCCCATATAGAGTCATTAGCTGAGAGAGACAGACAGACAGGGTAAGGACTTTCCATTTAGAAGAATGCAAACCTGACTTGATTTACACCAGGATAGTACCGAGAGTAGCTGGATGATGACGCCATGTGCAAGATTCCTTTTCTCCCATCAATGGCCGTAGGATTATGGTTCTCCAGTTGCCTATACCTCAGAAGATCTGCACTAGCTGTGGCATCAGAGAGTACTTGTTAGAAGTTGCGTGTTAGACAGTTTACATTCTATCGATTGCTGAGATGTGTATATTCTGCATTCTCCACGAAATGTTATTTTCTTATTTATTAAAATTAGAAATGTTAAAATTGTATTTGCACCTTTTAAGAGTGAGAACTGATGCATACTGTTTAGGGATCGATAATTTAATTTGGGAGGTGCGTGGGGAGCCTGGGATGTTTTGAAAAACAAAATTACGATTCTCATATAGCTTGACAATAACCTTCTTGCTCTGTACAGGGTGGAACTACAGAATTTGTCTTCAATTTCATGCCTTCTTCCTCCGTGACTTCTTTGAAAAGATCTTTGGCTGTTTTCAGGGTGGTCACTTCCCTGCTCACACGGTGTAGGGTGGTCGGGAAACGCCAATAAGCCGCTACCTTTTCCAACAGGTATTCTACCACCACCATCCAATCCCAGGCTTTTTGTAAATCCTTCACTGTCATTTTTTGTTTTCATTCTTGGTCTGGTCGACGATGAATGGTACGACTGGCGAACGTGACGCTTTATATGTTTGAAGCACAGACGAGAAGGAAATCATCTCTCACGCACAAAAATACAATTCTCTCACAAAGAAACAGAAATTGCCCGGACCTAAAAGAAACACTTTTTAAAATTGTTAACATAAGAGTAAAGGATTTTTTTTACAGATATACTCTATACAATCACACACTATACAAATACACATTTTTATAAGGGAAAGGGGGGTTTTTTGGTTGGGAAAAAAGAATAAGACAAAGACATACACTAAACATAGAAACACAAATATTTTGCAATGATCGAGTAGCATTTCTTTTCTTAGAGATGTGGGTGGCTCTAAAAATGGTTTCAAGTGCACCTAGAGATGTCCGCACCTCCCGGCTCTAGCTCCACAGGCAGCACATTTTCCACTCCATCTATCTCCACCCCACGGATTGATGGAGATGAGAAAAGAGGAGGGGGTTGAATAGCTTCAGTACCCCATCCTCTGCCTATATATCCTACGCCCTTGCGGATGCTCCCGCTGTTGTTGCTGGTGTTGCTACTGTGGTAGCTCCAATTCCCAGTTCTCTGTCTGGAGGACAGTAAACCTCTGGGGTAATTGCTGTTATGGGGGTTGCAGGCGCTGCTGTGAGTGCGGCTGTCGCTGTGGCTGTGGCTGAGTCTTTGCCATCGGCTTGGCAGCGCAGATCGGGCGTGTTATTGGAGGCAGTTCCGTATTCTTCTTATCCTCTTATTCCTTTTCTTCTTCTGCTGTTAAACCTCATCCTTCAAAATGATGAGGACCAGTTCGTTCATCAGGCGAAGAACATGCACCAAGTACACTTGAATTTCACTCAGCTTTCCAGTCCTACGGCAACTCACTTTAGTAGGGGTTGACGAATCAACGATGGGTGGCCAGTTTCTTACTTAATTTAAATTATACTCGTGTGCGGCCATTCGGCCATGAATGATAGTTTGCACACCGTGCAATTTTTAATTTACCGTCAAACGGGTGCGAAGCACCCATTTGCCGCTTTATTGTGTGCACCGCACACTTATTAGTTACTCTGGGTGGCCAGACTAGCGAACGCGTCGATTTATATGATTGAAGCACGGACGTGAAGGAAAACATTGCTCACACCAAAAATACAACCCACACGCAGAAAACACAAACAGAAATTGCGCGGAACTAAAAGAAAACTATAGGTTTTACACAGGGTAAGAGAGTACTTATAGACACACTCTATACAAACATACACAAAACATACATTTTTAAAGGGGAAGGGTTTTTTAGTGGGAAAAAAGCAAAAGCAGACAAAACATACACCAAACATACAAACACAAATTTTGGGGGCAATCATGTAGTAATCTTTTGGGATTTTTGGTGAGGATTTTAACGTCTGGCAGGACGGACAGGTCTCACCACTGGCTTCACTGCAGCAAGGGCAGTCTCCTTTTGAAGGAGAAGGAGAACTCATCACAGTCCATCCTACACTCTCCTTCTCCCTCATGTTCCTGATGCTGTTGTTTTGTTGTTGTTGTGGTTGTTGTTGTTGTTGTTGAAGGCACTCCGGTCGTGTTTGGGTCTCCTCCAAGTCTTCTTTTTCTTTGATGATTAGCTCCAGTAGGACATCTTCGACTAAGTACTGTGCCATTTTCAGGAAGATCATCGTCTTCTTCTCTGTATTCTATTGGATCAGGTTATGACTAATCCGGTGCATGTTCACCACAGCTTCATTGAGTCTACCAATCTTCGAAAGTCATGTTTAGCTGTTGACGAGTCAACGATGGTGACTCGACTGGTGAACGCACCGCTTTATATGCTTGAAGCACAGATAGAAAACATCCCCTCCAATTAGGGACGCGGACGTGAAAGAAAACATTACCCAGATCGATAGAGGTAAATCAAAAAAGAGTATGTACCTATGACTAACATCGATAGAGAGAAATGTGAAAGAGCATGTGTGTACCATTTTTGTTTTGAAATAAATAAACAAGGCAACACCATTTTTTTTTCTTCAAAACTAAACATTTTTAATACTAAGAAGAAGCTTCGCTAACACAAGCAAACAAGCAAACACTGTGAAACATTAACCTATTTAAAGGGTTCACAACGTTGTGAAATCAAATTTGACTTCCAATGATCATTTTGCCGTTTCTTCTTGACTTATCATGAAAAATTTATCGTGTTGCTTCTGACAAGGATGATTGAATTGACATCCATAACAATGTTCTCTGGCCAAGCTTGTATTTCTTTCAGCCAAGTCCGTAGAAAAACAGAAGACTAAATGTTGTTCTTGTTCTGGCCAGCTTGACATACTAAATTTCTCTTTTTCTTCACTTGTGGTATGTGACTGTTGCTGTGGTTCTAGAAAACACATCCTCATCGCCTATCCCCACAGGCTATTCGTGTTCCATCTTTTCTAATAGTCTAGAATTACTTCTCTCAAACTGTTGATTTCTAGAGTATTGTCGAATTGTGCATACAAGATGACTGTGTTGACCAGAGCTGTGGCAAACTGAAATTCCACACGAAGTTGGCCTGATTTTATAGGGTGGAAATGTCCTTCGTCGCTGCCTTGGTCGGGAGTGAAATCAAATCCCCACAAAGCATATCCATATAACATCGTGGCTGATCTTGGTTCCTAACTGTCCCGTGGCTTCAAAAGAAGTCAAGAGGGCTCTCAAGTAATTTTTCTGGGCAAAGTTAGGTTCAAAAGGTCTGATACACAACGTTTGACCATCTCGAGTGACTTCTATCTCGGATACGTTGAAGTGCTGAAAGTCGAAAGGATTTTGATCGATGGCTCTGTTCAGGACTGCATTACGGACGATGCCAATGAGAAAAAGTTTGGGAGCATCTTCTGGAAAATATGATCTTCGATCTTGGATCGGAGTCCAGAGGCAATGGCTAAAGTTTTCACTTCCACTCGTCGAACAGGATACTTGGCTGTCGTTCTGCTCAAAAATTGACTGATGTCGTTGGCCACTTTAGATAACACTTCTACATGGCGCACGTAAATCTGGCTTCTTCGATGATGGTTTTGTACTCGTTAGCATTAACCATCAAATGGAACACGGTACTACTGCGGCGATTCAGTCTCAAACGTACATACACTCCGTTCAACAAATACTTGTCTTGCAGCCACATGTCCAAATGCAAACGATCCATCAGTTCTAAACTGCGTCCTTGTCTTATTTTCTTTCTAAGGTCGTTAACATTGTGAGGATCGTATATGCAGTCAACGATGTGTCGTTGAACTTGTCCAAGGTGTCGGGTTTGCATACAACGGAAGCATCTAGATGTGCGTTCCTGGTTTCTTTTCCGTACGTCAAGAGATTTTCCAGGTAAGCACGGTACGGGTAAGTATCCACGCTGCTGCTGACCAGTTTGCTATTCAAGTACATATCCACTTCGCTGAACAACGAATACATGAAATTATTGACGGGAGCTACTCTGTCATAAGTACCAGGATTGGTGTTGTCCATTTTGAGCACTTTAAGTTTCAGGTACAAGTGACTGCTATTCAGATCGATGTAATCTTCGGTTTGTCTTTTCATTTCAAATTCAGTAGGGGCTGAAGTAGTCAAAGACGACACAAGATGAAATTCTACCCATTGGGATTCCTGCGTCGTCATCATGGTAAGTGGCATGGCAAACAGATCGAGTTCTGACTTGGAATATTCGCAAAAATCTCGCTGTATAGTTTTCAATGGTTAATAATCAAACACGTCTAATTCTCTGCCAGTTCTCTTTTCTTATTCTTTTTCTGAACAACGTGTTCATGAGATCTGAAGGAGTTTCGACGTCTCTTTCTGCCTTGTCCTTGCTGTAGCGTTGATAAAGAAGTAGAGACAGGGCCAGAAATGTTATGCGAATTTATAGGGGTGGCTCGACGACCGAAAATTATTTTCCAGTTAGCAGCAAAAATGTTTTTTTTTTTTAACTTTTTTTTTTTGCTCTCATAAAGGCTTCTTTAGGATTTTGTTTTTCGACGAGGACGTTGTGAAGAAATTATGTTCCTTGCATCAGAGCGGCATCTTTTAAGGCATATTAAATCCTCGAGTTACCATGGGTTGCAAGATAGGTGCTACCTTACGAAAAGCTGATTTTAACATATCTCCTAAACCATGTCCTCGTTCTTGAGCGACTGCTTGGTACACAGGATACATCTTGTGCTACAATTAACTGGAGAATCATTTTCGAAAATGTAGTTTCACCATGACTTTTCCTTCGGAGAATATAATATTGTGTCCCAGATATCCTTTTACATTAATTAATCACTGTTAAAATACGATTTACTGACAGGAAGATAATGAGGATGTGCAAATTCACAGTGAAAGTGATACGTGTTTCGACCTTCCTCGTAAGCAGTGATAGCAGAATCCACTTTGAAAGGAATGACTATGAGTAACAGAGCATCCGTGTTTCCCACCACGTTGTACTCGGCCACATCTGAGTACACAAACAATACATTGAGGCCTTCCTTAAGTTCGACAGGGTAACGAAAATACTTGTCAAATCGATGGTTGTTGTAAACGTCTTTAATAGGAGCTATTTTTGTATATCCGTCCAACATATCAAACAAACCAGGGCAAAAAGTAATGAACATTATTTTGCCGTCTGACAAATTCATTTTAAGACGATGATCAATGTTATGGTACTTGATCGTTACATTTTTGAGAGCTTTCTCTAAGGCTTTGTCAAACTGGTTATTGAAAATAGTCGTAAGGATTTCCACCAGATGTTCAGCATTCAAATAATACCCCCTTCCCCAGGAATTCTCATGGTATTGGTAGTCAATGAAGGAGGATTGGTGTGTAATGACTTTTTGGATTCGTAAATGCCAGGTTCATTCTTGTCCAACTGTTCTTGAACTTGTTCGCTCAGGATATCCACGATGAAAGTGTTTTGAGCTTCGTTGATATTGAGGGCTTTCGTAGGATGATTGATTTGTACCAAAGCCACTTCCCAGTGAGCTTCGTGATCTAGTTGTATCGTTTGAGGTAATTTGGCTGTAAAAGAAAATAAGGTGTTGTTGGAAAACACATCCAAAGATCTGTGACTCGGTAAAGTTAAATAAAATTGGTTATTCATAGTTCGATGGTTCTGGTGTCCGAGGAGTCACTCGAGGTCAAAGGAGAATGATTTGTTGTTTAAAGTTCCAAACGAGGGTTGCTGTTGTTGAGACTGGAAGAATGCTGACTGGCGTTGGCTGCAAAGCTACCGTTGTTGTTGTTGTTACTATCAGTCGTATATTTCAAGGAAGGGCTGGGAAGAAGATAACTAATACAACAGCTGTGTAAAAGTGTCCACAATTGTTTGTCTCTTTGTTGCAAACTCAAATTCGCAATGGCTGCTCCAATTACACAATAAACAACATCAATTTGGCAGAAAAAGACGATTTGGTTTTTAGGCACATGTTCTCCACACCACACCCACAAAGGTTTTTTTTTTGTAATTCTTGAAGAGAGGAACTCTTTGAAGGAGAAATAACTGCTGGGTTTAACGGCATGATGGTTACTTCTTCATCTTCTTTTTATAGTCGATGATTTGGGATTCGGCAATCCAAGAATCAAAACTAGGTGGATATCCTTTCCAACGCACGTTTACTTCTTACTTCTTTCAGTCGACGTTTGCACACTTTACGCGTTCTTCGATTGAGAAACCTTTCGATATCGTACACATTCTTTTTTGGTCACTCGTTGTAACTCAGGCAAGTAAAATGTTCCTTTTAACACTTCTCCGTGCATATCTTCCAATTTATAGACAGGAGGATCACGTTCACTGACTTTTCCAGTGACAAGAAAAAATTCGGTTGTGCATTTAGGTAAATAACCTTTGTCAAAAGTGCCGTTGGTTTTTCCAATGCGAGCCCAATCTCGAGTCTTTAACACCACTGCTATTTTTTGTCCAATCCTTGACATTCCAAAAATCAATCAAACACCATCACTTCGTTTTCAGGGGTCACTTCGTCACGGGCATATCCGATGCTGCGATGGTACGATTGATTGTAAGCTTCGACCAGACGTGGTAACACGTCAATGAACTTGAGAGTGTGATGATATGTAAAATATTTCCACTTGGTTTCTTTCAAAGTTCTTTGAAAATGTTCCACGACAATGGCATTGGTTTCAGGATTTTCAGTGGTAAAAAATGAATCTTTCATTGTTTCAATTCTTTTTGAAAAGCTTGGTTCAGAAATTCGGTGCCTTTGTCTGTTTGCCATCGTAAAGGGTGACGACCACTTTGTTTTAACACCAGTTGTAAAACGCATACAAACTCAGAACTGGTTTTGAAAATCAAAAGAACGACCCAAGTTGATTTTAAAAACACGCCAATGACACAAAGCAAACATTTGTAACCACGATTGTACGCTGCCAAATGAGAGACATCTGCTTGCCATTGATGATCGATGCCATCCACTTTGATTTGACTTCTGGAAAATTTTGTCGAATGGGTTTGTGTATCGTGTTCTTGTATCCACTGTTTTACTTCTGGCAAAAGACGCTTTTCAGTTTGGTTTTAGCAGTCCGATACAATTTTTGAACTCCTCTCTAAGCAGCATGTGCAGGATTGTAGTAAATGCGACCTAAATGTGTCTCCATGATGGGGTTCTCGCTCCTCAAGAAGTCAACCAACTTCCAATGATCTTGTATTCGTGTGGTACATTTTTGGATTGCAATCCTTTACGTGTTCGAAAAGAAACAGGTGTAAAGGAGGATGTCTGAACAAGGGTAATCGGTTCTGGTTTGACTTCAGCTTTCACTTCTTTCCTTTTCTCTTCTGGTGACATAGGTGTGGACATTATATTATTGATCCAACCCGGTGTTGTTAACTTTCGTATTATTTTTAGCTGGTTGAGTTTGAAACTCTTCTTCTCCTTCCTCTGTCATTCCCGTGGCGGTGTCTGTCTTGGTGACTTTAGGTTCGCTTTTCATCATCGTCCTGAAATCTCTCAGAGTCGGTTTAGCTGTTTCATCTGAAGCTTTCTGGTGAAAGAGTTGAAGACGTTGTAATACTTGGCTTTACTGTTAGGATTTTTCTGCTTCTGACAAATCACTTCCATCCATTAACGATTGTAATTCTTGTTGTAACTGTGACATCTCAGTGAGTTTAGAATTGGGAGGTAAATGAGATATCCGTTGTTCGTACCAACGATGGAGTTCCATCCATGGCTTGTAGAAAACTAAAGTCAATTTTCGTCCTTCCATAAGACCCAGGTACAGTGTACTGTATTTCCTGAGAAGGGTGTCCTTTTTGTCTTCTTTTTCTTCCCCTCTTTTTCTCATGACTCCTCCTAAAGGTGGTCTCGCAATCGATCCTAACAAAGGAGCAGCTATTGTTAACAACGGTTCTATCAGCATTGGTAAAAGTCCTCCTCGTTGAACTAAAAATTTTCTTTTGACTCCCGGGGTATTTTCTTTTTCACCATTTGTCGAAGAACGTTCCGATGTTTTCCTAATTTCTGTTTCCGTATCTTGGACAAAGGTACCGTTCCTTTCAACACATTCACACACGGTATCGATGATTTCTTTAGGGTCTATTTGAATGAGTTGTTTTCGCGTGGGGGAATTGGATTTAGTCAGGAATGATAAAACATCCCAATGTTTACCTAAACGAGGTGGGAGTCCCTTTTTTGCTTTGCCTTTCTTGGGACGACTAGAGTGGTGTGCACTTTTTGGGGTAATCTTTTGTGTCAGAAGCAAACAAAAACACTGAGGTAGATCTGGTCCCAGACTTCTTTTGTATATTGGAACATGTGTCCACTAATGGTCAGCACGTCGTATCAAGTTCATGACGGGCATCACTAAACGATAAGGTGTTTTCAATGGACTAAATCGTGTCAGTTCTTGCTTGGATAAATCCAGTAAACTTTGTAATACTCCTGTTCTGTCTTAGACTTTAATTTTAGGTGAAGCCACTTTTTTAGCGGCAGCAGCAGTGGCTAAAGCAGCAGACGTATACGCCATCGGAAAAGAAGTACCTTTCGAAATAGTTTTCCATTTTTGCACCAAATTAGGAAACACAAGTCTTCAATTATATATGGCGGGCATCATCATGAAGGGCGAAGAAGAAAAAGTGGTAGGAGGAGACACCGTCACCGCGCTGCATATTTTTTTTCTTTTTTTTTTTGGAGTACGTGCGCGTCCTAGCAGTAGTACCTCAGGAGGAGATGTTGTTTTTTAATTCTTGGGACTTTTAGTCTTGGGGCTTTTCTTTTTCTTGTGTGTGGTTGTATGTGACCGTCTTTTGGGAATTTGGTTTTTGTCTTCTTGGTTTGGGCATTAGGATCCATTTTCAAAAGAGAACGAATAATGAATAATGACACTTCCTAAAGAACCACTTCCACCAGGTTTCAAAATGATTTGTTTTTTGGTTTGTGTATCGATTATTGGATCTGCTAGTTGTGACAACGCACTTTTATGTTTTTCAAAAAAGCGTTTGGTTTGATGGGATATGTTAATGATGTCTTAAAGTAACTGACGTGCTGTCAAAGTAAACCATCGTAAGACGTCTTTGAGACTGGCTTCTAACAAATGGGCACGGACTTGTGCATTTTTTCGCGAGTGATGCTATACAGTGCACGAATCAGTTTGGTGGGAGGATGATATTAAAAGGAAGTCATGTTGAATACTGTTGGAAAGAACAGACGTGGTGGATGTTTTTATAGTTTTTTTCAGAGAGATGCCACAGAAGATGTGTAAATGACAGGAACTCCTTCTTGACACCAATGGTGAAACAAACTGGTACGAAATTTCAAATAATCGGGAGTGGTGGGTTTTAATTCGATGAATAAATACGCATGATGTGTTTGAGTGGCATCGTCGTACGCATAATGTATCCAAGGGATTTGTAACTGTTTGGCTAACACTTGCTCTTGATATTTGTCTCTGTGACATTTAAACAAAACCACATAATGGGCCTTGAGACTGATGGTACGATGTGCTTTACTTTGTTGAAACACATTTTGAGTAATGTGAATAATACTGGCATTACGATGATGTACTTTTCGTGTCAACCAAAGTTTAATTTCTTCTACGTCTTCTCCTAACATGTTATCGAAGATGAGCAGATGTGTTTGACTCAAGTTAGACACGATCCTATTGCCTTCGCGAGGAATGCCTTCTGCAAACGAAATGGATTCTCCTTGACTTTCTTGGAGGAAGGTGTAAGACGTTTCCCACTTTTTGTAACACCACACGATACGTTGAGGTGGACGATCAAGCAAATGCGATTGTCTTCGATCAAACGTTTGACAAATTCGGTTTTGCCTGATCCACTCGACCCAGCAATCAACATGTTAAATGGATGGCGAAGATACAAAGCTTTGTTATGTATGATGTTTATATAATATTATAAATATTTTAGGAAATTATAAATGTTTCTTCACTTTAATATTTGCTTAAATCTTAATGTTATCAGGAAAAACATGTTTAACTAGTGTCCTTGAATTAGGTTGTTTTGATCAATATAATGTTTTCTCAATTTGAAGGTCAAGGTTGAATTTTGTTTACAAGTAAAATTCCATTAAGATGACGCACATTCTAGAACATTCTGTCATGTGACCAATCTTTATATATACCATGTTTGGTGGACATTTATTCAGTTTTGACATTACCATCAGTCTTGTAAAGAGCTATTACAGTTGTGAAAATTCATTCCAAATTCTAAGAGAGGAATTATTTTAAATATTCATTGGATTATAACAGTGCTCATAAACTTTTGGATTTTGGATTTTTAATTAATGATTTTGGAATTTAACTGAACTTATTCAGATATTTTGGAATACTTCATTTTGACATCAGCACATCAAGATTTCTAGTACATCAGGACTTTGGAGACCATTAGCACATCATAACATTCAAGGACACAGCCGTGAATTCGAAACATTCTATATTTAGGACTTGTGATTAGAACAATCATTCTTATTGGATTATTAGGATTTCAAAACACATTATTGTAAGTGACTTTTTGATTTTTCATTTTAATTATCTAGTAATAAATTGCTTGTTGATTTTTACTTGATTTGTCGGTTTCACTTTCTTTCTGTTACATTTTTCTTAGACCATAGAGTCGTAACAGAAATTGGGGGCTCGTCTTCTGGGATCTGAATTTCTTTAAAGCATTTTAGAGATATTAAAGTTATTTTTGAAATTCATATTGATTTTGTCTCGGAGAATTTTTTTTTGTCTTTGGCAAAGATTTTATATAGAGAAATTTTTTTGTGTGAAACCAACAAGCATTTACTATGGCATCTAATGTTCAGAATTTCATTTCAAAACCTACCCAGGAGGGGTTAGAGTGCATGAGAAATGATGAGTTGCTCGAGCTTGCCAGAAAATACAGTCTATCTGAGGCAAAATTATCATTGACAAAACAGGAGATAAAGATTATTTTAATTCAGTATTTAGTAGGAAAGGGAATTTTTGAAAATAGTGCTTTAAGTTTGAAGAGAAAGCCTGTATCTGGTTCTGACAGGAAATAAGGGGAATTAGAGTTAAAGAACCAGATTGATTTAGAATTGGCAAAGCTTCAGATTCAGAGAGAGAGAGAGAGAATGAAGAGAGGCAGCTACAAATGCAGAAGGAAGCGAGGCAAATACAAATGCAGACGCAGATGCAAAGAGAAGAAAGGGAAATGCAATTTAAGTTAAGAGAATTAGAACTGGCAAACAGAGCACACTCCACTCCTTTAAACACAAGTTCAGGTTTTGATGTTACTAGATATATTAGGTTAGTACCCCCTTTTCAGGAAAAAGAAGTAGATAAATACTTTCTTCATTTCGAGAAAATAGCTGAAAACTTGAAATGGCCCAGAGAGCATTGGACTTTGTTATTACAAAGTGTACTCATTGGCAGAGCTCGTGAAGTCTACATTTCTCTGTCAGTACAACAAAGCATTGATTATGATGTGGTTAAGGAGTACATCTTGAAAGCTTATTAGTTGGTACCAGAGGCATATCGACAAAGGTTTAGGAATTGTAGAAAAGAAACTGGACAAACTCATGTCGAATTTGCAAGGGATAAAGAACAACTATTTGATAGGTGGTGCTCAGCCAAGAAAGTTGATCAAGCTTATGATAACCTCCGACAGCTAGTATTAATTGAAGAGTTCAAGAGGTGCATCCATAGTGATGTTAAAACCTATCTTGACGAGCAGAATGTGGAAACTTTGGAAAATGCTGCTCGTATGGCTGATTATTATTCATTGACTCACAAAATTTCATTTGGCAATAAGTCGTCCTCTCAGCAGTTTTCTGGTAAAAAACCATTTCAATCTCATTCGAGTACTTCCAAATTTCACAACAGCACAACTGTTAGGAATCAAACATCCGATAAGACTGATCAGAAATCCTTATCTCTTCCTACGTGCACTTATTGTAAAACGAAAGGGCACATTATTTCTGATTGCTTCAAGTTGAAAAATAAGCAACAGAGTAAAGACAGAGCTTTTCCAAATGCTCTTATTTCTACGAGGTCAAGGTCACGGTCTTGTATTGAAAGCAATACATTTGTTGGGTCAAACAAACCCCAGTCTGATTCTATTTTAGAGGCTTATGAACCATTCATGTCAGAAGGTTCTATATCACTTATTGGTGATTCTGCCAAACCTATCCCAATTAAAATATTAAGGGACACTGAAGCTTCTCAGAGTCTTTTATTATCAGGTACTTTGCCTTTGTCTGAGGAGTCTTCTTCAAGTGAAAGTGTTCTTGTTCAGGGAGTAGAGTGCGGCTTTGTAAATGTTCCTCTCCATTGTGTAAATTTGGCATCAGACTTAGTTTCTGGACCTGTGACTGTTGGGGCAGTGACTTCTTTACCCATAGAGGGTGTTCATTTATTACTAGGTAATGACCTAGCTGGAGATAAGGTTGTGGTTAATCCACTTGTAACTGACAAGCCTTGTTTGGATCAGAAAGTTGATCCTGTCGAAACTGAAATCCCTGATTTGTACCCTGCTTGTGCAGTTACTAGAGCTATGGCAAAAAGATCTCTTGAGAGTGATGTTGATCAGGATATTATTCCTTTAGCTGACACATGTATTGGTCAGTTTTGTGATGAGGTCACTTTTTCCTCAGGTATTGATCAATCAAATGGTATTGATCACAGTGATCCTCTTTTGGCAACTCATTCTCTTTGTCCTACTCAGGGTGACAAACGACAATCCCCTGTCGTTGAACAGGAGCAAGATCCCGAGATATCTTGTTTGTTTCAGAGGGCTATTAGTGAAACTGAAGCCACACAAGTTCCAGTGTGTTACTTTGTGAAAAATGGGGTCCTTATGAGGAAATGGAGACCACCTGATGTACCCGCTGGTGACGAGTGGTCAGTGAGCTATCAAATTGTTGTTCCTAAATCATATCGACAGGAAATTCTTAATTTAGCCCATGAAACTCCTTTGGCTGGTCATTTAGGAGTCCGTAAGACTTATCACAAGATCTTGAATCATTTTTATTGGCCGAAACTCAAAAGTGATGTTTCTAAATACTGCAGATCTTGTCACACTTGTCAAATGGTAGGAAAACACAATCAGAAGATACCTAAGGCTCATCTGCAACCTATTCCTGCATTTGATGAACCATTTAGTAGAATAATAGTAGACTGTGTTGGTCCTTTACCTAAAACCAAGTCAGGCAACCAATACTTGTTGACCATCATGTGCGCATCTACAAGATTTCCAGAGGCAATTCCTCTGAGAAATATAAAAACTAAAACTATTGTGAAAGCTTTGGTGAAGTTTTTTACACTTGTTGGCCTTCCCAAATCTGTCCAGCCAGATCAAGGATCAAATTTTATGTCTGGAATTTTCCAACAAGTTATGCATGAATTAGGCATCCAACAGTTTAAATCTTCTGCCTATCACCCTGAAAGTCAAGGTGCTTTGGAAAGATTTCATCAAACTTTGAAGAATATGATTCGATCCTATTGCTTTGATACAGAAAAGGATTGGGATGAGGGTGTTCATTTGTTGTTGTTTGCTGTTAGGGAATCAGTTCAAGAGTCGTTGGGTTTTAGTCCCTTTGAACTAGTTTTTGGTCATACTGTCCGTGGACCATTGAAATTATTGAAAGAGAAACTTCTTTCAAATGAAGATTCGAAGATTAATCTTCTTGATTATGTCTCTGATTTCAAATACAAGTTGTCAAAGGCCTGTGAAGTAGCAAGAACTAATCTTCACACTACCCAGTCAAAAATGAAAGTAAGGTATGACCGAAATTCACAGGAAAGGAGTTTTAAACCTGGTGACAAAGTTCTGGCTCTCTTTCCCATACCTCAGAATCCTCTTCAGGCTAAATTATTTGGTCCTTATACCGTTGAAAAGAAAGTAAATGACTTAAATTATATCATTAACACTCCTGGGAGACGGAAACAGAAACAACTTTGTCATATAAATATGTTAAAGGAATATTTTGACAGAGATAGCCCAGCTAATTATTCAGTTAATTTAGTTGTACCTGTCCCACACAGTGAAGATATCAACGATGGAATACAATCAGACTATAGTGACTCTAGTATAACCAATCTTCGGAATTCAGAAATATTGAACAACCTAGACCAGAAACTTTCACATCTACAACAACAGGAAAGAAATGAACTAAAACAGCTATTACATGACTATGAGCACTTGTTTCCTGATGTTCCAACACGAACAAGTAAAATTTATCATGACGTTGACATTGTAGATTCTGCGCCTGTGAAACAGCATCCTTATAGGATGAATCCTCTCAAACAGAACTATCTGAAGAAAGAAATTCAGTATTTACTGGAGAATGATTTCATAGAACCAAGTAAAAGTAACTGGAGTTCACCATGTATTCTTGTTCCCAAGCCGGATAATACATTCCGTATGTGTACTGACTCTAGAAAAGTCAACAGTGTCACCAAAACTGATTCATTTCCAATCCCAAGAATGGATGATTGCATTGATAAAATTGGAAATGCGGAATATGTCACCAAGTTTGACCTTTTAAAAGGATTCTGGCAAATTCCACTGACAGAAAGGGCAAAAGAAATTTCAACATTTGTAACTCCAGATGGACTTTATCAATATAAAGTCATGCCGTTTGGAATGAAAAATTCGCCTGCAACGTTTCAACATCTGATGAACATGATAACATTTGGTCTTGATAATTGTGACGCTTATATCGATGACGTCATTATCTACAACAACACCTGGGAAGATCATTTGGAAACCATTCGAAAAATCTTCGATCGACTCAGTGATGCGAATCTGACAATTAATTTGAGCAAAAGTGAGTTTTGCCATGCTTGTGTCACATTTTTAGGACATATTGTGGGACAAGGTCAAGTTAAACCTATATAAGCTAAGGTCAAAGCTATCTCTGAATTTCAAGTTCCAATTTGTAAAAAGCAACTGATGCGATTTCTAGGTATGGCTGGATATTATCGGAAATTTTGTTCCAATTTTTCCAAAATTGCTGAACCTTTGACAAGTTTATTGAGTAAGAAAACCAAATTTTTTTGGTCTGACAAGTGTCAGGAATCTTTTGACAAGTTAAAGGCCATGCTTAAGAATGCACCAGTTCTTTATGCACCAAATTTTAGCCAATCATTTAAATTATCTGTAGATGCAAGTGATGTAGGGGTTGGTGGAGTATTGATTCAGGAAGACAAAAGTGGTGTGGATCATCCTGTGTGTTATTTTTCTAAAAAACTAAACAAGCACCAGAAAAATTATTCCACAATTGAGAAGGAATGTTTGGCTTTGATATTGGCTTTACAGCATTTTGAAGTGTATGTCACCTCAGCTCTTTCTCCAATTATTGTGTACAGTGATTACAATCCCCTTACTTTCATCAACAAAATGAAAGATAAAAATCGGAGATTGTTGAGATGGAGTTTGATATTGCAGGAATATAACATTGACATCAGACACATCAGGGGAAAAGACAATGTGATTGCAGATGCACTCTCACGTGCCTAGAAATGTAATATTGCTTGATGTAATTAAGTCCAGTATCATAAAACATGTTCTTATGTAATTTTGGTTATTATAGTATTAGATGTATATTCAAAAGAAAGCTTTATTATATAAATATTTCTTTTTCTTTATGAGGGGAGGTGCTATGTATGATGTTTATATAATATTATAAATATTTTAGGAAATTATAAATGTTTCATCACTTTAATATTTGCTTAAATCTTAATGTTTATCAGGAAAAACATGTTTAACTAGTGTCCTTGAATTAGGTTGTTTTGATCAATATGTTTTCTCAATTTGAAGGTCAAGGTTGAATTTTGTTTACAAGTAAAATTCCATTAAGATGACACATGTTCTAGAACATTATGTCATGTGACCAATCTTTATATATACCATGTTTGGTGGACATTTTTTCAGTTTTGACATTACCATCAGTCTTGTAAAGAGCTATTACAGTTGTGAAAATTCATTCCAAATTCTAAGAGAGGAATTATTTTAAATATTCATTGGATTATAACAGTGCTCATAAACTTTTGGATTTTGGATTTTTAATTGATGATTTTGGAATTTAAGTGAACTTATTCAGATATTTTGGAATACTTCATTTTAACATCAGCACATCAAAGATTACTAGTACATCAGGACTTTGGAGACCATTAGCACATCATAACATTCAAGGACACAGCCGTGAATTCGGAACATTCTATATTTAGGACTTGTGATTAGAACAATCATTCTTATTGGATTATTAGGATTTCAAAACACATTACTGTAAGTGACTTTTTTGATTTGTCATTTTAATTATCTAGTAATAAATTGCTTGTTGATTTTTACTTGATTTGTTGGTTTCACTTTCTTTCTGTTACATTTTTCTTAGACCATAGAGTCGTAACAGCTTCCCAACGTTGATGATCTAATTATTCGTCAATCACTTTGAGAACTGAAGATAGAGAAAAGGAAGAGGAGGGAGATGTAACCATGACTATGGTACTGACAATTCTGAGAGGATAATGAAAGACACAAGACATTTTATACATGGAATACACGTATAATGTTGTTTTTCTTTTCTTCCGAAAGTGTCACCACAAAAAAAACAAAAAACAACATATTCACATGTCAGCAATTAAAACGCGAAAATACATAAGAGATAGATGGCTAGGTACATCATAAGGCACAAGCGAAAATGACCAAAGCTGTATATAAACAAGTCAGTGTACAATAATAGTCTCGATTAATGTGTGTCACACGAAATCGACGTAAACGATTCATAGTCTCTGCTGTGGAATTTAGTGTCTCTAATTTCTCCGGCGGGAAGGTCGTTGGTCTTGGAACCTGTCCCTTTTTTATACTGGAGCTCATCGTGTCCGCACAGTAAAGTGTTGTGGTATATAAGTCGAACTCGTTTCTGGTACACAATTTTTCCTAAAAGGTCGACTGACGATTTGGTTGTTTGGTAAACGTACAGTTGTATGGGGCTATAATGTTATCACACGAAAGTCTTGATCTTCTCCGGACCGTAAAGCTTCTTTCAAGACAACAAAGTGAACTCGTTGACTAGCTCGATTGTTCAGGGTCAATCATTTGACTTTGCATTCGGTATGAAGTTGTCCCTGTCGGTCTTGGTATTGGTATCCGTATTTTTGGGGCCACCGCTAGCAAATCTGACAATCGTATCTTGCGAGTGCTCGTCCGTCCATGCCCCTAAACGATCCGTTTCGATGGATGAGTTTTGGTGGCTATCGCGACGACGAATGTACATACAGCTGTCTGTGTCAAAGTACAAGACTCGATCTCCTAAAACTTCTAAGGCCTCATCATACAATTGTAAGAGAGCATTGGCTGTCACGTACACTGCAGTGATGACATTGCCCAACTTCTCGGGGGTGCAAACGTTCTCGATTCTTCGTAAATGATCAGGAAAAAAGTTTCACTGTGGTTTCCACGTGTTTCATCAGTTTATCTTTGTCGTCCACCAGTTGAAAGTAGCGATTTGGATCTGCCAAGTATTCCGTCTTGGGCAATTTCGGACGTTGTGTCAATTTTCCCCACAAACAATTGAGCATGACTTTAGCAAAAGATCGTCTTCCTTCGTTCTTTTTCACGTCTTCTAAAGTAATGCCTTCTTTGAATTTGTTTTTGTCTTCTAGTGTCTAACATCAAGAGGGATAGCCACTTGCTTTTTGTTTCAGTTTGAGAAATTCGTTGCCGTAGCCGGAGAAAATTCCTGGATTGGAGGGGTCGTCCTAATGGTATTGTTCAGTGGTAGGAAAGTGCCAAATTTTGTATACTTTTAACAAACGGTATCCCCGATCCAGAGCACGAAACAATTCGACGCTCACCCACGTTTCTGTCAAAGTGCGCACTTCCTAAGTGTGGTTTTAAGGTTGGTCTTGATTACATGTTTCAGCACTCGTACGACATAAAAGGAAATATCAGTTTTATTTGGCAATGATGGGGTAAGACAGGGTGGTGCAAGTTTATCGGGGGTACTACTTTGCATTGGATCAATCCTTCGTATTGACGAATGTGTTCCGCGTCAATGTGTTATGTGATCATTTCAGGGTGACCGGTAGACAATCGAGCATATTGCACACCCAAGGATACAACGAACAAACATCGATGTATTTGATTTCTTCTTCTCGAGATTCGGCGATGCGTCTAAATTATGGATCGGTTTTGAAACGTCGATCGTACTCAAGCTCCCACATTTCTACCACCTGGTATCCTTGAATATCTATCTTCATGCGTTGTTGGTATGTTTCTTTGGAAAACACTTCCATCGTGGAACCTGAGAAAGGATGTTTTGGGTCTAGTTGAGGATAACACGTGGGGCATCCGTGAAATAAGCATTCTTGAAATTCGTACACCGTCTTGGGTTTTCTAAATCCCATCCATCGACAGAAAGACTTCCAATTTTGTTTTCTCTCCCGTTTCTCGCATGTTGTATACATTTGCCTTCCCTTTCATACAAGTAAGGCAGCCAACGCAAAACTTGACGGCTGACCGAGAGATAAGTGTCGGGGGATACGATGGCCAGTTGGTTCTCGGGCATGAACTTTTTTCGGTAAACTCATCCAAACGCTTTTGCAATGGTACAAGCTTCCTTCAAATAATCGATACCTCCGTGATCCAGAAATAATTCTCGAAATTTTCCATATCCACGGCGTAAAATGTCCACATCGGATCGACAATAATTCATCATTTCTTCCAGAAAGTCAAACGGGTCTGAAGCGTGATTGTCCTATCAAGCGTAGAAGGCTTCTCGTTGCTTTGTGTGCATACCATCGGGGTCGTAATAGCAAGCGTCAGTCAAAGGCGGGAGCATTGTATGTTGATTGGCTTTGGTATTTAAAAAGTGTGGAAACTACTCTTTGGCGATTTATGTCCTTCCAAACGTTTTAGGCATTCTACTCAAAGGCATGGCTAAATAACTCATGGAATCTTTAAACTGTACTTGTCCCACTTTCATGTAGATGAGTTTGGCTCCGTCATTGGGCTAATGAATGTCCACAAGGTCAAAGCGAAGAAGGAAATACAAGAGAAAAGAGAGACAAAGGTAAAGATACTTGCTATCGTTCTCAGGAAAGAGGACATTAGTCTTCAGAGTGCCCATAGAAAAAAGAGAACAAGCAGGAGAGAGAGGAGGCAGTAGGTTCTTTAGAAACACAAGAAGAACCCATCTCTGTCAAGAAATGTAAGACGTCAAGGCGACTGGAAGATAGTGAAGAGGAAAAAGAAGCCATTCCCGTGAAGAAATTCAAGAAAAGAGACAGAGAGTGAAAGAAAATCGACTTTGGTGATGTGTTATGAAATTGTGATTGTCATTGAAAAGAGAATATACCAAAAAGAAAATGTAAGTGTCCCTTTGTCTTGATTTTTTTATATAAAGAAACACACGCGCACTCTCACACACTCAAATGGGAGGGGGGGGGGGGTGCCTTAAGTTTTACTTGATTTGGCAATCATGGAGTAGTATCTCTTTTCTATAAATCTGGGTGGCCCTTAAAAAGACCGTTGGGGGTTTTATTTTTAACAAACTCATGGACTTGACATAATGAGATTATCTGCCTCAATCCTTTTCCACAAACAAGTCATACTCCTCTTCCTGTTGCTGTTGTTCATTTGGTAGTGGTAGTCGCTGCTGCTACTGGTGGTGGCATCTCAGTGGTAGTGAGAGTGGATGATGTGACGGTTTTAGAAAGTTTAGACCGTGAAGGTCTCTTTCTCTTGGGTTGTGGTAAACAAATCTGATACATTTGTCTCAGATACTTTAACTCCACCAAAATGTCTTGTAGCAGACTCACTGTTTAATTTTCACTACTCCCTTCGTTCTGTCCTTCAAACTTCAAAGTTTTCTGCTTCTCCTTGTTTTCTTCTTTCCTCTTGTTGTTGTTGTTGTTGTTGTTGTTGATGTTGTTCTTGTTGACTAAATGCTTCTTCTCCTCCTTTCTGCCTTTGCAAAAAAGCATCCAGTGCTTTCTTCTGCCTCTTTCTAAAATCATCCGCCAAGGGTAATGATGTAGAAGGTGTTGAAGGTGGTACTACCATCGCAGGCAAACATTCTTGCGAAGACGACGCCAGAAAATCCACGAAATCCAGATTAAAGTGATCGTCTTCTGGAAGAATGCATGTGACCGCTGCATTCGTCGTCGTCTTACTATCACTTCGAGTATACGATGTCTCCATAGCAGGCGCTCTCCAATAAATTGTCTTCATGGTTTCAGTCATACTCAAGCTATGCCACAATGATACTCCGTGCGAACGCTGTTGCGCCTATATACTGAATGTGACGTCACACACCTGCTCTTTTCTGATTGGAAGAGAGACCATACATTTTGTAACGCGCGTTTTGGATTGGTGGAATATTTCGATCCGTTTCGATCTTAGGCTATATATACCAGTGCATTTTCCTATGCTGTCACCTGTTCTCAAGACAACCCAAGCAAGCAAAATGTGAACAAGCTTAGAATCATCATCCATCGTATCGGGCATGCTCTTAAACCCGGACTACCCCATGTTTGTGAAGGCATCATGGGCCATTACCAAGATTACGGCCACTGACATATGAAAGAGAAGAATTTATGTGGAGAGACAAGGCTGTCTAAAGAAGGTCTTATTCTACTGTCCTGAAGTGCGTATAAGTTTGTGGAGAAGAAGAACAGTGAAGAGGTGTGATATGTGTTAACTCCCTTTGGTTAACAAACTCAAACGGCCCTTTACAGGGACACCCACATTTCTAAGAAAAGAGATATTAATCCATAATTGCCAATGGTGCTTATATGTTTTGTGTTTGTCTTTGTCTATGTGTATACTGACAATAACATACATTCCCGTTTGACCCTATCAATACTTCTGTCCCCATAAACACCTCTGTCCCCATAAACATTTCGGTCCCCATATACACTTTTGTCTCCATAAACACTTCTGTACCACATGTGCCCTCTCCATATTAATTTCTCATTGTCCAATAAGAACGTTTTCTTTATTTAACATCGTGTCAACTTAAAGGTCGCATGTAATATGGTTTTCTAAGTTGTGAGTACCGTACAACAGTAATTTTTTTGCGGTAGTATAATATCTGCTAAATTTTGCAGTCTGGAAAAAGATCGCCCAAAATTAAAGCAACAAAATACTAGTTATATAATAGGGCCGTAGAACGTGTTGATAGCTTCTCACACTAGGATACCCGCCTTTTCTTTTTTCTTTTCTCTTTGTTTGAAATAAGTTGGATCTCATAATGTTGTTAAATCTGACAATATAACCTTGTTTTGTAGCGCAAGGACACAAACAGTTATCCTTTCTTTTTAATCATCAGGTGAAAAAATACATAGGTATCCTAGAGAGCTACAGTGAGACATTGGAAGGTTAAAGAATCTGCTGAGGAGCATCAGTTTTGTAGTAGTTACCGTATACACTAACGTATAGGTCTAATCATACTGCACACTGCATAGACTGCATAGACCTAGATCTGCCGTCGCATAATGCGCCGGCCGATATGGGTCTATGCAGTTTGTTAGGAATAATCAGTATAACAAACAACATAGACCCTAATGTGAGGCGCATTATGCGACGGCAGATCAGGGTCTATGTTGTTTGCAGCTGGGCCCGATTTATGCAAAATATATATACGGTAGCTACTAGAATTACTACAAGCGTCAATTCGTCAACTCCGACAGCTAGAACTTTAAAACTTTCTTGTGACAGAGACTTCAAAGTTAATCGCTCGGACATGAACAATGGACCCATATTGGTTTCTTGTCAGGCTTGCCAATACGATGTTTACAATTTATCAAATGAATATCGCTGCTCTTAACAATATACACCACACCAACCACCGCCTGCTCTTGCCTCCTCTTTCGAATTAATGCCTCTGTGGGCTTCTATCCGTATAGGGAAATATATTGCATAGACTCTTACTGAAACGGTCTCCAAATCCCAAATAGTTTGATGCAAAAATTACTGCGAAACTCCGGTTGTGTATCCCGGGTGTTTGTTCTTTCCCGTAAAAAGCATGCATTCTACTACAGGACTTGTACAATCAAAATTTTAACCTCCTGTTAAAGGTAGAGGTTTCCGCCCATATTGTCAAAATATAGGAGATAATGTGATCATTCATGTTCTATAGGGATTTTCAGGTTAATTTCATACCCTACGTCCTTTTTTATGAACAATAGTTTGATGATTTTGTAATCAGCCTTAGCAAGCTTAAGAAAAAGTTATGTATGTGTATGCTAC